>CM064330.1:69557435-70757435 GCA_032595735.1 Pelochelys cantorii | reverse complement strand
CACTGCCAACCCCAGCTGGTCCGCCATGCTGCTGCAGCCCTGGAAGCCTGTACTGCCCTGGCCCCAGCCCTGATACTGTGCCTGTCGCGTCTCTGGCCCTGGCCCCACTGCTGCGACTCCATGTCCTTGGCCCTGCTACTGAGGCTGCTGCGGCCCCTGCGAGACCACGGATGTTGCTGGATGAGGGAGTTCCGGTTTTGGGAGGTCCCAACCTGTGCAATGATTAGCACTTTAAAAAATATCTTTAAAAATCTGGGCCTAAGGGCTCCAGGTGGGAGTTATGACAGTTCAGATACTGGACTGGGTTTTCTTCCTGCCACAAATAAACTTAGAGAGAGAGAGAGAGAGAGAGAGAGAGAGAGAGAGTGAGTGAGTGAGTGAGTGAGTGAGTGAGTGAGTGAGTGAGTGAGTGAGTGAGTGTGTGTGTGTGTGTGTGTGTGTGTGTGTGTGTGTGTGTGTGTGTGTGTGTCCTCGCAGAGGGCTGTATTCTACTCCTGTTGGCTTCCTGACTGGTGTTTCCATCTAATCATTCCAGGGGGGAGTAGGAAAGCCAGGTTGTGTTGTGCTCATTCATATGCACACACACAACTTGACAAGAAAGATTCTGAGCTGCAAAGTTTGGATACAGATCAGAACTTTCCAAAAGTTCCAGGGACTTGGGGAGGGTTATGCGTCTTAGATTTGATTTTTGTGGTTTTATTCAGGTTTTATGAGAGTAATAATGGCTGTGTGAAGTCAGAAAATGAAATCTGTTACAGCCCCTCATTCTTGACAGATTTGGTTGAGCATCATAATGATGGAAATAATCTGTCCTGACATGACCTGTAGGGTGCCTGGTTTGGCTCAGTAGAATTTGATAGTTTGCTGATGAAGCCATAAATTAATAAAATGCTTTGTCAGTTTTAAAAGTAAAAAGACTATAGTGCAAAAATTAATTTTTAAATAAAACTCAACAGCACAACTAGAGTTCAGTTTCAGAGCATTCCTTGTTTCTGTAGGCTATGCTTCCACTTATTGACATGCCAGTAATTTTCTTTAAATTCTTTCTTCCACCTCTTATTTGGCAGCATGAACTGCCAGGGAATGTTCACTTCCAGTCTGCAAATCAGTTCTTACAAATTGCTTTGCCCTGTGCTCTGGATGTGAAATCCCATCCATTTTATCCTCCCATTACCCTATTTGCTACTTGTATGGCGGAAGATAGGGTCTGAGAGAGATCTTGCCTGATACAAGAAATTTGAGTGAATATGATGGGGGATATAAAACCAAGCCAGCTTGCATTTCTTGGATTTAATATTAATGGGAATATATTCTTAATTGGAGTTAGGTTCTTACTTAGAGGAAAATATATCCATAGGCTACGTCTACACTGGCATGATCTTGCACAAGAACTCTTTTGTGGAAGAGTTCTTGTGCAAAAACTCTTTCAGAAGAGAGCGTCTACACTGGCATGTGCTTTTGCGCAAGAGCATCCATGCCAGTGTAGACGCTATCTTGTGCAAGAAAGCCATTTTAACCATAGGGCTTCCTTGCGCAAGAAATTCATGTTGCCTGTCTACACTGGCGTCTTGTGCAAGAACAGTTGCGCAAGAGGGCTTATTCCTGAGCGGGAGCATCATAGTTCTTGCGCAAGAAGCCCTGATTTTATACAGTAGAACGTCAGTTTACTTGTGCAAGAACACACGGCCAGTGTAGACAGGCAGCAAGTTTTTACGCAGGAGTGGCCACTTTGGCGCAAGATCGTGCCAGTGTAGACACAGCCATAATGTTTAATCCATTATTCCAGTGCTTGTCAGCCTTTTATTTTTGGACCTCCCTCTGTGATAAATTGATGCTGGGGGAGATTCTTCCCCATTTCTCCTAATGTCATGCCTTAATGCAGTTACTTCGCTCTTTTTATTCCATGTCTCCCAATCTTTTTTTTTTTTCTGTTTTTACCCACTTTTGCTTTTTTGTTTTTTTTTTTTGTTTGATTTTGCTCCTCCCTCCCCACTGGTTGCTCTTGCTCCATAACCTCATTCACCAGAAGGTTACACATTTCTCAAAATCATCCATTTGTGTTCAGCAGGGTTGGGGATCCATCATTTCACAGCTGAAATAAATGCTGTAAGGTCAGACCAAAGGTTGGGCTGCTGAGCTGCTTCCTGAATCTGTATGCACAAGCAGCAATAAACAAAAGTTGCCTTAAAAACCCAACTGCACAGCTGAAATCCCTTTCTGTCACTGGCTCAGTAACATTGTAAATAAGTAGCAGTTACTATGCATTTATTTGTATTATGTAAGATATCTGTAACTGAGAGACACTGCAGGGCTGGCTATAAGTTCAAGCAATTGCTTGGGGCTTTGTGCATCTGGGAAACGGATGTTTTGGAACATCTTGGTCTTTGCTGCTTGACAGGGGAACCAGCCAAGAGGCATTTGTAGCTTATTTTTAGAGCCCTGCAAATCTGGGGGTACGTGCTTCATATCTTTGGACCATTTGTGCAGATAGTAGATTGGGTACAGATACAACTGCCCAGGGCTGTACTCACCAGTGGCATCTGGTCCTTGGCGTTCAGCTTGGACAGCCCTTGATGTGCGGGGTGCTCTGGATCAGTGGTCAGCAGCCAGTGTCTGGGGCTGGTCAGAGTCTGGTCTGTCCAGCAGTTTAGACCCCTCAGGCAGTCCCATCGTCCCCACCGTGGCCCAGCCCAGCAGCTCTGGGCATACTCCCAATCCTGGTCCCCGCCCACCAGCTCTTGGGTAGCAGGACCTGCCCTTGTCTATGGGGATTGGAGTGGCCAGGGTACCCTACCCCACTGTTGTATTGTGACACAGTGTACACTGATACCATCGTGTGCTGTCACTTGCGAGCCCTTAGGAGCAGCATGTGCATTGCTTCTTCCCCCAGCTCTTCCCTCCATGCTATTCTTCTCCTTGAGACTTCACCCCCACACCAGCCTTTACTCCAAAGTCTCCACCATTATACTGTTTCCTCCCTCCCAGCAAGATCTTGCACCCCACGTGCTCCCTCATCCCACCCCTTGTGAGAGAGGTAAAAGACAACTAACAGATCATGGTTTGGATTATGGATTGATACTGATGGATGCGGATCGATGCAGATACACATTTTTGTATCCATGCAGGGCTCTACTTGTTTCCCTCCCCTTTATAGCAGCTGGTATCTCACTGGTAGAGTTGGGGACTTGGCTTTTTGTGCATACTAGGGATGTTAGAAAGCAGTTATTTTAATAAACGTGTAATCGCTAAATTTCTTAGCAGTTAAACGGTTGCTCAATGCCTCCCCTTGGGGTGGCAGCCAGTGCACTTCCAGCTCCACTCCTGGGGAGTCCTCTGCCACCCTGCACTGCTGCTTCTGATACAGAGTAAGGATGTTAACTACTGAGTAATTTACTAGTTGAGCAGTCGATGGAATTTCAAAGCGTTCAAAGGGGCAGCACTCTATGGAGCCCAGGGTCAGCTCCATGGGGCGCTGCCACTTTGAAGTACCCTTTCTTCTCCCCTCTTGCTGCCGCTATCTGATAGAGGCAGCAAGGGAGGGGGTATCAACTAGTCGACTCAACTATCTGATAAGCATTTGTTTATTGGATAGTCGACTAGTCCTTAACATCCTTAATACAGAGTCAGCAGCGTGGGGTGGCAGATGGGCTCCCTGTATAGACTGGCTCTCATCTGCTGCACTGCGCTGTTGCCTCTGTATCAGAGGCAGCAGCACGGGGTGGCATACTGCTCTCTGTATGTTCTTCATTGAAAACTCAGACCAGTGGCTGGGAGTGAGTCAGCCTGTTGGTCCAATTTTTAAATGCAGAATGCGCACGTGTGTGTGGTGTTGTGGTTAACTGGGACTGTTAACAGATAAGCAAATGTTTATTGGTTAAATGGTTAGCTGACTAGCTGTTGACATCCCTAGTGCATAGTCTGAATTTTAGGCTCTTCATAACACTCGATACCAATTTATTCAGAACAAGAATTATTAGTATAAAATAATTGAAAACAGGAAAAGTGTTTTGCATACCAGTCTTGCAGCCCAAAGTGTTCAGCAGTGGCAGAATCAACAAATGAACATATGTCTGAACTGCTGCTTCTCACCCTCTGCATCTGTTTTTGCTGTGTTTTAAAAAAAAAAAAGTGATGTAATTTGCTGTATTAGGAATTTTAATTATTTGAAAGTAATTCAGAACTGATGCCAACTTTAAAAAAAATGGATAAATCTGTTTGGAACTGTGCAACTGTAAAATCTATCTCCATTATTAAAATACATAAATGAATAAACTCACTGTTATATAGACTTTGGAGGGCCAGGTTATCTAGTGGGTAGAACACCCAGGATCCAGCCTTGCTTCCCAATGGGAAAGCCTTTCAGTCCAGTTCCTCACCTGTGTTCAGGCTTTGGGAACCCAAGGTGAACCTATATCCTTGCCCTGTTCCTATCAGAGAGAGAGAGATGGGTTATGAATAGGAAAACTAACATTGTAACTGTTCCGTGACTCAAAACAAACTCTTCAAACCTGTCAAGGAATACTGTGATCTTAACCCTTTTGTGGGCAGCATTCCTTGATGCTATTTCCTTGTAGTTTGTCAGCAAATCTTGATGCCTGACAACAAGCTTGAGAGCAGATAATGGTTATACACAGGGCTTAAATTTGGGGAGCCATCCAGAGCAGAGCTCTCTGGTTAATATTTTTAACCCCTCTGGAATTTTTACAGCATGCTGGGATGTGGGGGAGCATGAAGTTTTGGGGGAATACTCTAAGAGTTCAAGCCCTGCTTATGTATTTTCATCCAGTTTTGCCATCTTCTACAGTTTTCCAAGGCAGAATATCAGAATTATTCTAATTAGTGAGGACAAAACCATGAATCACAAAATCTTCAATGGATGGGGATGAAACTTTTGTCCCTCCTACTGCAGATGGCTGCAGGGCCCAGTATTGTTTGTTAACCCCTTTGGGCTCATTGTGGGATTTGCATACCCTGTCATTCTCACCTTGAAGATATTTGTCATAATCACATTTTTAAAAATATAAATAAACTTTTAATGAATTGATGCTCAACACAAATACACTCTGGATCCCACGTGCAGCTACCACCACGGATTCATGTGGGAGCAGTGGCATTAGCACCAAGGGAGCCCCTCAAGATACAGTGCCTCAGAATGAAGACATTAGGATCCCCATTAGTTCAGGATCGCAGCTCAGCTCTATGCTCTCTGTGTGGGAATCCTCACACATCCCTTTTGCTCTCTGGCCCTGTTGCACTCTCCATTCAACCCTGCATGTCCTCCAAAGTGCTGCTCAGCCCCCCTGCCTCTCTTTGCCACTCCCAATTCCTTAGTAGCATATAAAGCTACCAAAACTCAGTTTCTCGTGTAGTACTCACCCCTCATAATCCTTGCTGTTCCTCCTGGATGGCTCTTGTTTCTTTGAAAAGGGAAGCTGGTAAGCTGACTTTTAACATCCATCATCTACTCCTGGAAAAAGATCAAATCATTCATGACAGATAACAAGAATAACTCCTTGAAGTCTGTCTAAAAAGTTCAGAAGTGCTCCATGTCTGACTTGGGGTGTGTGTATGTGTATAGTTTGTGAGGTCTATGGTTCTTCAGCTACACAAAACCAAAAAATATGAGTCAAAGAGGATAAAATTTCAGAATGGGACCATTTTTCATCTGCAGAAGTTAGTATTTTTCTGAGGGAGGGGAAAGGAAAATTAAACTATCCCCTGAAGGTTATTGTGCCAAATTATGACATAAAATTAATTAGCAAAGTGTGATGGGTGTTACTCCTGTTCTGATAAATAATTTTAACACAACCTTAAACTGCCAGCTGGAAACACTGCTACTGCTTACATCATATAAATCTTCTTAACTACAGGCTGACTTTTGCTAGCTTATTCCATATCTATAAACCTAAAAGGGCTCTTCGAAAGCTAAGTACTTAAGGATTGTCAGTCATCTACTTTCAGAGGGAGCTATATTGGAATGCTCTTTTAGACTTGAAATGAAATTACTCTTTTCTTCTGCTGCTGTCAGCTTGGTTTAGCTATTTTATCTTTATTTCTTTTTATATATAACGAAGTCAAGGGCCTCCAGTTATCTACTGACATCACAGTTGCAACTGAATAAAAACATCACTTCCCCAGCCCTGTAAAGTTTTTCCTTCCTCATTAGAAGGCAGGGCAGGCTTTTTATCCATCAACATTACTTTCTTGCTATAAACATAACCATTTTTATAAATAACTGTGGAATGAGGTACATTATATCAGTGGTTCTCAATCTTTTTTACCCAAGGAGTACTAAACCTAAATAGAAATCTGTGGACCTTCAAGTCCTGCTCCTTGTTATGTTTTATTTCTTTGACATTACTTTGCCACAGATATTACTAGAGAGAAATTATTATTTGAAGAGGTCAACCCCCCACCCCGCTCCCCACAGCAAATTAAAATATTGACACATTACGTGATACTAATGCAATCCTTGTACTTGTTTGGCAGCACACAACTTGTCCAGTTGAGGAGCAATTTCAGTTCGGCAGGTGTAAGGGTCATCTTCAGCATTCATTCTTGAATGATGTTTGCTGAGTATCCATTTTCAAAAAGGAAAGTAGCAGGAAATAGAGGGAGGTGTTGCAGAGCAGGGTTAGCCAGTTCAGGAAAATCATCAGATACTTGCAACCAGACCTGAGAAATTGGCATGGTTTCATGGGCACGTTTCATATCAATGTGGTTTTTCAGCTCAGTACAATAATCATCCTCTTTAGGAATCATCTCAAGCAATTCTACATCAGTAAATAAATAGGGATTTGTGATCCTCATCATTTCAGTATTACTTACCATGTCATTGAAGCATATTCCTACCTTGTAAACAAGGTAATGCACGCGTTCTGTCATAAAAGCACATAAAGTGAGGTGGTCCACCTAGACTTTGTTAAAGTTCAAAAATTCCTGATGGAGCAGAAACATTCTCACGTTCCCTTTGTGCTCTCCTTTCTGCCACACATCTAATTTCTCCACAAATGTAATCACTTTGACAGCATAACAAGAGTAGACTAGTGCTCTGGTATGCTAATATTAAGTTGATTCAGGTGATCAAACATATCATCAGCAATGTAAGCAAACCAGTGCTCCTCTGAGAATCCACCTGCTGATTTGTATGTTTTCTCTTCCAAAAATACTGTCAGAGACTCAAAAAGTTCAAAAATGTGATTGAAAACATTTCCCTTGGAAAGCTGCTGACCTCAATTTGCAGGAGAAGCTTATGATGCAATTCATCCATTTCTGTACACATTGCAGAAAAATATGTGCATTCAAAATGGGTGTGCTTTGATAAAGCTAACAAGTTTCATTGTCCTATGAAATACATTTTTCAGGTCATCTGATACCTTCCTCATGACTAAATTCTCTCTGTAAAGCACGCCGATGCGTTACTTTTGTGAATGATGTAACATGTGTGGGTTTTTCAACATTGTTATGCCTCCCCCTGGTTGCAGCAGCACTGCCCATGCACACACTATAACACTGTGTAGCCTACTAACTGTTATCTGCCTTATTTCGGCCTACTAAAATGATATTTGCTTTGTTTTAGTTAATTAATAGCTTTCTTATTTCATTTTTGTTTTTCCTTTATATAGATTTAAATATGCTGGTAATGCAAGAGGCCTGCAGAATTCATTTTCTGTAAGATGGCTTAAAGCAGTAGATAATCAGTGAAATACTTGTTTTTAATTTTCAATAAGGGGTGAAGCTAAAGTTTGTGGTTGGCGCAAGAGTTGATTTTTTGAATCCTGCCTGAAATTTAATATATAATTCTGCTAACATGGCAGTAACGGCCATTTTGAATTTCCTGCGTAACAACAGATGGAGGACCGTAGACCGCAACCTCCCGTGCTTTCTCTGTGGTTTCGGGAAATTATCCAAGAAAACATCAGTCATTGGTAATAAATATTCATAAGATACCTGAAGATTTCTTCCAATCAAAGATGGTACCCTCAGAAATCTTAAGGTGCTAGGCCCAGTTATAGAACAGGGGTGGTATATACAGAACACTTTGGCGCTGAAAGGGGTATTTAAGCCTAGGAATTTGGGAGATCGGGGCTGCTGGACCAACATCGCTGAAAAGCAGTCCACTCTGGAGTGTTATTTTGTCAGGTCAGAGGAAACTGAATACTTATATCTATCTCTTTTTTTATAACTGCTTTCTTATTTTTTAAATTTTGCTTAAGTTTGCTTTTAGGAATCCTACTAACACTTGCTCCCAGGTCTTCCAGGGGAAGGGAAGCCACCTTCTCCATCCAATCTTGGGGTCCTTGTGTGTGTAGGAATTATTATTATTATTACTCTTTGTACACTTAGATAAGTTTTAATTTGATTGTGTTAATGACATCTTGGGAAGGAATTCAAGTGATTTGTGTTCTTACTGCTGTTTTTGTCATGGTAAGCATTATCGTTATTCCATTTGCAATAAAGCTGTTTTCTGTTTCATTCCCTGAGATAGTGTGGTTGCTGTCGGTCACCTGCCGGCCCTCAAGAGAGGGAACCTTGCGGTTCCACTGAACTGTAACCTGGGATAGAGGACAAACCTAGATCTTTCCTTGATCTGATTGGCGAGCCTTACCCATCCAAATTTTACTGAAATTCCTTCTCAGGCTACAACTGCTTAGATGGTTGCTCATTATGACATTATCCAGACACTTAAAAATCTCATCACTTGTCGTTTTTGTCAGGATTGAGCTGCAAAACGGCGTTTCTTCTGATCCAGAGGTATCAAACGTAAACCAACAGTTGAAACTTTGAATTTATTAGCAGCTTCATCCCCTAACATTTCACTGCATGTCAATTGCAGCTAGCATCAATAAAATTTCAGCAGTTGTATGTGGTTTTCTGTTTTTACCAATTCTAATTTCACCTCTCTATAGGGATGTAAGTGACTAGTGACTCGACTAGTTGCTTCCCCCGCCCCTTGTTGCCTCTATCAGAGAGAGTAGCAAAGGGGGAGGAACACGTGCCAGTGCTGGTGGGAGCTGGGTTAAAAGCCAGTTTCCCCCCAGCACCATCTTCGCGGGGGGCAGGGGAGGCAGAGGTGTAGCGGGGACCTGTTGGCTCTTAATATATTTTAAAAGCACAAACGCAGCAGGGAGGACCAGGCATGAGCCGAGACTCAGCTGTCCCCCCCCGTGCTTCAGCAGTTTACATGTGTTAAGAGCCTAGCGGCTCTTAATACATTTAAAAGGCAGAATCACAGCAGGGTTAGCTCCTGGGGCTGACACTCTGCAGTTTCCCCCCCTTATCAACTAATGGACAAGTTGATGGAAATTCCATTGACCAGTTGATTAGCTGATTAAATGCCATTTAACATCCCTACCTCTCTAGGAGGCTTTGAGAGCCTTCTCTTCTCCAGTTGACACAGTTTGTATAGTCTTTTTTTTTTTAATTGAGGAATTCTGCTTCCTTTCAAAATACTCCACTGTCTTGCTAATGCTTTCTGTATGCAGAGACCTTATAGATTGATCTTCTCTGTAAGTCATGTTTTCCAAACTCCTAATCCTTCTTGTAGTCTCTTCCAATTTTCAACATTTTTTAAAAATATGGACAGTGAAACTGGACACATTTCATTAATGGCCTAATGTGTACATCTTCTGCTTGTATCTCCATTATGTTAACTCTTTTAGGGAGCTCATATTCAGTGTCACCTCTTTCCAGGATAGAAACCCCTATCTTGCAAGTGTAATCTGCATTCTTTGTTTTTAGTTGTATCATCTTGCATTTGGCCAAGATGAAAACATGAGTTAAAATGAGCCCACCTTACTAAATTGTACAGTTGACCGGTGACCATTGTTATTTACCAATCCAGCAATTTTTGTCATCTGCAAATTTTTCCAGCAGTGGTTTTATATATTTTTTCCACATTGTTCAAGATATTGAATAGCATAAAGTCAAGAACAGATTCCTGCAGGATCCCTCTAGAAATATCCTCTTTGCATGGCATTTCCCCACTTCTTATTACATCTGTTGGTCTATCAATCGACCAACTTTTCATACATGTAATATGGGCTATGTTGATTTTTATATAGTACTAATTTTTAATCTTGATTAGGAGCAGCCTCACTTTTTCATGACAAGAAGAACTACAAGTGTACCTCATTTCAGCTGAACCAAGTACACAGTCTGGGGCAGCAAGGGAGGAATTAGACCATCTCAGAATGCCCTTTAGCCTGGTTAAAACAAGTTAGTGATTCCTACCACCTCTAATAAAGCAAAGAAGGGGAGAGAGACAGCAGTGAAAATAACTTAAAATTTCTTGCAGGTACTGTCCTTTTGCAGCCGGGGTCCCTGCTAGCTCTTTAAATAGCTCCCTGCTGGCTTTTGTCAGAGCTCAGCCAGCTCTTGCCAGAGCTATGCACCACGGCGCGCCCACCCACTTACTTTCACCTCTGGAGAGAGAGAAATGTGTGGTGCACTGAGCTGAAGCATAATGAAGTTCCTTACCAAGCACTTCCCAGCAACTCACTGTTGGTGAGGTTCAATAGACAGGAGTCCATTATGTACTTATGTAATAATTACTTCTGAGGAAAAAAGTTGTCTTTTATTGCCTTGAATAAAAATATCATTTTTTAGTTGTACAGTACTTATCCGATTCAAAAGTGTAACATTTAGTGAGTATATGGTAAAATGAATTAAAAAAACCAACTTTAATTTGAATAAATGCATTACAAAAATCATGCTGGAAGTTGACAGTACCAGAGAGAAGACACAAATATTTGTTTTATTTTTTCAGTCTATATAGTCTTAAAATACTTTGAATATCTTTTAAATATAAACTAGGTAACTATAAAAGATGCTGAAACTCCTTCAGTCTCTGTCACTTTTTTTTTTCCTGTTGCACTCTTTTCTGTTCTGGTTTCAACACAGTTTCTAATGAAAATCCCTATTTTGTACACAATGTCCATGTTAAAGGTCTGAGATATTTCCTGGCCTTTGAGCATTGGAGATTTGATGAAAATATTTTATATCCTATGTATGTGCAGATGCTGGAATATAATTCCTTATTTAACACACATTTTAGAAAATTACAGAGAACTGGGGGCTCGCTGCTACCCCTTCCCCCCGCTCGCTGCTACCCCCCTCTCCCGGCTGCCGAGGTTGTGCCTTGGCTCTTCCCCCTGGCCCTGGCCGCCGGGGAGGGCTGAGTCGAGGCTGTAGCGTAGCAGCTCTGGCTCTTCACCTGGCTGCGTCAAGGGGACGTCTGGGCTGGGGTCATAGCGTGGACAACCCGACCCTCTACGTGGCCCCTGGGATGGCCAGGTTGGGAGTAGGTGGGGCTTGGCTCCTGTGGACGCAGATGACGTAATGATGTCATTCTGTTATCCCGCAGGAATTTTTTTTTATGTATAGAGAGAGATTAGAAACAAGAGCTAATGTCCTTATTTGAGTTCTATAATTATTTCTCATGGCTATCTCATAGCCAGTGCATTTTGGACTATATAGTGTGAGAAGTCTGTTAAGACTGACTTACACTTTCAGTTCCTCTACTGCTAATAGGATAAAAGTGAGTGGTGCTGTTATGTTGACTATTCAGGTTTCTTCTGCGTTTACATTTTTAATTTGAAGTATTTAAAACTTTGTGCATGTGCTTAAAATTTTTTTTAGTGTGGAAAATGTCTGTGTAAACTTGAAATATTATCCAACAGAGCTGCTCTTTGTGTACACTCCCAGTTAAATATGCTAAGGGCCTGTTTCAATTCCCATTGTTTTAAAAGTGAGCAAAATTAAGTCCATGACATGATTTTACATTGAGATTTGTTCACATGGCTCCCTGCATATGTGTGGGTTCTAGTTAAATCAGTAGTCCTCTGCAGGGAATTACGGATCTGTGCTAGTACATCCTGTTGGAAGATCAAGGCCTGAAATTTTGACTTTACTTTTTCTTGTTAGTCTTGGAGAGATAAGAGAGTGCAGTGGGAGAGGACTGGACTCACTTCCTTATTGTTAGTCATCACCAGATATATTCCTAAATTCCAGTCAATTACACCTGTGTAAACCAGTGACTGCAATGGGACTATCTAGGTGTAACTAAAGACACCATTTGGCCTAGTGAGCCTGTGTTACTGGCGACGAAGGATAAGGAAAGAACCCAGTTTCACACTCAGGGTGTCCCTACACTGCAAAAAAAAAAACCCCATGGCTGGCTGTTTCCAGCTGACTCAGGCTCACAGGGCTGGTGTTGTGGGTTGTTTCATTTCAGTGTACACTTGCAGGCTTGGGCTACAGTCCACACTTCAGGACCCTCCCACATCACAGGGTCCTAGACTCCAGGCTCTAGCACAAGCTGAGAAGTGTACATGGCAGTTAAACGCTCTTAGCACCAAGCTTCACAAACGTGAGTCCGTTGGTATTAGGGATGTTGATGTATAGTCGAGTAAACGATTAACTGATAAGCTTGGGTTTATTGGTTAATCCTATCAACTACATACACTCCACTTCCCTCCCCTCCCCCCACTGCCACTGTTTCAGAGGCAGCAAGGGGGGGGGGAGCGGGAGTTGGTGCCCATGAGGAGCTGCCTCTCCACTCCCCTGCACTGCTGCCTCTGATAGAGAGGCAGCAGTGAGCAGGGCGAGGAAGGTAGGCTGGAGCCAATATATGTGGGAAACTGGCTTTCAAACAGCTCCCCCAATTGCCGGCTCCATGGACCCACCTGCCCCTCTCTTGCTGCCTCCTACAGAGGTAGCAGGGGGTTGCAAGCAGGAGTAGATGCTGGGGAGGAAGCCAGCTGAAACTGGCTCCCCTCGCAGACCAGATCCCACCTGCCCCCCTGTGCTGCTGCTTCGGATAGCGCAGGGTGGCAGGGAGCTCCCCAGGATTGGGGCTGGAACACACTGGCTGTGCCAGCCCCCACCCCCAGGGACTATCGAATAGTCATGTCATTGCTAAGATTTCATGCGGTTACACGACTATTCAATTATACGATATCTAACATCCCTAGTTGGTATTGACCAGCAATAGGTGTCAAACTACAGCACAGACATACCCTCAGACGTCAGTTTGAATGTGCGGGGGCTGGCGATAAAGAAAAAATGATACTTTTTATTACGGAAATTATTCAGACATAATAACCATGGAACCTATTCTGTGAGACTCTACAGATTCCCTTTTCAGAGTAGAACCATACTTTTTATAAATTTGAATATACATTACGTTGTCATGTTCACATTTTTTAAAGCAACATTTTGAAAAAAAAACCCAGCTCTACTGTGCTGATAAACATTAAAAAGGTTTCTTTATAACTGGATCTTTAATGCAAAATTCAGTTTCTTATGTGTAAATTTGAGAATTCCATAAAACCATGCTTTATTTTTCTAAATTCTGGGTTTTTTTATCTTCCATTTTGTGGTATCTAGTAGTACCATTTTGTGGTATTCTTTTTCTAGCTGGAAATGATAAATAAGCCTTTCTTTTTGGTCAGTTGGGAAAGGAACATGCTGATTAAACATGTAAAACATGTAAAAATCTAAGGTAAGCTTTGATTGCTCATAGAGAGGGCTATTTCCTTAATTAGCGGATGGATTATTAAAGCAGGAAGCCTTTGTTGTTATAAACTCTTGAACTCTCAAACTATAGTTTGTCATTTTTGTGTCTCTAAAACATTTGATTAAAAAACTTACCAATGTTTCCAGCAAAAGGTGTGTGTGTGTGTGAGTGTGTGTGAGAGAGAGAGAGAGAGAGAGAGAGATTCTAGGGACAAAAAGAGATCCTTTTTTCATTTATTAAGCTAATAAAGTGGGGAAGCAGTGTAGTACATTGTTGACCTAGCCAGGCCTTGAATATTTAAGATGTTTTTAAAAAGCAATTTTTTTGCTAGTTCTTCAGACACGTTTCCACAATGTAAAGTGATACAATCTAACGTAGTAATGTTTACCTGAGTTTGCAAATAGACATTTCCAGTCACTTTGCTGATGCTCTTTTGAGATACTGTAAATTCCATTGCCATATATGAATGAGGCAGGAAAGTGGCCTATTGGAATAGTCAGCAACAATACATTCAAGCTAAAAAAAATCTATATGTGAATCTATTTTTACTTGTGAACAGAAAACTGCATTTAAGAATTTGTTTTTTCACTGCACAGTACAGTGTTTGGTAAAAATAGATGGCTGCAGCCTGCACCTGTAGCATATTGGCGGTTAATGCTGGACTCTGGTCTAAGTGCTATGTTTATGCTAAGAACTTAATAGAACAATCTCTTTATCTGTGTTTAATGACACACCCCATATTCTTCTCAGTAATATTATGATGATATCAGGATGGCATAATTCTAATGTACTTCTTGCAAGATAGGTTGTGAGATATCATTGGAAAGGTTATGACTTAATAAATACAATTATCCTATTTGTATGCACATGTCATTTTTATATCTTAAATTGGGAATGCTGACCATGTTGGTATTACAAACGTGTTTACACATGGGGAATGCCCACTAGGTAGAATGCAATCAGTCTAGATGGCTGGCTGGGAAGGGCCACTAGAGAAAACAGTATGCCTTAGAAAAAATGTATTTCCCCTGGGGCAGGAGGGCTTTCTGAAGATGTTACAAACAGCCTCTGAGTCATGGCTGTTATGACTCTACAGGGACATCTGACGAGGTACAGGTACTGTACCCCATCTTGGAATGCCAGAGTTTTTCCATTGAAAGGCATGGGAACCAAGGTTGGAGACAAAAGGTTCCTGCCATATGTAAAAGCTATTTAAGGCAGGGGAGTAGCATCATGGAGTTTCTTCACTGACTCCTCACCCAAAGAGGCTCCCGGAAACCCCTCGGGAACAAAGACTGAACTGGGGGGCGGAGAGTGTTGGACGCGGGCAAGAAAGACTTTTAGCCAGTGAATTAAGTATCTGGGGTTTATACATTACAAGCCAGTGTAACTTCCCATTAAAAATCTACAGACTCTGCTTACATCATCATTTTTAGGCTGAGAATTTGCTACTCATATCCAATCTTTTTAGTATGGTAAGCTTAGCTCATGTTTTTGTTTATTTTTTAAGTAACTTGCTATGATCTGTTTGCTGTCCCTTTTCATCACTTAAAATCTGTCTTTTGTAGTTGTTACAATTGATTTTGCTTTACCTAAGACAGGTGTATGAGAGTGATAGCTTGGGTCAGAAAGCTCTGGTATATCTCTCCTCACATTTAATGATCTTATGCTGTACAGTTCTTTGTTCAGCAAAAGATGGCACAATTTTGGGTTTACCCTGCAGAGGGGGTGAACACCTGAAGCTGGTAAGTGCTCTAGCTGTATAGCCTGGGAGCATGTCTGCAGCTAGTCCCAGCATTACATGGTGAGTGGGAGCCCAGACTCGAGGCCTTTCCTACCAATATGCAAAATACACAGTCATGAAATTTGGTGATGCTTATGCAGTGTTGCCAGTTCCTGTGGCCAGCCCCAGCCCTTGGCTGGCCCCCCTGTGGGCTGCATTCAACAAGGCTGTCCCTAGAGGGGTGCAGGGCCAAGACTAACTCCCCTGCTCCTGCCTCTTTCCACCCCTACTCCATACCTTCCCCCGCCCTCATTCCACCCCTTCTCCTAAGTGACATGGCCTGGGGGATTAGCAAGTGGACTGCCACTAACAGCAGCAATCAGGTCCACCTTTACATTCACCATCAATGGGAGCAACCCAGACCCAGCCTGCTTTGTTGGCTCCTTTCTGCAAGCCCTCTTCCCCGAGCAATGCAACGGGGAGCCAAGGGAGTAAAGGGGTCTTGGGGCTCAGTCACTTTGCTTCCCGCAGGGAATGCAGGGGTGGGCCTGATTCCTGCTGCCCTGCTCCTACCCCAACAACTTCTGCCCCCACAACTCTTGTGTGTAGCCCTTCCTCCCCCATGGAGGAGTCCTCCTCTTGAAGGACTTTGTAGGGCACCAAATGTGCTAGGGACAGCACTGCCCAAGCTGATGGGTCTGGGGGCACAGTGGTACCCCAGTTCCAAGCAGTGTCTGTGGGGACCTTGTCACATCGATCTTTGCAAGTTTTATGATTTTAATTTAATGCTTACTGAAAAATAAGGGACTGAAGGCAGTTGGACTGCCTTTCGTTCTTCACACGTATAATAAGTGTAAACAAGTTCAGCATTGGCTTGTTTGTCACAGAGAAAATCTGTAGCATCACTCTGATTCAGAGAGGTATCTATAGCAAGAGCAACTTAGTTTGTTCAGTTCTTTTTCTTAGCAATAATAATCCAGAGTAGCACCTACAGTTAAATTATTAAAGTGAAAAACATGAAATGTAAGCATTGCAAAATCAATTGTATATATGCTGCATAATGCTCAGGTATCAAATCACATTGCTTTTTAAAAGAATGGCTTTGATATAAGAATCATTATCCTGTTTGCATTATTGTTTCAAAATGGAGCTGTTAACAGCTGAGTAATTTATTGAATGGTAGGGAGTTTGAGTTAAGAAACTTCTGTTAATAATTAGTGAAAGGAATTTCAGATGAGCGGTGTTGGCCTATACCTTTCTAAACATTCCCTTTAAAAAATCATTGATATTAACATTTCTGAAAACCTTGCTAAAGGTAAACAGATATCAGTACTACGTATGATTGACTTTATGTATATTTATTTTGTAAGGTTAAACAGGCTTGCTAGTTAATACTAGAATATCTCACTATGGTTACGTATTATTAATTGAAAGGCTCCAAATAATTTTGTGGACTCATGCTTTGGTAATGTATTTTAGCACAGTATTTTCAATAATGTGCACTCTGAATTTATCATATTCAAACAAAAATACTATTTGTTCTTGGATATGTATTCTCTCAAAATGTAATGTTTTCAATAGACAAGAGTGTTTGTAAGTGTATAATGTAAAAGTACATTTTACGTTATTAGTAAAAGTACCTAAGTACTTTGAATGCCTAAGTCCATTGGCATTTGGATGCCTGAATCATTTAGGTGCTTTAGAAAATTGTATATAATTTACATTGTAAAATTGATTATGTAATTATATATAATTACAATTATTATATTGATTATATAATTTACATTGTAACACTGATATTGTAAGCATGATTTACCAAATTTTGTAATCTCTGATTATACAGATAGATTAGGCTTTGAGCCACAAAAAAACTTAGGCATTTGTTGCTTAGTGTCACAATGCCTAACTTTTAGGTGCCTTGAAAATTACTGAAAGCCATAAAGTCTGAGTTAAGCATCCTTGGCTCCCTAGACAGTTGTTTCTCTCTCAGATGGATGATTGAAGGTCTAGAAAACATGACCTATGAGGAAAGATAGAAAAAAAAATGTGTTTGTTTAGTCTGGAAAAGAGAAGACTTCAGCTTTCAAGTATCTTAAAGGTTTGTTAGAAGAAGGAGAGAGAGAAATTATTCTCCATAATCTTTGATGATAGGACAAGAAGCAATAGGTTTAAATTGCAGCAAGAGAGGTTTAGATTGGACATTAGGAAGGACTTCCTAACTGTCAGGATGGGTAAGCACTATAATAAATTGTCTAGGGAGGCTGTGAAATCTCCATAATTGTAGATATTTAAGTGCAGGTTAGAGAAACACTTGTCAAAGATGGTCTAGATGGTGCTTGGTCCTGCCATGAGTACAGGGGTCTGTACTCGATGACCTCTTGAGGTTCTTTCCAGTTCTATTATCCTATGGTTCTATTGTATATGGAAACCTGATGTGCTCATTACTTTCCTGATAGGTTTTTTTCAGAACTGAATGGCTTTTGGAGTTGGGGAGCAAAGCAGCCTTTTCCAGCCTAACTTACATTGGCATATATAGCTGCTGCAGTAATTGCATTGCTTGTGCTCGTTTCCACTTTGCTCCTTATGTTGGCAGTGCACATCCTCATCAGGAGTGCTTGTGCTGATTGTACTGTCAGTGTGGGGCGTTGTGGTATGGCTTCTGAAAGCCAGTAACAGTAGATGAAAGCAATGCAGTGTCTTTGTTGAGCTAACTATTTCAACACTGACTCAGTTCCACCTCCATGAGATCCTTGAAGTTGGAGCACTGGGGCAGTTATGTTGGCAGCAGTGAAATTTTAGTGTAGACACTTACATTGTTAGATTCATATAAGATGCCTTGTGTTGACCTAATTCTGTAGATTAGATATTACACTCACAACCAGGAAAAGAACAAGAAGCTGACATTCTGTTTTGTGGTAAGGAGATAAAATTGTAGCTGATGTGGGCCAATGCATGATGAAATCATAAAGGGGGCAGGTTTAGATTAAAAAATATGAACACATCTAAAAAATATGAACAAATAGGTTAATAAACAAAGCTGCTCACATTTTGACAAAATGTGATAGATTTGTTTAGGAACAATAGGCCAAATTCTCCTCTGGCATAATTACATTGCCTTCAATGGAGGTACCCCAGAAAAGAACTTGCCCAGCTACTGTTGCTAAAATTACAATGTCAGTGAATATGCTAATGAACATTTTGTGTGTAGTGTTTTGTTGCTTTGGTTGTTGCATGTTCTCACTAGATACAGGAGTAGTGATATTGCTTGTAAACCCTTAGATGAAGAATCCTTTGATTCTTGTTCAAGTACTAAGGGGGAAAATCTGGATAAAGCTTTCTTGTCAAATAATGAAGAATATGATGACTATTTCCTTTTTGCTAAAGATGCTGAAGATCAAAAGGAAGGCAGTACAAGTACGGAGGCAGCTCAAGCTCTTTGAATATTAACATATTACTTGCTTCTCACCTTTGAGGTTAGGTGCTCAATACACTGCTGTAGGAACAT
This sequence comes from Pelochelys cantorii, assembly GCA_032595735.1. Lineage (NCBI taxonomy): Eukaryota > Metazoa > Chordata > Testudines > Trionychidae > Pelochelys > Pelochelys cantorii. The sequence goes on along the minus strand of CM064330.1, from coordinate 70,738,688 downwards.
GCAGGCATTTTCTGCTTAATAGATGCTTAATAGATGTTTCTCTGTAAAATGCTAAGCTCTCCACCTAAAGCAGTAGCCATTTTCTTAAAGTAGGTGTTAAAATAATAATGGAAACCTAAAGTACATGGAGATATATATATATATATATATATATATGGGCTCATATTAGAGGAGATGATTACCCTGGCATAGGGAAGGATAGGCAGGGAAAAAAGGGAGGAGGTGTTGCCTTATATTAAGGATGTTAAATTTAGATTAATCAACTAATCGAATAGTCGATGTAATTTGCATCGACTGTTTAGTTCAGGGCTACTCAACATGTGGCCCGTGGGCGCATGTGGCCCATGGCCCCTTTGCATGCAGCCCGCAGCACCTTGAGCCGCTTCCCAGGGGGGCGGTGACCAGCGGGGGTGAGGGTGCGGCGGCAAGAGGCAGCGGCAGAGCACGCCTGCCGCGTCTGCCACAGTGGCAGCGCCTCCCTGTGAACCGAGCTGCATGGCGCGTGCGTGGGAGCTGTTGGCCGGGGGGTGGAGTGGCAAAAGGCAGCGATAAAGCATGTCTGCCGCGTCTGCCACAGTGGCAGTGCCTCCCTGAGGCAGGCCATGTTGGCGCGTGTGCAAGAGCTGCTGGGGGCGGCAAGAGGCACGTGGCAAGGCAATGGCAGAGCTGGGCAGCGAGATGGTGGTGGAGCCAGGCAGCGAGGCCAGGGTGAGAAAGGTCTGTGCTGGGGCTGGGGCTTGGGTAGTAATCAATATAATGGTCATCTGTTGATATGTGTTTTAGTAGCTAAATTGCTGAACTGTTATTGCTCATTAAAAGTGCTGTCAGATGGGTGGAACTCGGGTAAATATTGCATTTTATTAATATCAGCAGATCTGACTTAAATGGGGCCTGTGTGTTGTGTAGTCTTGCCTTAATCTTTGTATTCATGCCTGTCAGTGTGAAAGAAGCTATTTGCATATATTTGCAACTGCGCTTAAGTTGTGGCCCTCGGCATGTGCTGTGGGTATCGTTGTGGCCCTCGGGGCTTCCAAAGTTGAGTAGCTTTGGATTAGTTGATAAGGGTGCCTCAGCAATGTAGCAAGAGCCCTGCCAGCTCTAGCTACATTTCAAAGGCGGAAGCGCCACCCGGAGCTCGGGGCTATCAGGGGATTGTTTGAGTCCCCAGGTTACTCCAGGCTCCCTGCAGTGCTTCTGATTTTGAAATGTAGCAAGAGCCCTGCACTTGCTACATTTCAAAGGTGGGAGCGCCACCAGTTCCCCCCTGAGCCCCTGCCCTTTCTCCCCATGGAGACTGAAGTGGAGTCTACACTTGGACTGAGATGGAGATGGACATGGACATAGGAGACAGACTTGTTTTAAGTCTCTGGATTAGGTTAAAAGGGGTAAAAAATAAGGGCAATGTCATTCTAGGTGTCTATTACAGATCACCTACCCAGGCAGAAGTGGTGGATGAGGCTTTTTTAAAACAACTAACAAAATCATCCAAAGTGCAGGATTTGGTGGTGATGGGGTATTTCAACTATCCAGACATATGTTTGGAAACTAACACAGCAGGGTACAGATTATCCAATAGGTTCTTGGATTGCATTGGAGACAGTTTTTTTTTTAAAAATTTCAGAAGATTGAGAAAGCTATTCGGGGGGGGGGGGGGGACTGTTCTAGATTTGATTTATAACAAATAGGGAAGAACTGGTTGAAAATATGACAGTGGAAGGTAGTTTGGATGAAAATGGGCATGAAATCATAGACTTCCTGATTCTAAGGAATGGTAGAAGGGAGAACAGCAAAATAGAGACAATGGATTTCAGGAAGGCAGATTTTAGTACACTCAGAGAACTGGTAGGTAAGGTCCCATGGGCTATGTCTACGCAGCAGTGTTATTTCGGAATAATGTCATTTATTCTGAAATAATGTAGTGCATGTCTACACAGAAAGCCCATTTATTTCAAATTTATTTTGAAATAAACAGGCTTCTTACTCTGACTCCTGTAACCCTCATTGTATGAGGAGTAAGGGAAGTTGGGGGAAGAGTGCTCTATTTCGAAATAACTGCTGTGTAGACAGTGCCAAAAGTTGAAATAAGGTATTTGGACATAAGCTGCACATTTAGCATAGCTCAAGTTGCTTAGCTTATTTAGAGTTTAGCCCTGCTGTGTAGATATGCGCATGGGAAGCAAGACTAAGAGGAAAAACAACTGAAAAGAGTTGTCAGTTTTTCAAAGGAATGTTGAGGGCCCAAAAGCAATCTATTCTACCATGTGGGGAAGATATAAAGTATGGTAAGAGACCACTTTGGCTTAACCAGGAGATCTTACACGATCTAAAAATCAGACAGGAGCCATATAAAAAGTGGAAACTAGGTCAAATAGAAAGGATGAGTGTAAGCAAACAACACAGGTATCCAGGGGCAGGAATAGAAAGGCAAAGGCACCAAACGAGCTCAGTCTAGCTAGAGACATAAAGGGTAACAAGAAGACATTCTACAAATATATTAGAAGCAAGAGGAAGACCTAGGACGGGGTGGGCAATAATTTTTGGTGGGGGGCCACTCCAAGATTTTGGTAAGTGGTCAAGGGTCGCAATTTTCTGTGGAGGGGATGTGGGGTCTAAGTTGGAGGTTGGGTGCAGAGGGGAGCACAGAGTAAGGGACTCGGGTGCAGGAGATGGTGGGATTTGAGAGAGTGGGATTTGAGAGAGTGTTTGGGTGGAGGAAGGGGTTGTGACTTGGGTCAGGGGATTGGGGTGTAGGGACAGGGAGGGAGTATGGGTGCAGGAGAGGATTGATTCTGGTTTGGGGGAGGGGTGTAGGAAGAGGTACAGGGTCTCGGAGGGAGTTGTCACCTGGTGCAGAGGGTTTGGATGGTGACCTGGGGGAGGGAAGTTGTGGTGCAGGAGGGGTTGGGGTGCCAGAGGCAGACGTTGGCTGGGAGGAGTTTGCCTAAGTGTCTCCTGGCCAGCAGGCTGCAGCACCCCCAAGGCAGTTATTATCAGTTCACAATCCTGTTGGAAGGGCACAACAATTGGGGTTCTACAAGGTTCTGTTTTAGGACCGGTTCCTTTCAAAATCTTCATCAACAATTTAGGTGATAATCTAGAGAGTACTCTTATTAAGTTTGTAGATGATACCAAGCTGGGAGGGGTTGCAAGTGCTTTGGAGAATAGGGTCAAAATTCAAAATGATCTGGACAAACTAGAGAAAAGGTCTGAGGTAAATAGGATGAAGTTTAATAAAGACAAAGAAAGAACAATCAGTTTCACACATACAGAATGGGATGTGATTGTCTAGGAAGGAGTACTGCAGAAAGGGATCTAGGGGGTGATAGTGGACCTCAAGTTAAACATGAGTCCAACAGTATGACCCTATTGCAAAAAAAGCAAACATGATTCTGGGATGCATTAACAGGAATGTTGTGAGCAAGACACAAGAAGTCATTCTTCTGCTCTATTCTGCACTTAATTAGGCCTCAATTGGAGTATTGTGTCTAGTTCTGGGCACCACATTTCAAGAAAGATGTGGAGAAATTGTAGAACATAAGAACATAAGAATGGCCATACTGGGTCAGACCAAAGGTCCATCGAGCCCAGCATCCCATCTGCCGACGGTGGCCAATGCCAGGTGCCCCAGAGAAGGAGAACAGAAGACAATGATCAAGTGATTTATCTCCTGCCATCCATCTCCTGCCCTTGTTATGAAGGCTAGGGCACCATACTTTATCCCTGGCTAATAGCCATTTATGGACCTAACCTGCAAAAATTTATCAAGCTCTTTTTTAAACCCTAATAGAGTCCTGGCCTTCACAGCCTCCTCGGGCAAGGAGTTCCACAGGTTGACTGTGCGCTGTGTGAAGAAAAATTTCCTTTTATTAGTTTTGAACCTACTACCCATCAATTTCATTTGGTGTCCCCTAGTTCTTGTATTATGGGAAAAGGTAAATAATTTTTCTATAATCACTTTCTCCACACCATTCATGATTTTATATACCTCTATCATATCGCCCCTCAATCGCCTTTTTTCCAAACTGAAAAGTCCCAGTCTCTCTAGCCTCTCCCCATATGGGACCCTTTCCAAGCCCCTAATCATCTTAGTCGCCCTTTTCTGAACCTTTTCTAATGCCAATATATCTTTTTTGAGGTGAGGAGACCACATCTGCACGCAGTACTCGAGATGTGGGCGTACCATAGTTTTATATAGGGGAAGTATGATATCTTTTGTCTTATTATCTATCCCTTTTTTAATAATTCCTAACATCCTATTTGCCTTACTAACTGCCGCTGCACACTGCGTGGATGTCTTCATAGAACTATCCACTATAACTCCAAGATCCCTTTCCTGATCTGTCGTAGCTAAATTTGACCCCATCATGTAGTACGTGTAATTTGGGTTATTTTTTCCAACATGCATTACCTTACACTTACCCACATTAAATTTCATTTGCCATTTTGCTGCCCAATCACTCAGTTTGCTGAGATCTTTTTGTAGTTCTTCACAATCCCTTTTGCTTTTGACTGTCCTGAACAACTTTGTGTCATCTGCAAACTTGGCCACCTCACTGCTTACCTCATTTTCTGGATCATTGATGAACAAGTTGAACAGGATTGGTCCCAGTACTGACCCCTGGGGAACACCACTAGTTACCCTCCTCCATTGTGAAAATTTACCATTTATTCCCACCCTTTGTTTTCTGTCTTTTAACCAATTCTTGATCCATGAAAGGACCTTTCCTCCTATCCCATGATCACCTAATTTACGTAAAAGCCTTTGGTGTGGGACCGTGTCAAAGGCTTTCTGGAAATCTAGGTATATTATATCCACTGGGTGCCCCTTGTCCGCATGTTTATTAACCCCTTCAAAGAATTCTAACAGATTAGTTAGACACGACTTCCCTCTGCAGAAACCATGCTGACTTTTGCCCAACAATTCGTGCTCTTCTATGTGCCTTGCAATTTTACTCTTTACTAGTGTTTCTACTAATTTGCCTGGTACTGATGTTAAACTTATCGGTCTATAATTGCCAGGATCTCCTCTAGAGCCTTTTTTAAATATTGGTGTTATATTGGCCATCTTCCAGTCATTTGGTACCAAAGTGGATTTAAAGGATAGGTTACAAACCACTGTTAATAACTCCGCAATTTCACATTTGAGTTCTTTCAGAACCCTTGGGTGAATGCCGTCTGGTCCCGGAGACTTGTTACTATTCAGCTTATCAATTAATTCCATAACCTCCTCTAATGTCAATTAGAAGGTCCAGAGAAGAGCAACAAAAATGATTAAAGGTCTAGAAAACACGACCTATGAGGGAAGACTGAAAGAATTGGGCTTGTTTAGTTTAGAAAAGAGAAGACTGAGAAGGGAACATGATAGCAGTTTTCAACCGAAAGGTATCTAAAAGGGTGTTACAAGGATGAGGGAGAAAAGTTGTTCTCCTTGGCCTCTGATGATAGAACAAGAAGCAACGGGCTTAAACTGCAGCAAGGGAGGTTTAGGTTGGATATTAGGAAAAAGTTCCTAAATATCAGGGTGGTTAAACACTGGAATAAATTGCCTAGGGAGGTTGTGAAATCTCCATCAGTGGAGATATTTAAGAGCAGGCTGGAGATCTATCAGGGGTGATCTATAGGGTTCTTAATTCTGCTGTGAGAGCAGGGCACTGGACTTCATAATCTCTCGAGGTCCCTTCCAGTTTTAGTATTCTATAATTCTGTAAGTTGAAAACACCATTACTGCTTTGATTTAATGGTTCACTGAAGAAAACAGAACAATTAATTTCATTCCTTATGGCAGTGCAGTAAAGTAGTGCAAGTGCAAGAACTGCACTTGCAACAAGGAGTAAGAGTAAGCAAAAAAACCGAACGACAGAAAACCACCCAGTGAGTCTCAACTGATTATTAAAACAAAACAAAACACTTCTTTATTATTGATTAAAATGTTCTGGGTCATTGAACCTGAGGGCAAGTGCTTGTTGTGGCTATGCAAATAATTCTTTCCACTACAATGGTGTGTATGTAACCTTAGGTTGTTGGGACCGCTTGTCTTTAGAGAGATTCCCAGAGGTCCTGCTTGAGAATTAAAACCAAAGCCTTTTCTTTGCTCTTAACCCACATAGTTATGGCCGTGCTCAATTTTTGCTCCCCCCTGTCGGGTAGATTCTGATGGATCTACTGTGTGATTCTTCTTGGCCCTCATGTGGGGGTGCACTGGAGTAGTGGCATAAGAACATCCTTATATGTACAGCCCACATGAGAGCCAAGGAGAATTACAGCCCCTTTGGGCTGTGAAATGTAGGGGTTAGGGATGTATTAGTGTAGTCGATTAACCGTTAAGCAAAAGTTTATAGGTTAATGCTATAGACTACAGTAAAACCTGTATTATCTGGCACACTTGGGTATTAGGGCGTTCCGGTTATCTAAAAATTCCAGTTATCTGAGGGTCCCATTAACCTAGGAAAAACCAATGGACAATAATAGTAAAACTCAAGTTTTTAATATTGGTAGTTTTGTAGTGTGAGGCAGTTAGGGTTGCCAGGTAGACCCCGCCAATAAACCGGACACACTTGATCATGGGCGGGGCTGCCCGGGAGGTGGGCGGGGCGGGAAGCGGAGCTGGCGGGGGTAGGGGGTCTGGGGGCCAGATGGGAGGAAGGGGGGCAGGAAGCAGAGCTGACGGGGGTGGTGTCTGGGGGCCGTGGGGCTGGCTGGGAGGAGAGGGGGGCCTGGAGGAAGGGGGGCGGGAAGCAGACCTGGCAGGGGTTGTGCAGCCACTGGCCACATCCGGAGTCCTTCGGGCCGTGCCCCCAGCAGGCACTCCCTTCAGTTGCGAGCAGAAGCCAGGCGGGGGAGGGGCTGGGAGTCCCGTCCCCCCGTCCCTCCCCACCCAGCATTTGCGTGCGACCTATGGCTCCCAGCGCCAATCGCGGCCCCACCTCCCAGTAGCTCCCCTGCCAGGCTTCCATCCGGCGCCCAGCCGGGAATTCAGAAAATACCAGACATTGCACATGTCCGGTATTTTCTGAATTTTTCTACCGGACAGACAGTGCAAATACCGGACTGTCCGGTAGAAAACCGGACACCTGGCAACCCTAGAGGCAGTTGGTCTCACATTTCTATTTTGAGTTAAAGATGATTAGTACTTCTTAAATAATAAATTAAGCCAATCATGGTAAACCAAGCCAGGCCTGTGCGCCTGAAGATGTGACTGTATTGTGGCTGGGGACAATGCCGGATAACAAAGTTTTCACTGTACATCCATTTCCCAACCCCCCACTAGTAAATTTTTTAGCAGGTTGGCTCAGCCCTGGCTTGCAACGGGTCTGGGACCTACCCCTTCTGCGGCTCTGCATTTAAAGTGTATTAGGAGTTGGGAGGGCAGGCAGCCCTGCTCGATTCTGGCTTGTTCTGGGTCCGGGAGCTCAACCCTGCCCCCCCCCCTCCCCAGACAGGGGCTGCTGCCACCCCACGCTGCTGCCCCTTTATTAGAGGCAGCAGCACGAGACAACAGGCAGCTGGTCAGCGAGGGGAGCTGTTTTTTCAACTGGCTTCCCTCACAGACCAGCTCCTGCCTGGCACCCCGAGGCAGAGGCCACAGCGCGGCAGGGGGCTCCTCAGGAGTGAGGCCGGAGCGCACTGGCTGCTGGCCCTGCCCCCCGGGGACTATAGAATAGTTGACTAACCGATAAGAATGAATGAGGTTACTCGACTAATCAGTTAACTGATATTTAACATCCCTAGTAGAGGCTGCACCAACCATATTCTTCTGGAGATTCACAGTAATCTAAAATGGGAGGTTAGAGGTGGTACTCCCACTTAATCCTTGATTTCTCAGCACTGGCGCTTCATACTCATGTTAGTTTGGTGTGTGTACAAACTCAGTAGGAGATGTGACATGCCTTAATTCTTCAATATTTTCTCCTGAACAAATGTCAGTAAACTTATTTTGTGTGTTGATAGCATCTCCAAAGCAGTTAGCAATGCCTTTGAAGCCTTTTTCAGAAAATTCCCAAGAAAACCTTTACTTTTTGAGAGTGACAGCTGGGATATGCTAAAATATAAAAACTGCCAGTGAAGAAGAAAGTGCACAAATGTGAACCATGAGACCATGAGAATTTGAACCATGAGACCAGTAGAATCTTTTTATTCAGAGAGAAGCAGGGCCATTTTATCAGAACAACCTATGCCCAGGGCAAGACTGACTTCCAGTCTGACTTTTTCATTTGCCACAACGTGGGAGCAGACAAGAGGGAGCTGAACTAGGACATCTTTGATCATCCCTCCACCAAGTGGTTTTCTCACTCACCTCAACTTATTTCTGGTTTAGCACTCGGGAACATATGAACATTTTATTCTTTACAATGGTATTCTTTGATATGGAAGAAATACACTACCTCTTTCCTTTGAACAGATACACTTTGAACTTTCTGAATTTTTTCTAGTTGACAAAATGGTTTGGTAAGTACTAACAGATAGAGCATATATATTCTTGAGCACATCATATTGCCTCACAGACCGTTGTTCCCTGGCCTCATATCGACAGTGTACAGTTTTTTAACAGTCTGCTTTATCAGGATTTTCTCAATCACCCTGATTTTCACAGATGTAAGTTTTATAGTATATAATATGAGAGTGTGAACCTTTAATAACATATTTATTCTCCAGGAACTGGTTAAATTTCTGTTGAAATCTTAGAAACCTTCCATAACTAGTACATACAACATTCTTTGAGTCAGGATCCCGTCTGTTTTGCAATATGTTTTATGGTGGGTCCCTGATTCAGTATTAGGCTCCTTAGACGTTATTGTAGTACAAAGAATAACAAATAATATGATGTGGCGTACTTGTTCACCTAGGCCTTGACCAATGGACATTGCAAACACTGAAAATGCTCCTATCAACATGAGCGAGCATTGGATCATGCCTCTGGTACATAGAGCTCTGTGACTGCTGCCACCAGGCAACACCAGACCCTCCTGGTGATTCCCGAAGCCATGTCCTCGGGGAGGGGGTACTGGAGGGGAAGGCGTGGGAGAGAGAGCAGGGCAATGGCAGGAAGGGGTGGGGCTTGAGGTCTGGTAATGGACAGCCTGCCTACCCCTTGATCCCACTCAGGGTCCTGGACTGGATTGTTCAATTGCTCTGGCCTGGGCTGGCCCGCAGGCTGGGAGTTTGAAACCCTAATCTACATGCAACCACAAAGTGAAGTGGCCAGGTAACATGGACACAATTGCCAGCTATATGCAGATGGCCTATCGGGGGACTGGAGTACAGAAAATCTATTAGGCTGGGCCTCCCACAGCAAGGAAAATGTGGGGAGTGTCATTCTCCTTCTCACTTGGGGGGCCACATTAGTGAGGGTTTTTTTGTTGTTTTTTGCTTCTCACTTGTGTGTGGCCCCTGACTGATTTTTTGTGTGGGTCAGCAACCCCGGACCCAAAAAGGTTCCCCACTTGTTTAAGTCTTAGGGAGTTTTGTTATTGACTTCACTGTAAATAATATAGTGCCACCAATATTATATTTAGCTGTATTACAGCCAAATACACTTAAAGGGAAATTTTAAAAAAATGTGATTTTTTTCCTGTTTGAAATTTAACAGGCTTGTTAACAATACCTAATGTGATTTACCCAGCATAAAATATTTGTATTGGGACCTGTCATTTACTAGGTAATGACTCACTTTCAAGCACATTTAATATTGTTACAGACAGTTCATTGAGAACAAAGGCTTATGATATTCCTTGTATGAGTAATTGTATAGCTTGACATGGAAGCCTCAAAAAATGAAAACACGGATGAGATGAACAAGTTTGTATTGTGTATTTATCAGATTTATAATTTGTACTGTCTGTAAAATAACCTCTCTGTTTTCAGCAATGATATTTTTATTACTATATATTCATGAAGCAAGTTGTCAATTAGGGTTTTGGCTCAAGCAAAAACTTTGGGCTAGGGATGTTAACTATCAGTTATTTTACTAGTTGAGTAGTTGATGGAATTTCTATCAACTACTAGACCGGTCAATAGGCACTTCCGCATTCCTCCTTTGAAATGTACAAGCACTCCTGCTGGGGCTCTTGTACATTTCAAAGGAGGAATGCGGAATTCCACATGCAGCCCAGGGCTAGCAGGAAGTCCCACTGGCTCCGGGCTGCACACAGCGTGTCAGCTTTGAAATGTACAAGTGTCTCCAGCGGGGGCTCTTGTGCATTTCCAAGCGGAAGCGCAGCATGGCCCCCAGGGTCAGCGGGGGACTCAAGTCCCCTGCTGACCCCGGGCTCTATGTTGCGCTGCCGATTCGAAATGCCACGTGAAGCCCAGGGTCAGCCGCCTTGGCATTCCAAAGGGGCAGCGCTGCACAGCTGATCCTGGGATCAGCTGTGGTGCTGCTGCTTTGAAGTACTCCCTTTTCCCCTCCTTTGCTGCCTCTAGCTGATAGAGGCAGCAAGTGGGGGAATCAACTAGTCAACTGACTATTCGATAAGCATTTGCTTATCGGATAGTCGACTAGTCCTTAACATCCTTACTTTGGGCACACAATTATATCAAGGACACTATATCTCATGGTGGAGACTGCAATTGCAAGAAACTAATTACTACTTTTTAAAATAATGTTCCAATGTGGAGATCGTAAATTTCCAGTTTGGTGACATATTGGTCCTATTGATGGTAGAGCTGCTATTGCCTTTAATGGAATCAAGATTCACTTGAAGCATTTAAAATGAGACAGAATTTACTGGAAATATTTGTTCAATTGATTCTATTAAATATCTTTGTGTGAAGAAGTCATTTGTGTGGATCTCAGTGTTTTCCAATTATATAGACAGGTGTTTTTGCCCTTTGGTATTAATTAGCCTTTATTTCTAATGCAAAATATCATTATGATTTGAGTATTATATGGATTTTAAAAAATCTTTTCAAAACTGTTTTTCCACTAAAGCTGTTGCATGGGAAATGTAATATAAATAAACAGAATTATGTAATAAAATACACACAGACTGCTTTAGCAAAGGTTAGTGTGCCAGGAGCATTTTATTAATTAACCCCTTGGGTCTGGTGCTCAGGATGCTGGAGGATAATGTATCTTTCATTAGTAATGGGAATTAAAAAACCTAGATTATGGGCACTGAAGAGTTAACCATTCAACAGCCTGTGTGAACAGAGATCCATATTGAGGAATAGATTTAATTCTTCAGTTTTAAAAAGAAGGGCTCTATCCTGTGATGTACTGAGCATCTACACCTCCCTCTGAAGCCAATGGAGAATAAGGTGCTCCGCCCTTTTTGAGCCCAAAAAGAGAAGAGTTTTTAAAAGAAAATTTAAGAATAAGGCGAGGAAGTACTTGAATAGGTATAATTCTTGATACACTTTTTTCTAGTATATCAAGATCTAACGTTAAAAAAATCATTGGCAGTTTTATTATATTTCCCAGGATGGTTCTTTGCTATTAAATTATAAGAGCCTAAAATTTATTATACCTAAAATCACAGAGTAGTCACTATAGGAAATTATTAAGATATAGATTTGTAAGATATGAGTACACTTATCTCTCCACTTTGCAGGGTAAAGTTATTTGTATATCTGAGATTTATTTAATTCAATATCAAGATTTTCAAAAGATAGCCTCTAACTCTTATCTAGCGTAAGACACAGTGGTCAGATTGCTATTTTACATTGACCAGGGAGATGAGTAACAATTTAAAGTTGTCTATATGTAGAATTGTCAAAGTTATCTTGTAGTTATGCTTTTAGATTCTTCTGCTACATAAATATGCAGCTGCAGTTGCAAAGTGAACTGTAATAGCTTTTTAATAAAAATGACAAAATAATTTTGGACAGGAAATTAAAACCATCCTCTGACAATAGAGGGGGAATTTTAGGTAGATTATTCATTCAAATTTGTGTTGGTCCAGGACTCTGGGATTATCATCAAGTTAATGCAAGTGCCTCAAGAGATTTAATTACTAGAAGTGGACAAGACCTTGATTTTAAATGTTGGCTGAAATACACCACAGTGTTCTTTAATACCAGGAAGGCTATTCAGCTCCATACTGATTCAGAGAGAAGGGTGGTAGCTATTGAATCACCAGCACCATTTCCTGTGAAAGGTGAGTCATCATTGGCTTTTCCCACCCAAGTCCTAATTCAATCTAACCTGCTTATTTTATAAAATCTGAGTTCACAGCTGCAAATTCAGTTTGCAAAGCACTTTGGAGATTCTCTGGATGAGAAAGGAATTGTAAGCAGGGCTGGCAGAACCACTTGTTAAGGTTGCTCAGAATATCCTTATAAGACCAGATTCACAGTTGATAACTTTGCCAAACACTGACTCTGTGGGCAGAATTTTTTGTGCTGGTATTCTTCCTCCAGCTGAATATTTTTTGGAATATTTTAGTCACAATGCTCCAGGTTTTTCAGAGAACAAGGCTACAGAAAAATGTGGTGTTTGCCATTTTAAAAAATCCTGGTGGCCTTTCCTTTGAGAGGATATAGTGCATTGAGTTAGAGATTTGAGATTGGCCAGGGAGTGGGCTTTGTGTTGGATGCCTTTTGCTGCTCCTTTTAAAATCTGCCCTCATTTGACCAAGTTATAAGCCTTTAAAAAAGCTGAGTTCACATATGCTCAGTGCAGGCCTCTTAAAGTTTCACAGCTAAAATCTCTGAAGACTGCACCTTTACTAAGCATTCTTGAGCCATAGGAATGGTGTCCCTAGCCTCAGTTTGTCTGGAAATGGGTGACAGGAAAGGATCACATGAGGACTACTTGTTGTGTTCCCTCCCTCTGCAGCATCTGGTGTTGGCCCTAGTTGGCAGACAGGATACTGGGCTAGATGGACCTTTGGTCTCATCCAGTATGGCCGTTCTTTCTAGTGGTGACCACAGTGTGTATGTGCCATCCCTATAGAGCAGTTGCTCACAGACCCTGTGTGTGACTAGACTGCCCATTAATTGCTTTATTGGGTATGGCCTGGGAACAGAGAGCAAATAATTTCTCTCCTATGCTCTCATTAATTCCTCTAGGTGGTGCCCAGGAGGTGTAGCAGAGGTAGCCACCTTATCTGATTGCAGAAGGGACGAGAGCTATATTCGGCGTGGGGAGAAAAAGGACTAGATTGGGACAAGGAGCCTGATGACACTAGGAATGTGAATTCCCATTTATTCCCACTCATTAGACTGGGACTGCACTGCAGCAAGGGCTGTTTCAGCCAGGCTGCTTCTGGCCCTGTGCTGATCTGCCAGTTCCCAGTTCGCGTGGGGCTGGAAACAGCATCTTCCCCCTCCGGCTGCCATTTCCGGCCTGCACAAGGCTGGCAACTCCCAGCCCACGCAGCTGGAGCAGCCCTCCACCTGCGGTGGGCCATAGACAGGGGCCACTCCTGGTTAATGGTTAACCAGTTACCCTTTCACATCCCTAGTTGATATTAGGGCTGAAGTTGGGGAAAACGGGACACCTCATGGGACTGGACTGGCCTCATCTGCTCTCCCCAAACCTCCCTCCCTTCCAGGGCTGGCATTGCCCCTCATCTTCCCCCCATCCTCTCACACTTCTAGAAAACTGGGGGTGTGCACTGTAGGTCCTCTCTTTTTCATTTGTTTCAGAAATTGGAAGGTGCATACTTAATGAGGCATGAGGCTGCTTATTGAAAATCAAGGAGAGAACAAAACACTGCACATCTGCTCATTAAGTGAACGCTGTTCATCCATCATGTGCTCTGAATATGATGGGGATATTGTAGAGAAAAGTCTTCAGTTACATCATCACACATGCACAAGGGAGCCAAATTAGAGTTGCACAGGCAACCTGAACGTGGGTATTTCTTGAGTGCTTGTCTCTGAAACTTAATAATGTCCTTTTAATGTAATTTTTGTGTGTATAATCAGATAAAGTGGTTGTAGTGGGTTGACTCTTTCTATCAGTATAGGTTGGGGATGTGAAAGTGTAACCATTTGCACAGTTAACTAATCAGCCTGGGTTACATGCAGGCTCCCACCCCGCAATGCTGCCTCTGTGTCAGAGGTAACAGTGTGGGAGTGGGAGGAAGGCGGAAGCTAGAGCAGCTGGGAGATGGGCTTTTAAGCTGGCTCCCCTTGTGCACTGGCTCCCCGAGAGCTGCCTCCGTTCTTCCCCCTGCCACAGAGACAGCAGCCAGTACGCGCAGTAAGCCCAACTTTGCACCAGTTCCTGTCTGCCCCTCCTTCCTCTGCTGCTTCTTATGTAGAGGTAGCAGTGTGGGATAGCAGGTGGGAGCCGTCTGCCCCCTCATGTAACTGTGTAATTGCTGAAATTTTCAGTGGTTACATGATTACATAATTAAACAAATTTTAACATCCCTACTAGATTGATGTTTTGGCAATACCTCATCTCCCTAGCAGAGTATCAACAATGTTAATGTCTTCCTGTTCTAGGTAGGCAGAAGTTGGCTGAAATTATTGATTGGAGAAGAGTTTTTGTTTGGGTGGGGCATGAGAGGAGAAGAAAAAGTGCTCACATATTGCTCTCCATCTGTGATTGGACCTTGATAACCCTCTGGTTTTGCGGTTCCATATTAGGATGATTGGCTGTAATGTCACAGCTGAAGATACAAGCAGAAACTTGCTTGCATGGAGGCATAGGATTCCAAGAACAAAAAACAAACCTCTCTCTCCCTGGTCCTAATTGTTTTTAGTTTCATTTAACCTAATCTCTCAACTTGGGTGTCATTGTCAACTTCTCGCTCTTCTCCTCCCTCGATATTCGGGCACTAAATGTTATTTCTTTTTCCCCCCTAATGCTTAAATCAATCTTTTCTATGAAACCCTGATCCATATCTTGGTAATCCTACATTTCATAAAATCATAGAATACTAGGATTGGAAGGGACCTTGAGAGGTCATCGAGTCCAGTCCCCTGCCCTCATGGCAGGATCCAGTACTGTCAAGACCATCCCTGATAGACATTTATCTAACCTGCTCTTAAATATCGCCAGAGACGGAGATTCCACAACCTCCCTGGGCTATTTATTCCAGTGTTTAACCACCCTGATACTTAGGAACTTTTTCCTAATGTCCAACCTAAACCTCCCTTGCTGCAGTTTAAGCCCATTGCTTCTTGTTCTATCCTCAAAGGCCAGGAAGAACAATTTTTCTTCCTCCTCCTTGTGACACCCTTTTAGATATCTAAAAACCGCTATCACGTCTGCTCTCAGTCTTCTCTTTTCCAAACTAAACAAGCCCAATTCTTTCAGCCTTCCTTCATAGGTCATGTTCTCTAGACCTTTAATCATTCTGGTTGCTCTTCTTTGGACCTTCTTTAATTTCTCCACATCTTTCTTGAAATGTGGCGCCCAGAACTGGACGCAGTACTCCAACTGAGGCCTAATCAGTGCAGAGTAGAGCGGAAGAATGACTTCTTGTGTCTTGCTCACAACACACCTGTTAATGCATCCTAGAATCATGTTGGCTTTTTTTGCAACAGCGTCACACTGTTGACTCATATTTAGCTTGTGGTCTACTATAACCCCTAGATCCCTTTCTGCCGTACTCCTTCCTACACAGTCACTTCCCATTCTGTATGTGTGAAACTGATTGTTCCTTCCTAAGTGGAGCACTTTGCATTTGTCCTTATTAAACTTCATCCTGTTCACCTCAGACCATTT
The DNA here is from genome assembly GCA_032595735.1 of Pelochelys cantorii. Taxonomy (NCBI): domain Eukaryota; kingdom Metazoa; phylum Chordata; order Testudines; family Trionychidae; genus Pelochelys; species Pelochelys cantorii. Next base: position 70,723,066 of record CM064330.1, on the reverse strand, counting down.
ATCCAATTTGTCCAGATCATTTTGAATTATGACCCTGTCCTCCAAAGCAGTTGCAACCCCTCCCAGCTTGGTATCATCTGCAAACTTAATAAGTGTACTCTCTATGCCAATATCTAAGTCGTTGATGAAGATACTGAACAGAACCAGTCTCAAAACAGACCCCTGTGGAAACCCATTTGTTATATCTTTCCAGCAGGATTGTCAACTTCTAATCCTCTGTAATCTTCCCAATTCTTACTACTACTTCCTGCCCCAATCCATTCAAAACACTGATGATGGAATGAAATCATCTTACTCTGTCTCTGTTGCAAATGCATCACACCATTCCTTGAATTCATTCTGTCCTGCTCGTTTCAAGCTCCACATCTTATTTTTAAGACTATGCAGCTCTTTTTCTGCTTACATTGCTACTTACACTTCCTCCCATGCTCACCTCATCCATCCTCTCTTTCCTAATTGCACCCTTTGTCTCATTCATGGCTTCATGCCTTCTTTCATGGCTGGGACTATACCTTTATTCTTTCATCATGAAACCTTATGCATGGAAGGTCTTCCACTTCTTGTTCATCAAAGTGCAAGTTTTCAACTTTTTCTTTTGGGCTCCTTTCTTTTTCAAAGCCTGCAAATGTTGATCTCCTTACTGACATTCTCTTTTCACAGTCTGTCATTTAAAATTAGTTACCCAAAAATATTATATATTTAGATTGCAAGCTCCTGGAGGCAGGGATCTTGAAGTATGCATAGAGTGCTCCATAAATTATACATGGAAAGCTATGTTAAAAGAATGATTAGGCTGATAAATCAAGCATGTTAGTTAGGAAATACCATAATTAAGGTTGCCTGTGAATCCCTAATTCAGCTTCCTTTTGCATATGTCCATTGTTACAGAACCAGGAATAGAAACAAAAAGCTTAATAGACAAGTTATGTGATAAATATAAGGGTGTGTAGCAAGCATATGCTTTGGAAAAGATAATATTAGGAACATAGCCTAAGTGAACAAATCTAAAAGTTTAGACTTCACTCAAATTGAGAAACTACAGGAGAAATTGTTACAGTAAATTGTTACAAAATAACTATAAAATTATATAGAGGGGCAGTAAATCTGGAATAATTTTGTTGACAATCGTAGAAATGGGACAAGTCATTTAAAAAGGTAACCATGTAACCACTAAAAAATCTTAGCGGTTACATGGTTACATGAGCTGCAGGCTCTCTCATATAAAGCTCAGCTTTATACTGCAGAGAGCCTGGAGCAAAGCCTCCCTGGGAACAGAGCTGCCAGCCCCGTTCCCAGGAAGCCACTGTGTGTAACTTGCGGGGGGGGGGCTGGGCCTGGGCCTGGGCCTGGGCCTGGCCCACGCCCACCATGGACAGGGGATGCTCCTGCCAGCCGGCTGGAGCAGCCCCTGCCTGTGGTGGGCCCCACAGGGCTGGAGCAGCCCCATGCCCAGGGCAGATGGGAAGGTGCTCCAGCCCCTACTGGATAACCGGAACCAGTAAGCCTCACTTGTTATGGGTGAGGCTTACTGGTTAACCTTTTACATCCCTAGAGAATGTAGCAGTATTTTGGATTTATGCTGGCATAATAGCTACATCTGGCAAAATGATTACGGGACCGCAATTAACAGGGGGGAGAAAGATGGTTCTTAGAATAGCAAATTGAAAAGCTTCAAAGGGCATGTCTACACTAGGAAATTATTTTGAAATAACTCCTGAAATAACTTGTTTCAAACTAGCATGCCTACACTACAGGGAAGCCTTGAAATTAGCCCAAGGCAGGCTCCCTTAATGTGGATGTGCTACTTTGACTTAGAGCCTCAAGCACTGGGGAGTAATTACTTTGAATGACTTGGGGGAGTAGTATGAGGAGTGTCCACACTACTGCTATTTGGAAATAACTATATCAGAAATAAGTGTTGTTCCTCATAGAAAGCAGGAGGAGTTATTTCAAAATAACCAGCCTGTTACTGCAAAATAACAGGTTTGGCAGTCTGGATGCACCACTTGTTGTTTTGAAATAAGGGGGTGTATTTTGAAATAACTCCCTCGTGTAGACCAGGGCCAAAAGAAAAGTACAAGACTTCTGGGGAGTCTTGCCACACATGGAACAATCTGTGAGCTTCAGTAAAGACAATCACAGTTTTGTTTGGATTTAAAAAGAAGATTCCAGATTCCCTTAAACATCAAGAAATGTTACTGGAATTCCTTAAGGAAAGGCAATCAGAAGAAAGTGGTATAGTGTAACCCTTCTTGTGGAGTAGATGATTATGACAAAGCAAGTTCATTTTATCTGAAAGACAAAGGGTCTTTTTCTTGCTGTGAAACTAGCAATGTAGGCAAGTAAAAGGAAATTCTTTCACTGAAACAAGCCTTTCAAACCACAAGCATACTGAAGTTCTTCTGTATCCCACAGAATTACAAGTGCCATATGCTGTCATAATGTATTATTGTTTTAGAGGCATGGACTCTGTAGATATTTAATAAATGAAATCAAACTGGTGATTTGGGGTTGACTTTGGGGTTGACATAAATAGTACTTTAGCAGATACAGGATAGAATTGTGGAGGTGTTGGTTGCAACTTGGTTGTTAAGACTGCCCTGTTTTGCATGTGTGGCTGGTCTAAAATCCTTTTGCGTCAAACTTTAATGATTTAATTTATTCTTCTAATTTGGCACAGTAATTCTTTGGAAGACAAATGACTCGACCACATAATATTGTAGAAAAATATGTACTAACCTTTGACGACTAAATATACTGTTATGCTCCTTTTTTAAAATGATGCTCTATTTTATTCATATTTCTGTGGGTTGCTCTATCTAGGGTATGTCTAGACTACAGGCTTTTGTCAACAGAGGCTTTGTCGACAGATACTGTCGACAAAGCCTCTGTCGACAAAGAGCATTTAGACTGCATTAGACGATCAAAAAATCGATCCGTTTTGTCAACAAAGAGCGTCCAGACTGGTGGATGCTCTGTCGACAAAAGAAGGCACCCGGAACCGCTTCTGGCAGGGCATGGGGGCAGCATTTACTGGCTGATGAAGCCCTACACTGGCCACCTGGATGCAAGCAAGGAGCAGTTTAATGCTCATCTTAGCTGAGCTCGCATCCAAGTGGAATGGGCATTCTGATGTTTAAAAGGGAGATTCCGTTGCTTGCTCACATGGCTATAAATGGGGGAACGCAACATCCCTGAGGTGGTGGCCACGTGTTCTGTTCTCCCCATAACCTTGTGGAGAGAAAAGGGGAGGCCTTCCTCCCAGGGTGGGGTACAGGTGCTGATAGCATGGAGAGGCAATTTGAGCAGCCCTGGACAGCTGCCATCCACCAGGCTCACCAGTCTGGCATTTGCATCCGGGAGGCCCTTTGGGAGCGATTCTCTGAAGGAGCCCACTGAGTCTCCCGAGGGTCTCCTCTATGGGGGCTTGGCCCTGGCCCAATACAACCTTCCCTCCATAACCCTCAGCCTGACCCCCTTTCTAGAATAATAAACACCAGGTTTTGTTTGAAAATAATAAGTTCTGTTTTATTGTTATCAATATCATTAACTGAAAGAATCTAGAAATGTTGCTAAAATATAAAATCTTTTGTTCATTGTACAGTTTCCTCTCAAAGCATAGTTTCTGATTCAACAATATACATTTTCTTAAATAACCAACATTGTCTGTAACTGGGGTGGTGGGGGTGCTTAGAACCTGGAGGGGGGAAGGGGTTCCGGTGGGATGGTGCTTCCCTGCTCGGAAGCTCCTGCCGCCTCGCATGCGGGGACCACCATGGCCTTGGTGTTGGGTGGGGCAACTGACAGAGTGCTGGACAGGAGAGGGGAGGCGCACTTGGGTCTGGGAGGGCTGGGGGAGAGGAGGGTTGGGAGACGGAGGGGCTGGGGGAAAGGGAGGTACAAGGGGAGAAGGGGGTTGTGGTGGGGAAGGGGGATTTGGTGGGGCAGGGTCATGGCGTGCCAGAGGAGTGGTACCAGGGACAGAAGCAGGCAAGCCACAGACCTCACGGATTGTGGCACAAATTGAAGTGCACTGCTGTACAAACTCTTCCAGCAGGCGATCATGCCACAGAGCCTCTGCCTCAGTCCTCTCTTTCAGGGTCTTGTTGAGATCCTGCAGGGCTGCCACATGCATCTTCAGAACCTCTGTATAAGCACGCCAGTGCCTGTGGCTCCTGTGTCTCCGAGATGGAGGTGGGGCTGGGGTGCTGTGGCCCTCTTGCACAGGTGGTCCGGCTGTGGAGGAAAAGAGGAAGAGACAATCAGTCATGCATGCAACAGCTGTTCCTGAGGGAGGGCATGCCCTCCCTGTAAGGGACTCTCCTTCAGACAGGGGACTCAGAGGTTCTGAAAGTAACACCATGTGTGAGCTGGGCATCAGCCTGAGCATCACACGGGCCCCAAAGTGCCAGTGGTACCATATGCCCCCTCACACTGCCAACCCACCCGTGTGTGTTGTGGAAATGGCTCCCGGCACCATGTGGCACACACCCACATGTCACACTCTACCACTGCACGTGTTTGCACATGCACAGCCAGCTGCATGATGTGCAGGCTGAGCATGACACGTTTCCCTTGGGCATCACCCACTGTGCACCCACCTCCCCCACCCTGTGTGTGGCACAACCTCACAGCACTCACCTGCTGGTTCTTCCCCAACATCCGAAGACACCTGGGAGGCCTCTGGGGTCTGGGTGACTGGCTTCAGGGTGAGGGTCACGGTGTTGTCGTTGTCCTCATCCTCCAGCAACAGGTCTTGCTCTCCAGATTCCCTGGACTGCTCGTGCTCCTGCTCTGGTTCATTCACCACAGGCTCCAATAACTCAGACTGCACAAGATGCAGCGGTGTCCGGGCTTCCCCACCGCCGAGAATGTGTGCCAGCTCCGCGTAGTACGGCCAGTAGTGTGGGGTTGCCCCAGAGCGGGAGCTCTCATCTCGGGCCTTCATACCCTGGCGCAACTCTTTAACTTTGGCCCACACCCGCTCCAGGGTGCGGGGATGGTGCCCTCTCCTGGCCAGTCCCTGGGACATGTGGCTATAAATTTCCGCATTCCTGCGGCGTGCGTGGAGGGCTTGTAAGGATTCCTCCTCGGACCACACCTCGAGGAGGCTCTTTATTTCTGTCCCAGACCATGCTAGTGCCCAGCATTTGGAGCCCCTGGGTGGGTCCTCAGAAGGGTCCCTGGAAGGGCCAGGATGGTCTTGGGGCTGGGACATGCCTGTGATCCTGTGGGACAAGAATGGCCGTGTGCTGTGGCTAGTTTCCTGCCACTAATGGCTTGCAGGGTGCCTATCCCTTTAAAAGATGGCTGCAGACAGGAACAATAGAGGTGCCAGGCATGCAGATGGATTGTCCACCAGAGCTTCTTCCTGAAGGCCTTTTTTGTCGACAAAACTGGCTCCCTGCGTCCACACCAGAGCTGGCCTGAGCCATTCTTGCGCCCCGGGCCCCAGGCGTGCGACGCATGCACGGCCCCGCCCCCGCCGCACGGTGCATGCATGGCCCCGCCCCCACCCGGCCCAGCAGCACCGCGCGGCGCCCCTTACAATTGGGCGCCCCGGGCTATCTCCTTGTCAGCCCGTAGCTTGGGCCGGCTCTGGTCCACACACCCCCTTTTGTTGACAGAACTCTGTCGACAAAGGCGTTATTCCTCGTAGAATGAGGTTTACCGCTGTTGATAAAACTGCCGCGTTGTCGACTTACTGTCGACAGAATGTGGCGGTAGTGTAGACGCAGGTATAGTTTTGTTGACAAAAGACCACTTTTGTCGACAAAACCCTGTAGTCTAGACACACCCTAGGGAGTTTGTAGAGCATAGTAGTCTCTACAAACTTCACACACATATTCACATAATGTTTTGGTTCTACGTCCACTTTTGAACTCTTAAATTAAGACACAAGAGTTATGTTTATCATTACATCATTGAGTTTTGCCATGATTATTCAACATAACTGCTCAGATCCTTCAACTAATTCAGTTGTCTGAGGTTATTAGCTTTATTTCTTGATGAGTGGCTTTATATCAATGAAAAAATAAATTGAAAATGTTTCTGTTTTTCATCAAAATGCCATTTTTTTTTTGGTCATCAGGGACTCTCCTCTTTCAACCACTCTGTAGTTCCTGTTTCTCACTTTAGAAACTGCACATGTATAGCATTTTTAGGTATATAATCTCTGTCACTAGTGCTGGACTGAAACTTGCCTGACCTGAGCCTCGGGCCAGGGTGGTAATTGAAAGGAGATTCCACTTCTGGGGGAAGAGGGATGAAAAGATTGTAGACAGGCTAAACCCCAGAAATCTATGAAGAGCCCAGGAGTGGGAAGTGAACTCTGTTTTCTGTACATGACTATAAAGAGCATCCCAAACAATATTTAAAATTTCTGAAATTCTGTGAGAGTACAAGCCTATATTTCAGAGGGATTTAGCATTGTCAAGACTGTAAGAGATCTGATTTTCATATATTTTGAATAAATTAAAGTAAATGAAATGTTTAAGAATACACTAACATGTATGATTTGTAAATTCACATGCACTTGGCCTTGTGCCTTAAAACGTACTTGTGGTATATCATAGTATCTGCAGCTTTTGTGTGCTCTAGGGTTTTAGGGATTAAATTGTCAGACTCTTTCATAAACAGATGTACCCTATTATGTACTATAGTGCTGGTCTTTGCCTCGCATTGCTGTAGAATATCCAGTTTTTATAGTTTTACCAAAAGTATGTGAAATTGTACACAGTATCTCTGTGGAAAATCAGCGAACACCAGTTCTCTCAAACTCATCTCTCTCAAAAGCTTCTTATTTATCTCTAATACACTGATACTTAATATAGTAAATACAGATGATTCTGCTGTCCAAGTAAAATGTGCTCATATCTTCATTTCCACCTTAGAATGATCAACATTACTTAGCCCACAGAGTTTTCTTTTAAAACTCTCAGAAAAGAATTCTAAAATCCAGACTCTTCACTGTACATGATAACATAATTTTTGCTCATTTTTTTTTTAAAGCTCATGCTTTAATCAGGAATAGAATAGTTAATAATGGCACCACTGTTCTCTCTCAGCCTGGGAGAGTGTCATGTTGTATCCTGTAGCTACATACATTTCCTGTAGTATACTTGAGGGTACAATAGAATAACCTCCAAAATATGTAGCAAATGCCCCCATAATTGATAGCTGGCCTTTTTTCCGCTATAGTAAGCAGCTATTGTTTGTATCAAGGCAAATACAAATTTATTTGGTGTCTCATACACACAGATGTAGAAAACATGGTTGGCTGCGAAGCTCACATGCTACATAATGTTATATTAGTTAATATCCTATAAAAAAAAATTCTTGAAATAAATTCAGGAAATTCCTGGCAGGGCGTGAGGCAACCCAGCCCCACACACCCCCGTCAATCCCACCCCAAGTTTTGCTGCTTTTTGGGGGGGGGCCGTGAGGGTTTCTCAAAAATCAAAAGGGGGGTGTGATGCCAAAAAGTTTGGGAACCACTGTTGTAATGCTGTATTCATTTATGTTAAACTCTCTAGTTTCTGTTAGTATTTATTTACGCTTTGTGATTGTCTTGGGGAATGTCTCTAAATATTAAATATGATCAGAGTTCTCTGTTTGAACATATTGCCTGCAAATCAAGGCCTACCTATTTGTTTAGGTGAATATTTGTAAATATTAAACAGTGTTAAAGATCTTCTCTGCTTGAACATGCACTGTGCAAATTAAAAGCTTCAGGGGGTAGCTGAGTTAGTCTGTAACAGGAAAAACTTAAAAAACAACAAATAGTCTCGTAGCACCGTGGTTTTGCCCACGAAAGCTCATGATACCATCTACATGTTTTGTTAATCTTTAAGGTGCTACGAGACTATTTGTTGTTTTTTAAGTTTTGTGAAAATTAAGACTTGGCTGGTTATCAGTCTCTTGGAAGAGCAGCTCTGCCTATAAATATAAAGACCATCAAGGGCCTTGATTCTATGCTACTTTAGCTCAGTTTTGCACAGGTAGAGGGAGTACATGTGAGGATATGTGTGTTATTTCTAAGCTTAGAAGGAGGAGAATACTTTAGGATGACGCTCCATAGTGCATGGAGGGACAGATAGAGAGAGGAAAAGCTTGTGGAAAACTGTTTCCGTTATTCTAATAAAGTTATTTATTCAGTGTCAGAAAAAAGCATAATTCTGCCTATTGTTATGCAGCAGTCTGTGAAAGAATTCTATGAGGTGTGAATTTGACAGACTCAAACCAATGACAAAAATCAGAAGGCTGATTAAAAATAGAAATTTAAGTTTTTCAATTTATTTGAAATCTCATAATTCCTAAAACCAGGATCATGAGCTTTGGTGTCTGAATTATTATTTTTGAGTGCTTGGGGTTAGCAGTGCTGTGTATGGAGTGAGAGAGGCGGCCATTAACTGAAATTAGCTTCTGTAGAGGGGCTCTGCAGTTATTGCTTAGCCTGAGAGAGAAGATTCTTTTCTGTTCTCTCCTCTTCCCTGCTTCCCTAATCTGTCCCCAGAGATACATACACTGTGTCTGCTTGTGCAGTGTCCCTTGTTTTGCTGATTTGGATGTTTCATCTGACTTTGTTAGTACCATTGAGTAAATAAAAACAAAACAAAACAAAAAACCAAAACCATTAACAGCAACCTTTCTGGAGCTAGTAAACAATGTATTAAGTGGAAATGTAGTATTGTATTTTAAAGGAGCAATTTCATTTCTGTTAAAAAAGTAAAATAATTTCTTTTCTGAATGTTCCAGTTGTCATTTTGTTTAGCCAGTAGAAACCTGCCTTTCAGGTTTAGAAAATCATGTTGCTAAAATATAAAACAAGGTGTTCTGACTCATTTGACCAATTATTTGTTCTATCTTGAAAGCATTGCTGATGGTATTTTGAAGTAAACTTGTTCTACTGTGAGTTTCCCTATAAGAATGCAGGCCTCTAGCAAGTCTTATCTTAATGGTACATAGATTGTATATTTTTTGCAGTTTCACATGCTATGTGTGTAATCCTGCTGACACTTTGATGGAGATTTTTTGCTCTAGAACTGTTGCACTGACAATTTTATCAGCAACAGCTGTTGCCTCACATCTTGTAAAGTGGCTTGAATGCATTGTAGCATTCCCTACAAACTAAGTTTACCTATCTGGTGCCATTAAGGCTGCTTGGTTTAGGTCACAGGGTCAAGTGACCCTTTCAGCTACTCTCTATCACCATGTTCAGACATTTAAAAATGGAGTCTGGTCTCAAAATATCCTGAGATTGACTTGCAATGTCATACAATTTAAACAGAAACATTTTGGATTCTTTTTATTATCTTGTGGTTGCTAACGCTTTAATGGAAACTCACTTCAGATTTTTAAGATTTCCTCCTAAACCCCAGTGATTAGACACTTCAGTTTGAATGAAAACGGAGATTCTCACAAAATCACTTGACAGCAAGTCAAGTCACCAAAATATTGTGAGACTCAGGATAAAATAACAAGAGTGAATAATGCAAACTGCGGATAATACAATTCTTATGCAACTCCTGAATCATAAATCTACAAATATTCCCCTGACTTTGCCTTATTGATTTCACTAATATCGTCAATGCTGTTCTTTTTGAGGATTGACAGACAAAAGGTTTGAAAAGCTTATTGTCTGAATTTTTAGTGCAATTGAGTGTGTACTTAAAATATGGTTTTGTTCTGAAAAATGTTTATGTAAAAGTGTCATAATTAACAACTGAGCTCATACCATTAAGGGTTGTAAGTCATACCTGCTGACTAATGACAAAAATGTGTTTGCTCTGCTTTTTACATTTGTTGGCTAGACATCACTGTTGCTGGGCTCCCTTCCTCTTGGTGTAGCATCAGCAGAATTACTAGCTAAAGGCCAGCAATAGAGACAGTCACTTACACTTGTGCAACCCCAGGCCCATATGCAGGGGAGAGGGTGCGAAGGGTGCAAGCACACCCCACCCATGGTCCCCCAAGTAAGCGTGGGGGGGGCTCCGTAGCTCGAGCTCAGACCTCATTCATCCCCCCCCCCCACCATAGCAGGGAACCTGCGCTGGTGCTCCAGCCTTGCCCTCCCTCTCCTGTGATGTTGGAGTGCCAGTGTCAGCTTCCTGCTGTGGGAGGGGGGAAGAGGGCAGGAGAAAGCCCCAAGCCTCACTGCGCAATCCGGCTCATGGGGAAGAAGCGCTCCTCCTCCCTCAGCTGGGGGAAAGGCAGTGCACATACACACTGCCTGGGGGCTTTCCCACTGCTCCCATTGGCTGGAATCTGAGAGCAGTGGGAGGTAGTGCTTGAGACTGGCACGGGGTGTAGAGGCAAGTAAGTGCCTCCCCACCCCATCATGCCCAGACCCCTGCAACCCCAGCCCCCTCATGCACACAGCCCTCTCCGAGACCATTCGCCCCCAGTCCACTCCTGCACCCTACCCCCGGCCAGACACCCTACTTCCCAGCCTGGTCCTGCATCCTCCCCTCTGGCCAGACACCTTACCCGCAGCCTGCTCCTGCCCCTTCCCCTGCTCGTGCCCCCTCACCACTGGCCAGACGCTTATCCCGACCCTGTTCCTGCACCTTCCCCCCAGTCTGCTCCTATACCCTCTCCCCAGCCTGACACCTTACCCCCAGTCCACTCCTGCAGCCACCCTTGCTCCTGCACCCTCCTTCCTGGCCACACACTGTACCTTCCCTTGCTCTTGCCCCCTCCCTCTGGCCAGACACCCTACTCCCAGAGTGCTCCTGTACCCTACCTTCCATCCAGACCTTGCACCTTCAGCCCTTCCTGCACCCCACCACCTGCCCAGATCCTTCATGCCCCATTCTTCTTTCTGGAAGCCCTGTCCCACACACTGAACCCCACATTTTTGTCCCAACCCCAGAGTCTGGGGTGGTCCAGAAAATCCACTAACCCTGGAACCCCAAAAGAATAAATCTGGGGTTGGACCTGCTTTGGGCAGGGGTTTGGACTCAATGACCTCTTGAGGTCTCTTCTAACCCTATGATTCTATGGGAAGCCCTGAACCTTAGTCCTCCCTGTCCCTGCCCCCCTCCCTTGGTGGCGCTGGAGCACTGGAGGAGAGGGGGGGTTTGGAGGTTGTGTGTGGTTTTTTTTTCTTCTCACTTATATGGTCCCCAACTTATTTTTCTGTGGGTCAGTGGCCCCTGACCCAAAGAAGGTTCCCCACCCCACCATAAATAAAGAAAACATGAGAACCTTTTGTGTTGGACATAAATTAATATTTTACTTTATTTAAAATGAAGTTTGATAAACTAACATGAGAAAGTTAAAGGGCTTAGTCTGTTTAATAATTTAAATTAATATTTCCTTTCTTACTGGTTAAATTAAACTGTCCTCCCTAGCTGCAGCACTAGCAAAATGGCTTGAGCATAATTATGTAATTAATGAAGAGTTTCCATTAGTGACGGATGGTCCACAGAAAGGTTTCCATTGAGCTGGTGCGCCATGGACCAAAAAGTTTGAGAACCACTGTGTTAGATAGATGGGAGAGCCCTGTGTTGTAGGGGGGGATGGGCGGCCGGGGCTGGTGGCCGTGCTGCCGGGCTGGGGGAACAGCACATCCTACCCACAAGGAGTAGCTCGGCCCCGGACTCACTGGCTGCACTCACCCACACTGGCCTTGCTGAGCATGTAGGGCAGCAGCAGGCAGTGGTGGCCGAGGGAGCAAGGGGCCTTGGCAGCCACGCTGCCCACCATGATCCCAGAAGGTAATTTCTATAAGACCTTTATTACTGCATACATTTTTAGTGTGTTATAACAAAATCATTTTACCAATTACTGTTTCCACTCACATTTTTCATGAACCTTTCTTATGCACACTCAATGCGTGACTATTTTGAACTCTTCCATAGTTAACAAAATTGCAGCCCACGTTTACAAAAAAAAAAGCACCCCTCCTCCCACAGAAATTCCTGCATACAGGCCTGAACCCACTGAAGACAGGTTGCATTGAGGGCATAGTTTATAGGAAATGGGGTTGTGTAGGAGCCACTGAAGCTGTGATTTGGCCCACAGAACTTTTATTACTGCTGAGGATGTGTGGCGCTGAGAAAAGCTAGCTGCTTGTTTCAAGCCCAGGATGAGGAGTTGCTGTACATTCCCTCAATCAGCTTCAGTCCCTCTACTGACTACTCTCTATATATTCATCTTTGAAAACATTGAAGGATTTGCTGTAGGATCTGAAGTTGTGCAGCAGGACGGTGCTACTAAGGCTGTTGTCCCACCTCAGTTTGGAAGGAGGAAATGTGCATACTGAGCATCCTTCGTGCAGACTCTATGCTGCAGATCCTGGGGGAATGATTCCCCATCCCCACCTAATAGATAAGGGGAGGGGAACTCAATCTCTGCAGCTGGGGCAGCTTTATGAAGGGTTATGCCATGACTTGCCATCTGTCAGCTGGTAGGGAGAGACTCACTGCTCTGTCCTCAGCGGGAAGCACTAGTCACTAGTCCTGAGCCCCTGGCTGGGTGGGGCTCATTAAGCGGCTGTGTTGCCATTCAGCTTACGGGGAAGACTGTTCAAAACTCACCAGTTTTCAAAAGACGGATAATCTCATGTATGCATCCCAAATCTTTCTGGACAGATTGCGGCTGATGTTGCATTTCTGACCAATCAGTAATTGAAATCTTCAGCACTAGCTGTGAGACAGCATGGAAATAAAGGCCTTTAAATAGCAATGAGCATCTATCATGCCAACACCACAACAATGAAGGAGCAATTTGAGCTACCTCGCCCGTGTTGTGTTTAAGTAATAGTGTGGACGTTAAATGATGCAACAACACTCATTTGATGGGGTTATGTGGATTCAGAACATTGGTTTGGGTCCATCTACACTTATAAAAATATTTTAAAATGAAAGGAATAAAAAGCAGCCTTCTTCGCAGAGAATAGTAATGGAGCATTTTATGGTTCATTGTTTACACTTTAATGGCAACATTTTCCTCAGATATGCAATGGCAGAGCTTGACTGAGAGATCCACGCTTGGAGGGAGCACAAGATCTTAGAAATGAAATCTGTCATGTGGATCAGAGAACAGATTTTTGCCATGAATACAAATGTCTAAGAAAACTCATAGGTTTATTAACATACGTAGACATATTTTTAGGACACACGTTGATAACAATTACCAAATGTTCAGTATTGCTTACAAAATAATTGATTCCCTGTATGTAAGGAGATGCTGACATTTTTCTGGTTGTAACTGAGGCTTTGGTTAAAGGCAACCTGAATTGTTTCTAATCAATAAAACTGCCTCCTCTTTTAGACATTCAACTGAATGCATGAATACCACTGTGCATAGCTGACAAAGGCAGAACACTTTGTGAAAAGACTCTGTAAATTCTTTCCCACAGAAGTCAACGAAAGGGTCTGTTGTCCTGGGCTACGTATTCCGTCATTTAAACCTTGCGGAAATAGATTACTTTGGACTACGTTACTGTGACAGAAGTCATCAGACGGTGAGTAAAATATACAGCATATTGGATTTCATAGTTGTAAACTTTACCCTGTTGGTGACCTTTCTCAGTTGTATACTTGGCTGTCATACCTTAAACACCTCATGAAAGAATAAGATTTTCAGTAGCAGTTTCTTTAATGTGCCTGTTGAAAGGAACTATTTTTGTGTTTTGGCAGAAAGGTCATTCTTTTACTCTCACTGATGTTAGCAAATTTTTATTGTTGTCTTAATTAGGTGCAGAAATGTGATGATAAAAAATAAAATAAAAAACCTGTTGCAAATGATGAGTAGTAAAATGTTGTATATAAAAAGTACTATTACAATTCTTCCTGTTAAATTAAACCAAACAAATATTTAGCCTAGGGGTGGGCAATAATTTTTGAAGGGGAACCACCTTGGGCATTTCTGAAGTGGTCGCAGGCATCCATAGAAGGGGCAGGGCCTCAGGTGGAAGGGCAGGGCCAGGAGACTTCACTGCCCACAAATCCTGATTGGCCTGGGGGTGGGGGAGCATGTGAAGTCTTAGCCCCTCCCCCTTCCAGGGATGCGCAGCACCTAGAGAAAACTGCTAGATGTTTTGAACAGCTGGTGGTACCCTCTGGTGCTGTGTGCTCTTGGCAGGGCGAAGAGACTTCACACGTTCCCCTGTTCCCAGGTCTCGACTGGCCTGGGGATGGGGGAGAGGCAGGGCAGCTGGGGGCCAGGAACCCTTTCATTTGCTGCTATTTAAAGGGCTCCTGGCTCTAGCTCCAGGAGTTACCAGCCCTTTAAATAGCAGCAATTAATAGGGCTTGTGCCTGCTGGGCAGCTGCTACCATGTTGCCTGGCAGCTGTCCAGCAGGTGCAAGTCCTTTAAATACAAGCAATTGAAAGGGCTCACACCTCCCAGGCTTTGCTGCTAATGTGTTGCCTGGGAGCCCCGGCCCCCCCCTCCCCCCCCCTCCCTGCGGAGGCATGAGCCCTTTCAATTGCTTCTATTTAAAGGACTTGCGCCTGCTGGGTGGCTGCTACCATGTTGCCTGGCAGCCTCCCGGAAGGCAAGAGCCCTTTTAATAGCAGCAATTGAAAGGGCTCTCACCTCCCAGGCAATGCATTAGTGGCAGAGCCAGGAGCTGCTGCGGGCCGGATCAAAGTGCTTGGCGGGCCGGATGTGGCCCTCTGACAGTCTTTTGCCTGGCCCTGATTTAGCCCATGACATTTCCTTGAATTGGAATTCTATTTGGAAGTGAGCCTGTTGTGACTAATTCCTGCTTTGGGAGGGTTTGGCATAGAAGCAGTGTTTTCAGGCTTGGCACGGATTGTTTAATTCAGGGCCACTTCCTGGATCACTGTTTTAGAGTGATGTTATTGATTTGGAGATAGTTTTGGCTGCCAGTATATATTGAACTGTAGCTTTTTATATCCTGAGAAGAAGGGTGTGTGTTAATGACTTTTTAACTCCACATGAACTGGTTCTGTTTTGAGGTGGAAGGGGGTTGGTACTTGACAGGTATTCTGCATCTACACAGTAGACACGCCCTTCTCCCAAAAAGCTTGCAATCTGAATAGACCAGTCAAGAGAGAGGCTTTGTATTAGCTTCATTTTACAAAGAGATTAAGGCCTGATCGCCATTTAAAAGTTTTGCTAGCATAACTGGGTTGATAAGCACGAAAAAAATCATACCATTAAATGACACAGTCATGCCGGCTAAAGCCCTGGGTTGGATACAGTTATACCACTCCCCCCCAAAAAAAATAATTTTTACAGTATGGCTTATAATAGTTTCCTGAATTAAATAAATTATATTAACAACAGTAAATTTTTGTCAGTAAGTAGAAGGGAGTTGCTCTAGTGTAGTTGAGGCATAAGTAGCTTGTCCTAAATAACAGGGAAAGTCTGTAATAGGGCTTGGAATTGAGCCCAAGTATCATGGATCCTAACTGAGTGCCTTAATGGCAAGACCAGCCTTCCTCTCTATGAATGACTATCTAGTTAATTTAGAATGTTAAAAATTCAGGCATCCTTAACTGTTTTATGGACAGAGGAAATCTCTGTTAAATGAGCAATTGCAGAACCTCATCAGCTTTCCTCAGAATAACCAGGGCCGATTTTTCTTTCTTACACTAGTGTAAATGCAGAGTAACTCCAGTGAGCTTATTACAGTACTTACACCTGCATGAAACCTGTGGAGGTGAGAAGGAAAATCAGGCTCTCATGTGATTTGCTAGTTTGTGATTAATAGTCAAATCCTGTTCAGTGAATGGCCAACATAAAGGAAAAACTTCATGCAATAAAGTGAGACTTTGCATAAAACAGTACAGTAAATGAAAAATTATATTTTTTCACAGGCCTGTTAAAGGTGTAAAACTAGGGACTGGCATGAGGTATGTGTGATAAGTTCTGCACTGCCATGCAGGAGACCTGGATTTGCGTTGTTCTGGTACTTTTAGGGTACGTCTACACAGCAACATTATTTCAAAATAACTTAGTCCGCGTCTACACAGCAGGGTGTTATTTCGAATTAATGTTGAAATACCATCAAGCTGGAGGACTTCTTACTCCGACTCCTGTAACCCTCATTGTACAAGGAGTAAGGAAGTCAGAGGAAGAGTGCTCTGTTTCGAAATAAGTGCTGTGTAGATGTTCCCAATTGCGAAATAAGCTACTCAATTGACGTAGCTCAATTTGCGTAACTTATTTTGAGTTAAGCCCTGCTGTATAGATGTACCCTTAAAGTCCTTGAGGTCAAATAAATATATTTACGAATTTATTTGAAACCTGTACTTAATGGAGAAATGTGCCAAAATAAAATATCTGGTAGAAAAAAATGTGTGCCTCACGTTAACATGTTACTAACAGAAAGGAATATTCAAAATGCAACATTTATGGTTACTCATGCAGTCTTTAAACTGCAACCTTGTGTATCCATCCTATGAACTGATTAAGGCAGACATCTTGTGGAAAAAATAGAATGCTGTCATGTAATTGAAGACTGTATCATAATGCAGACACACGAGGGGGCTGAACTAAGGCTTCACAGACAACTGCAGATCTGGAATTCCCCAAATTTTGCATGGTTGACTTTGCATTCTAAGTAATGTTCTTTTAATGTAGTTTTAATGCAGATTTCTTATGTATTTCCTGCTTCCTTGGGTAAATTGATTTCATTATGTGATGCTGTAACAATTCTGTCTACATACATTATCAGCAGAATTTAAATCCTGAACCATTTCTGTTGCAGCACAAACTGTTACCACTGAAGTTACAGGAGCGTTATTAGATAACAGACATCTGTTATCCAGGGAGTGGGTCCAAGTGGTAGGTCTGGGGGATAGTCAGGTGGAAGGTGAGCCTGCACCAGCTTGGATAGGCTTTCTCTCTTCTCATTCACACCTCAGGAGTTGGGGAGCTCCTGCTCTTTGAGGTGTCCTCAGATGGGGAGTGATCTGCTGGGGCCATGCACTGCGTCTAGAGCAGGGGTGGGCAATAATTTTTGTTGGGGGGCCACTCCAAGAATTTGGTAAGTAGTCAAGGGCTGCACTTTTCTATATATTAATGGAGGCAGGGTTTGGGACAGAAGTTGGGTGGTGCAGAGTCTGGGAGGGAGTAGTCTCCAGGGTTGGGAGTGCAGAGGGATTAGGTTGTGACCAGGAGCAGGGAGTTGAGGTGCAGAAGGGGGTGGGTGCCAGGTGCAGGCTCTGGCAGGGAGGTGCTTACCAGAGGTGGCTCCCAGCCAGTAGCCCAGCAGGAGCCTTGGACAGGTTCTGTGCCTGCAGCACCCCTACACACTGCTCAAAGCGGCTGGGTGCTGGGGCTAGCGTGTCTCTCTTTGCACGACACACCCCTTTGGGGGGGGGGGGGTCTGTGTGTTGCATGTGCCCACAAACACGGCCCAGGTAGCTCCCATTGGTTAGTTCCCGGATCCTGCCTGAGGATCGTACTGGGCTGGCTGGAAGCCACTGACAGTATGTGTGTGGGAATGAGCTGCTAGGCTAAGTGCTTATTCTGGGAGTCAGAGAAAACTCAGCCAGATGCTCTCTCTCCGTACCCCCATACTCGTGTGGCTTCTTCAGTAGCTCGCAGTTGTTCCTAGTGTAGTCCCTGTTGTTGCTTCTGCTGCTGTTTGGTGGTATCATCAGCTAGCCTTGTGATGTTTATATTAGTTGTTATTTTGTCAGACAACAAAATTTTTTCTGAGGCGCACAAGAAAGAGGAGGGAAATGGCAATTTTTAACAAGTTACATCTCAATAAAAGCTGAATAGCATGTCACAAGACAAAGTAAGGATTTTCCCCTACCAAATATCAAAGGTCTACTGCGAACTGGGACATAAGAGCTTCTCAGAGAAAGGGTAGAATGAAAAGTGCTAACCAACCAAACATAGGAAATATTTTTAGTTTCCCCCATAATAAAAAGTCCTTTTACCAAAAGAAACCTATCAGTGCTTTACAACAGAGTTATCGTCTCACATTTGGCCAGATTCTACCCCTCAGCACCTCATGTACTGTACCTACCATTACTAATGATGACTCAACATTAATTTAAGCACTTTTCTCTTCTGTTGTGGAGTCGCTCTTAGAGCATGTACTAGCAGCATAGGCCCAGGTAGCATGGCTCTTCTTGTGCCGTATAGCCCAGAGGGGACACAGATCTGTAGTTGTGGGGTTGAACTCTCTCTATAGTAAATGGTCTGGCCACAGTCATGCAGCAAGTCAGCAAAAGCAGTAGGAATAAAAGCCAGGAACCCTGTGTCCCAGTCTGCTGCTGCATGTGCTTGTATATATGAGTCAAGTTGTATTTCTTGATGTATTCTCCACAGATAATGAAGCAGCTGTAATACCCCCAAATTACAAGGATGTTAATAGACTCTATTGAACAGATAAAACAAAAGAGACGTAAAGAACTTAGAATGTTTAAATGGTATTTTTCTCTTTCTAAGTAACAAAAATTTTGCTTAGAATGGAAAATCTGAGTTTTAGGGTATTACTGTTGCACAGTACAATGTGTATTTTGATCTCAAAATCTTGGGGAAACAGCTGAGCTGTACTTGTTTCCTAATTCATTTTTAATGTGGCTATGTCATGATAAATATTTTCATAGGAGCTGGATTGTTCAGATTACATGTGATGTTGGATATCAATGATTGTCACCTTACAGTCATTGATATCCAAGTCCTTTATGTTGCAAATGCTTTATGAGTAAAATGATTGGAAAAAGGGGATGGATTTTAAAATGCCATATAACATGCATGAACCTGATAAGCAATCATATGTCAATAAAGGATAGAGTAGTGAATCAGCTGCTGTTCTCTCTCCTTTAAGGAAAGGTCTTAGGTCAACAAGAGGTGCTGACTGGAGTAACATGATTGTGAGAAAAACAACAAATGGTCTGGTAGCACTTTATAGACTAACAAAACATGTAGATGGTATCATGAGCTTTCGTGGGCACAGCCCACTTCTTCAGATGACCGGAGTTGAGTCTGGGATGTGAACACTCGAAATAAATATGAGGGGGGAAGGGGAGACAGAGCATCAGTAAGTATCTGGAGAATGGGTACTTAAACCTAAGCAGATAAAAATCAAAGTCAATAGATAGATTGTGAAAGCCATTCTTGGAGCATTTATAGGAAGTGACCAGGTTTTAGAAGCTTTAGGGCTAGCAGCTCGAGCCCCCTTGTGTCATGGTACACACAGGACACACAAGTGAGGGCAAGTGTACACTTAAGTGGTACACTAGTGCAGTTGTGCATCTGGTAAAGATGCAATATGCCCATGGGAAAGCTCTCTTCTGTCAGCATAATTATGGGGGGTAGGAGTTGGTGCTGGGCGGAACCGGCTTAAAAGCTGGTTCCTCCCGGCACCGTCTGGAGGGGCAGGGGAGGCAGAGGCGTAGCAGGGGACTGGGCGTGAGCCAGGAATCAGCTGATTCCCAGCTTGCGCCAGGTCCCAGACACTGTGCCTCTAGGTTTTAAATGTATTAAGAGCCACAAGGCTCTTAATACATTTAAAATGAGAGGCACAGCTGGGGGGACTGGGAGTGAGCCGGAAATCGGCTGTCCCGGCTCACTTCCTGTCCCCCCAGCTGCACCTCTGCTTTCTCTGCTTTTTAAATGTATTAAGATCCTGATGGCTCTTAATACATTTAAAAAGCAAAGGTGAAGCTTCTGGGACTGTGTGCAAGCCGGCAGTCAGCTGATTCCTGGCTCGCACCTGTCCCCCCCGCCCCGCTACGCCTCTTCCTTTTATATGTATGAAGAGCCATTGACTATTTAATTAGCTGATTACACAAAATTTAACATCCCCAGTGTGGATGCACTTTGGTGCATGTAACTTGGATTGCACAAGGGGGTGTCTTTTTCAGATAAGTTTAAACCAGCCCTGAAAAAGAAGGTTATGATGGTTAAAAAACTAACCTGGCTTAGAAGGGAAGTGAAAACAGATTTTAAAATACCTCAGTATAACATACATGGAGAAAAGAGGAAGCTGATAGTAATGAATACAAAATAGATGCTAGAATTTCTAGAAAATTGATAAGGGAAGCAAAAGGGGACACAAGATGTAATTTATGGCCAGCAGAGTTACAGATAAAACTTTTTTAAAGTCTACTAGGAACAAAAGTAATACTGGCAGTGTAAACAGTAGAAATATCAATAATAATGCAGGAAATACATAATTACTCAGTAAATATTGCTTTTTTGTACTTGTGGGAGAAAGCTAGATATCTTATTTATATCATATGTTGATGATGAAATTCTCTCCATTGCAACAATAACTAAGGAAAATGTTAAAGAATAACTGCTAAAGTTAGACATTAATTCAGCATGTTCAGATAACTTGTATTCAAGAGCTTTAAAAGGGCAATGATCTTTCTGGATCATTAATGTTAATGTTTAGTAAGTCTTGGAATACTGGGCAAGTTTCTAGGGTTACCAACCCTTCAGGATTGTCCAGGAGTCTCTAGGAATTAAATGGGTGGAGCAGGGAAAGTGCAAGGGCTGGAGTAGACCCAGGGCTAGAGGGGTGTACCTGGATGCTAAGTGAGTGGGCTCCTGGTGTATAATGATGGATAATCTGATGAACATGAGATCCTTGAGTCACATTGTGGGCAATCCTTGGAAGTTTATACATGGGACTGTTGAGCAAGAGTAGGGAGGTTTTATTACCTCTGCATTTGGGATTGGTGCCACTGCTTCTGGAATACTGTCGTGAGTTCCAATGTCTACACCTGAAGTGAGAAACTCCAAGAGCTCAATTTGCATAGCTTATCAAAGAGACCATTTAAAATGATTTGATCACAGTCTGTAAATATCTACTTGGGGGACAGAAATTCAGTAATAAAGGGCTCTTCAGTCTAGTAAACTAAGGTATAACTTGAGCCAGTTGCTAAAAGTTGAAACTAGACAAATTTAGAGTAGAAGTAACATGCAGTTTTTTGCAATGGGTTTAATTAACCATTGGAATAATTTGCCAAAGATTGTGCTGGCGTCTCCACCACTGGATGTTTTAAAATAAGATTGGATATGTTTCTAAAAGATATGCTCTAGTTGAATCACAGCTATTGGACATGAAACAGGATTTAATTTAGGGACGCCTTGGGGCTTGTGTTGTGCAGCAAGTCAGACTGGATGATCACAATGGTCTCTTCTGGCTTCAAAAGCTCTGACTCTCTGAAATGGAACAAAAAATGTGTGTGCCCCAGTACTGCAGTGACTGCATGTGAAGCAAAGATTTAAATTTCATAGTAATCTGAGCTGCACGATTAGCACTCCAGATGCTGTGTGTACTGACAGGGGACAAGTCTACTGATTCCAGTCACTTCAGTGATTGACACCACAGCAAATGAGAAGATTTCAACCTAGTTAATGTTTTGTTTCAAACAGATTCTGAGAATTTGACCAAGATTTGACCCTACACAGAAACCTGGCATGAAGCTTTAAAAAATATTTTTACATTAGTTTAAAGAAAGGTAGTTAGGAAATAACATGCACTGCACAGATGGAATTCATTGCACACTCTCCACATTGCTTTGCATGTGTTTAACCTGAAATAGCTTTAAATATATATAATGGAGCCAAATTTTTAAATCCAAGCTAAGAATCAGTGGTATATGCACCAGCCCTCCAGTGGTTCAAAAGAAGGTGTGAGGGTTTGGGTTTTTTAAAGATCACAATCCCCTACTCTCACAGACCTTGGAAATTAGAAAAAAGTTGCTAGCCATCAGAGGAACAAGATTCTGGAACAAAGTTCCAGGAAGAAAGTACTGGGGGGCAAACTAACTAATTTTCAGATGGGGTTTGATGAATTTGTGAATGAGATTGCCTGCAATAGCAAGGGATTGGACTTGATGGCCCAGGAAGTCACTTCTAGTCCTGTGCCCCTAGTTAACCTGAAAACTTAACTCATATTATGGCTACGTCTACACTGGCGCGTTCTCACGCAAAAACTCTTTTGCAGAAGAGTTCTTCTGCAAAAACGCTTCCAGAAGAGAGCGTCTACACTGGCATGTGCTTTTGCGCAAGAGCATCCATGCCAGTGTACACGCTCTCTTGTGCAAGAAAGCTCTGATGGCCATTTTAACCATAGGGCTTTCTTGCGCAAGAAATTCATGTTGCCTGTCTACACTGGCCTCTTTTGGAAGAGCTCTTGCGCAAAAGGGCTTCTTCCTGAGTGGGAGCGTCAGAGTTCTCACGCAAGAAGCCCTGATTTTATACATTAGAACGTCAGTTTACTTGCGCAAGAACACGCGGCCAGTGTAGACAGGCAGCAAGTTTTTGCGCAAGAGCGGCTGCTTTTGCGCGAGTTCACGCCAGTGTAGACACAGCCATAGAGGAATATAGAGTTTGCTGAAATAAGAGAACTCATATAATTGTTCTGTGACTGGATTTTGAATCTACTGAAACTGTAGATTGTCTCTTGCAGTATAACATAGAGCTATCCATGCTGAACAAACCAGTGGGGCAATATGTGTGTGGTGTTATCGCTCAGAGTACTAATTTTGGTATGAGAAGAGTTCTGAAGTCAGAGTGCAGTGTATTCTGTTTTATACAGTCTTTATTGCCTAGTTTTTCTGTCTGAATGATTGGTTTGCAATCTATTTGTTATTTTATCAGTAGTTTATTTACTCAGATTGGTGTTTGTTTATAGTGCAAGAGCTCTAATAGGATATTTGAACAAATCTATCAAGTGTAAACTTATGAAGGTTTTATTTTTGGAGGGTTATGGAGTCACTGCAAGGTTTCTTTTATTTTGTTCAGGAAGTTTTGCCATGGAGTCAAATGAGTTAACCCTTTCCCCCTAAAGCTGTCAGTTTTGATTGAACAGGGTTTACATGGACTTGTTTACATTGCTCTGTAGCCTGTTCCAGTTGGGGTATAGATTTGAATGCACACCAGCGTTTTTCCATATAGACCTTGCTGGAGTGCACTTAAAGTTCCCTAGTATGAGCTACTGTAGTCCTCACTTCAGACAGTACTACAGTAACATGCATGTGGGCCAATAAGTGCTACACACTGGTGTTCATTAACCACTAGTAAGTGCCAGTAAGTGCAACCAGCTGGTGTGAACTAAAGCACCATGTGGACAAGCTCTGTGAGCAGTAAGAGTCAAGCTGAAGGCTGCCAGCTTTAGCTGAGATTCCTAGTTAGTATCTGTAATAGAGTACAGCAGATTGAATGGATGTAGTGGCTCTTGAAAATCTTGCTGAATGTGAAAGTGACTGTGTCATTCCATTACTAGGATACCTTCCCCAGGGAAGATGTGTAGGAACACACTTGTCAATACAGTGTTTTCCTCTACTCTGAGTTATAGATTTTCATTTACAGATTGCAGACTGCAACACTTCAGATTTTTATAGTAATACATATACCCACCACCAAAAAATTAATTAAGCTTCTGTAGCTTCAGCGAGTAGCCGAGTTAGTCTGTACAGGATAAACTTAAAAAACAACAAATGGTCTGGTAGCACTTTATAGACTAACAAAACATGTAGATGGTATCATGAGCTTTTGTGGGCACAGCCCTCTTCTTCAGATGACCGGAGTTTTGAGTTTAGGATGTGCAAACCCAAAATAAATAGGAGAGAAGGGGGGGGAGGGGAATGAGGAGCAGAGGGTATGGAAATATCAAAGGGAAAAACAGGAAGGGAGAACTGGGAATCAGTAAGCACATGAAGATTGGGTAGTTAAAACGAAGCAGATAAGAATCAAAGCCAGTAGATAGGAAGGGTACTAACACAGGAATCTACACAAAGAGCTATTTGCACCTTCATTGAATGTTAGGTTGATAGTGTCCCAACCATCCCTCATCACAATTGAGGCCATTAGCATGAGAATTGAACTTGCAGATGAATTGTAATTCCAACACTTCTCTGCGTATTTGGCTAGTAGAAATGAGTTGGGACAAGACAGTCACTTGAAGATCTTTTAAACAGTGATTAGGAAGATTAAAGTGTTCCCCAGCAGGTTTCTGTGTGTTCCCTTTATATATATCTTATTTGTGTCCATGATTCTTTCCCGTAGGGACTGTCCAGTTTGTCCAGTATATTTAGCAGTGGGGCATTGCTGGCATTTGATGGCATCGATCAAATTACTGGATGTACAGTCAAATGATCTTTTGATTTGGTAGCTTATATTGTTAGCTCCAGTGATGAATTCGCTTGTATAGATATGTGGGCAGAGTTGGCACAACGGCTGGTTGCAGGGCTGGGTTCCTGGATGCTTATGATATGGTTGTGTGGCATGGTTACCGGAAAGAATTCGTTTCAGGTTGGGGGGTTGTCTCTAAGTAGAATAGGCTTTTCTCCCAAGGCCTCTGAGAGTGAGGGATCATTTTCCAAGATGGGTTATAGATTGTGTATAATGCGTTGGATGGGTTTGAGTAGTGGACTCTAGGTAATAACAAGTGGAATTCTGTTATTTTCTCTTTTGGGTGTGTCTTGAAGTACAGGTAGTCCCCTGAGGTACGAACACATCGATTTATGACTGTTCGTCCTTATGACCAACCTTCCATTAAGCATGGCCCCGAGTTACGAACGCGATCTGCGCTTACAAACAGCGCGGTCCCATTGAAATGAATGGGGTCCGACTTACAAACAGATCGAGTTACGACCAAGTGCTTGGTATGTAACTTGTTCATAAGTTGGGGACTATCTGTAGTTCATGTCTGGGAACTTTTTTGGCTCTGTCAATCTGTTTTTTCATTTCTCCAGGTGGGTATTTCAGTTTTAGGAATACTTCTGTGTTTTACCAATATAAAGACAAAAGGTCTATTCTCTTTGAATTCAGTTGGCCTTGGGTTAGGCCCTAAATTCATTGTGCCTCGTAGTTAACACAATTATTTGTATTTCACTTGTTGTATATTTGGGGGGAAATCATTAATATATAAATGTATAATTTGAAGTTAATCTTTAATAGCGTTCAGTGGTAAATGACTTAATTTCCCTATTTATTCTCACAGTACTGGCTGGATCCTGCAAAGACCCTTGCAGAACATAAGGAATTGATAAACAGTATGTATTTCACTTGAACCTCATAAACAGTTACTTGAAGACGAAGAGACAGAGGACACCATATGCGCGGAGTAATGGGCCTTCATTTTTGAGGCATGACAGATTCATAGTTTCCTTAGCTGTATCAATATTGCAATTAATAGCCATATCAGACATATATGCATTCAAGCGTAATTTCTTTCATTTACTTAAGGATTAACCTTTCTGTGATTAACCTTTGCTTTAGAATAATTGAAGGACTGGTACGTGGTATAGTTCTTACTTGTTTGATTCCTGCCTTTCTAAATGAAGTGAATGAATTTTTTCCCTTCTACAAGTGGAAAAAATATTGTCTGTTAGGTCCATATTCACAAATTTGCCTGTTCTCTTTATGTGTTGGTGTCACTCTTTAGATACCAAAGATAAAGATTCTATAATTTAAAATGTTATTTGAAAAGGTTAATAATATAACTTTACTTTATTGGGAAATTGGAAATGTCTTATAAATATTTTTACAATTAATATAGTAAAATTCCAAATAATACAGCCAGATTTTAAAAAGTGCTCTGCACCAAGCATCACCCATTGAGTTATGGATGCTGGGTACTTTTGGAAATCTGGCATTATATGTGCAGGACTTCAAGTTACAAAAATACATTCATATTTTAAAACAAAATGTTTGATAAGCAGCAATTTTGTTTATCTACCACAGTGTGCATTCAGGATTTGCTTGCAACAGACAATACCTTCATAACTACCTAACACAGGCTTGCTTGCAGAGTTTTAAATTATCATCAGAGATGGAAAAGTCTTATAGCTGTTTTACAGAAAATACAGACATCTGAATTATGGGCTTGGCAGCAGAAGCTGCTTTTCAATTTGTTTTGTAAAAAAGTGTAAATATACTTATATTTTACAGTCCCTGAGAGGTCAGTGGGACTATACATCATAATAAACATAATTCCTAGTGTCAAGTATTTGCAGGATTGAGCACAATTCTGCAGTTTGTTGCTACCATGTCTCTCTTTAATATCACACATTGTCCTTCTGACGTCACTTGGACGCTGATTAAAGTCAGTGGAAGTATGTGTGGGAATAAATATGATCATAACAGGAATTGTAAGATTGAATTACTGGATCTTCTTGGAGAGCTAAAACTTTAAAAAATAAATTACAACATTCAAAATATTTTACTATTAAATAATGCAGAATTATACATTCAGTTATTTATCATGCAGAATGTCTCACATTGGACACAGTGTTCTATTCACAAACAAATAGAAAAAAAGCAATAACCATAAAAAATGTTCCTGTTCCAACAAACTTTTTATATTCTGAAAAGGGAAAAGAGATTCCGTGAGATGTCCATTTGGAACTTCACTCTGGGGTTATGTGGAGAGGTGGGGATTGGTGTATAAATCCGTAGGATAGATAGACTGATTAATAGATCTCCTATAATCTGTGATTCTTTTTAAAAATATACAATGCAAAAATGAATTCTTCTCTCTTTCCCTTAGCTGGGCCACCATATACTCTATATTTTGGTGTTAAATTCTATGCAGAAGATCCATGCAAACTTAAGGAAGAAATAACCAGGTATACTATTTCGTGTTGTTTAAATACTGGTGATATGCATATGAGGCACTGATGTGAAATCATAATTAGTAAAATTAAGATTGTAATCACATATCTGCAGGTGCATGCTGCTGCTTTGGGTTTTTTATTTTGGTTTTTGCTCACATATCTGTGTCTGCAAGAAAACTGAGATGAAGCACACTGTCAGCCTCTGGAACTCCTTGCCAGAGGATGTGGTGAAGGCTAGGACTTTAACAGGGTTCAAAAAAGAGCAAGATAGCTTCACGGAGGTTAGGTCCATCAATGGCTATTAGCCAGGATGGGTAGGAATGGTGTCCTTAGCCTCTGTTCTTTGGAGGTAGGTGACAAGGGAGGGATCACGTGAGGATTACTTGTTGAGTTCCCTTCCTCTGGGGCATCTGGTATTGGCCTCTGTCGGCAGACAGGATACTGGGCTGGATGGACTGTTGGTCTGACCCAGTATGGTCGTTCTTATGTTCATTGTTCAATACCATCCTCTGTTTGAAAGATCAGATTAAACCTGTGCTATGATACATGGGCAGGTGTCAGGGTTTTATATGGATTGTTAAGAATTTTTCTTTTTTTAAGCAATATATTGTCACATTTGGCTTTATACTTGTGATGGATATGCTTCTAGAAAGAGGTTTTAGATTACCTCTCCCCAGATTGTATATCCAAATACGTCTGTAGAAAATATGTGCTTTCCATTTAATTGGCCAGAGCTTAAATTGCCAAACTATTTTTAAAGAGTTGTTTCTTCTTATCCCTTGAAAAATATGCAAAGATGTGGAAAAGTGAAATAATGTTTATGATTCATTTTAATAACAGTTCACACTGTACACAGTGTAGAAGTACGCACACATAAACATACACACACAAGCTCATCTATTGTATAATAGATCTCAGGCGGTTTATTTCTGATTCACAAAGACTTTTGATATTCAAGTGACTATAGTAATTTAGGTGGATGTAGTGCACTGACTTGCAGTAATAAATATATGAAAATGTTCCTCTCTTCCTGTCCACATTTGTGCTCAAGTGGAACATGACATGGAAAACTTCATTGCAATATGCACACAAATTTTCACATCCTAGGCTGAGGTAGTAAATGGTGAAAAATAAGGAAATTTTTTTTCCTGTACTACTGTAATAAGAATGTTTTACCATATTTGCATTACTTTCCCCTCATAGTAACAGGCACTCCCAGTTTAACAAGATTTATCTTGAACTAGGAATCCTATGAAGACCCTATGCAGTGAAAAAGCACAAATTAGTTGCAGTGTAATGCCCCGTCTGCCCCGAAAGTTTGATATAGTTTTCCTGTACTTTTCCAGAACCACTTTCAACCCTGCTCACAGGGGGAAAAGATGGCCCTGGGAAGAGAACTCCAGCAACAGAGCCTGCTGTGATTACTACTCTGGAGGCAGGTTGGATTCATATCTATGAAATGACAATTGAGGGCTAATTTTTCAAAAAGTGCATTAATTTTGCTTACATCAAGGCCAGTTAATGATTTGCACTGCTTATTACATGCAAAAATCGATGCAAAAAGCTTTTTGGCATGCACGGTGCATTTTTAGTGAGTCTCTGTTGTGTGTGCAATATGTTTGCTCACACAAATTTGTACTTTTTAAAAGTAGGAGGGGAGGGGGGCATAGGAAAGTATTAAGCTTGTAATTTCAATCTTCAGTAGCACACATCCAAGAATCTGCATAATCAAATGTCATCAAACTATTTGAGCCTTTATCTCTCTGGGCTCTTTACCTTAAACCTTGTAGGAAATAGATACATTTCCAAAAAGAATACTTATGCTAGAATCACATCCTACCTAGAAGCAAATAATGCAATTTTATTTTCTTTATTGTGATAATTTTCAAACGTAGGGACGTGATTCCAGTGTTTTGCCACTGTTACCTATATTTGTGGAATATGGATCACTGAGTTTTCCCTTTTATGTACAGTTGTATGTACCCTGTTGCTATCTTATGCTATTACTTCTGTCTCATTATATGATTTCTGTTTTGAATAGTAAAATCCTATCAGATTAATAATCTCTCTAGACCAGAAATTGATGTGGTCTGTAGGCAAAAATAGATGCTGAATGGTTGTTACTAATCTCTCCTGGGTGTATTTGCTCAAGTAATGTTTAGACACTATAATCTATGCATAACCAATTTGGCAGACCATATGGTGAGTAGTTGAGATACAAGTTAGGACTAGTGGCCTGATCTTGAAAAGAGCTAAGTACTGCTATTGTTCACTGACTTCAGTGGGAGTTAGGAGCATCATCACTTCAGAGGAGGTAGAGGTGCTACTTATGGCAAATTGTGGGTTTTTAAAAAAAAACTATTTCTCTCTCCGACCCACATACATATACATATAAGGACACTAAGATGCATCCTCCAGTTTTACCTTTTGTATTAGTTTATATCTCAGTAATTATTCAAAATATATTATTTTTCCATCCGGATTAGCTTTGCATCTGAGCAAAATAATTGGTATTTATTGCCCCCCCTACTTTTAGTCTTACATTTCTTTTTATAGAGAATATGATGTCTAGTTTTAAATAACTTTTTTCTGATGATATGTAACCATATATTGTCAGATCTAGTCCCAGAATCTATCACCTTTGTAATTACTGTACCCAGAATGAATGGTATCTATCATATGCTGGCAATAACATGCAGTGTTAAATTGTATGTATTTTATAGTGCATGTAGAGCCAAAAAGTTAAAATTTTGAAGTGAAGGATGGAGGCAAATCAGTGGTGCCAACATGTACTTAAATATGAGTCTTTTTATGCTAACAGTGAGGATAGAGATGTATGAAGAAAATGTGAGGTAGTTAAAATTATGCTTTTCAGAACTCAGGGTCTGAACATATCCATACCAGGCAAGCTGTAGAATCTGGACACTGGTTTTGCAGCGAGCTATACATTCAGTCTTGTACAACTTCTGGAAATGCTGAGGGGAGAAGATGTATATTGGAAGTGAATTTCATCTCCAGTATGTCAGCCAAGAGATATGTTGTGAGCTCCATGACGTTTTAAATTTCTCCGCCATAATTCATCCAAATAAGAGTCTGCCTGCTAGTTAGAATGCTAAGGAGCAACCATGAGCTTGCACACTGTTCCCTGATACCGTTGCAGTGAGTCTTCTCACTATATAAGGCATTTGGCTCTGGGAAGGAGAAGCTGTGTTTTTTCATGGATGCACTGTTGAAATAGGGTGCAAATGGCATAGCTGTATATCCTGGAATGCCAATGGTGTCTGTGGGGATTATCAGCAAAAGAAACTCATTAGGGCTGGATGGATCCCAAATTAAATAGTACTGAAATATCCTTCAATATGGTCACTTTTTATTTGAGCTTAACAAAGTAATGCAAAGACTATTTGCCAAGTAATTTGCAATTTCTAGATTGCCCATAGACAAACATATTTCATTAATTTGCTACGAACACACAGAAAGTACCAAATATTTACAAAAAGAATAATAAGGCAATAATAAATACAAAATAAATTTAGCAACACGGTATAATGCAGTTATTTGGCTGTGTAAAATAAATGAGTTCCTGAATAAGGGAAGTTTGGTTTTGTACATACGACCATTTGTGCTTGTATAAAAGTTCTTTTAACAATTGTTCTTGTAAGAAATCACTGATATTCTTTCAGTATGATGTGATATGGAATGATGTATATCTGGTTTGTATAAATCACATTGAAAAATATTTCCTTTAAATGAATTAGAGTATCTGAAAAACCAAAGTAGATAACTTATTTTCTTACCTGCTATTACTTTTATCCTCTCTTTTGTTCTTGTTGTTTCACAAGGAATTCAGTATTCATATCCTAAACAGGGCCCAAGGTATCAAATACTCTCATTTAATTTATACCTACCTGTGTGAGCAGTTTATCATATGTATACTTGATGTGTGCAGTTGTGATTAAGGAAGTTGTATGCAATATATTTTGTGACCATAGGGCAATATCAAAGTTTAAAAGGACGCATCTTAAAATTATGTCCATTTAAAAATATTCTTAAAAGTTGTTTCTATTACTGCCCTTGCCCCTGACTCTTGTTCATTTTGTGCTCAGTTTTGGCTTTACCATGGGTCCTGTGAGGGAAAGTACATTGTGCTGCCCTGCAGGCAAATTTGGAAGCAGATTGACAGTCACAATCTACCTTCCTGGTTTGCTCCTGCCCTGGTGGGGGAAGTACTGTGTATTAACACAGTTAGGTAACCCAGCTGGTTGGAGCGTTGAGAGACAGCCATGCTCTACTTCTTGCCCACCTGCAAGTGGAGGAAGGGGATATAATGACCTGTCTGCTTTTCCTCCCATGCTTGGTAGCTATGGTATGTATAGCCCTGTCAACGCCTTTTGGGATTCTCCTAACTTACCCTCCTTTGCTTGCTCTTGGGCCCTCTCCTTCAGTTGAGTCTGTCAGACCTTCACTTCTTGACCTTGCCATCTCGTTTAGTCTCCTGGCTGTTTTCTTGGAGCAGCCTGGAGCAAAGCTGTCACCACCTTGCTGTCGCAGGCCTTAGCGCCTCCCTTTCCTTCTCTCTGCACTCTTCCTCTTACAGCAGGCTCTGTTTCCTTTACTGGTTGTGGCTGTGGATGTCTGACTCTGTGACTTGCAGCTGCTTGGGGTTGTGATCAAGCTGCTTGCTTGTCAGTGGGAGAGACTAACCTCCTCATTCTGTCTGTGATAGGTATGGGGTTTGTAGACCCCATTACAAGCCCACACCAGACAATGAGGGAGTATCTTATGGTTGTGCCCTGTCTCTCCCTTGTTCTGCTCCATTAGTTAACAATTTGTCCCTTGCTTGGATTTACAATAATAATTTCCTGTTTGATTTTAAAATGTTTTCTCTCTCCTACCTGAAAATCCCTCATACCTCTTTCTGGGGAAATTAGTGTACCACAGTGTGCTATCAAATGCACAAAGTAAACAAATTGGAAAACTAGGTTTTTTTTTTCCTCCTCCAGTATTTGTGATGATAATCGTAGATGTTACTTGAACATTAATAATAAAAAATTGCAGAAGATGCAAATGTGATTTTTGAGTTGACCATGTCACTTTAAGTTAAGCTAGAGGCCTTAAAAAAAAAAACCAACCCTGAAAGCAGAATCCTTATTATTGAATTAACAACTTCGTTTTCTCTCTCTATTTCAGATATCAATTTTTTTTGCAGGTGAAGCAAGATGTTTTGCAAGGTCGCATGCCCTGTCCCATCAACATTGCAGCTCAGCTGGGTGCATATGCAATTCAGTGTGAGTTCTTCTGTTGAACTGATAACTTGTTTATTTTGATAATATTATGATTTATTCCAGATACTGCCAGTAAATGGAGACTTTAATCTAAGTGTTTGGAAATTAGTTTAGAAAATTAAATTGCAATCACTAACAGTAAAATTATAAATAGATGACACTTCAGGATAGATTATATAGAACCAATTTCATGCATTTTAAATGATGATATTATAGACTCTCTTCTGAAATGTCTGACAGTTATTGATGGTTGAGACTGTCCACAAGAGAACTTTCAATTAGTGCTTGAAAATAAGTCAGGGTATCTCTACAATTCAATATTATTTATAGCATATTTTCTATTTTATCAAACAATATGTAGATATGAAGGGCTGGCAGCAGTCTCCACACAAACCTGTTGATCATCCAAAATGATGCAGTCCTGCAAAAAGCCACAGTATGTCAATTAAAGAGAATGAAGGGGACAGATGTGTTTAGACTTGAAGTGTAAAAATCCTACATTTTCACTTATTGGCATGCACTTGAAAAGCAGATTTTATGAGTGCTAGTATATCCCATAGATCTGATAGAGCAAACATTGACTACTTCACATTACACTGTAACCTCTGTACTTTGGGTGTCCCTAATTCAGGAACACCCATGGTATGGACCCTGGCAGGGGGAGAAGGAAGTAGTCTGCGCTGCTGTTCCCCTCCCCCCCGGCTGGGGTTCTGGCAGCTCAGTGATGCACTCTGTTGTAGGCAGAAATTTAATGTGGATAAGTGTAAACTAATGCACATTGGGAAAAATAACCCCAACTATATGTACAGTATGATGGGGGCTAATTTGGCTATGACAAATCAGGAAAGAGATCTTGGAGTTATCGTGGATAGTTCTCTGAAAACTTCCACACACTGTGCAGCGGCAGTCAAAAAGGATGCTAGGAATTATTAAGAAAGGGATAGAAAATAAGACCCAGAATATCTTACTGCCCCTGTATAAAACTATGGTACGCCCACATCTTGAATACTATGTACAGATGTGGTCTCCTCACCTCAAAAAAGATATTTTGGCCTTGGAAAGGGTTCAGAAAAGGGCAACTAAAATGATTAGAGGTTTGGAACGGGTCCCATATGAAGAGAGGTTAAAACGACTGGGACTTTTCTGTTTAGAAAAGAGGAGACTGAGTGGGGATATGATAGAGGTATATAAAATCATGAGTGGTATGGAGAGGGCGAATAAAGAAAAGTTATTTATTAGTTCCCATAATAGAAGAACTAGAGGACACCAAATGAAGTTAATGGGTAGCAGGTTTAAAACTAATAAACGAAAGTTCTTCTTCACACAGCGCATAGTCAACCTGTGGAACTCCTTGCCAGAGGAGGTTGTGAAGGCTAGGACTATAACAGAGTTTAAAGAGAAGCTAGATAATTTCATGGAGGTTAGGTCAATAAAAGGCTATTAGCCAGGGGACAGAAATGGTGTCCCTGGCCTCTGTTTGTCAGAGGCTGGAGAAGGATGGCAGGAGACAAATTGCTTGATCATTGTCCTCGGTCCACCCTCTCTGGGGCACCTGGTGCTGGCCACTGTCGGCGGACAGGCTACTGGGCTAGATGGACCTTTGGTCTGACCCAGTACGGCCATTCTTATGTTCTTTTCCCTGCTTCTCTCATAGTGTGTGTGTGTGTGTGTGTGTGTGTGTGTGTGTGTGTGTGTGTGTGTGTGTGTGTGTGTGTGTGTGTGTGTGTGTGTGTGTGTGTGTGTGGAGTGCCAGGTAAGCGTCCCATGCCCACCCTCCTCATGCCCTCATGTTTCCCAGGGTTGCCCTCCTCATGCCCTCATGTTTCCCAGGGTTGCTGGATTAAAGAGGTTCAAGAGTAATTGAAAGTAAGAAAAAAATAAGATTTTGCTCATTAGATATCCAAATGTAAAATTTGTCTGTCAGGGATATCGTGGATTTATGATATTTCCCTTGGGAACTTTTCATAAAAAACTCATAATTTAGGGGAAGGGAATTCTTTTATATCTGCTGGTCAGAACTAGCATTTGTTTTGGAGACAAGACTAATATGTAAAAAAATAAAATCCCAAAACAAAACAAAAATGTTCTGACATTTTATGAGATTTTTTCATTATGATTTATGGCACTGACATCATGGCATATGAAGAGGCGTAGCAGTGTCCATGGCTTCATTGGATTTGTCTGGGAACCTCCAATAAGGCTGGCCATCTTTGCCTCATTGAGGGTCTAATGGTACTGCATTTACTCATGTTAAGTAGCACTTACAAATAGCCCCATTAATTTCAGAGGGGTTACTCACTAAAAGTTATGCAGTGTAAATTAGAATTGTACAATTGAGGCCTGATTAAAATATACACTTGATATATAGCTGTTTGCCAGAATAAAAATATGATTTTGGCTCATCAGACCAATAATTTGTCACGTCATATCTTGCCACTTTTGCTTGTATATGCAAATTCCTGAGCACTCCAAAACAATTATGTTACGACGCATACTCATTTAAATTTTAAAATAAAGTCCCCATAGTTCTTTTAAATAAATTATATTGATTTTTAAAGTGAATTTAATGTTCAAGAAGTGTTTTGAAATTAACTGGAGATGGAAATCTTCTATTTACCCAGAGGTATTCAGCTTTTTTCTGAAAGGACTGCCTCTAACCTTGACAGGATAATTACATCTCCATTCTCAGTGAGTCCTTGACTTCTCTGCTATGATTCTCAATAAGGGTGCCAGTTAATGCTCATTTTAATGTTTGTTTTTATTATATGGTTACACATCTTCTAAGAACTGGTCTCAGCACACCTTTGCATTTCACATGCATCATAAAGTGGTATATTGTTGCAGTTATTTCTGACCTAAACTAAATTAGTTCCAGTTCTGCAGAGATGATAAACTTCATATATTGCTTAGCTTTTGAACCTTCCATTCCTCTTAAAACAACATGTTACTAAGGAAAATGCTCCTCTAGTGTTGCATGGATTCATCTATGTTGCTTAATTTCATAAACTAAAATCAAGGTCAAACATTGTCATGGATTTTTCCTCTCCAATAAGAAAAAGTAGTTCTCTTTTACGTATTGAGTGCTGAGCTCATAGTTGAGGAAAGGTGCAGTGACACATGCAGGTGGGTAAGACAGTATCTCTTTTGAGTAAAGTGAAAATGTTTGAAACTTCTGACAATTTTTTTTCTTTTGTGTAATAGCTGAGCTGGGAGACTATGACCCATATAAGCACACTGCAGGTTATGTGTCAGAATACCGATTTGTTCCAGACCAGAAGGAAGAACTGGAAGATGCAATAGAACGGATACACAAAACTCTGATGTAAGAATTGAGTTTTGTTATTTTGCATGTGAAATCATAGGTAGTAAGTAGAAAGAAAAAGGGAACTGGTATATTGTCAGTTACGTTTATCATAGCAAAATGAAGGTCTGCAGAAACTGCTAGTGACATGAAACACCTTTTTTATGCTCATCAGAAATCTAAAATAGAGATAATTAGAATACTATGGTAGTTTGGATACCTTACGGTAAAAAAAATTTCCAAAAATAAAAAGAAATGTTCAGATTATCCATTCTGAATTTTGCAATGGGAGGATTTAAAAGTAGTATTTTATGGTTAAGAAAACTAGGCTGGGATCCAAGAAGTTTGGATTCAGTTCTCAGCTTTACTATAGACAACTTGTGTAATTTTGGGCTAATCACTTAATCTCCCTATGCCTCTGTTACCCTTCTTCCTTTGACCTGTGTACATACAGCACTTAATGCAGTGGGCTTCCTTTTCCTTGCCAAATCATTCGCTGCTGTAATAGAATCACGCGTGTAGCAGCGTCCATGGAATACAGAGGAAGATTGCACTAGGGAAGAGTTTGGAGAAGACACAGGAAGTTAGACTGTGTACACATGTTGAATGCTAAACACTTTTCTTAATGAAGTGCCTTTTTATATTTGTAAGCATACAGTCCTCTGATGTTATTACCCAATACACAGTACATGAAATGCCACTTATCTCTTGAGTAAGATCTGATCAGCAAGGTGCTTTTATGACTGTTCCACTGGGTCTCCTTCTTAATGTTGTTTGAGGTATTAAAGGGTCATCTGAAAAGAGTAACATTCTTGTATGTAGGTATTAATACCATGATGCTTTTGTTGTATTAAAAATACATAATTTGATAAATTCCAGGTAGGGCCTTACAACTAGTGGTTTCTGCTGGTTGGCATTTTCAGTGTCTTGCTTAATGAGAGAAGGTATTAACTTCCCTCAGATATATAGAGGCAAGCCCTTCCCCCAACATTTATCCTTTGACAATGGGGTGCTTGCCAGTTTGCTGAACCTTCCTTTTTAAGGGGAGGGTAGCTATTATTATTTGTTGAGGACTATGTATGTAGTCCTTAACACGGGATGCAAAATGGAGAGAACAGTGCTTGGTAAAAAGAGAGCTGAACTGGAATTAATTTGCAAATTCAAGACAATTTAGGATTGAATAAGGATCTCAAATGGTTAACACATTACAAAGGCAACTTCTCCTCTCTGGATATTTACATCTCCACACGAGATGCTGTGGATGACTCACTGCCACCCTGACTTGATTAGCTTCATTAACACAAACAAATTCTCCCATATATATACTCCTGCTTCTGTAACTTTCACTCCAATTCATCTGATGAAGTGAGTTTTACCCATGAAAGCTTATGCCCTAATAAATCTGTTAGTCTCTAAAGTGCCACAGGACTGCTCATTGTTTTTTCAGATACAGATTAACATGGCTACCTCTCTAAGCCTTACAGTGGAGAGCCTTATTGAGTATATTGACTCTACGGTGGATATTAAAGGAAGAGTACAAATAAACATTGAGGTTGTATACATTGTTTAGGAGTTTGACTTTACTCATATTTTTATGCAAAGTAATAAATACCTGCTTCCTGGTGTCAGATACGTACCTAGGATTCTATTTTTCTCCATTAATTTCTCCATGGTATATAACTAATGAAAATTGCTGGTTGCTGCTGTGATATTTGCATGGAGAAGGAGAATTGGTTTCCTACAGATGATTTGTGGTACGATCATACAGCTGACTCCAAACTGAGCTTTTGCAGGAGAAAGTTAAGGTTTCCAGAGTGCCTGACTTTCTTTTGGGAGATCTTTGTTGAGAAGTAAGTATCTTATCTGACCTCTTTAGATCCTTGATGCCTTCTTCATGTTATTTGCCAGCTTTTGCACTGCTATAAGGACGTCATTCCCTAAATGGTGTGTCTCTTGCTGATTTATTAGTAATGATATAGTTATTTAAAATAAGACCTTTTTGGTTTTTAGACCTGATGATGAATGCAGTGAAGCATTTTTGGGACAGCAGCAGGAATATTTTTGAGAGCTCACAGCAGGTGTACAGGGAAAGGTTTTGCAACTGTAGCTAACATAAATTTAACATTTAATATAGAAAGTAACAGCGTGTAGCAGACACAAGTGAAAGTTGGACCCCATTTTATGTGGAGCAAGTAGGAGCACAGTGCCATGGAGAGAATGAAGGTCTAAGTCAATACCAAGGAAGTACTGCATACTTATTCAACAATCTTTGTTAATATGATTTATTTTAACTACTACTGTAGCATTGGCTAGAGAGGCAATGTTCTTATTAATTATTCTGTTTACAGGGGTCAGGTGCCTGCTGAGGCAGAACTGAATTACTTAGGAGTGGCAAAATCACTGGAAATGTATGGTGTAGATCTCCATCCTGTCTATGTAAGTACTTAATTGTATGTAAGTATGTAAGTTTTAATTGAAGCTAAGTAGTTTAAATTTGATGGCATTACAAAAAATCTTTTAAACTGAAATGGAAAGCTGTTGTTATAATACGTAGTAAACAAGTGGTATTTTTTTTAAAAAAAAGCAAATTTAAAAAGTCCAAGAAAAAAGTACTTATGAACAATATGAACTAACTCAGTTTATATCTAAGGAAGCCTAATAGGTTTTGAATGAAAGAATGTGATTTTATTTCCCTCTGAAAGACAGTTAACTGTGCTGAGCTAACAATATGGGTTACAAATTTAAGAGCTTTAATATAATTGTCAGAACAAGATAAAAGAGAGTTATAATTGCTGTGTTCAGACAGGAATATGAAAATAATGCAATAAACTGAGTGAGTACTGAAAAGGCTTCAAAGTCACCGCAAAAAAAAAAAAAGATAATGAATACCTGATTTGGGGTAGGAGTACATGAGACTTCAGAGGTTTATTTTAGTATTTAGTGTGAAGGTTATTAAAGAGCCAGGGCATGTTTTAAAAAATCT
This sequence comes from Pelochelys cantorii, assembly GCA_032595735.1. Taxonomy (NCBI): domain Eukaryota; kingdom Metazoa; phylum Chordata; order Testudines; family Trionychidae; genus Pelochelys; species Pelochelys cantorii. The sequence continues at coordinate 70,684,980 of CM064330.1, read as the reverse complement.
CCCTGCAAAAACATGCAACATTTCATATTTTTTATGCCCTCAGAAGATTCTTCCATCTGTATTATGAAATAGTATGTATGCCAGGATTCAAGCTTTTACCTGAAGGCTACAGTGCTCAGTCTACTTGGCAATTAAAATTATTTTGTTTCGATAATTGAACATATGGCATTTTTTAAAACAAAAAAAATCTCAAACTATGAAAATAAGTTAAATTGTGGAACTTTAATGGAAACATTTTGCTAATTTAAAGTTAGCTGATTTAAATTTCAGTACTGTGAAAAGTTGTTCAAAAGAAAATTCTATGAAACTCTTAAAAGATTAATTATGTAATTTGCTGAAAATTGCATAGCTAACTGGATGAAGTATTTCTCTCTTACTAAATCATAGATTGTGCCACTATTTTTGGACTCGATATATCATGGGCCCCTTCTGCTAAAGGAAGCTGAGAGACTTAATGGAACAGTTTAAGCGTATCAAAATTGCCTAGCCTAGGAAGCTTGTTTTGGCTCAGTCTTGTTGAGTTGTACACAAAGATCCACAAGCGAGTAGGGAGAATGCATTGTAATGTGTCTTTGCAATCTGTATTCTGGCCATATGAGTCTAGCCATTGATTAATATTACTACTATTATTTCATATTTATATTACAACAGTGCCAAAAGCTCTCATTCAGAATTGAAACTCCATTGTACTAAGTGCTAACCTATCCAGGGACATAGTCACTACCCTAAGGTATCTACACTATAAATAAGCTCCCTATGAATAGTCTTGGAGGTTAGTTAACTCAGTGAAATTACAAATTCAGGGAGGTCATCCATCTGCATGTTCCCAATTTAGAATTTTACTTCATTAAATCCACTTTCTGCAGTCATTTGATCTTGTGACTGACATCTTTATGATGCAGACTTTGCTGGTCTGGGACTAATGTGACTACTCCATATTCTGCTAAAAAGGTAAATTAACTAATTTCTCTTGGATTTTTGCTGCATAGCCTGTCTCTGTGAGCAGCTGCATGCTGTAAGATCTCTAGTCTTTATAGAGCCTTCAATATAGTGGGATATACCAGGACAATAGTGACAATTTATAGAGACAAAATTTATCTTTACCAGGAGAACCGTGCCTGGATAGTGGCACAGGCTTTGCCAGACTGAGGCAGGATGTTTTTACTCTTCTGTTTCCAGTCCTCTTCACATTGTGGAAGTGGAGACCTGCCACAATATTATCGCAGAAGGGAATGAGTAGGAAGCTTAGCCAACATTGGAGCCACTAGAGGGTTCATGGCTGAATTCTCTGCTGTTGCTGGACAAAGGAGGGGGCGGGAAACAATTTTAGTTCATCTGCATCATCTGGAATAGTCCATCTGGCCTGTTTCCACTCCCATCCTTGCTCGTTGAGCTCAGTAGCTGCAAAGACATTTCTTTGATAGTGAGAAGAATAGAGGACAACTACCTGCAGTCACTGCTAGCTGGGAATGGGCAGGCATCACAGGGGTGGAGTAACTTTTGATCATTCTGCAGCAAAATTTGAATTCAGATAAAAATGTCACTACGTTTTCCTTAGCAAATGCTTCCAAAAGTAGAGCCAATCATAAAGGAGCTCCCTGAAGAAACAAAGGGTTATGATGCTAGAAATGTACGTGAGCCTTGTAACTCAAAGGACACAAGTTCATGTGTTGTTGAAAACTGAGAGAACATATGGCTGGCTTCTATCCACCATCACAACTGGATGCCATACAGAACTTTACTGGGTCACTCGTAGCAGTCATTTTAACTCTTGTCCAGTTCTGATTGACCCAAGAACATTATGGTGCGAATTCATGGTGAGATTTCTAAGTATTTACTCAATGTAACTCAGCAAAGGTTTCAGAGAGTATTCTTTCCCTTAGGTGCCCTGCTCAAAAAATCAGTTAAATCTTCTAAGACTCAAAGTCTTTGGCTTATAAATGCTTTGAAACTGAAATACTAAGGAACAGCCTTGGTAGAGACAGGAGGCTATACAGTGTTAATAAAGGATGCTTTCCTATTTATTCCAGTCAGAGAGTCTCACCACAAATGCCTTGGCTTGACATAGAGAAAATTCCTTGTCAATTCTAATCTCTTCTCTTCAGAATTTCATTCTGTCTGATTTTGAATATTTACCATGAATTGTCAAAGCAGCTGCAATTTCTCGTAAGAATTTCCATGTTATCCTGCACCAAGGTGATGGCTGTATAGACCCCAGCAATCCAGGACGTATTTCATATGGGGAAGGAATTGGGTCCTTCCTTGTCATGGACTTTATTATTCATTTTGAGAAAAGTGCTCTGAATCCGTTATTGTAGTTGGTTTGTTTGGGAACCCTCTACAGCAGCACCAGGGCAACAGCGTTTCAATAAGGAAAAGGTGTTTCCAATCATGTTAAGAGGAAGTAGGCCAGGCTAACATTATACATCTTTGTTCAAGAGTTTGGACTTTTGTTAGGGGATTTATTCTCTGGGTTTTATGCCTCTCACCCTCCCTCATGCCCCACATCTTCCTGAAAGTGCGTGTTCATTAGTCCCAGGCATGGTGGGAAGTCCATGTTCATATGCAAAAAACTTTGGACTTTGTGGCTAGGCTGCGCACAAGGGGTGGGCCAGGTGACAAATCTAAGTCAGCAAGCTTTAGAGGGGTAGCTGAGTTAGTCTATAACTGGAAAAACTTAAAAAACAACAAATAGTCTAGCAGCACCTTAAAGACTACCAAAACATGTAGATGGTATCATGAGCTTATGTGGGCACAACCCACTTCTTCAGATGAATGTAGTATTAAAAGTCCAGATCCAAGAATAAATAGGGGAAGAGGAAAAAGAGAAATTAGTGAATTAGTGTATTCAAGTTACAAGAAGCTGATGAGAACAATTTGCACCTTCTCTAAGTACCCATTGTTTAGTTGGTTAAGTCATTAGGATGTGGAAGGTAGTGTGCTAGATAGCCAGTGTCTTATTCATACTTCTATGACTGGAATCAAACTTGTAAATGAAGTTAAGTTCCAACCCTTCCCTGTGTATTTAGCTTGTGGAATTGGCCTGAAACAATACAGTGACTTTGAGATCCATTAATGAGTGCCCAGGCAGGTTAAAGTGTTCTCTTACAGGTTTTTGTGGGTTGCCTTTTCAGATATCTGATTTGTGCCCATTAATTCTTTCTTGTAGAGACTGTCCAGTTTGGCCAATATACATGGCAGAAGGATATTGCTGGCATACATCACATTAGTGGATGTGCAGTTAAATGAGCCCCTGATGTAGTGTTTGATATGGTTGGGTCCAGTGATGAAATCGCTTGTGTAGATGTGTGGACAGAGTTGGCACTGGGGCTGATTTCAGGGGTGGGTTCCTGGATGATTATGATGGAGGTATGCTGCGTGGATACTGGAAATAATTTGTTTGAGGTTAGGGAGTTGTCTGTAGGCAAGGATTGGCCTTTCCCCCAAGGCCTGTTAGAGTGAGGGGTCATTTTCCAGGATAGGTTGTAGATTGTTGATAATGCGTTGGAGGGGTTTAAGTTTTGGGGTGTAGGTGATGACGCATGGAATTCTGTTGTTTTCTCTTCTTGGCCTATCTAGAAGTAGTTCATGTCCGGGTACTCTTCTGGCTCTGTTGAGTTGTTTTTTCACTTCTCCGGGTGGGCATTTCAGTTTTAAGAATGCTCTATATAGATCCTGTAGGTGTTTGTCTCTGTCTGTGGGATTGGAGCAGATCCGGTTGTATTTTCGGGCTTGGCTGTGTACAGTATATTGAGAAATGTGTCTGGGATAGAAGCTAGAGGCATGAAGATAAGTATAGCGGGCGGTAGGTTGGGGTGGTAGAAATGTGTCCGTCATGTAACTGTACTGTAGTGTCAAGGAGGTGGGTCTTTCGTGTGGACTGATCCAGGCTAAGGTTGATGGTGGGGTGGAAGTTGTTGAAATCCTTGTGAAATTCTTCAAGGGTCTCTTTCCTGTGAGTCCATATGATGAAGTTGTCATCAGTATAGCATAAGTAGAGTAAGCGTGTTAGAGGGTGAGAGCTGAGGAAATGTTGTTCAAGGTCAGCCATAAAGTTGTTGGCATATTGTGGGGCCATGCAGGAGCCCATGGCTGTGCTGCTGACTTGAAGATACAAATTATCTCTGAATCAGAAGTAGTTGTGGGTGAGGACAAAGTCACAGAGCTCTGTAACCAGGTGTGCAGTGGAGTAACAGGGATGATGTTCCTAAGTCAGCAAGTCAGTCTTTGGGAGACAAAGGAGCAGATCGGTGGAGCCTCTTCAGAAATACAATTTTAAGATAGGAAATAATTTTGGGGGGTGGCTTGGCATAATGCTTGCTCAAAAATTAGTTGGACATTTGTCTGAAGGAAAGTACCAAGAAAGTGTGGGTTTAGAAGAACAGCCTGCAGAATGTTTTGAGACACCTCTCTTCTGCTGGAAGTCCCTCCCTTGTGCCTTGCCCCTCTGGCAGCTCCTACCTCCATACACATGGTGGGATTAACTAGTAATTTTAAAATAGCTTTTATTTCAGGGGTGGAAATCCTTTTTTGGGTCGGGTGCCACTGACCCACAGACAAGTCAGTTGGGAGCCACACACAAATGACATGCAAAAAAAAAAAAAACCCCAAAACAAAAAAACACCTCAGTGATGTAGATTTTATGTGCTCCAGCCCAGCAGAGAGGCAGCAGGATGGCTGGAGTACCAGCACGGGCTCCCCAATGCGAGGGGGCCCTTGGGAGCCTGATCCAGGCAAGCCAGGGGCTGCATCTAGCCCCTGGGCCTGAGATTCCTCACCCCTGTTTTATTGAATTTGGTACATTGATGCTGGTTAGATCAGGGAGATGACTAGTTATGTCATTTTCTGTCTTTCCCTTTGATTACAGTTTTTGACCCCTTACATTTTTCCATTCTGCTGGATCCAGAAATTTGTTGATCAGTCTCATGGTTCATGTGTCTTGCTAGAATAGGTCCATTCTACCGTAGCAGCCATTGAGGAATGTATACATTATGAGTAAATACTATATCTGATGAAATGTGAAGTTGTAACTGGAATTACTTTCTTTAGATTTTTAAATAAGAAAAATAATAGCAATTTTGTTGATTTTCTCACTCTTACCTGATTCATTTAAGTAATCCTTCCTTATGAGAGAAACCCCATTGAAGTTTATAGAATTACTCCCGTGAATAAAGATTACTCTTGGAAGAGAGAATTTTGTGGGATTGGGTGGCTGCCTTACTAAGGTGATGATAACCTCTTATAGAGAGGTTTTCATAAGCAGATTATTCCCATTTTACAGATGAGCAGACTTAATTAAGCTCAGAGAAATTAAAGTGACTTGCCCAAAGTTACCCAGCACAGTGCTCTATCCATCGGGCTACACTGCTTTAGGTTACATCTATAAAAATAAAATTGTGGTTGTCAGTAATAAAATGACACATGTTCTGTTTTCCAGGGTGAAAACAAGTCTGAATATTTTTTAGGATTAACACCCGTAGGAGTTGTTGTTTACAAGAATAAAAAACAAGTAGGGAAGTATTTCTGGTATGTACAATGTAATATTGCAGACTGTATTAATATAATGTGGCTATAAGAAAAAATAAATATTGAATATACGTACATTATTTCTGGTTGGTTTTATAAAAACTAAACCAATGTACTTGTCAGAATCACTGATCTTTCTGTTTAGAACTTTATTCTCTTCTTAATATTGCAAGAGATAGTTTTAACTTTCCCTGCTCACATTAAAGTGTTTACGTTAGTATCATTTTTTTCTTGTTGTAATATATTCAGACATATTGGAGCACTAGTAAAAGTTATCATGTGTGAACTGCTTACTGGAAATCTTCTTTCAAGTTTTTTGTTTCTTCATTGTGTATTTCTGATGAGTTGGATTTAAGTAACATAATACTTCTCTTTATCTTTTTCTTCAATATTTAGGCCTAGAATTACAAAGGTTCACTTCAAGGAAACGCAGTTTGAACTTAGAGTGCTGGGAAAAGATGTAAGTTTTCATTTCAAGTCTGAAAGAAGAAATAATCAAGTTAACTGTTTAGTGTGTACAGTGAAGTGAAACTTTTATTGACAGTTTTGCTTTTAATCTCCATCACAAAAACTCTTATACTGCAGAATGCCTATTCATTACAAACAAGTCTTAGTTCTACTTTAAAACAAATTACATGCAGGTAATGCAGTAGTTGCTGTCTGATGGTATATGTATATAGTATTTGTATGAAATGCCTGGAATTATTTTAGATGTTTAACAAGGTGAATGGGAAATCTGGAAGCTTGAGAAAGGAGACATAGGTTTAAGGTGTGGCTGACTCATAAACTTGTTGAAAGTTCTATATTGTGCTCATAATAGGCAATCTTCCTGGTACCATTTGGCAGTTTCAAGCCCTGACAGGTATTTTTAGAAAAGCAAGAACAAAGGGTGTGAAAGATCATGAAAATCTGGACCGTGAATTATTCGTCTTTGAAGTGCTATAGCAATATCCTCTATTTTGACGGTACTGGGAGATGCTAGAAATGTCCAAGCATATCCATCTTTCTGTTTTTTATACCTGTGTGTTTTTTTTTTTATTACTACTACAAAGGCAGTTGGTTAATGAAATAAGTAATTGTGTCAGTTGTCTTATTTTTTTCTGATTCTATATCATCATAATGCTCATTTATGTAGCTAAATACACAAATGAGCAGTGTGGCTGGTCTGCTTCTGAATTCCAACATCAGCATGCTACAGGATAGTCCCAAATTTCTTTTATTCCCTTTATCTCGTGGAATAAATGCCAGCCCCTTATCATTTCACAGGAGAACTGAGACAAGAATTAACAATATGATATGGGTGCCAAAAGGCCACGTCTACATTGTGCTTTATTCTGTGAGACATCCTACCATGGAAGAGGTAGGGACTATCCTTTCTCCCTACAGATATGATGTGACCACACTTGGAGTATTGCATCCATTTCCAGGCACCTCAGTTACCAGAAAGATACTGACAAGTAGCATTAGCATTATAAGAACAGTAATTTCAAGCTACCTTTCTAAAACTTGCAAGCAAATTGATCATATGAACTCTGGGTTAGTACTCTGACCGCTGTTTTTTCTTTTATGTATGGGTGTGTGCATGGTCATGTCTGAAGGTGTTCATACTGGATCCTTGAAACACAGATTGAAGTGATGTGCCTAAAACCCAAACATGAAAAAGCCATGGTGATAGTAGGGTTTTATTATGCTCTTACACAGTCTAAGAAATTATGACATTTTACAGCCAAATACTTGAGGTGTATGAAATAATAGCATGTTCTACATTAGAATAGAATCCTGAAAACCCTTACTCATAAAAGTAGTTCTTACTCACTTGAGTATCAGTTCCTTGTGGCTATTTACATAAACAAGGATTCATCACATGAATAAAGGTTTGCAGGAAGAGCTCTCATTTGTCAGTCATGAATTATTGTGAAAGTGAACAAAAGGGCTGAAAATGCTGTTAGTACAGAATGATAGTTAGTACAGAATGATAAAGGAAATTGCAGACACATATAGTGCAATTGTAAGACCTAATAAACTGACTATCTGAGTCAATGTTGACTTCACTGGGCTTTGGATCAGGTCTGCTGGGTCAATTCAGCAACAAACAGATGCCTGTTTTTAAACATCTGAATGACCATAGACAATATTTCTGGCTTATTTAGATTTTGTATTTGGTCTGTTTACTTCTCAGATGATACTCTCAATGCTGTGCATCAGTGTATCAGCACGTTTAATCATGCATATCTCATTGGAATTCTTGCATGCTTAATTGGACATTTGCTTAAATACCTTGCTTGCTGAATGGTTGCCTTGGATTTTTTTTGAAAGCAGCTGTGCTCATCTGTTTTGTGACAGACAAGTTAAGTCTAGGAACTGTCAGTTCAGCACCTTTCATAAATAGTATGTTAATTTTTTCATTAAAAATAAAGAAAAAAATCAAACTGTCACCAGAATATTTAAATAAATACAGAGTTTAAAATAAAATGGCGCTGAATATTTGTCTGTAGAGTTTGTGTAGGGTTGTAGTTTTTTTTGAGAGCGAGCGAGATGGATGTTAACTAAAATGGAGCACTCCTAATTTGCCTTCACAGAATGATGATAATAGTGAAATTCTACAAATCAGATTTCAGAATTTCCTGTCTCTTAGGTAGGACTTTTACAGCATAAGAGAGTCTCATAGACTTCAGGGCCAGAAGGGACCATTGTGATCATCTTGTTTATCTCCTGCACATTCCAGGCCACAGGACCTCATCCACTCCTGAGTGGCATAGAAGAGATGGAACTGAGGCAGATGATCTAGCTGCAAATTTAACTTAAATCCCCCCCCTCCCCCAAAAAAAAGAGTAATATTTTTTTTGCGCTTACATTAATTGAAACCAATGGGGTGGTATGAGTGTAGGCATATGCAGAGATTTGATCCACTATCTCTGGTGATGTGTACTTATTTTTTTCCTTCCCGCTTACCCGCTCAACCATCTGCTACTTGTAGCAGTAAGAGTTGTATCATGGTTAATGGGTGAGTCACCACTAATCAACCTTCTGTTTAACCTACAGTGGAATAAAATTTCTTGGTAAACCTGAGGTGGCGGCTTAATTTTCAGGTTTATTTTTTGGCCTTTTGTGAGTGATTGCTTAGTAAAGTTTTTGTATTGTTGTTATTTTATGAGGGTGAGATACTTCAAATCTTAAAGACTTTATGCAGTAATAGTGCAGATTTATTATTTTGACTTGTGTGATGTACTTTAAGATAATTATCTTCTTGACTGTAGAGTTGAGGTGACCTTCTGTAACCTGTACATTCTTGATTGCATAAGCTAGGATTGGTATGCATTAGGTAAATGTATTTAAAAAAACCCTGAAGAACATTTTCTTTTGGAGGGAACAAATGGCAATCTCCAGTTATGTATATAACTTGGCAAAGAATAATATTTGGAAGCAGTAGCTCAGAGCAAAAATTGTACATTCAGCAATGTTTCATCTTACTGAAGCAAAGTAGAAACGTATATGAGATCACATCTCTACCTGCACTGATTTACACTCAACTCAGCTGACAGGAGTAAGGAGAGGGAGAAGTCACTTTTCTGCTTCTATAAATCTGGTCTGGCTGGAGACCAGAATAGGCCCTTTCATAAATTAGTGTAGCTTATGGTTACTTTATGTTGTGTTGACTACCACATCCTCATAGGATCTGTCCAGTCTGGCTCCTCTTTCAGTTGCATACCCCTAACATACCTCTAACCACTCCTGACATGCCTCCATGTAGGCGGAGGAAGTAGATGGCATAGTGCCATGTGAAAGACCAATCAACTCTTAGGAGAAACCTCAACTGTCTGTCAGCCTGCAACTCCTTTGGGCTACTGAAGCAGCACAAAATGTTCAAAGATGGAGCTGAGGATCTATCCTATAGCATTTAATAGGTGCACGGTGCTCTGCTTTCCTCATTCAACTCTTGTTTTGTCTTTTGATGGTTTCCTACTCTATTATCTGCAAGTAGGCACTCTAATAGCAATTGGATAAGCAATGTAAAGCTGCTTGAAAAACTCAAACTAATACCAAATGAGCCTGTAATTATCATTTTGTTAGAAATCATTAAGTAAACTACACAATCTCTTTGTTTCCTTTGGAACAAATATGTTAAAATAATGGCAGGGGAAAAAAAGTTAATTCTTACTTGCTTTAAAATGTTATTGTTACTCAAGATAAATAAAGTGCTATTGCTTAATGGAAATAAATGCTGCTCATGTGTCCTGTCCCCCGCAGGCACTCAGTTCTGCTCACTTAACCCATGTGAGCGACTTGCTTGCAAAATAAGATCAATAATAGCAATTCCACAAGGGTATAATGATTAACCTTGGAAGACATTATCCTATTAAGTTAGGTCTTATATTCATATGCATACTCATGCATACTCATGTTTACAGATTGTGCAGATAGTCCCATCTTAAAACATAAATAGAAAAATATTGAAAACCTAGATATACTTGGGATATGGTGTTAGTGAGAATTTTAATGAAGATGCTGAATCCTCCAAAGTGAAAAATGGTAGAAGAAATTTACCAACTATATAATACTAAATTGGCTGAACACCTAGCAAATGGACATCTCAGTGAGTTAAAGGATTTCTTTTTTTGGTATTCTGTGAAATTCACTATGTGATGTGACTGAATACAAGTATCTAATTCAGTGACCTGCCTGGGTTTTTAAAGCATGCATTTTTTTTGTTTTCATTCATTTGAGCTAAATAAGGCATATCATAAAAGATGCATTTTTTAAAAGATGTTGTATTATCCCCATATTCTGAGCTCTGTAATACTTTCAGTGGGCAGATGTGATCTTGTGCAAAACTAGAAAGATTCATCAGTACCACTCTTGTTTGCTATATTTTAAATGTATGCAGTCAAACTCCCTTCTTATTACCAGTACTCTTTTTGTCAGTGGAGATGTGCTTTTATCTCATTAAACAATCCTACAAAGGCTTGAATTATTATCATTTTCTTATTTACTGTTGAGATTTTTCATCCATAAGAAATACTCTTTATATATAGAAGCAGAATACCTGTTTCTAATGTAACCTTTCTGCCGGGTAGGCCTCGCAGTAACCAGGGCTGGGTTCAATATCTTGGGGTCCATCTCACATAGAACCGGCTTGAGCCCCCACCCAGTAATCTGGGAAATTCACACACCCCTGGGTGCCTCTGAGAGGCAATGCTTCCCCACTCGCAAGCACTGAGTCTGAGTGCAGGAAAGAAACGTTTAATGAAACAGAGAGAGAGATCATACGGCATTAACTCGGGGAAACACCACAAACAGAGTTCATAACCCAAACATGAGCCAAGCCCCACCCCCCCCCAGCCAAGAATCGCCCGAAGTCCAAAGAGTCCGACACCCTAAAAGTCTCTGTCCCTGGTCCGGGCCACCCAGAGTCCCAAAGTTCACCTGCAAGGTTTCACCTCCCAACCTGGGGTAGAAGTGGGGGTGGGGAGATAGATAGAGGGCACCTTATACAAAACTCCACCACGCTCCACCAGCTGTCTTGTCCCATGCCACTGGACATTCCGCTAGGCGCCTGCTGCCACTGGTCACCACTCCTCGCCTGCCGCCGCTCCACACCACACCACACCACTGGTCGCTGCTCCTCGTCTGCTGCCGCTCCTCATCTGCTGCCGCCGCTCCTCGCCTGCCGCTGCACCACACCGCTGGTCACCGCCACTTCACTGGCTGCAATAGGCCTGGCTCTCAGCCAAACCAGTTATTTCAACTCTTTAGCCACCAGCTGGACTGGCAAATGAATCCAGCTTTCACTGGACTAGCAAAAGAAAAGTCTCCTTAAGGAGCCTGCCTTAGGTCTGTCCTTAAAACAAAGGGGGAAAGGTGCAGGCTGTGCCAGTCTTATAGCTCACACCTGGCAGGTGTGAAGCAGGCTGACTCAAGCCCTTTAACCCTTCCCCCCAGCTCAGTTCACTCAACTCTGGAAGGGGGGAGGCTTGTTCTTCCGAGACCTCTTACCATGATGGTGGTGTCTCTCCTGCAAGCACTGGTGGCATGTTTTACAGTTCCCACATTTAGGGGTAGCATGATTAGTGACCCCCGCAACAGTGCCAAATTATATACAATTCTCCACATTCCATTGCAACACTGACCTTCCATCAGCCCTGGCTGAATGGGATTTACATAGCCACACCTCGGATTCTCTCCTGAGCTGTATTTACATAACAGTTAACAGTTAATTACCTTGCAGAGCTAAACAATTGTAGTGGGCACACCCACCCCTCCTTTTAGCTGGCTGATAGCAAGCAGCAGTTTAGCCCCTGCTTACACTAATAATAAATTGATTTTTATGTAATACCAAAAGGATAACATGGAATTGGTTTGCATCAGAGCTTTCAATAAATGATACGACAAGGCTAGCAGACTCATATAGGGCTGCTTCAATGGGAATCTTTCCAATGATTTCAGTGGGCTTTGGATCAAAATGAGGAATGGGAGATTTTGGGGAATACACTAGATTAGTTCATGATTTGCAGGTTTGTTTACAAATTGTAGTTGCAGTTTAAATGAAAAATATGAGAAACCTGAATGAACATGCACATGCACGTGTACACACATCATGCTGTATGTGCAGGCATCCATTTTGTAAAACCAGCTACAGATTGAACCACTCTGGTCCGGCAACATTCGTGGTCTGGCATGATTTTAGTTAGCAGGATATCTACTTTTCATGGGTGTGACCAAGTTTCCCACGGTCCCAAAAAGTTTGTTTACAACCACCAGTCCTGGCTCAGTGTTCTATGCTGTTATTTTGCTCTAATTTACCTTTAAATGTCTTCTAAGAGCCCACTAAGCAGTAGAAGTCTTGGAAATGCTGCTAGACAATATTGACCTCCCATGATTTGGCAAATTCTTTAGTTTGGCACCAACAGTGCTGGACTAGAGGGGGTCAACCTGTACTACAAATGAGAAAAGTTCCGTTTATTTTTCGGATTGAGGAAACTCTTTTAGGACCTGAGTTTGTCACTCATACTGAGGAGTATTCATTACATGAATAATCCAGTGGAAATCAGTGGACTGTGTGGTAGTAAGCTACTATGTACTCAGTGTAACAGTGACAGAACTAGGTGACTGGATGACTAATAGAGTTTAAGGTTATTCATGTTGAATCTTGAAGTTTATAGTTTGTTGAGAAAGATTAGTATAATCCTGAAAGACTTAATGTCAGTAGACAAAATGTTCAAACATGAGTGTCTTAAAAGATAGGCTTCTGAGTTTAGAGAGACAAGGTAGTAAGGTAATAGCTTTTATTGGACTAGCTTGTGTTAAAAAGCTTCAGAGGGGTAGCCAAGTTAGTCTGTAACTGGAAAAATTTAAAAAACAATGAATAGTCTAGCAGCACCTTAAAGACTACCAAAACATGTAGATGGTGGTATGAGCTTTTGTGGGCACAACCCACTTCTTCAGATGAATGATTAGCATTCAGATGAAGAAGTGGGTTGTGCCCACAAAAGCTCATGATACCATCTACATGTTTTGGTAGTCTTTAAGGTGCTGCAAGACTATTCGTTGTTTTTTAAGTTTTTCTAGCTTGTGTTAGTGAGATAAGCTTTTAAGTTTACGCAGAGCTCTTCTTAAGGACCTTCTTCAGGATCTAAAGAAGAGCTCCATGTAAGCTTGAAAGTTTGTTTCACCAACAGAAGTTGGTCCAATAAAAGATATTACCTCCTTTGCCTTGTGTCTCTGATATCCTGGGACCAACTCAGCTGTAACAACACTGCACACACAACAATGAATTTAGGCACTTTGGCTGATGAGCAAAGGTTCCTAAATATGAACTTAGGATCAGAGTTGAATTTGTAATGAAAGAGGTTTTGGGGCTCAAGCAATTTTTTTACTTTCATAACTCAGACAGCAAGCCCAGGTATTCCTAGGCTGTGAACTGCCAAGACTAGTGGTGCCAGGACTCAGCCCTGGAACAAATAGTGCGCTGCTTAGGATCTTGAGTTTAGTGAATATTTTGAAAATCTTGGCCTAGGTTGACAACATTACAGAATGGGGGAATCTTTTCCTCCAAATCTATCTTCTAGCTAGATAGCCACTTCATGGTGACATTCTTTTTGTACCAGTTATGTACAGTTAATTCATTTGCTGAACATGCTACTTACTATGAATACCAGTTTATTTCATAAGCTGGGTTTTGAATGCAATCTATCAGAAAGGAAATATATAGCTCTGTTTAGAATCACTGTATGCATAATGAAGGTGGTTGTTTTCTGTAACCTATACAAGACAGGATCTACACAGATGGCACAGATTTGTGGTATCTTGCAAAAAAAAAATTGAAAAGTATATATTAGGTACATGGTCAGACTTCTTCCTGTTGTAACATATAGCCCAGGAATGGTGTTTCAATAAGCAGACCTGATCATCCTTTCCCTGTTGCCACAACTTCTTGTGAGGTATTTTATGATTTGTAAATTTCTCTGTTCTCCTTTAATATTTTCCTGTATTTGATGTCTTCTTTATATAATACTTGAAGATTTATCCAGCATGGCTAGGGTCCTTAATTCAGTTAAGTTTTTTTTGGTGATGGGGGGGCGGGTGAATAAATGTACACGCTTTATTTAAAGCAAGTTGTACTGGGAATTGCAGACAGTTAAACTCACATGCGTAATCTGGTGATATCAATGGAATCTGTGGTATAAACACATCTTCCCCTTTAAAAATTCTAGTTGGTTCATCCTATTTCTGGGTCACCTTGATTCAGTCTCTTTCAACATTCGTTCACTTATGTCAATTTTGAGGACTGTACTTGCTTTGGTGAGTCGGTCTCTTATCTGTTTGGTTTTATGAGAAGCAATCCCATTCCAGGCACATCCCATTTTCCTGGCACAACAAAACCCTTACCTTGCTTTAACTTATGATAAGAGGAAGCTGCATACTGAAAGTTGTGGTCCTAGTTCTTACTGTTTAGGAGGAGTTATTGAACAGACAGACAGACAAACTCTCTCAAATATTTATTAGATACGGCAGTGATCGTAGAAACTGATAGCTATCTACCTTATGACTGATTTCCATCTATCTCTAGCTAGTGTTTAAGTTTTGAGCATTCATTTTTCATCTTTCAGCCTGTAGAAGCATTTCCAACATTGCTATCTTTAAAAATGTTTTGTTTCCTGCTCCCTTTCCCACATATTTCAAATCATTGCATTCTATAGTTAGTTAATTTTCTTCCTATTCTCTTTCTTCTTCCAGCTGCCGTCTTGATTTTCAGTTTTACTGTATTCTACTTTTTGTGTATTTTTTCCTTGCTTTTACTTACCTCACCTGCCTTATTCTTACCTTCATTTGTGTTTTTTCTCTTCTTCCTGTTGTCCTTTCCTTTGTGCATTAGTAAATAAAGCCTTTACAAGATCCCAGTCACAGACTTGCACATAATTTTACTAATGTTATTTGTCCAAGACCTGCTTATTTATAAGTATTAAGTTATTAGTGCCATTTATTTGTGCTCACTGAAGTTTCAAATAAATGGATTTTTGTAATCTCATGCAAATTTTAATGAAATAAAATTAAAAAAAATTAGTGGAAATGTATGTTTTTATTTGGGTTTTTGAGGTATGGTTTGAGAAAACATGACAAATAGAAGAGTAGATTATATTCTTTGGCTTGGAAAATACTTGTCAGTAATATAACACATAAAACAAGAAGTCACTAAGTATTTTAATGATCTGCTGTTCTTTTCTTCTTTCAGTTTAACTTTGCTTCTGTTTTAAACAGTTTCATGCAGTTCTAGGCCTGCTTCTCACACACATACTGGTATGTCTGTGTTGACCTCAGTGATGTTCCTTCTGATTTATGGTGGCACAAGGGAGAGAAGATTCAGGCCTCACGTGTAGTTTAGCAAGAGAAAATCCATTCCATAGGAAGAATCTTTTATAGTAACATTGTCTCTTTTTATTTTAGTGCAATGAAACATCCTTCTTTTTTGAAGCGCGTAACAAAACCACATGCAAACATCTTTGGAAATGCTGCGTGGAGCACCATACGTTCTTCAGGTGAGTGGAGGTAAAGTTATTAAGGTTTTGCTATGTTATAACAACAAAAGGTAACCATGCTGGCTGAAATTCTTGCTGCACCTCTCAGAAGCATAGTGCAGACCCACAGCAAAGGGGGTGAGGTATTAGGGTGGCCTTAAACCATTCTTGTGCTCTCCTGATTCTGGACTCCTCTGTAAGACACATGCCATGCCAAAGTCTCTCTCCAGGCATAGTTTTATTTTTCAGCGATAGAATGCAGGCAAAAACATCAAACACAAAAAGCATTTCCTCTGCTCAGATTGGGCTCCAACGCCCAGAGGCTTTGTGCTTGACTCTTGCAGTGCTGAAAAAGGCTTATTCCCTTCCTTTTAATCTCCCTTCTTCAGGACCTACTGCAGAAACCCACCTCCCTCCCCAGTTCCCACTCTATTGGCCTCTCTCAGCGTTTTATAAGGCTTACCTGAATCCGAGGCCCTTTTCCCATTTTTGTCTGATAAATTGAACAGGGCAGTTTGGCCCCAGGTATTCTGGTCCTCAGGAAAAAGCTTCCCCATTGCATCTCATCAACGTAAGAATGGCCATACTGAGTCAGACCAAAAGTTCATCTAGCCCGGTGTCCTGTCTTTCAACAGTGGCCAATGCCAGATACCCTAGAGGGAGTGAACAGGAGCAGGTAATCATCACATGATCCCTCTCCTGTCATCCATTCCCAGCCCCTGACAAACAGAGGTTAGGGACATCATTCCTACCCATTTTGGCTAATAAGTATTGATGGACCTAACCTCCATGAATGGATCTAGTTCTTTCTTGAATCCTGTTCAAGTCCTGGTCTTCACAAAAGCATAAGGCAAACCTTGAGATGTATGTATGCATCTCCAAATGATTTTGACATGTCCCTGTGCAAAGCAAGAAGCAAATTTGTTCATTTGTGTTACAAACCCCTGTAAAAGTCCTGTACTCAGGCCTGCCAAGAAGGAGGGGGAGGAGTGGCAAAAGGGGCAACTGCCCTTGGGCTCGGTGATACAAAAGGACCCGGAGCTCTTGGCTGCCACTTCTGCTACTGTGGCATGGTGGCAGCTGGAGCCCCGGTTCCTTTAAATTGCTGCCTAGGGCAGGTGCAGTGTTTTCTCGGCGGCAATGAGGGCTTCCTAGACCCAGCCCTGCCCCCTCCTTGGGCACAGAGCAGCCCCCTGCCATTTGCCCAGGGGCCCAGAAAGGATGTCGGCCCTGATGCCTACACTGATAATATTGCAACATTGATGTGCCCTTAATAACACAATACTTGCTTAGATGCATTCTCCCAATGCAGGGGCAAAGATACTCCATTACTTCACTCCCTCAGAATTTATTCACCGTTCTTTCATGGGAAAGAAGTTTGCAAGGTTTGTCCTCCCACCAAAGAAGTGGCAAGTTCTTTGGACCTCCAGAACTGTAGCTCTTGCAGGAGTAGCAGGAGGCAAGGGCCATTCAAGACCCTGTAGCTTTGCAGGGTGCCCTGTTTCCAGTGGGGAGCCGGTTGTTAAAGAAGCCTCCTGTTCCTTGGTTCCCCCAGAATGCATGCAGCGTGGCTATGGGAGCTGTGTCGCTAGCCCCTTGCCCCATCAGCTGCTGATCCCAGTGCGTCACTCAAGGATAGTTCATGTTACAAAGATGGAACTTGCACAAGTTAACAGTGACTCAGGCCTTCTTTACACTGCAGCATTAGATCAACATAAGGCAGCTCGTATAAATCTAACTATGTCAGTGTACACCCTACAGCACTGGAGGGAGGGCAACCTGCTGCCCGTGTGCCACATGCGGCCCGCTAGGGTTCCACTTACAGTTCATGGCTGCCCCCTTCCCCCACACGCTTCTCTCACATGCTTCCTATGCCTCCCTCCCAGCATTTTTGGAGGAGCTGCAAATTGCCTGATTTGTGCTCTGTGCCTGATCCTTCCCTCCCAGGGCTGGAACACCGCAAATCAGCTGTTTGTGGTGTTCCAGCTCTGGGAAGGAGGGGGAAGAGTGGGAACAGAGCACAAATCAGGCGATTCATGAGTTCCAAAAGTGCTGGGAGGGAGGGGGAGGAGCAGGTAAATGTGGGGCTCCAGTGTGCAAGAGACATGGGAGGGGGGTAGAAGGGTGGCTGTGGAGGTCACAGATGGAATCCCAGTGGGCCATGGGCTGATGTGCTCCACGGAGGAGAAAGAGGCCACTCATGTGGCCCACCCACTATTGTTGGTTACCCATCTCTGCCCTACAGCCTGGCTCCTGCTGAGATAAATGCCATGCTACACCTACATCATAACTCCACCTCCACAAGAGGTGTAGGTAGTTACGTTAGAGTGACACAGTGTTCCTGCAGACCAGTGTTCCCCTTTCCATGGGATGTGACCTCCAAGGAGGGTGCGGAAGAATGTTGGAGGGTAGGAGCTCTGCTTGAGCCATGACATTTACATGAAAGCTGGCCCCGGCTCTATACCCAGGCTGCCGCCTAGTCTCTACTATAAAACAGGCTGCCACTTAATAGCTTAGATTGAAGTCCAGGCTCGCCTCTCCTGCTGCCCCCTGAGGTTTTGGCTCCCAGCCAGGCTGCCACATAGGCTCCCTGGTCTTCGGACTCTCCATGAGGAGTGGGGCAACTGAGCATCTCAGCTGCCCACTGGAAACAGGGCAGCTGATTGGACGCTTGGTGCAGATCTCCCTGCTGGGATCCTGGCTGCCCCTGGGCTCTTGGCTCCCTTCTAAGAGCATGGAAGCTGACTGTACTCCAGGCATGGATCTGCCATCTGAGAGACCGGCTGTATTCTCTGATGTAATGGACATGTACTCAGCCAGCATTAATCTTCTTGGGAGTTGTGACAAGGCAAAATCCTGTTCCTGTCCTCTGCTCTGTCCACATAGACTTTGAAACCTTCAGTTGTTAAACACCAAGTGCAGTTTAGTTACATTTGTTCTTCCTGCCACCTTATTGATCCCTGCACAATAATTTTTTATAATTTCAGTACTTTGCCAAGAAAAAGGAAGAGATCTTGCTATGCAGAGACCTTTCCTGGCTCTGGCTCTGCTAGTCTGCCTCTTTCTCCTGTGCCATCTTATACGTTCTGTGTTAATGGACCAGTTTACTTTTTCAGTCCTCCACAGATCATTCAAATGTATTAAATAGGCCCCATCTGGTTCACCCTGGGAGGAATTAATTGGTATTTCAATTACCAGAATGCTGGCTCAGCTGTTGTTCCCAGGTCTCTGCACTGGGATGTTCTGTGGGGTTTGGGTAAGGGTAATGGCACAGAAAGCAGCCGTCCATCTAGATCTAGCCTCACCGGCATGTATTCATGGAAGTCTGAGCTCCATAGGGCACCCATGGAGAGCATCCCATGACATGAGTCTGAGGAGGAACAAAGGGTATGTCTACACTACAGCGTTATTTCGAAATAACGTGTCTACACACAAAATGCATTTTGAAATAGCATTTTGCTATTTCGAAATAGCGCGTCCACACTGAGTGGATGCTGAATCACATTTAAGGCAGGCTGGAACCAGGTCCGGCTGGGCATCAGGTCAGGAGTTACTTTGTGTGGCTGCTGCCTGAGGTTATCTGAGGCCTGTGCTTAAAGGGCCCTCCCTCCCCCTCCCAACCCCCGGACAGCCAGTTCTCAGCTTTCCCTGCTTGCTTGCCTACCTCGATGAGGGACAGCAAAGCATTTTGTCTCTGCGTGCTCGGGTTGCTCTCACTTGGGACACCACAGCACTCTGCAACATGGAGCCGGAGCTGCCCCTGGGCACTCTGGTGGTTCTCGTGGATGCGTTGCTGTGAGCCTGGCTGCACTTTCTGCAGGCTACCATCCAGGAGGTCCATTGGGGGGTTGTCAGTATCCAGGAGGCCCTGCGGGAGAACTTCCATCCTGAGGAGCACTAAGAGCCTCCCTGGTCTGCCCCACTGGGGTCTTGTGCCTCATTCCTCCCTCACGTCCTTCCACTGACCCCTCCCTAACCCCCCCTTCCTGATGTCAAATAAAATACATGTATTTTCATGAACACAAACTCTCTTTATTTAACAAATCTGGTGGGGGGATGAAACTCTGGTGAGACTGGGGAAAGGAGGCAGGAGAGGGGAGAAGAGAGGGTGGAAGAGGGGAGGGGGAAACCTGGGAGGAGGGAGTTGGAAGGGGGAAGCAAGGGGAAGAAGGGGGAGGGGAAGTTCAGGGTTGGGGGTCTCGCCGGACCAACTTGATTGTCATGCAAACCTGCTCCAGGGTTCGCATGTGGCCTTTGGTGGCCAGGTTGGCAGCTATCCTGCCATAGACGGCCGCGTTTCTCCATCTAGTGCGGAGATCATGGACATTGGGGGCATCCCCCCCAAACCTGAATAAGGTCCATGATCTCCACCGTGGACCAGGAAGGCACCCGCCTTCTCCGGGCCCTGGCAGGCTCCTGGGAGCTGGCAGACTGCTCCTGGGGAGCTTGCTGTCTCATGTTTTGGGGCCACTGGGTCAGGGTCAGTGACTGCTGGCTCTGAGCTGGCAAGCTTGGAGCTGGCACAGGCACTGTGACCAGAGTCAACCCCTTTAAGGGCTCCGGGGAGGGGGGTGGGAGAGGAGTGTTCTTGATTGAGGCTGGAGTGGCCACCAGGGCACCCTGGGAAGGCTGGAGGTCCCCTATTTTGATATAAGTGTCTACACAGCACTTATTTTGAAATAGCTATTTCAAATTTGGCATTATTCCTCGTGGAATGAGGTTTACCAAATTCGAAATAAGTGCTCCGCTATTTCGAATTAATTTCAAAATAGCGGTTTGGCTGTGTAGATGCTAGTAAAGTTATTTCGAAATAACAGCCATTTGCTGTGTAGACTTACCTTAAGAGAGGAGCCATGCTTCCCCTTTTTGGATGTGCAGATTTGTGCTCACAACTTCTATTACAAGTGGAGGAAATTACTTTGTCTTATAAAAGCATTGCATCATCCTCAAACCATTCTACATGTACTTGATTTACTATGTATTTGAGTGTATGTAAGCTTACTGTGTCTTTTTGTTCTTAAAATAATGTAGAATGCCAGAACATGAGTCAAACTCTCTATCAAGAAAATTCAGCAAGTTTGGATCCATAGGTTATAAACATCGGTACAGGTAAATTATTTCACCTTAAAATCTTTATATTCAGATCATTTCTCCCCCCAAAAAAAGTTAATCACAAGATGCTAGTTCACATATTATACAGTGTGAGCTGCAAGGACAGATATCTTGGTCTGACTGAGCTGTGCTTAGAACAGGAACCGGGAAGGGGCCACATCTGCTTTGTGGCTTCCTGATCCATGGGGCTAGCTGGGGGCCAGTAAAGCCCATAGCACAACATAGAGGAGCCTCAGGGATATTCTAAATTACATCCAGTCCATGGCCTGACGGGGCTGGTCCAGTAAGTGTGGATCGCAGGAGTACAGAAGGACTGTGTCCCTAGTTCTTATTGCAGAGATCTAGCAATAGGGATGGTGCAGAACTATATGACACTCCGCCTACTATGGGCATCCCTCAGATCTGTTAAACTGGCTTTACAGCCCCTAGTGATGCCAGAGCAATACAAATGAACTATAGGATCTAGTCCTTTTTGGCTGAGGGTAGGGATAGATCAAACCAATCTGCTAAATTAAAGATCTTGTTGTCTAATGATTGGGGCACAAGTTTTGGAGTCAAAAGGCATGTGCCTTAGAACCAGGTTTGCCATATGTATCCTGAGTGACCTTGTGTTAACTTCCATGTGAACTGCAGATGTTCACCACCTCTGGGAATCAGGCCATTTATTGGCTCAGGCCAGCAGTCAGGAGTGTGAATTATTTGTCAGTTTAAATCTGAAAATGTTTAATATCTTTCCTGAGTTTGGTAAACACAGGAATGCTTAGGTTTTAATTATTTTTGTTTTTTTTCTTAATGTCTAAAAGAAAAAATAAAAATGTCAGAGCTGCACTGGGTATTCAGGACAGTATGCTTTTCAGGAAGAAGTGCATATATTTACAGCCTATGGCCTAATTCACATTTACACACATTTACTGTAGTCATGTGTGTTGGAGTTTTAAAATGGGTGTAAATATAAATTCTCACACCGCTATGTCCCTTTTACATTGCTTTTGCAAAGAAAAGGGGCCTTGGCATAAATGAAAATCATGATATTTTGGTGCTGACAGTGGCTTGTTGAAATCTTGCATCGCACTGAGTTTGGTGTCCCTTTATCATTCCCAGTGTGATGCTGTGAAGTATTAGAGCAACTATTTGTTGCCTCAAACAGAGCAACATTAAAGGTGTATTTTAGTAAAACAAATGACTGTAAAATTAATTCAGGACATTAAAATGAGAGCAATCAAATTACTTAACCCTCAAGCATTCAGTTTTTTTATCGTGAGGCCCCAAAAAAAGGCCACGCTGTGTTGGCTACTGTCTTAGTTCTAATAAAGCAGCATTTTGTGAGGATTCTGGGACTGCTTCCTTGCACTCAGTTGGAAAAATACCAAATGCAGAAGAGATTGGCATGATCTGTTGACAGTTGCGCCAAGGTTTGATTTGAAACAAGATCACAATGAATAGCATTGCCATTAATACCACACAGCCTGCTGTGTGTGAACAGGAACATTAGAATTTGAATGAAGGTTCCATGGGTAGTGGATGGATGACTAATTCACTGTGCTGTCCCAATTCAGCACAATTTCTCTAAGTAAAAATGTTAAATGGCTTTAAGGTTCAGTTTGCAATTTTCCACTTATCCATCATATTGATTTTCAAGTGGCAGGACAGCTTTGCAGATGAGTAGAGAACTTTCTGTCCAGCTTCCTCGGCCTGACCAAAATGTTGAAAGAAGTCGTAGCAAAACTTATCCAAAAAGAATGGCCCAAACTCAACAGCCTGGTAAGCCCTGTTTGAACTTTTCCGTTTATTTTGTTGAAAGAGAGGCTTTTTGTTTGACCAAAGATGTTTCACTCTATTTTCAGGAAGCTAAGCAGTTATGACAATAGCCTGGAGTTTCTCTTGAAATGTGTATTCTATTCTATGTTTTTACACTGACATAAACATACCAGTATTAGCTAGAGCTAAGAATCCAACTTTATGAATAAGTGATAAAGGAGTGTGGATTAGTGATAGAAGTGCATTTTTCTAGACTCAGATATATAGTGTTGTAGAGTAGCATGAAAACATAATCAAAAGGCTGTGTTTTCCCAAAGGCTATGTTTGTAGCACATTGCAGTTTGCACACTGGGTGTGAATTGCTGCTCACACTAGCATGCTGTACTGAACTTTCTCCTGTGGACACTGCAGTACAAATGAAAAGGTACCTAATTCTAAGTCCTGTTTAAAGAGCATGTCATTAGTCTAAACTTCTATTTTGTGCTTGCAATATCCACATGGGGGAGTTACAGTGCAGCATGCTAGCGTACACTGCAATTCACATTCCCGCGACCTGAAATGTAGACCAGTCCAAAGACTTTCTGTGAACAAAGAACATTAGACCTACATAATTTTTCTGGGATCCCAGAAACATGCAGCACTGCTTCATCCAACCATTCTTCTCACTGCTTTTCTCCAGTACAGTACAACTATTCCAATATCACTTGTGTTTATTTTGCTGTTAGATTTAAGTTGTCACCCTCCCTCAGATTTTCAGTCTGGTTTAGATTTGTATGTTGAAAACTAATAACTGCATTGTTAAAATGTCACAGGGAAGCTGGGTGGGGATATTTAGGACTGTAGGAGTTGTCATCAACATAATAAACAGTTCATGATTTTAAGATTTTTAGGCCTTTATCCCTACAAGTATTTATGCATGTACTTAACTGTACACCAGGCGTTGGCAACCTTTCTGAAGTGGCGTGCCAAAATTTAACCCTCCTGCCCTGGGCCGTGCCACTCTCCCGGGAGAGGGGGAGGGGCTCTCTCCACTGTGCGCCCCACTTGGTCTCCTGCCTTGGGCTCCACACCAGCTTTTCCTGTGGGGAGGGAAGGAGCAGTGTGCGCTTCCCTGGAAGCTGGATACGGTGCAGAGCCTCGGGGCTTTCCCCTCCCCCCCTGCAGGAAGCCGGCACTGGCTCCAATCCTGTGGGGGGCGTGATGCTGGCTCGCCAACATGGGCTGGGGTCAGGATGGTTTGGGGGGAGGATCAGGGAGATTGGTGAGCAGGGGGTGGGTGGGTGACCCTGGGGCATCCAGCCCTGTTGGGGGTGGGGTCTCATGGAGGTTCAGTCCATGGCTCCCTCACTTTTCTGCCGGGGACTCAGATGCCCAGGGGCCAATGCGGCTTTGGGGTAGGGGGACCACCCACGCGTTTTTCATTTACATTATTAAACAGATTAAGTGTTTTAACTTACTCGTGTTAGTTTATCAAACTTCATTTTAAATAGACATAAATTAATATTTTACTTTAACACAAAAAGTTTCAATGTTTTCTTTACTTATGGCGGGGTGGGGAACTATCAGTCGGAGACCACACAAGTGAGAAGCAAAAAAACTACTCCAAAACCCCTGAACCCTCTGAGCTGACCCCATCACACCCCAGTCTCCAATTCCCCTGTAACCTCCTCATCCCAGCCCCCACTTTACCCGGCCCTTACGACCACACCCCTCCCCCGGGGGAGGGGAGGTCCTGGCTCTGTGCAGGGTCCCTGTGCTGCCTGGTGGAAGCAGATGGGGAGTTGGGGCGGCTCTTGGGGTACTGGGGGGCAGACTCCCCCAACCCATTGCTTCCTTTTTGTCCAGACCCCCACTGCCACATCACCCCCCAGCCCTTGGCACCCCAGATCCCTCCTGCCCATCTCACACGGTGGCAGCTGCTTAGGGACGGTCCCGGCCAGGTCCCGGGGGCAGAGCAGTCTGTTCCCACCCCTCCATACCTGCAGGTCCCCACATGCCAATGGGGCTGGGGTGGGCGGAGCAGCAGCAGCAGTGAGCATGCTGGTGTGGGATCTCAATCCTGCATCTCTGCACAGGGTCGCTGGGCCTCCCAGTGGAAGCAGGTGGGGAGCCAGTCAGCTCTCTGGGACACCGGGGGTGGACTCCCCCACCCCACTGCTTCCTTCTCCCTGTCTTACATCAGAGGCTGGGCCACCCAGACTCCGCTCTCAGGTTTGGAGGGTAACCGAGAAGACACAAATCACTTAATGTGAATAAATGTATGGTTTATTAGATATTACAGGTGATATAAAAAGAAAACAACAGAAGGCTTACAACATCCCTTTGGCTTGCTGGGGACTCCGACTCAGCAAAGGATGGACTCCTGGGCCAGGTTCAAAAGGCACCTCTGGACAGTTCCAGGTCCTTCAGGAAGTCCAAAGGGCGTTGGCACCAGTAAACAATATATAGCCTGTACACAAAATTCTAGAAGCAGCAACTAACTATGTGCAGAGGGAAAAAACCCAAAAACCAAACACCTACCTCTGTGAGAAGATTCCCACAGACAGGCTTGTTTACCCCAAAGCTTATCTAAACTATGCGGTGAGACTGGGCACAGCCTATCACTCTAATGACCTAGCTAGCTGGGAATTTTCCTTGCTAACAGCAGGCCAAAGCCTGTTTTCTAGTTTGCAGACATGAGAACTGGGAAGATTCACTAACTCCTCGAAATACAATGGTTTTTCAACCACAACACTCCCCCAGTTCCCCTGTATGTTGGTGGGGTTGGGGTGGGCGGAGCAGTAGCAGATCACATGCGGGGGTGGGGTTGCGATCCCGTGGGGTAGGCTGTCCTGGCTCTGTGTGGGGTCCCTGTGCTGCCTGGTGGAGGCGGGTGAGGAGCTGGGGTGGCTCTTGGGAATATGGGGGGGTGGATGTGAATTGGGGCTTTCTTCACCTCCCCCCTTCTGTGTGCCTGGAAACTAGAGCTGGTTCTCCAAGCCTCACAGCTGTGCAGGCTCCGGGGAGCGGGGAGCTGAGCTCCTGTGACGGATTTCATGTGCCACTGAAAATCAGCTTGCGTGCTATTTATTGTCACACGTGCGATAGGTTGCCGACCCCTGCCTTACTCAAATGAGTAGATGGATTGATTTCAGTAGCATTACCCATGAGCATAAAATTAAACAGGTGCACAAGTGTTTGCAGGTCTGAGGATTTAGTCCACAATATTTGAAAATGTAGCAAGTTTTTCTTCATACTACAAGTTGAAATATTAGAGGCATTCAAAAGCCCCAATTTTTTGTATCTAGTCTACACTGATACTTACATAGTGAAACAATAGATTTTTACTTTTTAATCTTAATGTTGTCTTCAGTGTTCCTGGAAGCTGCGCGGAAGCCCAGCTTCACAGGTGAATAATCAGCCCTGCCCAGTCAGAGGCTCAGGGCTCTCTGCAAGGAGCTGGCTGACTGGGTGGGACTGATTAATCACCTGTAAAGCTGTGCTGCCCCTCAGTTTAGAGGGAACATTTTGGTTATCTTTAATATTTTTTTTTGTTATATTTTCTGATATTTGTACCTTCACCTTTGACAAGATTTTTATGGAATAAATAAGGAACACTAAAGTAAGAAATTTGCTCAGAACAAATATTAAAGAGAACAAAAAACAAACAAGCAAATCTGAATCCCAACAACCTTGAAAGCCAACTCCTTGAACATGGAATAAATGCCAGAGAGTCATTATCTTAATTCATTCCTGAATCATTTGCAGTTGTAGAATGGTAATGTTTTATGAGAATAGTTTAATCATCTGTTCCACCTTAAGTTGAGAGCTTTTGAAAATCCTATCAGTATAGTGCCATATATATTACGGTTGTTGTTGTTATGATTTATTTATTTCCTAGTTTATTTACATTACTACCTAAATAGTTATCCAGGGTTTAGAGCAGGGCTACTCAACACAAGGCCTGGCCCATGGTCTGTTTGTTTGCGGCCTGCAGGGCAGTTTGGGTTTATGTGGGGCTCAACATGCAGCCCTTGGGTGGGAGCCAAAACAAAAAAGTAGTCAATATAATAGTCTTCTGTTGAAATACGTTTTAGTAGTTAAATTCCTGGACTGTCATTGCTCATTAAAAGTGCTGTCGTGTGGGTGGAAACCGGGGTAAATACTGCATTTTATTAATATCAGCAGAACTGGCATAAATGGGGCCTGTGTGTTGTGTAGTCTTGTCTTAATCTTTGTATTCATGCCTGTCAGTGTGAAAGAAGCTATTTGCATATATTTGCATGTATATGTAACCACACTTAAGTTGCAGCCCTCGGCATGTGCTGTGAGTATCATTGTGGCCCCCGGAGCTTCCAAAGTTGAGTAGCCCTGGTTTAGAGCTTGGATTGGGAGCTAGGAGGGCTGGGTTTTAATCCTAGCTCTGCCTCCAGGTCTTGTGGTCTTCAGTTAATCAATCAATCTCTCTGTCTCAAGTGCCCCAACTGGAAACATTGAGATGATAATGGCCACTACTGTACCTGCTTTGCATGGGGGGTTATGAGTTTTAATTAAGTAATGTTTAAATGCTTAACACCTATAGAGTGAGATTTTTAAAAGCACTCAGCATTGGTCTTACTCTGTGATAGATTTAAGAGTGGAGTGAAGCCAACATGGAGAACTTTTGAAAATCCCACTAATATAGTGCCCTATAAAATACAGCTGTTTGTTCTCATTATGATGTGATTATTTCCTAGTTTGTTTACATATCTGCCCCGTGATATGAATAGCTGTTCCTCTCCTGTATTAAACAACAGTTAGAGGGGAAAGCTGCACTGGAGACTCTGATAGATTTTCTTCATGTGTTTTTTCTCATCATTTCCACCCAATGAGGAAGCTTATAGTCATCTGGATCCAGGAATGTTCTGTGCTGGTTACAAGTCCCACTTGTTTGACATGTAAGCAACAGTTAGTGCTTCCAACAGTAGCATTACTTCCCTCTCTGTGCTTATTAGTGGCAGCCCTCAAGAGGGCACAAAACTACTTTACCACTCTCAGAAAGGTGAGCAATTTACAATATGTGATTGTGTATATTAGGGGTGGGGAACCTTTTTTTGGGCTGGGGGCTGCTGGGGGACAGTGGGGACTGGGAGTGCTAGGGTGGGCTCTGCAGTGCTGAGGGGGAGGAACCCTGAGCCCCAAGGTGCCAGATCCAGGCAAACCGGGGACTGCCTCTGGCCCCTGGGCCTTAGGTTCCCTGCCCCTGGTGTATACATGAAGAGAGGGACTCCTTTGTTAACAGGCTACTTCACAGTTCTGCTTGATGATTTAGAGGTGTGTAGGTGCATAAATATGTGACAGATAGCTTCCTCTTGCAACTAAGACAATGCCTACACTACGAGCTAGGGCTGGGGCTCCCCAGCTCATGCACATGCTTGTACTAGCTCTCATCAAGCTCGCATGTAGCCATGGTAGCACTGCTTGTGGCAGCAGAGGCATGGTTGAGCTGTGCCAAGTACAAACTGGTGGGCGTGTACTTGGCATGGTACAGACATGTCTGCTGTCACAGTCAGCGCTACCATGGCTACGTTACTATTCATACACATGCTAGCTTGGTGAGAGCTAGCCTGAATGTGTGTATGTGAGCAGGACAGTGCATCCTTAGCTCACACTGCTGGTCCTGCGCTCCCTGCGGGGCTTTCTTTTGAAATGTGCAGGAGTCCCTGTATGTTTCAAAGGCTCAGGTGCCACAGGGAGCGCAGGGCCAGTCTCCTACTGGCCCCCTGCAGGGCTCTTGCTACAGTTGAAAGTTGGAGGCGCCCTTATAGACTAATTGGATAGTCGATGGAAATCCCATCGACTTTTTGATTAGTTAATCTAAATTTAACATTCCTAGCAGAGACATGCATTCAGTTGCACTGTTCATTGTTTCTGCTGATAGTTTGTAATGGATTTCATTTCCCTCTTCATCTCTCTCTCTCCAGTTTTGCAGAAAAATGCATGGCTATTTAATGATCCTGTCATCTGTAACAACTCTCCAGTATCTGTTGAGTATGGGCACTTGAGTGCCTTCTTTTCCACTCTTTTTGTTGTTGCAGTGGCAGATGTTCTGTGTTCATTAATAGTTGCTGTCATTTTTCTGTGGTTGTGAGGAAACAGACATATTCTGTGTCCATGATTGCCTACAATGGTGTGCAAAATCTCCCAACCAGTGCATATCTATGTTTTGTTGACTTACAAAATTTGGTAGCACTATTTTAAATAAAAATATTTTCCCCATGTCCACTTACATATGCATATATCTGTAGCCTCTTTCTCTGTGTAGATTATTTGATTTTTAATTTAATTTGTGTATTTAGTAAACCATTTATTATCAAATGAGTCCAGAAGTGTAGCCACGTTCTGTCAGTGGGTGTGCTTTACCTCTAAATGACTGTCCTCAAAAATGAATAAATGCTGCATATATCACTTAGCCTCTTAGAGATGGTGAGAGAGCAAGAACATTCTCCATGGAGAGCAAGAAGCATTACAAAAGAAAGACATGCATGTTCTTCTCGTAGGCAGTCCTGACAGTTGTAACATTCTTGCATATAAATTATCATCTGTTTGAAACCTTTTTTTTTCATTTTGTACATGGGCATGGACACTGATAAACAAAGTTACCCCCTTTCTCTGTTTTAAAAACATCTACCAGTGCCTGAGGGCAGGTTAATAGTTCTCTTTAATCCTGGATTATAATGGGATGCCTCATGTGACAGTCTCTGTTACATCTCATTGGTATAAAACCCACACTTTTCAAATAGATTCTTTCTTCAATGCAATTGTGTTGAGTCCATTTAGCCTAGTAAATTAATTCAGCCTCACTTGATTAATATTATGCATCATTTGATAAAAATATGGGCTCATAGCACACTTTAAATCCTACATGATCATTCTGATTTAGGAGATGAGCCTGGTAGGATGAAGCAGTGTTATGAGTTATTTAAAACTTTCCCTGCTTAACGTATCTGGGGGAGTAGTATGACATATCTTATTAAAGTAAATACAGTTCTTTAGGATAGTTAGAATTATACCAGTTGTTGTCATGATAACTAATTATTCATAGTGTTATAATATTTTCTGATGTGGCATAATAGAACTAGACATGCATTGCTCACCATTTTACACTGATTTATTTGTCTTGATTTTGCCTATCTCATCATATGAATTATACATTCCTTGAAGTGATTTATGCCTAACACCATTTATGTTAGCAGCATTCTGGGAAGGGTTTGACTTTTTATAAAGGAAAACAGAGTTATATTTGCAAAAAAGGCTCTCCAAGTCATTTTTACACATAGTTCTTACCCAATACAAGATGATAACCTCTTGTATTTTCCCTCTTTCTCCCTCCTGGCTCTATAAAACACATAACAGTCTCCTTTCTGCATCCTGCTCAGTTAGCTGAGTTTAGGGCTAGATTTGTGCCTGGTGTTTGTGTCCCTCTGTACAAGGGATGGCACAGTCAGAGCTCCTGTAGTGGTGGGGATTCTAGGAGGGAGTGAGGATGGAGAGCCATGGCTATGGATAGTGCATTATGCACACTCCTCCATACACCTAGGCATTCTGGAGGGAACTGTGCTTCCTGAGCCACCTATCCCAGAGTTCCCCTTGGGGTCGATCTGCTCCACACTCCCTCCAACTTGGGACTGTGTGTAAATCTAGCCTGTAAAATTCCTGCTCCCTCCCTGATCTCAGAAAAATAAAGTTTCCTCCTTCCACCCTCAATATTTTTAATGGTCATGACTGGCTGTCATTGCTGATTATATATAAACATTGAATTTGCCATGTGTTGTCCGTTTCCCGTTGTTTTGTAATGGCAGAGTTAGGTAACCTGTGTAGCACTGAGTAGTACTTCCCTGTCACAATGGCCCATTATCACATAGTAAACTCATTAGCATGTAAGCTAGCAATTGAACCCCGTGTTAGTGGGAGCAGGTGCTAAGAGGATAATGATGGAAGCCTTTATTTTTGTGTGTGCTTGTTGAATATATTTGGGGTTTAAAATAGAGATCAGAGTGGAGGGTGAACATAGGAAACAGAGGGAAACTAGGTTTATTCCTAAAAATATTCATTAAAAATTCTGAGGTTCTCTGGATGGGATAGACCCTTGGATTATTTTCCCAGGAACC
Organism: Pelochelys cantorii; assembly: GCA_032595735.1. NCBI lineage: Eukaryota > Metazoa > Chordata > Testudines > Trionychidae > Pelochelys > Pelochelys cantorii. The sequence goes on along the minus strand of CM064330.1, from coordinate 70,654,442 downwards.
ACATTAGTGTAGTACAAAAGAATTCCTCTTTTTATCCCTTACTTAAAACATCACATATTTTAGCCATACAGGTATTAGAGAAAAATCAGACAAGGAAGCTTTAATTTCTGTGTATTTGACATGTATCTGTTCATTAAAAGGAATGACAACTGGCTTTTTAGTGATCTATTTTATTGCAACACACAAAAAGATAGTAGTCAAGGCACATTAAGAAATTTGTGGACTCTAAACATATGCTAGATACTTGTAATATGCGAACCAAATATAAACACCTATTTAGATCTCCTGTTACACTGGTTTCATCCTGGTGTGTCTTCATTGTCTCCACCAGAGTGTTACTCTGATTTGCATTGGTTTAAATGGGATCAGAATCAAGGCCTCATTTTCTTTTTATAATCTTTTTTCTATAAAACTTTTAAGTCAGAGGGTTTCAGAGCAATAAATGGGCCATGTTTGATCACACAAGTTAATGTTTAGCACTAACCAATGTGTATTTACTAAGTAGATTTTCTATTAGATTTTTTTCTTCTTTGGAATTTTGAGCCATATCACTGCAGTAAAATTCCAAAGGGTATAACATAAACATTAAACATCATTCTTTAATTTAAAGGGAGGGCGAGAGAGAGAACACATTTTGTCTTTATCCTGATTCTGCAAATCTGCTTTTCTCCATGCCAAATACTCATACAAAATATTGATAATTATCTTTAGGCACTTCAGGCTGCTAACAGGCCAGGTTATAGGTTTGGACAGTTTCCTTCATAGGCTCAAGTCTGGCGTATGAATATCTCACTGCTCTGTGCTCATATTCATTTTCTCATTTAATTCAGTTGGGTAAGAGTTACAGTTAACTTGTGCATTGGTCATAAATACTAAAAGCAATTAGTGGAGCAGTAATTAGGATTGTTCTGTAGTATTCTTTTGTGATCAGAATGGCATTTGGTGCAGCTTTCAAAATGCAGGCGACTAGATTTCCTCATGAAAAGGTTATTTGTCCTTTTTTAAAAAAAATGTTTCATAGTAAGAGCTCCTTAGGGTTATTTTCCTATGGATAGTGTTTATGTGACCTCATCTACTGCTACTCAAAGATTCTGGTTTACTCCATAATGAAAATGCAAAGTAGTAGATGCAAAATACTATTGTTATGATGTAGGAGAAGTCTAGTTTAGGTGCTGTCTGGAAAATCAGGCTATGAATATTTACACTGCTGTAGCGCACATACCTTGTCTGACCAGGATTAGGCCCTGATCTACTAGCCACTGTGCAAACCACATATGCAGGCACAGTCCCTCACTTGAGAATATTATATACTATCATATGATACCACAAGGCACATCTCATTTGTTGTAGGCGGTATTGTCACATTTTTATCATTATCTCAAAATAATCACTGTGTCCAGATCTAGAGTTCAGACAGCTTCCCAATTCAGATAAGTATTTAGCAAAAAAGGCCTTATTATCCTCTCACATGCACCCATTAAAATTAAGAGAAACTCCAGTGGAGTTATGGTGGTGTGATTCTGATAGGTGAGTCAGAATCATAACAAAAAACTTCATCTTGCAACAATAGAACTAGTTTTACCAGACTCTCTTTTTTGTGCCATGGAAGTTTTCTGATTATAGTTGCAATCCTGGTACAAGTAGGACAGTCCTCTTTGATGTCCCAGTTTCCAGGGAAATTCTTTTGTGATGACCGAAGTGGGTTTTTTCATTTAATCAGTCAAAAAAATTTAATAACTACAAAATATTTGTTCAATATATGATGCTATGGGATAGAAGTGGCTCTGTGCTTGCCAGGAGCAAACAGTCCAGTGGAATGAGTATTCAGTGTAATGAACACTGTTGGGAATAAAGAGAAAAGTTTAATGAGGATGAAAACTATTAAACTTAAAGTGAATATTAACAAAACTTGCTCAGTGTTATATTTAGAAAAGATTGTTACTAGACTATCCTTCTCTCTGAAAAATATGCGATTATTGAGTAACTAGCATACCAGAAGTCATTAAAAAGTGTTTTGTATGATTAGATTGTGACCCTAAGAAATGTTGCCATAGAAAGGTGCTAGTTCTTGATTTTGAAAATATAGTCATCTTATAATTGTTACTTCTATAAACTGTAACATCTTTACCTTTTATAGAATGACACTCAAGGATGTGAAAGTCTTTCCTAACTTTGCTTTTTTTGTTTTTGTTTTATTACAATGTTGATTTTGCCTTTTTTACACCATATATATATGGTTGAGGGAAAATATAAACTCCGGAGACTACTGGTTTGGGAAAACATTTAATGTTTTATTTAATAGTTCCAATTTAAAAATTAAACTTGTGAAGCAGTTGTCTAGACTATGTTCTAATTATCTTGGGTATTTTTAAAACATCCACGTACAAAAATCCGTCAAGTGTCAATATTTCTGGCTAATAACATATAGCACAGTGCACAAAGTGTCCAAGAAAGCTTTTTTTCCCTTTTGGTATCACTATGCTCTCTTCTCATTAGTGGGTTTAAATACAAACACTGTATTTGGATAATGTGAAGGGATTGAGTTTGATAAAAAACAGACATGAGTCTGCAAGACTCCAAAAGTTATTTAAATTTAGAGTTCTTAAAACTGAATAATCTATTTAAATTCCACAGCAGAAGTTGCTATAATAAGGATTGCTGTAAAAGGAAATAAAACCATGTACATCAACCCTGTGGGAAAGTTCAGATAATGCTAAAAAAGTTCAGATCTGAATGGACTAAGATGCCTATTACTTTAGAATCTGGTCATCAGTAATAGCAGATAAGTCAAAGCAATAGGATTAGAGTTAGAACTGTTTTTCAAGAGTCCATTCTGAATCCAGAACCACATCACAGTTTCTACCACCAGCAATCATATGAACAGTCACAGAAGCATCAAAGGCTGCAAAGGGCAAAGCATGCAGGCCCATCCACCTCAAAAGTAGCCATCCAACTTCCATCCACTAGGTAACAGTTCCTTTTGACAGGACACTTGAAAGTTGTGGTGTGACAAAGGAGCCATCCCTGCCCATTTTGAAATTCTTTTTGGTGGTGATTCTATGAACAAGAAGTTCAACATATTGTTCCAGAGCAGCACAAGGGCAGGGCTCAAGGGGCAATGCCCTCCTACTGTCCTGGACAGACCACTACAGGAATGTCTTCCGTCCCATCCCCCTAATATCCCCAGGTTCTATGGAAGATTTGTCACAACAAAGCACAAGTAATTCTTATCTCACCCTATTGGGCAAGACAGTTCAAATGTGCAGACCTCCCACAAATGTTAGTCTGTTAACCCAACAGCATTCAATCCTTCCCAAAACTGTTAACTCAGGAGAATGGCAGGATTAGACATCCTAGACCAGACACTCTTCACCTTGCGCCGTGGTATTTTGATGGGTGTCAGACCTAGAGTGTTTCTGCTTGGAGGCTGCTCAAATTATTTTTAATTACAGTGGGAAAGATTCTACCAGAAAATGTTATCTAGCCAGATGGTGACATTTCTCTATTTGGGGTGCACCAGAACAAGTTATAAGGGCTTGCAAGTATTCCTGCTGTTTTAGACTATTTCCTAACTCTTAAGACATTGGGTCTGTCTGTTAGCTTGTTGTGGGTCCATTTAGCACAGTTCTGTAGTACATGGCTATTCTGTTTTTACTCACCTAGTAACAATTAATTTTCTGAAGCGTCCATGAAGTAGTGAAGCCATCACCATGGTGGAACCTCAGTCTCCTACTTTCAGCACTTACTGGGCCACCTTTTGAACCATTGCTCATGTGCTTTATGTCCCATCCATCTATTAAAGTCACCTTCTTGGTAGACATTAGGTCAGTCAGGAGGAGAGGCGAGCTGGGGGCCCTCATGGCCAAACATTACAGTTCATAAAGAGAACATATCTCTTTGCCTCCACCTGAAATTTATCCTAAAGGTAATTTTCAAATGCCCAAATAAACCAGTTGATTCACTTAATGGTGTACTTCCCAAAACCTCATGCCTCCAGTGAAAAGAGTAAACTTCACTCTTCTGATGTCAGAGGAGCACTGATGTTCTACCTGCAAAGAATGAAACAATTTTAAAAATTGCCCAGACTATTTGTTGCTGTAGCAGAATGAGCATGCAGACAAAATATATCAGCTCAGAGAGTCCATGAGTGGGTTTCTGACTGTAGCCTTCTTTACTATAGTTGATGCATTTCATTCTCCTCTGTGGGATGAGGGCCCATTCCACGAGAGCACAGGTAACCTGAGTAGCATTTCTTTGAGAAGTGTCTATGTTGGACATATCTAAGGGAGCAACCTGGAGTTTCATACAGCCTCTTCTGCTGATGCTTTGGAATTGCAGTTTTACAGATATCTCTCTAACCTGTATCCTTGCACCTGCCTCCTGCATGTGCAGGGCCTCAGTCTCAGCCTCGCCTCCTCTCACTGCTGCTGAACGCAGCACAGCCCAACCTGCTGCGGCGGAAGGGGGGATGCGCCGGCTGGTCACACACCACGAGAGCCCACCCCACCTGGTTGAGCCCTACACAACCCAACCTGAGGCCCTGCACATGCAGGAGGCAGGTGGGGGGAGGGCATCATGGACTGGACCCCTGTGGGACACCCTGGGGTCACCTACCCACCCACCTCCACATTGGTGTGCTGTGCCCAGCCTCCCAGCCCCTCCATTTCTCTGAACCCCCCCCCCCAGCCACCTTGAACCTAGCCCTATTCCTAGGGGCATCTGCCCTCCCCCATCTCCCTGCCCCTGGTCAGACATCTTACCCCTAGTCTGCTCCTGCACCCTTCTCCCTGGCCAGACACCCTACCCCCAGTCGTCTTCTGCACCTACCTCCCACCCAGACCTTGCACCCTCTCCCCCTTCTGTACCCTACCTCCCTCCCAGATCCTGCACCCCATCCCTATCCCACTTACTGGCAGCCCTGTCCCACACATTAAACCCTTCATTTTTGTCCCCACCCCAGAGCCTGGGGGGGGGGGGGCCATAAAATCCACTAACTCCAGAAAAGTAAATCTGGCCTATGGGAAGCCCTAAACCTCAGTCCTCCCTGTCCTTTCCCTTCCCCTCACACTGTGGGGCTGGAGCACAAGAGGAGTGAGGTGTCTCCGTTGGGGTTTTTGGAGGAGTTTTTTTGCTTCTCACTTGTCATCTCCAGCTGATTTTTTTTCTGTGGGTCAGTGGGCCCCTGACACAAGAAAGGTTCCCCACACCAACCATAAATAAAGAAAACATTGACATCTTTTGTGTTGGACATAAATTAATATTTTATTTTATTTAAAATGAAATTTGATAAACTAACATGAGAAATTAAACAGATTAAGTGCTTTAATTAATTTAAATCAAACTAGTCTTGCTAGCTGCAGCACTAGCAAAATGGCTCAGGTGTAATTATGTAATTAACTGTGAGTTTCCATTAGCAACTGGTGGTCCATGGAAAGGTTTACATTAAGCCAAGTTGTTCATGGGCCAAAAAGTTTGAGAACCACTGGCCTAGATTAACACAGACACTACTTGCAAGATTTTCTGGTCTCTATTGAAGTCACACATGTGGAATATCAATAGGGACCATACATCTTGAAGAACTTCCAGTTACAGGTAAATAACCTCCATTTACCACACATTTCTATCTGAGCTAGTGCATTTATTTCCCTGCACTCAGAAAAAGTATTAACTACAATAACTTTGATATCACAGTGTGCTAGCTTTGAATGATGATCTTTTTTATCTTATATACTTCTATTGGCAAGAGCAGCCTAATTACCTCTCCCACAAAACTAATAAAGCTAAACACCGTAACTCCCTATAACATACCACCCTGACCTGCTTCCTTCTCATGTGGCTGACAGAGAGGAGATTGCCTTTTACTAATCTTATTACGTGTCATCTTTTTAATTTTGACCTTGAACATTTTGATCTATTGCTGCGCCTTCCAAAGAGGGAATGTTTGCAGTATTACTTGTTCTTTTAATAAGGTTGGGTTTTTTTCCTGTGGTTTTCATATTCAGACTTAGTCAGGAAGAGTCTTTGGTTTTCCTACCTCCATTATTCTCCTTTTCCTTCCCCCCATTCTTTCACACTCCAGGTGCTGTTGTAGCATAATAGTTCTTAACCTGTACTAGAAAATAGAAACCAAGCTGTATTGATGAATGTGCATTGCTTCAAACAAATTATAGTCTCGGTTCTCTGATTATTAAATGAAGCATACTCAGAATCCCTAAATGCTGTCTTGAATTTTTTTACAAATGGCTTCAAACGTAAATTGAACCTGTCCAATATCTTACAGTTTAGGGCCTGAGTCTGCCTAATAATTATGCTTGTGTGACCAAAATAAAGAGCAGGCAGAATCAGTCTTTGCCCTCAGAGAAATGCAAGGACTGCCCTCTCCTCACTTCCCTGGAAGATGCAGAGAACAGGGGGAGGAGAAAGTGCCCTAACTTGAACTTCCATATGCACCAGGCAGCAAAGTCATATGGAAAATAGTAAACTGTGACCCTGAAAGGGGTGTATACTTAGCCTTTGCACATCCAGAAGCTCTGGGAGTCCGAATTCCTTCCATGGCTCCCTCTGTGATGGTTTTTCTGTGCATTGACCCTCACTGTGGGGTGTGCTTACAAGGCACAAATGAGCCCTTTCTAAATTTTAAACATTACTTTTAGTTGTTATAACCCTCAAAAGCTATTATTTCATACTATTACACTATAGAAGCTGTTCTTTTCAACTACAAAGCCTTGTGTTTTCTTCTGAGTAGTTTTATAGATGTCAGTCAATCTATAGCAGTGTGAAGAATTCTAAATTGAAATCTTGCATTATCTTCGATATACAATACAAGTGCCCTGCCTAGATCTGCTTTACAAAATGGTTTGTGTACTCTGTCTCAGGCATTGAGAACAATTTTGAAGATAAGCTTTGTAGGAGGTGACTAAAACTGTCAGTGAGATGGAAAAAGGGAGTGTGAGTGGAAAGGAATGTTATTTTATAAAACCTGTGTGCAGCAGACAGAAACAGAAATCTAACCCAGATTATTTTTAGTGCATTGCTAATACCCTGGTTTAGGTTTAAAATTATTAATCTTACAGGGTGTACCATAGGTCTGGTAACTTCTTAACTAGTTGCAAGGATCTTGCATTGTGATAGTACAATATCTTAATGCTATCCATTTTTAAAAAAAAGTATTGGAATAATTTTACTGAGCTCTGGCATCCACATACTTCACTCTGTTAAATATCTACTCAGTAGTCAAAATAGTTTTTCCTTGGTAGTTCTACAGAAAAAGCAAGGCACCAGAAACATGAATATATATTACACAGTATGGAAGCCAAACACATCTTGATGATGGTAACAAATCTCAGAGTGTACTAGGTTAAATAGTTTTTCCTTTAATGATTTTGAAATGTGGACATTTATATACAGTGTAACATTTTTATATCACTTTGAGTTTGTGCCTTAACCTAGTGTGTTATGTGTGAATAAATCTGAGTTTAAAGTCTCTGTGCTCCTCAAAGCATAAATGCATGAACCTATTTCTTTGGATCCTGGAAGAGAGCTATGGAAAGAGGGACTGCTTCATTTTCCTCCCATTCAGTGGAAGCTTCTTCAGAGATTCCTCAGAATATTCCAGCCCTGCAGATGTGGGATGGATGGAACCAAAATGGGGAGGGTACCTGTCAGATTGTTAGGAATAAAGTGTTGCCAAGTGTCCTCTGGACACATGCTCCAGTCTCTGGCTGAACCCCTGTGATCTATGAATATTGGGGGGGGGGGTGTGTGGAACTAGCAGCGTGCGCTTCCTCAAATATGAAAGTAGCAAACAAACTGTGAGTGCAGTTCAGAGTGCCCAATCCCCTAAGTGGTTTACATTCCCATTGATCAACATTGGGTCCTAATTTCCTGAGGGTGGGGATTGTGTCAGCAGAAATAAATAACTAATACATTAAAAATCTAGCTAATCCACACTCCACTAAAACTAAACTACAACAAAATAAATGAATACAAAACAAAGTTTCATGAGCATTAGTTGGATTGTTTATTGTATTTGTCCATTTACTTATCAGTTCACAAATTCATCAGTTTTTAGCTATTCTCCAGTCAGAAACATACATTAGAAAAGTTCTATTGAAATAATGAATGTTATACAGTTAACATTGTGCTGTATTATTATTTCAGTGGCCTTTTTTTCACACAGTTACTACATCAGGGATTACCAACTTTTTTGCAGTAGGAACTACATCTTAATTAACATTTTGTCTCCCAGACATCTCCCCTCCTATTCATAGCTATGAAGATTATTTCCTGCTTGCAGCTGCATTATATCCCTCTGGGATCTGTAGCAGTTGCTTATGTGGAAAGGTAATACTAAGAATTTTTAGCTTTCTTTTAATGCAATACAGCTAGAAATAAGGTTAAGGAGCTAGTATCTCTTGACCAGTTGCTTCATGGACTGCAGTCTGGGAACCAATATGATAGCAATTGTTTGTTTTTGTATTTCACAATATTGCAGGACATTCAATAGGAACTTGTAAAGTTCTGCAAAGTAGCCAAAATATGTAGAAGAGCCACTAAAAGTTGGTTTGGGGTTTTGTTTTTTCCGCAGGACCCAAAAGCATAAATCAGGTTCCAGGAAATATGGAAAATGGGGAAGAAGGAACCACTAAAATTATTGCACCTTCCCCTATAAAAAGGTATGTATAATGAGACCAATAAAGTTTTATCATGGCTTACTGATGAAGAGCTGTTACAAAGTGTTGGGTAGAAAAACAATTATACTAAATATTAGTAGTTTTTAAAGGCCAGGAAGGATCTTCATGGTCTCCTAGTTTGAACTTCTGCCTAACATGCCATGGAATCTCACTCAGTAATTCCTGTATCAATTTTCTGGCTGCACCAAAGTGTATTGTTTAGAAAGACACACAGTCTTGATTTAAACAAAAACCCACCAGATTATGGCATGAAAGACACTGCCAGGGTTGGTGTGAAGGTTCACTGCCCCCATAGGAGCTTCAGAAGGCAGGGTCAGTGCATTCAAGAATGCAGAGGAAGAATGAACTCTGAGAAATCTTTTGAAAGGATGCAGCGTGTGTGTGTGTGTGTGTGTGTGTGTGTGTGTGTGTGTGAGAGAGAGAGTGAGAGAGAGAGAGAGAGAGAGGGGGGGGGGGGGGGACGGGGAGGGGGAGAGGGAAAAGGTGGGCATGGTCCCATCTCACCCAAGCGGTCCACTTTGGGAAATCTGGCACTGCTGTCAGTCCCTGCAGCTTTTTATAAGGCCAGGCATAATATTGACCAAAGTTTAAAAATCTTTTGGGCCAGATCATGAGTAAGTAATGGTTAATTTACTAGCTGAGTATTGCTTTTCTCTTTACTTTGACAGGCACTTCTGCATTCCTCCTCCCACTTCCGCTGGGGCTCTTGTACATTTCAAAGGAGGAATGCGGAACTTTGTGTGCAGCCCAGGCTCCATGCTGCGAGTCCCCCACTGACCCTGGGCTCCGTGCTATGCTGTTGATTTGAAATGCCACACAGAGCCGGGTTAGCTGGGGACACCCCAGCTGACCGTGGGTTCTGCGCAGCATTTCCCCAGAACCAGATGGGGAGTCCCCAGCTGACCCTGGTCTCCACGTGTGGCAGCACTGCACAGCTGATCCCGGGCTCAGCTGTGTGCCGCTATTGCTTTGAAAAGCCGAGGTGGCATTTCAAAGGGGTGGAGCTGCCCCTTTGAACGCTGCCTCCGCGTTCAAGTGCCCCCTCTTCTCCATCCTTTGCTGCCTCTATCTGAGGCGGAGGGGGGAGCAAAAGGAGGGCAATTGACTACTCGACTAGTTGACTGACTATCCGATAAGCATTTGCTTATTGGATAATCGACTAGTCCTTAACATCCCTAATCATGAGCTGATATAAATGAGCAACACTTTCTATTGAATAAAATGGTCCATTGTCTTTGCTTTTCTCTTTACTTTTCAAAACTGAAATATACTTCTCCAGATATACATGAGAGAGAGAAAACCTATGTCTGAACATAACAAAATTGAAAGTCTAAAAAATGTTGCAGCAGACTCCCATTGATGTATATTTTTGAACAGTGCTAATAATTTGAAATTAAAAGAACTGGTTAAAACAATCACATAATATATTTGCTATTCCTTGCACTTTTTATATCTTGTGTCTTATAGGCACTTATCAGTATAGAGACTTGTTTCACATTTAGAGAAGATACTGAGAGAAGTTCCTGTAGCATGAGAGTTAAATAACAAAATTCATAAGGTTCCTTGATTTTTCTTCCTCTCGGTATCAGCACTGAGAATTATGGGGACCAGACAGCATGCTTCCTCTGTGAGGCATTTACAGTTTGGGACTCCATCCCACTTCATTCTAGTAATGGCCCCCTAAGAATGCTTATAAGGCATCTTTTATCAACTCTTCTCAGCTGAGTCTTCATAGCTTAGCATTTCATTCACTGCTGAAATAGATAGCTGGTCACCTGTGCATAAATGGTATAAAATCAAGATAAACCAGAAAAAAACACCCAGTACTCTCTCATGAAATTCCAGTGGTAACCTTTTCAAAGATAGTGAATGAGCTCAATCCCTTTTGCAACTGCATTCCTGAAGATACTGCCAGTATCTGAAGAGCTGTCATGTGCTAGCACTCTAGCTCTGAAATGTATATCTGCTCTGAATGAGAAATGATTTAGAAATCTAATACTGTTAATTCAGCACGCAGGATTATTTCTCTCCCTCTCGCTTTCCTTCTCAGGCTGTGTTGGACATGCGTTTAAAATCATGTCACCTTTCTAGTAATCACTTCATTGTGTAATTGTAATGCTATGCTATGCAAAAAAAAAAAAAAAGGTGGGGGAGGAGATTCCCCCAAAACACGACAGCACCTATTCATTAGGTTTATTTGCACCAACTGTAGTGAGTTGGGGTTGTAAATAGATTCTCTGCAAACATCTGAATTGAGAGCTAAATGGGTACAATATTAAGAAAAATATGATTCATCTTCTGAAGTGATCTTGTTTAAATGTTTGGGGTTTTTTTTTTCTGCTGCCTTGCTGGTAGCTTTGCAATTTTTACACTATATGAGAATGTAATACTTAACTCAATGACCTGGAGTAACAAAAGGCCAAGGTTAAAAGTGAGTCTGTCAGGGGAGTGACAAACCTTACCTTTCAAGTGAAGCAAGCTGACTTGTGTCTCTCTCCAGAAGTCGCTGTTGATGGTTTGTATTTTGGATGTGTCTGCAGCATTTATATTTGCAATCTGATGCTGTGCCAGTTATGAGGAGCTTAGTGACAGCTAGTGTGGTTATCCAGCAGTATGCTGAACTGGGAGTCTAAGTATTCTCAGTTTACTGGCAAAAACTGCAGGTGCTGCAATAAAGGCTTGATCGGCTAATGTAGAGGAAGAGAGCATTCTCCAACCAGAAACCAGCTTTTGGAGTGACATTAATAACCTGTCCAAGGAGCCTTAGTCATTGGCTGGAGTAAGAGATGTACAAGCTATCAATGGGGGAGAAAAAAAAACAAAACAAAAGAAAGAAGAAGATATTTCAGATGATCCTGTGAAGATTAATGTGTTTTAGAACAGTGGTTCTCAGTCAGGGGTGCATGAACCCCGGGGAAATACAAGGAGTTCTTCCCAGGGGTATATCAATTCATCTTCTAGATATTTGTCTAGTTTTACAGCAGGCTACATAAAGTGCACTAGCAAAGTCAGTACAAATTACAATTTCATATAGACAATGACTTGTTTATACAGCTTTATATACTACACACTGAAACGTAAGTAGAGTATTTATAATTCCAATTGATTTATTTTATAATTATGTGGCAAAATGAGAAAGTAAACAATTTTTCAGTCATAGTGTGCTGTGACACCTTTGCAGGAGTGGCCCTAGGCGAGCTGTCGGCAACTGGCGCCCTAGGTGAAACGCGCGATCGGCGCCCCTGCCTCCAAAGCCCTCAACGGCCGTTTATCTTGGGGCCCTAGGTGACCGCCTAGTTCACCTGTATTGATGGGCTGCCACTGCACCTTTGTAGTTTTTAAGTGAGGTGAAATTTGGGGTTATGCAAGACAAATCAGAGTTCTAAAAGGTACAGTAGTCTGGAAATTTTGAGAGTCACTGTTTTAGAACATACTGATGGCGTCTTCTCCGTAGCTAGGGTAAGAGTTCAATTACTTGCTCATTGCTAACTATGTGTGTGTCCATCTCTGACTGTCTTGGAGCACTTTTTTTTCCAGGGTTAGTCAGAAATGATATTGCAGAGCTAATTTGCAGTTGCTCAGTACATTTCTGTTAGGAATTCTTCAGGATGGAGGGTCAATGGCTTTGTCTGAGAAATGGGTTTTCTAAGAACTGCATGTTCTTAGAATGAGCATTAATGAGGTTCATGTGCAAAAAAGTGTGTTTTAACTCCTCATCATCATGGTTTTTATTTGTATATGTATTTTTACTTAGCTTTAAAAAGGCAAAAAGTGAAAATAGTCCAGAAACCCAAAGAAGTAAAACAAGCGCACCGTGGGAGGAAAATGGCCATCCGAGGTAAGGTAAACATCATGCAATGGCAAAGATTTTGCTGGTTGATGGTGCAAGAGAAGTTGATGTAATACATTAATGAGTAGCAACATCAGAATAAACATATAGCTTGCATTCCACAAGCCAGACCAGTATGTGTAGCACGTTACCTGGCACTTCTACATGCGTTCCTGAGTTCAGTTTGTATATTTTGGATATCATGATGTCTTATTCTGATTAGTGCCTTTTCAGGGTAAGAACAAAACAACTATAGGGCAAAGTGGAGTCTCTTGCCTTGCAGTGTGCACTCTCCAGGTTTTTGATGCTTTTCCTGTGCTCAGTTCCATCTCATGAATCTCCACTTCTGCTAGTCTATGGAAAATGTTGTCACGCATGTTGGGAATAATTCTTGGACACACTGGGTGGAGGTGAAAACAAGCAGAGGATTTATTGAACACGCAGCGCTGGTGGAGTGCGGACCAGGTGGTTAGCCCGGAGAGCACTAACTTAACCAAAACATACATTAGATTATATAGGTAGCAGATGGATGGAGGAGAAGTGATTTGATAGGTCTAGCAGCGGAAGTGAGATATGCACATAAGCCAATGGTCTACGACAGTTACACAGCATCTCCGCCCATTGCCAATTTAAACATGTTATCACTAATACAAATAATTATTCTAACAAGCTAAATGAGCCAACATAAACAAAGGCATATTGATGGTCATTTTGTTGGCCGGAAATATAATGCGTCTCCTGCGGGGGTATTGCCTTGGCGCGATCTTTGGGATCCAAGCTTATTTTGTAGGAACAAAGCAGACAATGAAAAACAATCCCGCGCGGTTGTTTGGTACCGGCCTTATCAAAGTGAGACCCTTTTGGAATGTGGTTGCCAGGACAACCAGGGTCAAGTTAACAAATTAACTGCTGTCTGGGTGCTTCCCAGGGCTGGCCTAATGATTTGAGATTTGAATTTGTCAGTTCTCAGCAAGATACCATGGGCTGCCTCAATTTACCCTACAACGCATATGTTGATTTTGGGAACAGACTATTGACCTTACTGATTTCACACCAAAGGTCCAACAGTCCCTCAGTGTGAGCCTCTGGCCAGTCAGCACCACACTGGGATGAGGATTTAATGGATAGAACCTCTGTTCTAGTACTGCCTGAGTGCTGTGCAAAAATGGAGCAGGTCTCATGGAATATGGGGCATAAATGCCAGTCTGGTGTATAGAAACTGAGAGGTGATTTCTGGCAGGCGTAGAGGAAGAGAGTAGGTAGATGGGCAGGAAAATACAACCCTGGGGAAATCGTCAAAAGGCATTGGAGGACTCTCAGCACTTGAGTTCTGTAAATGTGGGTATGGTCTGCAGCCACATTACAAAGTGGACATGTTATAGTGCAAGTTAAAGCAGGCCTTGGCTCTGACCAATACCTCTAGCCAGATGAGCATCTCTTAGAAAAAACCTTTACCTGAGTCTATGTGGATGGTAATGGGGAGAGCTAAAACTTGGGTGAAAACTTTGATTAACTGCAGTGAAGAGAATACCTTGTGGGGTTCGTGTTGTTTGGTTCCATAAAGCATTTGTAGATGCAGTTGCTGAGATTTTTATTTTGGTGCACAAAGCATCTGCAATTTTTCAATTTCAAAATAAGAGATATTTTCTGTAAAAGTTGTGTGTACATTGGGAGAGGGGCCTGAAGTCCCTAAGCATGTAAATTAGGGTATGTCTACGCTAGCCCCCTAGTTCGAACTTGGGTGGCTAATGTAGGCATTCGAACTTGCAAATGAAGCCCGGGATCTAAATATCCCGGGCTTCATTTGCGTGTTCCCGGGCGGACGCCATTTTTAAATCCCCTTAGTTCGAACTGACTGCCCGCGGCTACACGCGGCAGTCAGAAGTTAATCCGAACTAAGTCCTTAGTTCGGATTAACTGTTACTCCTCCTGCAATGAGGTATAACAGTTAATCCAAACTAAGGACTTAGTTCGGATTAACTTCTGACTGCCGTGTGTAGCCGCGGGCAGTCAGTTCGAACTAAGGGGATTTAAAAATGGCGCCCGCCCGGGAACATGCAAATGAAGCCCGGGATATTTAAATCCCGGGCTTCATTTGCAAGTTCGAATGCCTGCATTAGCCACCCTAGTTCGAACTAGGGGGCTAGTGTAGACATACCCATATAGTGTATGGATGAGTCTCCTGTTTTCATCAGCATTTTAAATAAAATGTGTATTTGAACATTTAGCTCTCAGGTACAACAGTTGTTCTTTATTACAAAAATCTTCCTATGCCAAAAATAGTGTATGGATCTGTTCTTCTTTGTGGCTCCCCACAACTATTGAATCAGTGGCTGTGCTCTGTAATGTCAGTCTCTGAAGGGTTCTGTGTAATTGTCCCTTGTTTTCAAGATACAGGGTAATATATGTAATTATGTGTTTCTGAAAAACAATAACATCCTCAATCTCAGCTTGACCAAATCTTGTTATGTACGCTCTATTCAGTATAGAGAAATGTGTTACTTCTTTACATGGACATTATAGCTATTTACAAAAAAATCTAAGTCTGTGCCTGTGCGGTAATTCTGTACAGTGAGGCTAGAGTATCTAAATCTTCTGATATTGTTTAGATCAATTGTTTACTCTTGCTGTTTAACTCTAGTGGACTATATAATTCTCCCAGTGACCACAATAAATCACCAAAGTTTCCTAACTCTCGACGACGGAACCCATCAGGTGGCAGTGAAAATGAATATGGGCAACATGCTAGAAGAAGGTAAGAATGTGAAGAGCAATATTAGTTTCTGCTTACAACAGAAGTCTTTTTTGTGGTTCTCCTTGCTTTGGGCTCAGTAAAGACTTCTTAATCCAGAGCTGTGTCAGAGCAGAGACGTTGCGCCAATAATCAATGAGTGAACAACAATTCCAGAATTATTACTCCCTATGTGTAAGGAGGAGGGTGTGGCCACTATGTCCTGTCACCCAGCAAAACCTTCTGAGTCATGGGAGACATAGAAGGCTAGAAGGCCTTGAGTTAGCCCATTTGTCTGCTGTGGTTTCTGGTGCCAGCTGAATTGGGGATTTCAGTGATCTGCTCCTATGTTCTCCCAGTTGTTGCTGCTCACTATGTGGAGCAGAGAGGGGAAGGCTGCTTGTCTGGCTATGTGATTTTATAAAGAATATCAGAATTGCAACATTGTTTTCAATGAAAATGCTAAAGTGGTGAAGCCATTAAGGAAACGTTCCACAGGGGTGGCCTTTGACTCTCAGAGCACTGGACAGTATGTCTGCAAAAGCAAAGTGGTGAACTATTGGAGATGTTCCTTTAATTATACAGATGTTTGAGTAACAAATAAATACAATCAAATAGCATGGGGTGAGATTCTGTGCTGTGCCAATTAGAGACAAAGGCCCAGATGTGCAATCCAGGCAGAAATGGGGCTAATGAAATGGAACTCCCCCTTTGCAGCTGCAGTCCTGGGCCGTGCAGAGTGTTGGGGAGACCCCTGGGATGCTTTAGATAGGTTCCCAGAGTCATCTACGTTATGTCATCCACAGCCATTTTGGCAGTCTCCAAAGTGTTGTGCGCTGCAGCCCAGTCCCGGACATCCTGAGCACTGTCCTCAGCCTGCCTCCTACATCAGGGTTTTCATGGGAGTCCTCAGGGACCAGCCCTGCAGCAGAGGGAATCCTCTCCCAGCAGGGTGATGGGGTTTTTAGGGCCATTTATGCTGCTGCAGCCCTTTTAACCAGTGTGAATGGGTGAGCAGTGATGAGGATCTCACACATTAAATCTACTCGATAGCCTCATGCTAGATCCTGTGGGCCAGATCCTGAACTGTTATAAACTAGCATAGCTCTAGTGAAGGCACTGTGTTATGTTGATTTCCACCTGCTGGCTATATTTTATTTTCCTGAGACCATTTTTCTCATTCAATTCAATTTTAGCCATCTGAGTGCTCATTGGCATCAATTAAAAAAGGAATTTAGATGTGCAGTGTACAACACAAAGTGTAACACTTGTGTGCTATGCAGTAAAAAAAATTTTCTGAGTGGGGATGTTAGATATCAATTAATTTAATAATCATGTAACTGCATAAAATCTTAGTGGTTACATGATTATTTGATAGTCCCCGGGGCGGGGCCGGCAGCTTAGGCTTATCGGTTAATCATGTAGTCGACTGCACATTGACATCCCTATTTCTGAGATGTGTAGCATGTATCATCCGGGACAGGTACCTGCAATATCTACAGTATTGCTAGGTGGCCAAAGCCAATAACATGTTTTCTCTTGGCCCCAACAGGATTACAGACATGTTTTTCAAAGTCTTCTCTCATACATGATATTGTGGACACAGATGCTAATCTAATTATATCTTTTTGAGTCTTGAATTCCATAAGTGATGTTTGGTTTTTCATCTGCGTTATAACAGAATAATCGTGGGGTTTGAGTGCTGTTTACTGGCTTCAGTAGAAAAAAGTCAGACTTTACCATACTGCATGCACTCTATTGGCTAACTTGCAGAGCTCTACCCTGCCCTCACTGAAGTCAGTGCAAGAGCTTTGTCATTTATTTCAAAAGGAAACTGTAGCAATCCAGCAGTGCCTAGTTAAAGATAACCTGCAAAATTCAAGGGGGGGGGGAGTGTGTCAATGTATTGCTTTATACTAATGTGTAAAGACCTAAACATTTTAATTATTTAAATGGCTAAATATTCAGAACTTGTCTGCTTTGAAAGAGACTCTGATGACTGGAGAACTAGTAAAACTGACATTACAATAAGTGGGAGAGGAAAGTATCTTTTGTTAGTTGCTTATAACCTTCAGGCTTGTTCCTCAGCAGGTGCAGATCAGCTTAGCTCCATCAATTTCACTGGTTCACAGCAGGATCTGGTCCCAACTGTCCTATTTAACTTCCGTGACTTTTGGAAAGGGACTCTCCTTTTTGAAGATTGAACACCATATCTCCTCATTGGTTAAGATGCAAGCACTCAAAATATACATTCCTCCTTCCCCTAGCAGGTCCTCCAAATAAACCAGGGAGAACCAAACTTGACATTCCTTATATTTCTAATAAAAAAAAAATCAGTCCTTAATCCTTTCTTTATACATCATACAGAAGCAAAAGTGGACACAAGATCAATGAAAAAATATTTTGGGTCACTTTTAAAGAACACTGTTAAACTTAGTAGATTCACAACTGGATCAGTCTCTTTTTTCCTTTTGTTTATTTGCAAAGTCCATTTCATTCATTCTAAGTTTTTTAAGTCCTTCAGTGCTCTTTAGAAAATGAATTTCAGATCTCACAAACAACTCACCAGTTTTCATTGAGCATAAAGTAGTTATTAAAATGATATACTAATACTTTGATCCTTCTAATGCTTTACAAACATCAGCTATTTTCTCTGATGGCTTTGTTGGAGAAGGTGTTATATATTAATATTAGACTTCAAGAGGTCCATAAATGTGTCATTCAAAACTTCCTTAATTATCTTTGTCATAGGAAAGCGCAGAACAGCGGTGAAGATTCAGATCTAAAGCAAAGGAGAAGGTAACTATTATTTGACAAGGAGAGGTTGGAAAGAGAATATTGGAGACTTTTATATATCTTCTAACACAAACAACACAAAACAACATAGTATTCTTTAACTACAATATTTTAATGACCTACAGTAGCACAAAATTGTCTTATTTTTTTATTTTTTCATCTGTCCAAATTACTTCATTTAGAGTTACTATTAGTTTTTTTCACTGGATCATTTAAAAATTTGTTGAATCCCACCCATATAACATTTTATAAATTTCCTTTGTCTGCTGAAAAGATTCCTAGCATGGCCTTAGTTCAGTCGTCACCAACCAGTAGCTCGGGATCTACTGGAAGATCTTGGAGCCCCTGACAGGTGATACTGACTGGTTGGGCCAAAAGGCTCTCAAGTGCCAGCACTTCAGCTGCCCCTTCCCCCACTGCTGCGCATCTCCTGCCCTTTGCCTTACAGCAGTGGTCACCAACCGGTAGATCTTGGAACCTCTGAAAGGTGATCCTGACTGGTTTGGCCAGGAAGCTATCAAGGGCTGACATATTAGTTACCCCTCCACCCACTGTTATGCTGCTCCTGCCCTCTGCTTTGGAGATGCCTCCCAGGAGCCTCCTGTTTGCTGTGCAGGATGTGGGGGGGGGGACTGATGTCAAGGTGTGCCTCCTCCCCCCACTTCTGTACCCCGTCTCCACACAGAGAGAAGGGGATGGAGGGAGCTTGGCAATGCAAATCTCTGTCACTGTCACACACTGTGTGTGTGTGTCTGTCATTCTCACAAACACACACTGTCCTTCCCTCTCATCTCCTGACCCAACACATACATGGGGGGTTGTTGTTACTTCTGTTACTGCTTGCAAAGTGTGCTATTTTTGGTTTGTGACTGGTGTGTGCATTTCATCATTTTCATTTCTCTCTTTCATTTAAACTGAATTCTTTGTGTAGTGAGTTCTAAAATGCCAACCTGTAGTGACTGGTAATTGCTGCTCCTGGACATGGCTGGCATGCCCCTGCAGCCCCCGAGAGAGGCAGAGCAGGGGATCTCCATATTCTGTTCTTGCCTGCGGACATCCTCCTGCAGCTCCCATTGATCAGTAACGGGGAACCAAACCATGGCCAGTAGGAGCTGTGGGCTCAGTGCTTGTAGATGAGGGGCAGCACATGGCTCCATGGAGCCATGCTGTACATGCCAGCTGCTTTCAGGAGTGGTGCAGGGCTGGGGCACCACCCAGAAGCCATCTCAGTTAAATGGAGCCTAGTCAGAGCCTGCTTCCTAAACCCCTGTCTCAGCCCTGAACCTCCTCCTGCACCCAACCTCCTGTCCCAGATGTGAGTCACCCTGCACCCAAACTCCTTCCCAAGGCTTGCACCTGAACCCCCTCCTGGATCCCAATCCCTTGCCCTGGGCTAAGCTCTGAGCGTCTCCCACACTCCAAACCCATTGGCCCAAGGCCAGAGCCTCCACCCCAACCCCTACCCCAGCATGGTGAAAGTGACTGAGGATGGGGGAGGAAAGAGGATGGAGTGAGAGGAGCGGGGCCTCAGAGAAGGGGCAGGAAGGAAGTGTGGGAAGGGTATTTGGGTTTGAGGTAAATCTTACATTCACTTAAATTGAAAAAGTGATCTTGTGGTTAAAAAGGTTGGGGGTACGTCTACACTAGCTCGTTAGTTCGAGCTAGGTAGGGTAATGAGGGCAACCGGAGTTGCAAATGAAGCCCGGGATTTAAATATCCTGGGCTTCATTTGCATGTTCCCGGGTGCCGCCATTTTTAAATCCTCCTTAGTCCGAACTCTGTGCCCGCGGCTACACGCGGCACGGACTAGGTAGTTCGAATTAAAGATCCTAATTTGAACTACCCTTGGAGATCCCTGCCTTACAGCTTGCTCCCACCCCTAGGAGCCTCCCATTTGCTGTGCAGAGCAGGGAAGGGATTGGGAGGGTGCACTGATGTCAGGGTGCCCCCTTTCCTACCCTGTATTCTGTCTCCACAGAATGGAGTGGGGGGCACAACAGAGCTTGGGATGGAGTTTGCTGGCTGCTTTTGAGAGTGGTGCAGGGTCAGGGCTGGGGTCAGCCTGCCTTAGCCCCACTGCACCACCACCCAGAAGCCACCTGAGGTTAGCAGTGCCCAGCTGGAGCCAGCATTCTGAACCCTAGCCTCCTCCTACACTCCAAGCCCCTGTACTAGCTCTGAGCCTCCTGGACCCAAACTCCCTTACAGAGCCTGTACCCTGAACCCCACTCCTGCACATGACCCCCCTGCCCAAGGCTCAGCTCAGAGCCCCTCTCAATCCCTTAGCTCAAGACCAGAGCCTGTGCTCCAACCCTGGTGAAAGGGAGAGAAGATGGGGGAAGGGAGGACTGAGTGAGCAGGGGCAGGGCCTCAGAGAAGGGATGGGAAGGAGGCGGGGAAAGGGTATTTGAGTTGAGGTAGATCCTGGATTGCACTTATTCAAAAAGTGAGCTTGTGCTTAAAAAGGTTGGAGACTACTGCCTTAGTTAATGCTTGTAGACGTACCATGATGAAACTTTCTGGAAGCTACCCTATCCTACCTTGCCACCTGGTGAAGGTTTACTAAGAGCTTGTCTACACTTGAAAGTTATTTTGGATGAACATGAGATTTTCAGGATAAATTTCATTGCCTCCACATACACGTTTTTGTTTAGCATTATCTGGTGTTTCAACCTATTGTAATTAACTCACATTGGAAGCAAGTTTAGCAACTTTCAGGATGAATTTTCTCATAAGTTGGGTGTGAACACATCCCTATTTCAGTATAACTGCCACTGCAGTCCCACACTATTTTGCTACACACTGGGGTCATCATGTCTATTTACCTGTATGCCCTCTACTGTTTGGTGTTATCTAGACTGGCTGTCACCTTGCTGTTGAAATACTGGTGCAAGCCAGATGCATCTCTGGGCAAGCCAGTTCCTGGTAAATTCACACACCTGGAGTTACATACTGTATTGTTACTAACAGTTTATAGCAGCCATGCTTTGTACTTCCACGTGGTGAGGTCCTGGATTTCCTTGCCCTCTGGAGGGCAGAAGACAGTCCAGTCCATCTTAATGGCAATCACTGGACTGCCAAGATATGTAAGAAAATATCGCTGTCTTAACAAATGAAGGAGAGGGGTACTCCCAATCCAGTGCTACAACAAAGGAAAAAAAGTTCTTATACCAGTTTTGCGATAGCTGTCCTGACAAGTAGCCGTTGAACTTATCTTCATAGTTTGCCCATTGGCTTTTGGAATAAGATCCTTCTCTGATTTGGAGCCGCAGCTGAAGGTAACACCTTCCAATATACTGACAGCTGGCAGAGGTGTGCATGCAATTACTAACTTCCCCTGCTACTTCCATTCTAGTCACAAATCCCCAGTTCACCAACAGCCTGCAAAGATGCATTTGTAATTGCCACCTAGTATCCCTTCCCCTCTCTCACTACTTAGCATCCTGACAAATTGTAGCCCCCATATACAGGGCCATTATCAGTGCCTAAACACCTGGCAAATCTGCAGGGGGAAAAAAAGAGGATGCGTTTGCTGACCTGTGCCTGCATCCCAGCAGGAGGAGAATGCTTCATACTGGGAGCAATCCTTCACTTTCACCTTCAACTCCAAGGAACAGGCCCTTCCCTTACCAGCTGACACCCCAGGACAAGGAAAATAGTGAATACTAGGAAACTCTTTCCTGCAAATTTCACAACTGCAAGGGAGAAGATCTGCCAGCCCACACCCAGGATACAGAGAACTTTGATCCTCCCTTTCCCGCCACCAGCTGTATTACTTAAGAGAGATCACTTCTCTAGCTGTTCATAACATCCAAAAAAATCTCTTCACCTTTCCACCCATCCATGACGGCTTGCTTGCTGTCTCAGAGATTGTACAAAATGCAGCAAACTTGGGATATAGTCAAACAGCTCCTTTCTGCTACCCAAGTGCCTGCGTCGTCATGACACTACTCTTTCTCTCTCTAAGGCATCCAAAACTATCTTGCAGTATATGAATCTGCCTGTTCATATACTGACTGTCAAAATCACAATGCTCAGTAGCATTTCCTCCATGCTGCTTTATACCAGTTCGAAAATCATGCAGTTCTCAAAAAGCTGGAGGAATTATGGGAAATCTTTGGTTTGATCTCCCCCCCCACCCCCCAAAGTCCCAGACTTGCAGTGAGTTCTGGTAGGTGTCAGGGATGTGAGAAGAAGCTCAGAATGCATAGAGTCTAGCAGAAGAATGTTCAGTAGATTTCTTAATGATTTGGGTAATGGAGTGAAGTCTACTTATAAAATTTGTTGATGACACAAACTGGGAGGGGTTGCAAGCACTTTGGAAGACATGATCAGAATTCAAAATGGGGACCTTGACAAATCAGTGAGTTTGTCTGAAATAAAAAAGATGAAATTCAGTAAAGACTAGTGCAAACTAGGGAGTCTTAGAAAGGAAAAATCAAATGCACAGCTACAAAATTGGGAATAACTGGCTAGGTGGTAGTACTGCTGAAAAGGATGTAGAGGTTACAGTGGATCATGAATTCAGTAAGAATAAAATTGTAATGCAGTTGTAAATAAAAGCTAATATCATTCTGGGATATATTAACAGGAGTGTCATATTGTAAGACCTGGAAGATAATTATTCCACTCTCCTTTTCAGTGGTGAGACCTCAGTTGGAGTAGTATGTCCAGTTGTGGGCACCACACTTTAGGGAAGATGTGGACAAAAAGAGAGTCCAGGGGAGAGCAACAAAAATGATAAAAGGATTAGAAAACCTGACCTACAAGGAAAGGTTAAAAAACTCGGCATGTTAGTCTTGAGAAAAGAAGATGGGAAGGAGGGTCCTAATAACACTCTTCAAATATGTTAAGGGTTGCTATAAAGAGTGACATTATCAATTGTTCTCCCTGTCCTCTGATGATGGGACAAGAAGGAAATTGACTTAACCTGCAATAAGGGAAATGTGGGTTAGATATCTTTCTAACTGTAAAGGTAATTAAGCACTAGAATAGGTTACCAGAGGAGGTTGTGGAATCACCATCAGGTTAGATAAACACTTGTCAGGGATGGCCTAGGTTTACTTGGTCCTGCATCAGCCCAGGATGCGCTGGACTAAATGACCTCCTGAGGTCCCTTCCAGTCCTACATTCTGATTCTATGACTACACAGTGGGATGCCCATCCTGAATGTTGTGCACTGATTTTGAAAAATAAAGCATTCTTTGGACTCAGTGGTCCAAAAGGGAATTAGCTAAAGCCCAGACAACACAACAGTGTGGACATCTGCTTTCAAAACAGTTGTTTCTGATATTTAACACAGAAAAAACACTGTGAAGTCACTTTGAAGTATAGACAAGGTTTTCCATTCTCTCTGCATCTCTGCTGTTTCCTACTTCTTTCTTTTTGGATATTGCTCGTTGAGTTGTACAGACTTTACAGTATTATGGAAATTCTAATAATAGGAAACAAACACAAGCTGCAAAATCTTACATAGTTAACATTGAGCATGGACTAATTGATAATTCTTGTTCTTAGTTTCTGATTCACTGTTCCCTTCCTCAGGTCACGATCTCGTTGTAACACCAGCAGTGGTAGTGAGTCAGAAAATTCTAACCGGGAGCATCGGAAGAAGAGAAACAGGTAAACTTTAATGACTGCAGGGATTGAAGTAGTGGTGTAGCCAACTTTGGGTGGATGGGCAAGAATGGAGGGTGGGAGAGTGGGACAAGAGGAATGGGGGGTAATAAGCGCCGCCCTGACTCCCTGGCCAGAGTGCCAAGGTGGAGTGGAGCAAACGCTGGTCCCATTCACTAGCCAGAATGCTAGGGTGGGGTGGGACAAGCCCTGGCCCTGATGCTCAGCCCTGGTGCTCCAGCCCCTTTCCCTGACTGGCTTGCTTGGTGGAACAGGGTAAGCCCTGGCTCCCCAGCTGGAGCACCAAAGCAGAGGGGAGCGAACCCTGGCCCCGTTCCCTGGCCAGAGCTCTGAGGTGGAGCCCTGATGCCCTGGCCCCTTTCCCTTGGCTGGCTCCCTCAGTGGGCTTGAGGGAGGTAGGCCTGGATGCAAAGTGGGTGGGCCACAGCTCACTCAGGCCCACCCATGGCCACACCCCTGGATTGAAGTGCAAAACCATGATTGATAGTTAATATCTCTGCCACAGTTATGCTTTTCTACTTATCTTTCTATAGATGGTATTAACTGCTCTAGTATTATAGTTTTACTGAGATGCAGTGTTGAAAATTAAATCTCCAGTTTAATGAGATTTAATTTAATGAGAGAAGCATATTTACATATATGTATGCAATCAATTCTAGACCTCCTACTAGTCATTACGGAAGAATTCATTATTAACGCAATCAATGCAATCAATAACATGAGGACGTTTACAACAGATTTGCATTTTTATTATATATCATATGAGCAATAAAATGAACTGTTGCAATGACTATTGATGCATCCCATCTCTGGCAGTACTAGATGTGACAGTCACATATAATTGTGAATTGTCAGCATCTCAAAATGTGATTAAAATAGAAAGTAAACAACCCACTCTGCCATTCAAAGTACAAAGCCTACTTGTGAAAGAAAAGTGTGTCAGGAGGCTGTCATGACTCCAGCACATTGTCAGCCATCTCTCCACAGAAGGGAACGGAACCATGTTGTTAGATCTGAAGGACCCCATTTCCATTTCTTCTTAAAGAAAATTTAGTTCAACTTTCCCATCACTATATTGAACCTGAATATTTGTTGGCTCCAGTCAAATCACATTCCTTATTCAATATACACTGATTACTTGGTTGCAGCTTGTGTATTCAGAGCGTAGAGGGATGTTTTAAGGTGTTGGGCACCACATACTTATGTCCAAATATATGTTTTTAAAGTATGGCCTAGAGAAACAAGAAATTGTAGTTTGAGTTTTAATACCTACTTCTCTTAATGCCAGTTCAAGGATGTGACTTCCACAATTTTAGTTACATCGGTTGCCTTGCCATACCTGAAGGGATACTATAATTGAAGACAAGCAAAATAAT
Source organism: Pelochelys cantorii (assembly GCA_032595735.1). NCBI lineage: Eukaryota > Metazoa > Chordata > Testudines > Trionychidae > Pelochelys > Pelochelys cantorii. The sequence continues at coordinate 70,629,380 of CM064330.1, read as the reverse complement.
CATTGTTATTAACTATGACTTTTTATTATTAAAGAAAAAGGAAATAAAGACAAAACAAATTGGAATACAAAGTAGCAGTACATAGTTGTTAATATCTCTGTGGAGAGCTCTTCACAGAGATATTATGCATTGGAGAGTGGGTCCATCCTGTTGGGGACACACTTTTTTTCTACGTAAGATAAGACCAACATATGTTATTCCTGAAATCAGTACTGAATCCTGTTTTAGTATGCTGTCAGTAACTAACACAGTTTATACATGAACAAAGGAATTTTGTTTAAGGGTTGGTGAATCCAGTTTGGTTTATCATGGATAACATAAATAGTTTATACCATCTAAGGTATAATTTACTGATATGTGAGCACTGTTTGAGTATTCTCAAATCGTTTCTTATATTAGTAACCAGTTATAGCAAGATCACTTGATTTACTTGTTGGTACATTAAAACAGTGCTCACCCTTACTCAAATGGTAGTATTTTTCATTCAAGTAAAGGTAAACCCTAAACTTGCCCACGCTACATTGTTTGATTTGCAATATTTTAGCAGAAAATACACAGATTTCTTGGGAAATGGATAATCTATTTTTGATAGATATATAATCATAGTAGTAGTATGTCTTACCCTGTGCTTTACAAACAATAAATTTATGGCACTATATAATGTATTTACAATAATAATCCGTATATGACTTGCAGTAGTTAGATATATTAGAAAATTACTGTGGTTTTCCAATGTACTGGTAGGAGGAATATTTTATCAATGAGCTTTCTTTAGGGTATACTTAAATCAGAGAGAGGTCTCGTGATATGCTTAGCTAACTATAAGCTAGTGTAAACCCCACCATCAACCTTAGTCTAAACTAGTCCACATAAGAGATCCACTTCCTTGACACCACAATACAATTACATGACACTCACATTTCCACCATCTTATACCAGAAACCTACCGACCATTACACTTACCTACATGCCTGTAGCTTCCATCCAAGACACATTTCCCAATCTATTGTTTACAGCCAGGCCCTAAGATGCAACCAGATTTGCTCCAATCCCACAGACAGAAACAAACACCTACAGGATCTATAGCAGGCATTCTTAAAACCGAACAAGTGAAAAAACAGATTGACAGAGCCAGACGAGTACCCAGGCATCAGCTTCTTCAAGATAGGCCCAACAAAGAAAACAACAGAGCACCACTGGTCATCACAACTTAAACCCCTCCAATCAACAATCTACAGCCTATCCTAGAAAATGACCCCTGACTCTCGCCGGCCTGGGGGGACCAACCAAGCCTCACCTACAGATAATCCCACAACCTCAAACAAATTCTTTCCAGCAACCACGCAGCACACCTCCATCATACCCCTCCAGGAACCCACCCCTGCAATCAGTCCCAGTGCCAACTCTGTCCACACATCTATCCAAGCGACATCATCACAGGACCTAACCACATAAACCACCACATCAGAGGCTCGTATAACTGCACATCCACCAATGCGCTCTATGACATCAAGTGCCAGCAATGCCCCTCTGCCATGTATATTGGCCAAATTGGACAGTCACTACAACAAAGAATTAATGGACACAAATTAGATATTCAAAATGGTAACACAGAGAAACCTGTGAAAGTGATATATTATTTCAAAACAATTTCAAACGTCCCCTGGAGAGAGAAACTACAGAACTGGGTTTCATTTACAAGTTTGACATGTTGAAAGAGATTTAAAAAAAAGACTTACCCTGGATGGGCCTCATTTAGCATGGACACTCTAATTGACAACATTTTTTTCTCTTCCCGTTCCCTCCCCATTTTCTCTCTTCGTTTGCTATTTATTTGCAACCTGGACCCCTTTACTCCATTCATCTGAAGATGTGGGCTGTGCCCACAAAAGTTCATGATGCCAGCCACGTTTTGTTAGTCTCTAAGGTGCTGCAGGACTGTTCGCTGTTGTTTAAGTTTTTTCAGTTACAAACTAACACAGCTACCCCTTTGAATCTTATAAGCTAGTGTGTATGGGTGACTGGTTTCCAGTCAAATCAGGAATGGAGTGCCAATGATCACTGGGTTTTTAACTATTTTTTATTATCTTCTTCTCTTAGAAGGATAAATTCAGTTTTATGCTCAATATATTATTGTTCAGAGAGGTACACTAGAACAATGGTTCCCAACCTTTTTTATACCGCAAACCCATTCACAAACCTTTGGCGGACTGGTAGCATTTTATTTGCATATTCATTGTGCAAATAATGAATATGCAAATTAAATGTCACCAGTCTGCCAAAAGCCCTGGCCTCCAAAACCTTCCAGTGCCAGCCCTAACCCCTAGAGCCCCCACCCCTCCATTACTGTCCCCCCAGCACCAGTGTGGGTGTTATTTGTTGTTCATCAGTTTCTTAAGAATAAAATATATCTGCTCTTTAATCTAGCCCTTCTGTTCAGATTAAAGAGCTGAATATTTCATAGCTGACATGTGTTAGTCTTAGTTTTGTTCCCAATGGCCAGGTACAGGGAAAACACCATTCACAGTTATTTACCTCTTTTGTTAGTAATTTCAGCAGGTATTAAAAAATCTAGAGCGCACATTAGTCGCTTACATCCCTAGTTGACTAAGCTTAATCGGGTAGTTGAGTCACCACTTGACTACTCCCTTCCCCTCTTCCCCCAGCTTGCTATCCTATTCCCGGTCCTATTCCCGCTGTGGCTCTGTATTTTAAATGTAGTAAGAGCCACTCAGCTCTTACTACATTTAAAATGCAGAGGTGCTGTGATCCGGGACCTAGCGCAAGGTGGGACTGCTCAGTCCCAACTTGTACCAGGTTCCGGACCTACCCCTGCTGAGGCTCTGCAGTTTAAATGTCAGGCTGCCTGCACATCCAACTCCTACTACATTTAAACTGCAGAGCCACAGCGGGTCCCTTATCGACTAATTGTGTAGTAGATACAAATTGTATTGACTGTACCGTTAGTCCATTACCCACTTTTTAACATCCTGAATGCACATACACTGAATTTTTTTACTGTATCTTCTTACTACCATAGTTAATCCAGCCAGATGAGGGAAAAATCAGCAGGATGACATGGGGGAAATTGTACTGCCACTGCTCATGCTGTATTGGTTTTGTTGATAAATATGAGTTCATTTTCCAGTTGCTGTGGATCAGACACATAGCAGAAATGAGGACTAAATTGTACTCTTTTTGGTCTTAATAAAATGAATCTGCTTTCTAATTCTGGTCATAGAACAGATGGAATCAGTATTCACAAGTATCAGATGCTTGCAAATCTAGTATAGGCATGCAAAGAAAAATCAAGAATAAATGTGAGACCTTATAAAAACAGTGAAAATGATAAAGGTTGGGACTGAAAGAAGATGGAAATAGTCAAGATTCTTAATAAGCACATTAGATTGCAATAAAACCTGTGTATGTTCTATTTTGAGGCAAAATTATGTAAGTAAATTACAGCAAAAGACTTAATGAATATATTTAAATACAGCCTCTCTCCAACTTACGAACTGGTTACGGACCAAGCAATTGCTCGTAACTCGGTTTGTTCGTAAGTCGGACCTCATTAAGTTACACGCGACCGCGCTGTTCATAAGCGCGGATCGCGTTCGTAACTCGGGGTCTGCCATTTACGACAGATTTGGTCGTAACTTGTCAGCATCCTCTGGGGTATCTGGGATCACCTTGCTGCACATTGCTTCTTTTCCTAATCTTGGATTCTGTCTCTCTCTCCCTGACCCCTGCAGTCAGTGCCCTTCTGTTCTCTCTCTCTCTGAAATGGTCAGCGAGAGACCCTTTCTTTTCTAACCTTCAGCCCTATTTTGTCAGGTGACTCCCTGATTGGCCTCGTCAGCGATCTCTCACCAGGTGATTACTTGCCTAGTTACCCCCCACTCTGGAGTTCAGACTCGTTTTACCTTGGGCAACAGCTGTCTCTCTAGCCTAGAACTAGAAGACTTACCCATCTTTGCTTGGGTCCTTCAGGGCAGGGGTCTGGCTGTGTGGAGAGTGCAGGAGTGAGGGCAGGGACTTGGAGATGTGGAAAGCTCAGGGCTAGAGGCTGGGAGCTTGGAAGGGTGTGAGAGTGAGGGTTGGGAGTGAGGAGGGACTCAAGGCAGGGGGTGGGGGTGGCTGCTGGCTTCTCCTTAGGGGCAGTCCAGGGCAGTGGGGATGTGCACCCCGCCCACCAGATTGTCCCCAGGGGCCAGTGGGGGCTCTCTCCTTCCCCCTGGTCCCTCCTGGGGTAGGGAAAGTCTCTCTCCTCCTTCCCTGGCACCTCATGGGACGGGGCTGGGGCTCTCTCCCTCTGCCCAACACCTCCCGAGGTAGAGGAGCTTTCTCCCTCCGCCCCACGCCCCGGCTGCTGTCCCTTTCCCAGGCTTCCGGTTTTCCTTGGCACAACCAAACCATGACCTTGTTTTAAGTTAGGAGAAGAAAAGGGTGCATGCCAAATTTGGTGGCCCTAGCTCTTACCATTGAGGAGGAGTTCTTGAACAAACAAACTCATAGACACACAGATGGACGCACTCTAAAATATATAAAGAGACTACATGCTGCCTTTGAATGGATGATCATTACAGCTTAATGACCATTGCTAGCCCTGTGCCAAAGGGAAGAATTTCTCCTGTGGGTTTTAGTTCAATATGGAGGCCAAAGACCGTGGGGAAAGCAAGCTCCACATTCATAATGGAGCTGACAGTCTGTGACAGATACACAGAAAATATCCAGTATCTACCAGAATTTAAAATTAATAAGCTTTACATGGACAGATTCCCCCAAATGGTCACAGCTTCTTAACTATACCTAATCCAAATTCTTCAGAGATGCAACACTGGTGTTTTTAGTTTGCTGATATTGCTTATTTTGTTACCTGCTTTGGTACTTTATATTGACATTGTAATATTATATATGCTGCAAGTTAAACAGAAAAGTAAACACAGTGGTTATTGGTGGGTGAAATTGTGTTGCAGCAAAAGTAAGAAAGGAGACAGCAGAAATATGAAATATTCAAAGATAAGTTAATGCATGCCCAAGGATTTGCTTGCCATCCAGAAATACATATATTAGAATTTTAAAAAGGCCAATATATATTAACTAGGATATGCAAAAAATAGTAAAGGTTAACAAAGAAGAATAGAAGGAAGAAAGCCTCAGGAGTAGAGGAAGGCTGGCAGAATGCCATCTTGAGGGCAAGAACATGTAAAAATTATAGAAAAGCAAAGATGAAGAATGAAAAAATTGCAAAAGAGGTGAAGCTTTACAGCAACTGGGGAGCAAGAAATCATTGTAGGTGACAATGCCACTTCTAGGTGCTAGTAAAGGCAATTTATGGACAGAGAAGTTCTAAAATAAATGGAGAGGTGCTGAAAAATTCAATGAGTTTTTTGCAACACTGTTCTCAACCCAATGCCTGAAGCAGACACACACATTTTCTAGTAGAGAGAAGAAATGCTGATTGCATCAGAACAAGCAATACAAAATTAGAGCATCTGAAGAGTGATAAATACAGAGCCACATGGAAAATGCAAGTTTGATTTCAACAGAAGAAAGTTGATAGAAATTCTAATCCAATTCTTTGCTTTCCTGAATCCAACATTTATGCCATGATGCTCTTAACATCTAATATATGAAAAGAGTTTGCAGAGATTTTTTACAAAAAGTAGACTCAGGCTCAGGTTTAATTTCCAGTTTTTACACAGAGATCACAAAAACTGATGTGGAAAATAAATGTGGCCATGACAAAAAAGGAGGAAAGCTTCAAGGCAATAAAACCTTATTTTAGCAGTGGTCCCCAAAAAATTTGGAAGAATTATTATCTCCTCTGTATTTCAGTCAAAGGGCAGTATCTCACTATGAGGTGCTGTTCTATAGCTTAACATACAGAATAGCACTTCATCCATTCTCAGATCAACAAGATTTTAAAGTATGAAACCTTTCATTAAAGTTGTTTCAGGATACTACCATTGGAAATATTCTATCTATGGCTGTGTTTACTTACACAGTTCTGATCCTGGCACGGACAATACTTAGTGCAATGATTGTAACATACTACTGTCACACCAAGTTTGAAAATTATTTTTGTTTATCACATTGTATTTGCTTAAGCAAACATTATAGCTTGAAATACCACTGAACTTTGTTGTTTTAATCTTTGCTAGTTCAGAAACCAGCAGTAGTTTCAAGGTAGGCCCAGTTTGCAAGATCTTTTCTCGCTTTTTTATTTTGTCATTCTTTGTCTTTAAAACTTCAGACTTTCAGTTGTAGAAAAGCGCTTTCCTGCTTTAGTTGTAATTTCATTCCCTACTACCCCCATGGGTTTCCAATAGTAGACTAGGCTGCAGAAGAAAGGGTTTGTTTACTTTGTTAAAGAGAGCTCGTTAATCAGAAGCCCGTTGACAAAGTGGATATCAGTGCAGAAGTATAATTTCAAAAACTGTCATCTCAAGGTGTATAATTTCATTCTCATGCATACAGTAGGTGCATACACCATGCTCTGCTGTAGTCTGTAGTTTATTGCAGCTGGGTTTTAATTTTTCATGCCAGACAACTAAATATTTATGAAATCATACCTCCAGCAGAGGTCACATGCTTCCTCAGCTGACTAGATGCTGTCTATTAATAGATATTGGTCTTGAGCAAAATGGATGTCAAACATGGCCATTCTGATTTGGTAGCATTTTGCACAGGTTTGAATGACTGTATTATGTCAAGGCATTTGGCACTATTTATGCCATGTTATAACCCACCCTTTCCACAAGCTGTCTGGTTTTGAATGAAAAACCCAATTAATTCCCTGTTGGTACGTGAGTTCCTGTATTACTTCTCTCTATTTATATTTAGGCTAATTCTTGCCACTGCAAATTAACAGGTTTAAAGTGACTTGTTTAGAGATGAAGATCTGATGCGCCAGTGTGTTCTAGCTGCTTTGTGGTGTGCAACAGAGCTTTGCTGATTTTAACAAGCTGAGGATCCAGCCCAAGAGTCATTAAGCATAGAGAAAATCAGATGAAAGAAACAGAAACCGTTTTCATAACATCACTAACCTGAAATAATAAAAAACTCATATAAATAAAGCTTGTTACTTGCAACAAAAATACCTTATATTTCCGAGGGAGCGATATTTCCTTTCTGACCATCTTGATCAGCCAGATTGTCAGAGAACTCTTTTTCTGGCATCTTTCCCAGTCCTGTTTTCAGGTTTCTTTAATATGCCTGGTTTATTGTCATATCAGACACCCTCCTCCCTCAGAGTGGCTTCTCACATGGTTAGAGCCCTGCGTGGATACAGAATTTGTATCCACATCTGCATCTATATTTGCAAAAATGAGCCACAGATATCTGCACTGACATCCGTGGATGTGGATGCTCGCAGATATAAAGCAAATAGCCACAAATTTGCAGGATTCTAAATACACAATTTATATCTACATCCATATCTGCAAAAATGAGTTGTGGATATCTGCACTCGCATTCACAGGTACGGATATCTGTGGATATCCACAGATTTGCAGGGCTCTACACAGGGTGTGTCTCTAAATTCATGCATGATTGTATTCAGTGCTGTGGCTAAACAGTTTCATATCCTATTTGCCAGTTCTACCTGTGCATCCAATCACCCCCAATAAACATCTCCATCTCCAAGACTGGTTAATTTTTGACTAGGTCTGGATGACCTTTGTCTTAACATATTGATTATCTTGGCTGGAGGTACCATCCTGAAATAAAATCAATTTGTTATTAGAGATGCAGAGCTTATAATTCATTGCTGACATTCATTCTAATCTGCACTAGCTGTGAAACATGGACTGATTAACAGATTCCATCATTAAAAACCCCCCACATTTGAAAATAAATGGATTGAACAGACACTGAACCTCTTCAGAGAAGAATTTGGACATTTGTAGGGATACAGAAGGATAACAAGGTTTTGTCTTAAATCCTATCAAAATATATAGACACTAATTATGCTAGTGCTCTGTATATGCTTTTAAATACATTCTCATTGGTACATTTCTCATTTAATATATTAGATTATACCTGATTTTACACTGATCTGTTTTGGGCATTATTAGAATAAGCATTAGACGTTAGAGATCAGTGACATCATTTGGAAAGAACTATTACAATTGATTTTAAACAGATATTTTAATTTCCAAATAGAATTTTATTCTCAAATAGTGTTCTGATTGGATACTTCCATGTGCCTGAACTGGTTTTGGCCCCTTCAGAGCAATCCAGCGCATCTGTCCCCTCCCCCCCCCCCCCGTAGTACTGAGGTATTCTGAACCTCTTAAGCATTGTTCTTACAATTAACAAGCACTTGATTTCACAGTGTCATTCTTTAGGGAAACCCTCAGGTCATTTACTGGACTTTTTTTTTTCATTTTTGTCCCCTGGTGCCAAACACGGAGGTGATCCTCTGTGAATAGATCTGCCTTCTGCATGCAAGGGAGACTCGGCAGCCTCTGTGACAGTGTTCCTCACATTTCTGGATCCAAGGGCCTTGTAGGGGGGATGCAGCAGGGACTTGGCAGAGCTGGGGTGAAATGGATGGGTTGGAGAGGTCACAATACAACTGTGGGCAAGAGAGGCCGATTGCCAGGCACTGCAGCCATAATCTCATGGAGTGGGTGAAGATAGTCCTGGACTACTCATCCTCCTCTCTGGGATCCAGGAGCAGGGAAGCTTTTTTGCGTTGGGGGGGCTGCACACCGACGTGGTCCTGGCAAAGAAACAGAAACACTCCTCACATTCCCTTTGCACACCAGAGCCTAGGGAGGTCCAGGCTAATAGATTTTGTGTGCTCCAGCACCGTGAGAGAATGGGGGGGGAGGGGTCTGGAGCACCAGCGCAGGCCCCCCAATGCTGGGGGAGAGGTCCCAAGCCTCAAAGACTGGATCCAGCCAAGCCGGGGGCTGGATGCAACCCTGGGGCTGTAGGTTCCCCACCCTGATCTTGTTTCTGAGGGGGCTGCGGGCTTTAGAATTTGATCCTGCAGACTGTCTTTGAGCAGGCACTTTGATACCAGCTTTTGTTTTTGTAATGGTTTTAGGAAATAAGGGAAGTAGAAGTAAAGGTTATAAATCTTACGTAAATGTAGTTTTAACCAAGTTTGCTGTTCACCTCTTTTTAAGAGAGCAGCGGGGCAAGCACAGGACTAAAAAAATAGGAGCTTTTGAAGTGGCACTTCACTTTCCATTAGGGGCTGGAGAAGCTTGCTCCCTCCTTACCCCATCCATGGCCTTGGTGTTGGAGAAGCTCACTCTCCCCACTGGGACCCCAGGGTGAAAGGCATCCTGTGCCCATGCCAATTACTGGGGGACCTGTGCCCCTGCTTGCCCTGCCCAGATAACAGTTTGAGTAACATCAGAATTCCCTCCTCAGAAAATAAAGCATTGATTCTCTGGATGTTTACGCTAGATGTGTTGCTCTTTATGCAGGTTACGGCAGGAGAATGACATGGTGGATTCAGCTCCTCAGTGGGAAGCAGTACTGAGGCAACAAAAAGAGAAAAACCAGGCTGATCCGAACTACAGGCGATCCAGGCACAGATCTCGATCGTACGTGAACATTTCCACACTTTGACATGAAATCAAAGATCACTGTAATGTATTTTGGACCAGGACAAATAGTTCTGCCCTGCTTATTATTACTTCTTTGTAGGTTGTTCAGGAATAGCAACTTTATATGCTGTTTTATTTGGTTTAATCAAGCATTAACATGAGCTTGAGCAAGTCACCATACCTTTTTATGTCCCTGATTCTCGAATGGGCATAATAGCATTGCCCACCTTTGTGCAGTGAGTTAAGATCTACAAGTGACATAGTATTTTACTGCAGTGTGCGAGGGTTGTTCTTTGTGAAATTTCCACACATTTTAATTTAGTCAAAAATATGAAATTCTATTCCAGATTATACCTTCGCTTCAGATTACCATTTGTAAACAGCAGTCGTGATTTATTACAACCTGCTATCAAGATTTCCGTGATAGAGTGGTGTTGCTAGGCAATGCCATGAATATGCTCATCCATCCGCTGAACACTGACGTTGCCAGTTTCTAAAAATTAATTTTCTTGTGAATTAATGAAAACATTATATTGATTATTTTTAATCTGTGCATGGTCAGGGTTGAAAGAGTTTTCAAGAATATTATTCTTGGTAACATAAATGTCAAGCATAACTTGTGCCTAGACTTGAGAAACCGTCAAAGGCTTGGTGGGGGTTCCAGATCTTTAAAGGAGAATGGCAAAGGAGATGTGTTGAGATGCATGTTGAAAAGTGCCAGGAGACCAGCTGGGAGGTTTGGGAGAGTAGTCAAGAGAGTAGCTTTCATACTATTACCATACCCTAGTTGCCATGCTAAAATTGATGAATTATCCATCCCAGGGTGCCTATGGCTTAACATGGGAGCAAGGTAATGTGCTCTAAACACTTGCAGTCTCATAATATAAGTTTTACTTACCTTCCATATTAAGCCAGACCTATAGAAACTCTGTAAAGCTTCAAATTGCTCAGTGTATTTTCCCTCATGATTTATAGAACTATACCATAGAAACAAAACCATGTTTTTAATGCAGAATTGCGGTACAGATGCAGGTCTTCACTGGGATATTGTACCTTCATATCACCACTAGAAACAGTCCAAGCTCTGGCACCCAAGAGGCTGGGAATAAACACAATGTGTGTTTGCTAAGTTAACACAGTATTAACTATTGATTTCAAAATGTAAACTAATAAAATGGTCAGTCAGAGTCTTCTACCATGAGCTCCCCTACTTTATAAAGCGTGTGTGTGTGTGTGTGTGTGTGTGTGTGTGTGTGTGTGTGTGTGTGTGTGTGTGTGTGTGTGTGTGTAAATACAATTGAACTAACTTATAGCATGCAATGAATCCAGATGTAGAGGGTATGCAGAGAAAACCAATTGAAATGTGATGAATACATACAATATGCAAATGCGCAACTATTTTATTCTCATTTCTTCAATATAAGGAACAAATCAAAGTATTATATAAAGCTGCATATCTGTGTTGACATTTCATGGTTCTGATATTCAAGCCACTGGAGCTTGCTTGTCACGGCTACCAGTGTTATCAGAACCCATTTTTATCTCTAGCACCATACGTCACACTTTTTCTTCCTTTGAGACATGGGATGTGCCGTTAAAATTCCAAATGTTGTCTTTTACAGTCTTTGCACAGATGTTTGCTTTCAACATCACTTAAGTCTACCTATTAACATCTGATTTTTTTATTATAGAAAAATACATGCTAAAAAGTGTCAATATGATAAATCATTTCTTAGAACTGTAAAACATAAATTAAGTGTGGTTTCCATTATTTTTGTTACTTCTTATGTAGAGAGCATGTTTTAAACCAGGAAATGCACCCCGGAATTCTAACCATTTTATAAAATTTGTTCACAACTAACTTTTTCTTTGCCAAATACGTTTATATTGCATATGAGACATCAGAGTCTCCCTCTTGTGGCTAGTTTAACGCTATGAAGAAACACAGAATTAGCTCTGTTGTGTAAAAGGCTTTGATGGGTTATATTCTCATTAAATATTACGGATATAGCAGTATAAATGTACACAGCACTTTACAGAACAAGGTAAGATCCTAGATGGTGAGGAGACTCCTAAGATTATGTTTTTTCTCTTCATTGTGATAGGGATAAATATATTTGCATCATTTATGTATTTATTTAGGAAAAACAGAACAAAAGAAATAGACAATAAAACATTTAATATGGACAAAAACAGTCTGGAGAAAGAAAACATTAGCTCTTTAAAGATGTTTCTGACAAAAATGACCAAATAAAAGCTTTTTAACCATTTGAAGGGCAAAATTAAATGAGAGACAAGGAGGGTGAGGGTTCAATAAAAGATAGTACCTTACCCACCTTGGCTCTCTAGTATCTTGAGACCCACACAGCTGCAGCTATCCTACTTACAAAATTAAACAAGATAGAAAGATCCAAAATACAGCATGGTGTTATAGCACTTATTAAGCTTGGTTGTGGCTCAGCTGAGTGATTATGTGGTTTTGCCTGTGTTAAGTTAGAGAAAAATCAGGTCCCTAGTGCAGGGTGTAGGGTTGTTTTTTTGTTTGTTAAATGTGTAAAGTGAAATATATCATGTTATTACTAGACTAAAAACAAGCAATCAGCTTTGAACTCTATAATTTTAGTAATATAGACACGGTCTTTGTGTTAACTACTATCTACGCTGCATTCAGCTATACTTTTGGTTTACTTTAGGAGTTTGAGGTAGAAGGACAAATTAGATTTAATTGTATTTGGTTTAGCTTGGCTCATCACTTTTCATTTCTTTGATAAAGAATAACATTTTTCAGTTTTAGTTTTTTTGCTACATTTTTCTTGAAAAAAAAATTGACAAGCATTTGACCCTTGTTTCTTTCTATGGCAAAAGCAATTAAAAAAGCTTCAAATTCTAGTTCTGCCAGATTATTTTCAAGAGTTCAGGTAAAACATCTGTATAGCCAAAGGGGATTTTTTCATTGAGAAGAATGGCCATTTAAATTCCATGGCTATTTAAATCCACTAAATGCTGCCTAGTTGCAAATCATGAATTCAAAATGAATTGTTAATAAGAGTACAGATGTAGGCATAAAATTAATGTAGATTATTAGTAGCATCTAGGGCTATCTGAGCTTGTAAAAAGCTCAGAAATTTAAAAAAAAAATTAAAATTTTGAAGACAGCATTTAATGAAAATTCCCATTAGATTAATTGAGCATTGATCTGGTTAGTTCAGGAACAGTCCAGAAGGTACTGTCCGTTCAGAACTCAGTTCAGATTTATATACATTATACATAACACAGTAGTAGTCAAACTCTTCTCTGAGATTGTAAAATATGGGGAGAGGAGAGAGAGAGACCGAGAGAGAGGAAAAAAACCTGTTGTTTGGTATTAATGATCAAGGATGCCTTTGATTTAATGGGAAAGTCCCTTGCCCCTTGATGTTGAAGGCTGATGTGCATTAAAGATGAAAGCTCAGAAATATGCAAGGGGAATTGTTTACAGGTTCAGGATATGTGGCTTCTAGAAAATGGTGAAAAGTCTAATTAGCTTCTTATTTTGCCTGGTCTTGAGACTTTACACCAGAAGTCAGGATTTCTCAAAGTAAATCAGGCTGCTGACAATGATGGGTGATACTAGGATACCCAGGGCCAAGTAATGAACGTTTTATTTACATACAGAAGTAACACTGTGCTCAAATTCAGTGGTTTAGTGGATTGCACAATACGTTGTCTTGTGGGGGCATTGGGTTCAGGAGTGATGTGGGTGCTCTCCTATCTCAGGCTAGCTAGGATGTCTTACCATCATAAAAGCAAGATGCTAGCCTAAGCCTCCCTTGGGGAACTAGGCTGCATCTTGTATTCATCTTTCACATTCCCTAGTGGCTGATTAGTCAGACTCAGAAGAGCCCCAGGGCAGTGCAGAGTTCACAGCTGCTGCTTTGTAGTCTGGGATTGAAGGAAAAGAGAACTTTTCAGAATTAAGGGGTGAAATATGCCACTAAAATCTCCACTCCTAAACCTAGCTATTACCTTACTTAGGGAGGTGAAAGCACCATGGCATGAAGGAGAAAGAAGAGGAAAAGGAGGTGAAGGCAGAAGAGAGAGGAAGAGAAGTGGGGGAATAGAAAAATAGAAATACATTGACATACACGAAAAAACCCACCATCAGATTTTATGACAAAATCTAAAATAGTGTAAAAAGATTTACTTTGAATGCCATTGGAAAAACATAGATGCAAAGGGTAATTTCCACCTTTCTGATTTCTCTGGTATTTATATCATGCCAGTCACTAACACTATCGTGTCTTTTAATGCTTGAGCACCTGTAATATCTCAAAAGTAAAAAAGTTCTTGCACCTATCTCTAGATCATCTCTAAAACATTTAATATTAACTCAAAACAAATGTTACTAAATGTTATTCTGCTCAGCTAGAAATAACTCAGTGATGTGAAAGGTGAAACAAAAGTATCTTTGTTTTTTCTTTCATGGAAAAAACAATGTGCAGTGCAGGGGAGCTTTAAAGTATCTTGATTAGGCTCAACCATTAAGATGTCTAATACCAATTCAGCAGAGGCTTCTTTACATTTAACACAGATGCAGAACTCCACCATGCCCTCCTTTCCCCACTCTTCTTTCAGTTCACAACATTTCTGGCCATCATCTAATGTACAGTCAGTTTCGAAAAACCCTAACTCTGCGCCTACTGAAATCAATAAAGCCCAATGATTTCAGAGGGAGCAGAGTTAGGCCAGTGCTGAGTGCTTTTAAAAATTGCACCATTAATGTCTAGAAATGTGAGAAAACAGGTTAGTTGTATAAATATGGGACCTTTGGGGAAGAAAAGCACTATGTAAATGTAACATAATTAATTATTCTTACTGTTAGTCAGAGGGATGTACAGCCAAAGAGGCCCCCCAGCAGAATGCAGGCTATATCAATTCACTCAGTAATTTCAGCATCCAGCCTGTAACTTGTGGGTCAGCTAGGTACGTCTACACTACGAGTTTTCTCGGCAAAATGTATGCTAATGAGGGACTCATTTGCATGAGTTGCAATCTCATTTGCATATTTTCTGATCTATTTTTGCGCTGGGATCTTGTGGAAAAAGGGGTTTTTGCACAAAGAGAAAACGTCCCCACTGCTTGTTTTTGCACAAAAACCCCAGTGCAAAAACGGATTGGCAGAAAATATGCAAATGAGATTGACTCATGCAAATGAGTCCCTGTTTAGCATATTTTTTGCTGAGAAAACTCGTAGTGTAAACGTAGCCCTAGAGTAATAGTTACTCCTCACTCATTTATAAGTAGTCACATTAGAAAAGCCATACCCAGTTAAATGGTCAAGCTAAACAATACATAGCTGGACTTAATGCTAGCTCTTCCTTCCTGGTTAAGTATCTCCGAAAAGTGGGACCCTCTTTCATCCTTGTTCTTTTTTTCCTCCAATAAGGTTAGAGTTTATGAAAGATACCAACCTATTTCAGTTGCGGGAAGATGTGGACCTAAGCCCAGTGTGAACTAAAGACTTGGCCTTCAAATGAGGGTAGAACCAGACAGCTCAGAAGCCAAGTAAATGGGACAAAAAAATGAAGAAGAAAAAAAAAAACATTGGTGAGGATGTAATGTTTAAAGCAAAGGAACCAGATGGGAATGCTGAGTAAAGAGCCCTGGATAGCACCCACCACTCCACAGAGGAGTACTGGGAGTTGGTGGATGCTGCACTCAAGAACTGTGAGAGACAACTAGGAAATGGAAGTAGGCTTCTCAGTTGCTAGTCACCAGCTAGTGCAGCTTCCTCCTCCTGAACTGAAGGATGGCCAATTTGGCCAGTGCCAGAAGGAGATTGACAAAGAATGAGTGGAGGCAGATTATCGGCCCTGCAGACTGAAAACCTCTATCTATAGAACAGGTCCAACCTGAGGAGCAGTGGAAGCTCCTAAACATTAACCTGTTGGGATGTCTGGTCCTTGACTTGGAGAGGATATGCCTCACAGCGGTGGGAAGGTGATTCATTCTGCATGCCTATTCAGACCTGGGCACCTTACGTGATACATACTCCTGCTCCCACTGAAGTCATCTGTTGAGCTGAGAGTGCCAATAAAAGTGCCAGTTGTGATGGTGGTTTATTGTTACTTAGTTATTAGGTTGGACTGACCAGTTCATTTTAACAAAGGTCATTGTTCACTTCTTCCTTGAATACACTGCTTCATGTAGGAGTATCTCCCCACAGGCTGCTCTGAGAGGCATTGTGCTATCCAGAGCTGTTCTGAGTATGGAACTTACAATACCCTTTTAGAGAATGTTGTATAGGATTGGCCAGTGCAGGGGCCAGGCCACAGCCCCTTCTTACCGTTTGGAGAGGCTAGTGCCACTGTGCACACTATAACCCTGTTATATTTGTGCTCAGTGAGAGTGCAATCAACAATTGTGATAGACTCTCTTTTCCATTGTGCATCCTTGCAGGGCTGAACACATCTTGGTCTTTTGAATGGATTTGAACCAATGTCATAATCAAAGTGTTTTGTATCCCATTTACCAAGTCTCTTGAGCTATTCTGTATCCCAGATCCTTCTTGCTTAACTTGACCGTTTAATTAGATGATTCTTTGCCGACATGTCTTTCTCTATATTATCACATCTTGCTATGGCTGAGTGCGAAGAGGCATAGAATTTAAGGCTTTAATTCTTACCAATTTTGTTAGCAACAGTGATAATAAAAAGAGTTATGTGAAATGTTACTACAACTACAGCCTTCACCTACTCTCTCTGTTGTGTAAAGCATACGTTTTATCCATTAGGCTGCATAGCCTTTGGTGATTATGAATGGGAATTTAAAAATGTTACTTAAGCTACAAGAGTGTTTCACTGTTATCTCTAAAATGAAATACAAACTTACTGGAGATTATATAGTGTGGGGGGGTGGGAGGAAAAATACAATACCAGAGCTATAGAGTAACCAGACTGTATTCTGTAATTCGCAGAAAAATATCTATGCCCATGACTCATTCTTTTCTGTGTTCTTTACTTTGATTGAAAAGCGGGGTGAAATTTCCATGTTCTGGCAATATATTTCACCATGAGCAGAATCTATTCATTGTAGGTAGCATTAGTAATCATGATTAAAATATTTTCATTGTATGTGGCATTAGTAATCATGTACAAAATCACACTGGCTGAAATTCACCACTCACCACACAAAGCCAGAGGAACTAAGCTTTGTACATTGAACTCAGTGGTAATTCTGCTCCCAAATTGCTGAGGTCTAGGGGATCCAGCATATCTCCTCTCTGGCTGTTTGTTCCAGTTTTATAGAGCAGAATAGTGACCAAAATTGCTCAAGGAATCTCATCATTAGACCCACATAAACTACTGGGACTGGATATGTTATATCCCCCTGCATGGTCACTCTCTGCTCCTTCCTTTCTCTACCCAGGCCTTAAGTGCCTAGAGGGCTTGTGTAGGCTCTCTGCAACTGAGTGAATTAAATTCAAAACAAAGGGTATGTCTACACTGCAGCTGGCAGCAACCTTTTCAGTGCAAGTAAGCAGACTCATGCTATTGGGGCTTGTGCTGATGGTCTAAAAATAATTGTGTGGACATTATGGCACTGGTTCAGGTTAGCCACTCAAGCTCCAGACCAGCTTTGCCCATAAACTGGAGCTGCTGCTGCTGGTGGCCAACATCCATCTAGGATGTCTACAAGCCCACTGTTGGGAGAGGGGGGCAAAGGGAACAGTTGCCCTGTGGCTCGGCCCTTTAAATTACCACTGGAGTGCTGCGTAGTCTGCTGCAGGAAACTCTTAAGGCTGCCTGGGGAGGCAGGGGCACTGCAGGTAAGGCAGCGCTGAAGGGGGGGGGGGGGGGCGTGCCGCAGTCCACACAGCACTGAAGACCGGTTGCACTGGCCCTGCCCTTTCTGCCTGAGGCACTGCCCCTTCTGGGCATGTTCCCAGCTGCCATGTAGACACACCCTAAGAGACAGACCTCAGTCCTCAGCTGTACCAAGTTTATGCTGGCTCCAGCTTTCTTGAACTTGTAATGAAGAGCACTTTTGTTCTGAACATTTTATGCATACTTTTACTGAAGGCAAGAGGAAAAGAAATTGTGATTCAACCCATAGACTTTCATACCAGAAACAAATGATCAGTTTGAGTAAAGTTTAATTCTTTTCCCAGATAGCAAATTTTACCATTCAAGTCAGTGTGAGATTACACTTGGCATGAGTTCTATGCTTGATATGCGCTGTTAAAGGTCGTCATTCTACCACAGCATATTAGGTAATATGTCATTTTCATAAATCTGACTCTCGTGTGTGTGTTGTTTATAGGAGAAGCCCAGATGTACAAGCAAAGGAAGAGTTATGGAAACATATTCAGTAAGTTTTGTTACTTTGAAACTTTTAGTTCCTTTATATACATTATAAAACCAATGTGTGGCTACAGCATTTTGCTAGAATGAAATTAGCCTTTAGGAATGTACAGCATTTGGATTTAATACAGAATAATAAAACAGGACATAGCTGGAACTAGTGACACTTGAAGGTACAGTATATGGTGCCTCTGTTTAGAAAGGACAGCTATTGGGACAGATTCACTATTGCTCTGCACCTTATTTAATCAGTTTGTCATGCAACATGGGTGTGAAACATTACCCTTTTGATTTGGTAATGTTCTAGAGCCACTCTGCTCAGGGCAGAGAAGAATCAAGCCCTCTGCCTTTTAGAATACATCAGTATTTTTTTCTTTCTTTCATCTATGAAAATAGTGCATTTCACTTTCATGAAGGTTAAGGTGTGTTTCTATCTAGACTCCAAAATGTTCTTATTTTTATTATTTTTCAGTACATCACCAGTTAGGATCAGAGCCCCTCTTCTACTAGTTGCCAGCATTTATGAAGATATAGTGCCTGCCCTTCAGATCATAGAGACTGAAATGACTAGAACAGATAGTGTGGGGAAATAGGGTACAAAAGGGAAGGGGTCAAGATTTAGACACACTTCTTAATAGGTCTCCTGTGTCGGCATCTAGATAGCTTTAATGTGGAATACAGCTGATTTCAGAAAATCTTTGTGGTCTAATACAATGAAAGAATAAATTGTTTTGGATTTGTTAGCTTCTGGAATTTCATCTTACTTGTCTAATCCTTTCAGGAAGGAACTTGTGGATCCATCTGGCCTGTCTGAGGAGCAGCTGAAAGAGATTCCATACACCAAAATAGAGTGAGCTTATTCATTATGAAATATGGATTTTTCAGTATGTACACTTAATCGCCTGTTTTTCATCCTCTCATCAGAGCCTCTCTCTGTGGAATAGCTTGTCTGAGACTAGAACGGCCTCCTGATAATCTCTGATCTTTTGAACTCCTCAGAAAATGTTGATCCAGAATAGAGTAGCTCAAATAGGTAGAGACACGTGAATCATTTTTAAACCAGGTACATAAATGTAAACCTCACATAAATGCTAACAAAATCATCATCCTCTCCTATGCTGCCATGTCAGCCTCTGATTACACTCACAAAAGCCTTGTAAAAATTTATTTTCTAAACTTTTTCATTTTTTTAAAAATTTATCTTTCTAGTCAGATTCTTTTTTTAAGTGCATGCTTTACCTGTGTGACCCCTCTAATCACAGGCAGCTGCCAATGCAGATCCCTTCAGGGCAGACATCCATTTCACTTGACAACTGGCCATCCGGGAGGCTGTGTAGTATGGGCAACTGCTTCTGACAGAAGTGGATTCCTAGTTTGCTTTAAAATGTGCTTCTCTGCTGTACCCTTGAGCAAAAAGTATGGTGATGACTAAAATTCCACAGACTTGATTTTTTTTTTTTTTTAGGTCCATGCTTTAGTTGAACAATTTCATTCTCCAACATACACATGCTAGTATCATTTAGAACGCAGTTTGAAATACAAGTTTAAATGTAAAGTTTGAAATACAAACTCATAAAGAAAGGAGATAACTCCTTTGAATTCAGTAAGCACAGAAAGCCATCTGTTATTCTTAATGGGAAAAGGGAGGATTTTACAAATAAAAGTTAAATTTCCTTTTCCAGTGCAAAGTCTCAGATGTATTAGTTTGCTACTATAAATTTTTTTCTCATTCAGGACTCAAGGTGACCCAATCCGCATTAGACATTCACATTCCCCCCGAAGCTACCGGCAGTACCGGCGGTCCCAGTGTTCTGATGGCGAGAGATCTGTTCTGTCTGAAATGAAGTATGTGGAATGTGATGGTTTTAATATTACACAGATGCTCCTCTGAACTCACAGATAAATTGTAGTAGCATATATGTGACTATTTCGTTCACATAATGCTCAGGTAACACTGTAAGAGCTAAGAACTTAGTGAAGCACAAAACATTCATTGCCTTCTGGAACTTGGATGTTTGCTTTGCTCAATGGTGGTGACCTGTTTAGAAGTAATGACAGTCTCTAGTCCAGAAACCTAAATGAATAGACCCAGCTCCTCAGCAGTAGGTTGTGAAGGTGCCTGAGAGAAAAGAGGAGAGTTCATGTCAATTTGCTTCCAACTACATATGCCCTTGATGCACTTTCTTCATTTGCTGCAGTGCAGATCTTAAGTTCCAGTAGACATCTACTCATCTGTTGGTAGCTAAAAACAGAGTGACAAAGATTAACTAGAGACCATTTATGAAGTGAGAAAAACAATAAAGGGCCTGATGCATTAAGATCTTAAGCTGGCAGAAGCAGCTCCCTGAGAATGTCCCTGGCAGAGTGTCCCTGGCTGGTACAAAGTAGGGATGTTAAATTGAGAGTAATTGACTAATCAAATAGTTGATGCATTTTGCATTGACTATTCGATTAGTTGATAGGGCAGCTATACTTGAAAGGCGAAAGCGCCGCATGGAACCCGAGGTCAGCTGGGGACTCCCCTGCTGACCCTGGGCTCCATACGGCATTTCAAAGCGGCAGCGCCACACAGAGCCCAGGGTCAGCGGGGGAGTCCCCAGCTGATCCTGGGCTCCACGCGGCACTGGGGACATGCCAGCTGGTCCTGGGCTGCACGTGGTGTTTCAAAGTGGCAGCACTGCGTTGAGCCCAGGGTCTGGCCCCAGGCTTCATGTAGCACAGCTGCTTTGAAGTTCCCCTTCCTCTTTCCCATCCTTTGCTGTCTCTTTCTGATAGAGGCAGCAAGAGGGGGAAGCGACTAGTAAACTAGCCTGTTGATTATCCGATAAACATTTGCTTATCGGATAGTCGACTAGTACTTCACATCCCTAGTACGAAGGCTCTACACCAGCCGTGCTCCCATCCCTAAGTATTTAGAAATGAGCAAAATAGAGCAGCTACCTCCTACCCTCTAAATGTTGAAGGGGAAGGGAGTAGGACTCCTGACTGATTATCTTTGGGAGGAATGTATATTTGACCTGACAAACCTCAGTAGAGCTAATAGCCAGGAGAAGCCAGTAATTTGGGCCTCCGCTCACTATTAATACTATTCTACCAACTGTCTAGATGTTTAGAAAGAGCTCACAGCCATGTTTGGTGCCCAGTGTCATTCTCAAGGGGCTAATTGCTGACTGGATTGGGCAGAGGAGAAGATTCCTCCCATGTAAGGGAGGCCATCATTGAGACCTAATAAGACATTGTGTGCATTAAAATGGAGAATCTTTCCCTTCCTGAATTGGGAATAGTCTGTGAATAGCTACACAGAACTCTTCTTCAAGTCAGCTGTATGAGGTTCAAAAACTTATTTCTTCCACCAACAGCAGTTGGTCCAATAAAAGATATTACTTCATCCACCTGGTCTCTCATATATCCTGGGATCAGCAACACTGCAAACAACAATTTGGTTAGCTACATTTGTTCCTTTATGTTACTTGATTAGATGGATTTCTTACCTATTTTATGGTAGTGAAGACTTTACTAACTAAACTCTGTCACATTCCAATCTCAAGCTGAAATTTTGTGGTCACCTAAATGGACTTTTGTTTCTATCTTTATCTCATTGTTAATGAATAGGCCCACACAGAAAAATAAGAGTTCACTTGTCAAGTCAGAAAAAATCATGGGAAAATATATTTATTCTTTTGATGCTGGCAGCTCTGCTGTTCCCATGACATTTTGCACTAATATGGGGAGCTATCATCAAAGCAAAGCACTTTGAGTCAAATCCTAACCCTTGTGCAAGGCCTTGGTAATGCTCCTGCTTCAGCAGGGGTTTTAGTGAGCATATCTGTGAGGCCACAGATCCACTAGCTGTGCACATCTCCCCACCTCCTGTCTTTTAGAGAGCTACTACAAAAGCATAGCTCAGAAGTGTGCAAAGGGAGTGTGCTTGTGTGGCCGTTCTCTGATGAGGACGAGCAGTTAATAGAGCACTGTATCAGATAACGAAACTTTCTATGACCCCTTAGCAGATCACAGAATTTACCCTTTTTAAAAAGAGAGAGAAAAAGCAACAGGTTTATTTTTCCGATCTGTAACTGTTGATTGTTCTAGTATGAAAGTGTTATTGTTAGGACCAGTTTCATTTTTACCCTTTGAGGAAAAAATGCAAATAGTAGGTTTTTAAACTGTAGGCTTATTCAGTGCATTTTTTTCTTCCACAGTAGTCAGTGAACTAGTGCAATCTCATGTTTTTTCCAGTGCAAAAGCAGATCTTGTGCCTCCATTGCCTGTGACACATTCCTCAGATGCTCAGGGTCCCAGCATCCCAGCTTCACAACAGGTTGGTAATTGTGCAACATCTTTATCCAGTATCTGGCTAGTAGGTCTTGCCCACATGCTCAGGGTTTAACTGGCTGCTGTATTTGGTTTGGGAAGGATTTTTTCTTGGTTTATGCGGGGGGAGTGGGTTGCCTTCCTCTGCAGCATGGGACCTGGGTCAATTGCAGATTTAAATTAGTATAAATGGTGAATTTCTGTAATTTGAAGTTTTTAAATCATGATTTCAGGACTTTGGTAACTCAGCCAAAGGCTAGGGATTTATTACAGGAGTGGCTGGGGGAGGTTTAGTGACCTGCGATACACAGGAAGTCGGACTAGATGATCATGATGGTGCTTCTGGATTTAAAGTCTATGCCCTTAGACTGTTTTCCTGATGGAATTATCAATAAGAAATATTTAATGGTGAAAATATATCTAATACTTGATCTTTTGTTTTCAATTAGTAGTAGGGCTTACTGAGTCCCTCCAACCAATATGGAATAAGCTTTAAATTATGTAGAAGTAACTGCTTAAAGATAAACTTCATTTTTATAATGTAAATATATTGAATTTTATAATGTACCATACTGCCATTTCTGACTCTCTGGTGTTTGGAAGATATTTCCTCCTTTTGGGGCCTATTCCTCTTTTAATACAAGTGGGATCAACTAGGGCAATTCATGTGCCAGATGCCCACTAGAAAAATCAACTTTTGAACTAACATCTTCCCTCCACTCCACAGTGCCTTGCTGCTGTTCAAGGTTTGTAATTCTCATTTTCTAACCATTCAGAGGGGAACTATCCTCTTTCAGCTGATAGGCTGAGATGTCTGGTGGACTCAGCAGGGAAACCATAGTAATTAAAAAGACAAGTAGTCATAAAATAGGACTGCACAGATATCAGCTCTGAAATAATGGTAATAAACTTTAGGCACAAGTAGGTGACCTAAAAAATACAGAATTGTATTATAAAACATAATGTTAAAAGAAGACCAAATGTCATATTTAATTCAAGCACACAATGGAAAATGCCACCCAGGATCTAGCTTCCTAGTCCTTAGAAAGTTGGGACTTATTCCCCTGTGATTTCCACTGAACTCTCTGGTGTTGGTTCACCTTCAGAGGCTACAAAAAAGGTGTGTTTCTTACACTGCGGTAGGTAACTCAGTGTGTAAAATCTTAACGGAGAGAAGGCACTGTAGTTTTTACCTCTTTGTAGATAGTCAAGATCTGATCCGAGGTTGTTCTTGACTAGTTCTACAGGAAGGTAAAAATTACAGTGCCTTCTCTCCACTAGGATTTTACAGATTTAGAGGGCTAGTTAAGATTAACTGGTTCAACTCTAAGGTGACCATTTTGATTCTGCTACACATCCCTCCTTTCTAGCCAGTAAATACTCTTTGCTCCTGTTTTCATTTTGTCCTGGAAAGGTGACACATCCTCACTTCACTAGTTGCCCTCTTTCTGGAATGAAGAATTTCAACATATTTTATTAGATATTTAGCTCTTCATGTGAGCCAAAACTCTCAATATGGAGACATTAGTTGCTTTCAGAGGAAGGTCCATGCGTGAGTGTTTGTGATATAAGTATTTTAAATACACTATAAAAGGTTAAAATCTTTTCATTTCCTGAATAAATTGGGATTGGTCCTGCCCTGGGCTGGGGGCTGGACTTGATGACCTCCTTAGGTCTCTTCCAGCTCTATGAATGCCCAGAACAAACTCTTATCACAGGAAGAACTTGTGCGCTTTGGTTTCTTTCTGTTTTTCCTCATGAGAAGTGAATTGGCAGACTTGGAGCAGTAATGTTTGGAGACCTCTCCCAAGCTGCACACAGAAATACTAAAACTTCCTGGCCAGTGTACCCCAACCCAGTTCTGCAATGAAGGCACTCTCAAGACCCCGATGATGACATTGGTTATATGATAACAAGTGAGACTGAGGCACAGTCTGTCCCACCAGATCAGTGTTTTTTCTTCTTATTTCAATTTCAAAATGTTGGTACTTCTAAAAGTAATATGTAGCTCAAAGTAGTTTGCTTTGATAGTGTTGGTTGTATCTGTCTAACCCTGAACAATGTAATCACTGTAAGAAGAAGTGTTGCTTAATGGTTAAATTGCCAGAGTAAAAACAATTGTGGTTTCTTTTCTTTGCCAAAGACTTGCTATGTGACATGGAACATGACTTTTAGCCTCCCTTTCCAGATTTAAAATGGGGCTACTTCCCTTCTTTACTGGAATTTTGGAGATTTATTTCATAATTTTTAAACCATTTTGAGAATTTGCTGGAGAATTGGAAGGTTGTTTTGTGTGTCATGTTATCCCAGTGTTCCTTTCCAAAATAACAGCTGATGTCCAAAAAAGCATTTAGATTTTTATTTATAAAAATCTAATATTAAAAGACTACCAAAATACATAATTAAGTGGACAAGGGAAAAATATCAGGTGGGTTTCTACCTAAATTCCTGGTCCTGAGAAAGGTAGGTGACACTTCCTCTGTGATTGCCACTAACAACTGCTGTCTGTATCAATGTCAGTTTACTGTGAGTTTTTTTCAGCAATGTGAAGATTTCTAGGAACCTTTGGAAAGCTCTGCTTGTCTGATCGCATATATTAGAAAATAAGGTCCACTCATGTGCGTGTAGTCAGCTTGATTATTTAGAGGATTGCTAAGCCTTTTGCTTCTGTGGCAAACCTTTTCTTACTTGACTTTAGTTTCAGTTTTCTGTGGGTTTTTTTGCTGCTGTTAGAAGTGATGAAGCTGTGGGCCCAGCATGTTCAGTGAACAGTAACAGTGTTTTTGACTTCTAACTTCTTGCTTTTTTAGAACTTAGACATTTATAGCAAGAAAAAATAAATTATCTTCACCATCAAATGGATGTTTTGGTTATGGAAATGAAATTATTAGAAAGCTAAGAGCACCTGAATATAGAATAGACTTTCTTCAAGATTCTGAGTCATGCTTAATGAGAAGAGCAGCTCGTCACATTAATCTCCCTTTGGTGTATGACAATTAATACGATCACAGAGGCTCCCACTACATTCGCTCCAATATTACAATATGGAATAAAGATATTACAAGTAAGATTAATGCATGCAGCAATTTACAAGCATTCAAACACTAAATGCCAAACAAATTCCAGACAGGTATCTGTTAGAATTGTTTGGTTTGAATCTGTTGTCTTAGGAGGAGTTAGTAGAACTGTGGTGTCCCATAATAGCTCAACCAGCACTCTGAGGTTATTAATGTCTAACAAATGCATGTTTTCAGTAACTGGCCAAATACCAAATAATTTAGTATTGGTATTTGCTAAATATAGAATATGAGTCCAAACATGGCAATGGAAAACAGACAGGGGAAAGAGGAAGGGGCCAGGCCAGCAGGAACAAGCATGTAATGGGTTTGCCACAGGGAGGATGGCAAAAGTAAGTGGGCCTGGGCCAATTAAGAGAAATGGAAGGTAGTTTTGGTATGTGATCAAATGCACTTTTGTCCCATAAGGCTGGTATAGGGAAGCAAATCAGACAGTTGTCACATCTTTAGCCTATATTTCACCTGTCTTTGAAGTAAGCAAATACCCATCACATTCTGCTAAATATTGATGGATCATTTATATCTGATATTACCACTACTGTAACAATTAATTTTGTTTTCTTAGTGTTTCTGTACAAAGAAACATAGCATTTTTGAAAGGAACATTATCAATAATTCAACCAGGTCTCTTTAATATATAAGTCTCAGTCATGCATAAGGAGCCAGTGCTTGGTCAATGTGTTTGTGAGGAGTTCCATTGACTCCACTAGGACTCTGCACAGCTCTAAAGTAGATGATCACAATATGGGTTAAGGCTAAGCCTGCACCAAAGGAAGTAATATCTTATATTTTCACCGGTGTATTTTTGTCTTTGTTCTCTTCAGAGGCGAAATGGGTCCAAAGATAGCCTGATAGAAGAAAAATCTCAGATATCTTCTAGCAGCCTAGATGGAAGACACCGTGCAAAAACAATAAAAACTGTACATGCATCACGCCTCAAGATAGAGACTTGATTGCCATAACTAAGAATAAAAAATGGATTCTATTCCTTTGAACTTGGGAATTACACAAGTTAATATACACTTTAGCTGGAAAATGTTTATCCGGCACAAGAAGAAAAATGTAAACTGGAATGGTGATAATTTCCTTAAATATAAAATTCCAATGTGCTTGTTGCTTTGAAGGGCAATCACTGTTTTCATCACTGGTTCCACATACCGTTGCTTAGGTGATTGCAAAGAAGGTGACTGGTTAGACTGTTCAAAGGAAAAGTCTTAATAAATTCAGCAATCTCCAGATTCTGTATTTCCAAAAGAGGAACAGAAGAATTGTCATGGCAGATGAGACTTTGGTCTAATTAATTTAGTTGCCTGTTTCCAACAGGCATTTGGAGGAAGGGGTAAAACCATAATACAACACTTGGCCAATTGTGCAATACTAGTAAGGAGATGTCTTCCTGACGCCATCTGATGATGAACTTATACTCTGAAGCATGTTATGTTTATTTCAGTCTAATGCAACTGCAAGCACTGTTCTTGTTCATATAAATGTTAAATCCAAGTTTAGATCTTTCTAAGATAATTGCCACAATTATATCTTGTGACATTAAGTATCATGTACAAAAGGATTTCCTTTCACCAATTTTAAATGTTGCATTTTAATTTTATATATCCTCTTGTAACGAAAACAGTACTTGATTAGCCTTCTCTGTACTATTATTTTATATACTCCTACCATATCTCCTCTTAATCTTGCCCCTTAAAAACTATAATGAAAAACTTCTTGAATGGCCCAGAGCCAGTGTAATAAGATTGCCTGGTACACACACAGATTTGGAACACTGGCTGGACAAATCTGTACTATAAACTTTGGAAACACTTCAAAGTGGCTACCTAAGATGGGGCTGGGTAAGGGCATGTCTAGACTAGGAAATTATTTAGAAATAACTTTATTTCAAAATAATAACTCCCAAAATAATTTCAAAATAGCACATCCATACTATGAGGAAGCCTTGAAGTTAGTCCGAAGCAGGCTCCCTTAATGTGGATGTGCTGCCTCAACTTAGAGCCTCAGGAAACACTCGGAAGTAATTACTTTGAATTACTCTGGGGAGTAGTAATTTTGAAATAGCAGCAGTGGAGCATCCACAATAACACTATTTCTAAATAAGCATTATTCCTCATGACAAGCAGGAGTTATTTTGAAATAACCAGCCCCTCTTATTTCAAAATAACAGGCTTGGTAGTGTAGACACTTTGCTTGTTATTTTGAAATAGTGTAGACCAGGGCTAACAGAGTTGGCTCTTTGATACCGGCTTCACTAATCTAGTCTTTTTAAACTCTTCTCATATGAAATCCCACAATAACAATCTAATAATTTGTAGTGCCGTTCTCTGGACCGTTTCTTCTTCTCCTCACTCATTTCTGAGATGAGATGACCAAAACTGAATGCAATATGCAAAATGAAGACAGTATCTTTGAATTATATAGTGGTATCTTTTCTCTACCCTTTGTAAAACAGAGTAACATCTTACTTGATTTTTTAACTACTTTTACATGCTAAGCATATTATCTTCAATGAGTTTTTCGTACTGATTGATGCCTGGATCTTTTGTTGAGCGGGTATATTGAATTTGGAACCCATCACTGCTTCTTTGAATGTGCTTTACCTTGCACTTATCTACACTGGATTTCATCTACTACTGTGCTAACCAGTTTTCTATGACAGATAAGCTTTTACAGAATCATGCAAAATCCTTCCCAGACCCCTAATTTTGTACTGAGTATAGTTTGCCATCCCACTAACAGTCTAGCAGAGGTTGACTAACATTATACACTACTTATTTTACTACTGATTGCTCAGTCTGTTCTTCCATACTGATGTAGCTGTTTAGCCATACTTTTCTATGCTGTTGTTTAAATCTGTTTTTAATCTATAACAGGCCTTTTGCCTCTTATCCTGCATGCATCAGGTTTCCTCAAACAGCTCTGGAGAGACACTCCATCAGAAGGTTTAGGTAAAACTAATGAATTTGTCAAGAGAAAAGATGGGTTAGATATTATCTTTTGCTGGCTACTTTGGTTGGTGAAAGAAATGAGATTTCGAAGTACACAAAGCTGACCTTGTTTTCAGCAATGTTTCCATTAGCTGCTATTTCGATAAAGAGTTCCAGTTGGTTAAAGAGGCAAGTTATTCTTAAAGAAGTCATGTTAGTTTTTGTCTGATAGCTTAAACTTGATTATTTTACTTCTAAAACCTCACCTAGTGCTGCAAGTAGCTCTTTACATATAACCCTTGATGGGATCCCATGTGGGCATAGGGGTCCAACCATGCAGAATCACTTGTGGAATTAGGTCCCATGTTGTTTCATGCTAATGTAGTGATGCTCATTGATCTATAATTGTTGGGATCACAATTAACCTCTTTAAAAAAGGACACAAATTTGTTTTTATGGACGAGAGATTAGGCCTGATCAACATTTTTTATCTAAACTGTTTTTCAATGAAAAATTGTGTTTTTGATTAAACTATTTTTATGACAATTGTCTGCTTTCTATAAAAATTAGTAATGGTTTGCAGGAAAACAAAATAAAAGGATTAAGAATGGCACCACAGTACCTCATGAGGATGTGGTTCAGGGGCCATATTTCTATTCTCATTTCTGAACTGGGCTTTCTGGCCAGACTATATCTCCCAGTGAACCACCTAAATTAAAATGATGGTGCATCATGGGAAATATGATCCAGCCAGAAAGTTTGAATAGAAACGTTATCCAGTTTGGCCAAAATATTTTGCTGAAAGATGGAAACTTTTGGGGTAGGGGAGAGAAGATCTTCTTTTCTGGCCAGATTTAATATTTGTAGATTCTTCATTCTTAGTTCCTTTAGAATGCTCTGATGAATGCCATCCAGTGCAGTACTGTATCAATCCTAATGAAGATTCACTGTTATGCAGTCCCACTCCCTAACCCATAGAATTCCAATCAAATCTGCTACTAGTTTTTCCCACAATATTTCTATTTTTGACCTTGTTTTACCTTCTCTACAAATGAACAGGGATCCTGGGATAAATATTACTAGTGACCAGTATTTTTGCAAATGTGAACAGAAAAATTTAAACAAAAAACAACCTGTAAAATGAAAATAGAAAACCTTGCAGTAGTGGTAACTATCCTGTGAGACTGGACTTAGCCTCTCACTCCAGGTGTTGTAACCTGGAGATAGCAGAACAAAAGCTGCCAGATACATGCAAGGTGGGCTTACTCTGTAATTCTCTCCCCTACCCTCCACACTTTCCAGGCCTCTCAAGTAAAATGAAATACAATGAATTCCCCCCCACCCCGCCATCCCAAAGTTGTAAAAATAATAATTTCACAGGACTCTAATAGTTTTCACCACAAAGGAAGAGAGAACAAATATAAAAGCAATATTTGGTTTCCCTGCAGTTTCCTTATGAGCTCTTTGATGCTCATTTAGACAGGCACAGACATGGCCTAAAATGTTTCTAAACATGGCTGTTTTCGTACAGTGCTTGGTCACACTATTTTTAAAAGCTGTTTAACAAGATTTTTTCAACTGTTGCCATCTGCTTCTTTGGTAATACAAATGAAGACAGTCATTTTTCTGTTTTGCACTCTGATGATCTATGTAGGAACCAACACCACTGTCAGCATACAACTTTGCTGGTGAAACTAAAGTACTGCATTACAAAAAAAATCCCCCTCACTCAAGTTTTGTTTCATAGTACCACCTCTTGCCATGCTCCCAAAGATATCAAAAGTATGTTTTGACTAACCATGCTTAACTATGAGTAACATACAGGAATGTATTTTAAATCAAGACACACCTGGACTTGTTTGTTCAAGGATAAGCTATTCCAAGTAGCAATTCTCCACATATTTGCGGTGATGTTCATCCAAACTGGTATTTTTTTACTTCTCTGACATTTCTCAATATTCTGACTTTTACTGATATACAGTTTTGCCAAACATCCCTCTTTACTATACAGTACTTGTACTTTTATTACCTGAATTTTGTATATGCAGATTCCACATCCTGGCGCACTTTCACAGTATATTGAATTCCATGTGTACAAAGCTATTCTCACACATTTACCTGGCTCTTATCTTTCCTGTCTGTTTATTTGTGGGGTTTGTATAGTATCTAAGCGCACTCAGCAAGAAACTGTGGTATTTCATTTATTTGCACTATGTGTAAGAAATGCTATGCTTTCTGTCACATTTTTTTCATTTGTGTCTTGATGTATCCTCATTTGTAAAATGTGCATATTATTGTGTACCTCATCTTTGATTGAAGGTTATTTCTACTGTACTTCTAATATACCTAGCAGGTTTTAATGTGTACCCTGTTTATTTCTCAATAGCTGCCATCATACTCAGCTCATTTAAATAATCCTTTAAAATCTTGCTAACTTTATGTGCTGGCAGTCTTTTTCCCTTTTGATAAAGAGGAAATTATCCATTCCCCCAAGGACTAATGTACTTCTCCTCCTATTCTCAATCTTATTTTCTCATTCACACATTGAAACACTGATTCCACATTGTAACAGCTCAGAAAATAGAATAAGCATTTCAAAGAAAACTAATGTAGAGGTCCAGGATTTAAACTACTCGGGCTCACTGATAGAGAGAGGGGGGCAACTGACCCAGCGCTTGGCCATTCAAGAGGACCTGGGGCACCTGGCCACCACCCCACATCCTCTAAATCGCTGTTGAAGCACCATGCAGCACGCTCCAGGAGGCTCAGAGCTACCTCAGGAAGCAAGGATGCTGCACACTGCACTCCAGGCAGCACTGAGGGCTTGGAGAAAAGGAGGTGCTGCAATCTGGGGTGGAACTGAGGGCAAAACTACCCCTCCCCTCTGCTCCCCTGGAATTATTGATTTTATTTCCAATGATAAGGTTCAATTATTTGACAAATATGATTTTTTCCTAGAGTTAGCATGAGTAGACACACTGCAATTTTATCTGCATATTGGGGGGAAAAAGAGTAAGAATTATATACTAATGATCGTCAAACTGAAAATATTTTTTTCAAACACAGACTGAAAAAAATCTAACAGTGCCAGAAGCAAGTAGAGACCATAGGAGTAACACGGTATCCTCTTCTATAACACTCGTTAATATGGAGAATTTTTACCTTGTAACTGGTCACTTTGATTTAAATTTTTACATCTGATCATTTGAAGAAAATGCCCATTGAGTTGCATACCTTCCTTTAACAAATGGTACCTTTCAAAGATGCTAAACTACTTACTGTATTACTGCTATATATTTGTTTGGCAAAATTAGATTATTTTCTATAACTACAGCAGATATTTTACACATGAGAGATCAGACTGGGAAGTATATATTCTATGTACACAAAGTTAAAAAATTATCTATGAAACAGCTGTTTGCTTTATTTTAAATTGAATTGGAAGTGGCAAAGTTTGCATCCAGGTATTTAAAAAATCAAATATTTGCACTACACGAGTAGACTTCCGATAATCCGGCACCTTTGGGACCTAGGTGGTGCCGGATTATCGGATATGCTGGAGTATCAGGAGGTACTCTGCCGGGGGCTGTGACCCGCACTACATCCCGGGGGTGGGCGGGGAACGGTGCAGCAAGGGGCAAACCCTCCACCGTTTTGCAGGAAGGCAGGGGAAGCCCTGCGCTGCTGCCGAGAGTTTCTGGGAAGGGAGTGGGCTCTTCCCCCACCCCCCAGATTGCGGTAGTTATTGCCGAGCAGGGGGGCGAGGGGGCGATGCTGCAGGACCAACCTGGCAGCACCCCAGCTGCTCTGCTCTGCAGCTTCCCCAAGTCCGCTGCTCGTCAGTTTCAGCAGTGGCAGGGTGGGGAGCCCACTCCCTTCCTGCAAAACAGCGGAAGGTTTGCCCCTTGCCACGCTGTTTCTCGCCCACCCTTCACCCCTTGGCTGGATGCAGTGCGGCAGACCTGTCACAGGGGTATAAGCCCCTTCCCCTCTTCTCACCTTCCCTTTCCCAGCCATGAGCACCCATGGGGCTCTCATCAGATCCAATTGTCCGGCTGGCCGGAGCACTTCCAGGTTCCAGTTGGTGCCGGGCCACTGGATGCCAGACAATTGGAGTTTTACTGTAATTTGATGGTAACATCTGTGTAATCCCAACTAAAAATCAATATCAGGATATAATTTCGCCAGAGAAAATGTCTTTCATGGTAGCTGAAAGTTGTGCCATTAAGGGCATATCTGCATAGCAGGGCTAAACTTAACTCAAGTTGTGTAGCTTATTTCAAGCTAATTGTGTATCTTAAATCAAAATAGCTTATTTCGAAATAGAGCACTCTTCTTCTGGCTTCCCTTAGTCCTCAGACAGGCTATGTCTACACTGCTGGCTTCTTGTGCAAGAAAACGTCCACACTGCCATGTGCGAGCTGTGCTTTTGCGCAAGAGCGCCCATGGCAGCGTGGATGATCTCTTGCGCAAGAAGCTCTGATGGCCATTTTAGTTATAGGGCTTTCTTGCGCAAGAAATCCCCGCTGAGCGTCCACACTGCCCTCTTGCGCAAGAGGGCTTACACCTGTTAAAAAAAGAGCATAGCTCTTGCATAAGAAGCCCTCTCTTACCACGCCCTTCCTCCAAATGCCTCTAGAGCAGGGCTATGCACCATGCAGCCTGTGGTGCAGTTTGAGTTAAACACAGCCCGCAGGTTGGAGCCAAAGCAAAAAAGTAGTCAATATAATGGTCTTCTGTTGATATGTGTTGTAGTAGTTAAATTCCTGGACTTTCATTGCTCATTAAAAGTGCTGTCATATGGGTGGAAATCGGGTAAATATTGCATTTTATTAATATCAGCAGATCTGACTTAAATGGGGCCTGTGTGTTGTGTAGTCTTGCCTTAATCTTTGTATTCATGCCCATCAGTGTGAAAGAATGTAGTTGCAGCCTTCGGCATGTGCTGTATCGTTGTGGACCCCAGGGCTTCCAAAGTTGAGTAGCCCTGCTCTAGAGAATTGAAAGCGATATTCCACAATTTGAAGAACAGGGAGGAGGCACTTGGAAAATTATCACCATTACAAGCAATTAATTGTTTTCACTGAATGGGTTTTAAACCTGAGTCCCAACAATGTAAATCTGTATCTCTTAAGTACAGCTAACTACCAAATATAATTTTTGTAACAGTGGCTTTGGCAAAATAGCACCTGTATGAATGGTGGTATGTCTTCAGTCATTAAAATGTATATACCTTCTTATTATGCTGATAATAGGTTGACTGAGAAGGTACTTAACACATAATTGCATACAAGGTAAGATCACGCAGCAAGCTCTCTGCAAGTGGTCATGAGATGCTCCAGACCAAAAAAACAACTTTGCTATAAAACAAAAAAGTCATTTATTAAGTCTACACTCAGTTTATACTAGGGATGCAAGCGACTTGACTAGTTGCTTTCTTGCCCCCTTGCTGCCTCTATCAGAGAGGCAGCGGGGGGGGGGGGGGGGGGGGGGGGGAAGAGAGAGAGGAGTAGCGACACGGGCACAGCAGGGAGCTGGTGGCACTTCTGCCTTTGAAATGTAGCAAGTTTTCCAGCAGTTCCACTGTTACTTAACACATTTACTATCTACAGAGGACAAGAGACTCATCTGGGCTCAAATTCCAGGGCCCAGCAGAGGGTGAGGAAGCAAGGAAGAGAGAGGGACTTGGACAAGATGACCCTTGGGCAGAGGGCAAACAAGGGTTGGTGGGGCTTGAGCCTGCTCTGCACAGCAGGGTCCAGAGCTAGTGACACCAGGATCACCAAAGCGTCATATTGTGAGGAGAAATCTGAGAATGTGTAGAAGAGGTGGTCCTTCGAGGAAGAAGAAATACATCTCTGAGCAAGCCCAGACTGTGGTTCAGGAAGGAGCAGAATTGGATACTTTTTGCCCCTCATGGTGAATAAATCAGCTTGGGGAACTCCCCAACCTTGGATAAATATTGTTTATTATATCCAGCCAAATGGACCACTTCTACTCAGTAGTAGGTTTACTGACAGCCAATAAGGGACCTGCATTTTGCTCCAATGTTGCATCTTTCAAAAACAGCAACCCTTAAAAGCTAGGGGAGTCCCACTAGTCTTGCTCAAAGAATCCAAGAGTGGGAATCTTGCACAGATATTCATCTCTGGAAAATTAATCCCCCAGCTTTCCATTAGATCTAATAGTTACATCTTGCTTCACTAGAAGTTAGTCTAAACCTTCTCCTGAGGCAAATTTGGAAATCAGGTACGCAGTTCACTATTACATACCTGCCTGATCAAGAATGAGATTTTTGATTTCACAGCATTGAGAACTTGGAACAAACAATCACTTGATGGTACAATGAACACAAGTCAGAGCCTGACCAGAGGTAGAAATTCCTAGCACTAACTCTGCTTTGTGTATTTGGTCCTACTTTTTTTAAATAGGTGAGGTACAGTTTCAGAAACTGTAAACTATAAGATACTTCAGTTTGGTAAACCAGTGTAAAGCTTGAACATGTATGATTCATAAGCAGAGCAACTTGGAAGGTGAGGATTTTCAAATGGAACAGCTGAATAAACAATTTATATTTCCTCACACTATCAAAACCAAGTTATTTATAGTCACTTGTAGTGTTACAAAGTTTCCCATATTATCCTGGCAATAATATTTATTCTGGTTCAATATTAATGGACTGATTTCATAGTACATCTACATCATTTATTTAGGGTGACTAATAAATCAGGACAAATATATTACTGCAGTAAGAACTGATTTTAGCTGAGAAGGTGGTACTTAGAAAAATTCAACAAATGCAGCAATTAACAATAAATATAGTCTTTATTTTTTAGTACAGGAGACATTCTCCTACTGGTGCCACACACAGTTAAAAGCTATCTGAATCATCTTGTGAACATACTACAGGTTGAAACTCTCTAAACTGGGACCAGGGAATCCTGGCAGAGGGCCAGAGACAGGAGCCCTGCCACAGGAGTCTGGGCTGGCGGCACAGGATCTGGAGTTCCAGTGGGCTCTAGCAGAGAAGCATCCTGCCAGCCCTGGCAGTGGGACCTCAGTCAGCTGCATTGGGGCTAGGAGCCCCAGCAGCAGGGGAGGGAGCAGGCAGCCACCAGGAGCAGGCTGGGGGGCAGAAATAACCTCTCCTGGTCTGGCAAAATCCCTCCTTCGGCACAAGTCAGGTTCCAAGGGTGCCGGACCAGGGAGGTCCAACCTGTGTTAATATATTACCATGATTTTCATTTTTCATGAAAACTTATCTACCTGTATATTTCTTATAGAACTTTCTTCTGGTGGAGGAAATGCTGAATCTGAGCTGGTTCTGTAGAAATTTTTCCTGAAAAAAAAACCACCCAAA
This sequence comes from Pelochelys cantorii, assembly GCA_032595735.1. Taxonomy (NCBI): domain Eukaryota; kingdom Metazoa; phylum Chordata; order Testudines; family Trionychidae; genus Pelochelys; species Pelochelys cantorii. Next base: position 70,593,782 of record CM064330.1, on the reverse strand, counting down.
TATCAGATATACAGGAGATTAATATCCAGCATGTTTATAAATTAGCAAGCCACAAGATCCTCAAGGGTGGCATAAAGTAGTTTCATAAAATCTGGTTTTGTTTCAGCTTGGAAACAGTTAAGTCTGCAAAGGCATTTTCAAAAATACCTACACGTATAGGGACATCTTAATTCCTAAACCACGTTCCTGGCTTAATTAAGGAGGACTTCAGATCCCATTTCAACTACAAGTACCATTCTAAATTTAGTCACAACAGAAGCTGAAGTCACACAACTGTCCCTTATTCAGCAGATTCATGGGAGAGATTAATCCCCAATATCAAATAATACTGCAGAAGGACTTTCTTGATGCCTTTCTTGACACCACAATCATTAGTAACAAAAATGAATGGGCAACACAAAGGCAAGAATGCTACACATTCTTAAATGTCTAGCTGTAAAGTTTGCTAGTTAAACAGCCTTAGCCAGGAAACAATGTTATGCTAGAAGTTATGGAAAGGGACTACTTTTTAATTTTTGTGCAAGAGTCCTCTTAAAATGTTTAGTGTTTTTCATTAAACCACTTAATGATTATCATGCTTGTATGCATTAAGAACAAATGAACGAAAACATTTAATTCTCGTGGAAACTAGAACAATCTATTATGATTCACTTCCAACTGCTACAATTTAGCCCTGGGACAACAAGACAGACCACTGCCTGAATTCTAAATAGTTTATGACAGGGTGGGGAACCTACAGACCGTGGGCCAGAGCCAGTGAGAATCAGTGCTTCCCTCCCACCATAAGGGCATGAGCCATGCTGTGGCTCGAGCACCAGCTCCCCACTGCAGGGGAGAACACTGAGCCTCACAGACCCGATCCAGGCAAGATGGGGTTGGATCTGGTACCCAGACTCTGCATGTTACATGGAAGTGCTCTGTGCAGGCACCCTTCATCGTTCCCATTGGCTGTACTGTGGCCAATGGGAGCAGTGTGGGTGGTGCCCTGCAGGTCTCTCTTCCCATTCCCACACTCTCCCGCACCCAAACCCTCCAGCCCTCTTCCATACCTCACACACTCTTCTATACCTCACACTCCTACTTCTCAAACCACTCCTGCGCCCTACCTCCTTCTCAGATCCCACATCCCAAGCCTATTCCTGCACCCTAACTCCTGTCCAGACCCCACATCCCCAACCTGCTCCTCAGTAGTTCCCTCCCATATACTGAACTCTCATTTTTAGCCCTACCAAAAGCCTAGAGGTCCCCCACAAGATCTACTAGCCCCAGTTCCCAAAGGATCTGGGGAGGAGTTAAGGGAAGTGAAGTGAATTTTTTTTTTGGTCCTCATTTGGGGGGCCACATCTGTGAGGGTTTTTCCTCTCTCATTTGTGGCCCCGACTGATTTTTCTGTGGCTCATTGGTCCCTCACCCCAAAAAGGTTCCCCAGCCCTGGTTTGTGACATTTTGCACCAATATTCTGCAATTCATTTCAGCTTTGGAAGACTTACGAATATTTAAATCAGTAATAAGTTAGAGTTCTACAGAATAAGTGGTCTCAAACTATGACAAACTGCTAGAAAATCACTGTTTATGGAAAATGACCTAAAGATACTGTTCCGTATGCAGTTGGAACCTTTCACTAACCAATATAGACAATGAATGAAAAAAAACCCTCACCACATTTCTTTCTTACCAGAGTATACAAAGCCATGTGTACAGAAACCGTAGTCTTCTATTTATTCAGACTCATTTTCTACACTGAACACAAACAAATACAAGTTAATACAATGAATAGGTGGTATTCCAACCCCACTCATGACCATTTTCTTGGAACTTTTTGTTTTAAGAACAGACCTAGACACTGCGGAATCACTTCTAGGTGCAGCACCAACTCAAGCCAGCAAATGTATAGCAATTATAATAAATTTTGTAGCTCTATAATTATATCTGGACAGGAACCTCCTCTGAACTCTACAAAGTAGCAATTAGCAAAAGAGGGTGGGTGAGGTTCTGTGGCCTGCAATGTGCAGAAGGTCAGGCTACTAAGTAATTATGGCCCCTTCTATCCATAAAGTCTGTGTGTGTGAAGACTGCTCATACCTATTATCAAAACACCAATTTTTCTACAAAGATTCTGTCCTTGCAGAATTGTGGAGGGAAAAGGTACATAACCAGGTCCCAAAACCTTTTCAGCAAGAGTTCTTGTATGCCTTTTTTGACACCACATTCACTGTGGGAGATAGTGATTGGGTAACACAAAGGCAAATATTTAAATCTGTAAAGTGATCATTTCGTTTCTCAGTGCAAAAACTAGCTTAGTCGCATATAAACAAGGGATCACCTTCAAAAAAAAGAATGATTAGTAGACATGTTAAGTTGAGATTAATTAGCTAATTGAGTAGTCAATGGAATTTCCATCGACTACTTGATTAGTTGATAAAGGGAGGGCGCTTGCTACCCCTGCTGTGGCTCTGCAGTTTATAAATGTAGTAAGAGCCCCAAGGCTCTTTTACTACATTTAAACTGCAGAGCCACAGCAGTCCTGGCTGGTGCCAGCTTTGGGACTGCTGCGACTCTACCTCTTCTACCCACCTCCCACACTGCAGACACAGTGCTGGGAGGAACCAGCTTTTAAGCTATCTCCCCCCAGCACCAGCATCCTTCACCTCTCCCTCCCCCCTACCCGCTGCCTCTGACAGAGGCAGCAAGGGGGGGAAGGGGAAGCAAATAGTTGACTCAGCTACCCAATAAGCATCCCTTACCATCCCTATGGATAAGTAAATTTTTGCATTATATATGTCAGATATCCCATTAAAAATAACCATACCATTCACAAACTGTCATACCAACCTCTTGCAAAGTGACATGTGTCAACTACATAATGTGCACCAATGGGTACTGTCTGTGTCTGAAAAACAGGAGAAAAGCGATACAAATACAATTTGTCTAAACAGATCACTTTAAGTAGTGTGATTCTAATTTTGTATATAAATATTGTCCTCGAAATAACCTGTGGTACATGTCCCCAAATGCAGCCCAGGAGCACGCAGTGCAACTCAGAAGAGTTGAATGTAGAGATGGTTTCTATGCCTAAAGGCTGTTCTAGATTACATTGGCTGCCACTAGCTTCACAAGGCTCTTTTGGCAGCCAGTGATTATGCAGAAGACCCAGCCACTCTCCAAACACACCTCAGGGTGGAAACTGCTCTACAACACAGAGGCTGTGTCTAGACTGGCACGATCTTGCGCCAGAGCTAAGCAAATGAGGCTCAGTATGGAATGTCCCCGAGCCTCATTTGCATAACTAATGAGCCGCCATTTTTGCGGAAGAGGCTCTTGTGCAAGACAGAGCTGTCTACACTGCCCCGTCTTGCGCAAGAAAAACCCTCTTGCGCAAAGCCGTTTTGCCTGAAAATAATCAGCATAACGGCTTTGCGCAAGAGGGTTTTTCTTGCGCAAGACGAGGCAGTGTACACAGCTCTGTCTTGCACAAGAGCCTCTTCCGCAAAAATGGCGGCTCATTAGTTATGCAAATGAGGCTCGGCGATATTCCACGCCGAGCCTCATTTGCATAGCTCTGGCACGAGATCGCGCCAGTCTAGACACAGCCAGAAAGGATTCCTCCCTCCCAACTGTGTGACTGCCTGTGGCTGACCATGCTGATTTTAAGGCTGCACAGTGCCGTTAAAATAAAAACCCCAAAGCGTGTGAGTTCTGCACGTGTCAAACAGGATGCCGCTGCAGAGAGTGAACACGAGCAATAGCTTCGTTCCCTCGTTGGGGGTTTACACACAAGTGAGGGTGGTAGGTAGGGTCCTCCCCTGACCCCAACTTGGTTAGCTACGCACGTGTGTGCACGCGCACCACCGGCCGAACCGCCTCTGGGCCACATCCCGCCCCCGGCAGCTCTACCCGGACCCGTCCGAGCTCCCACCCGCCACATCCGCTTGCGCCTCGGATACTCTCGCGCCTCCGGGGGCGGGGGCGGGGGCGGCCAGGCAGTCACAGCGTAGGCGAGCGGGCGCGAACCCCCGGCAACTTCCTTTCTTAACGGCTGCCTCGCGCCAACCGCGGTCTCGCCAGGGCCACAGCGGACTGGGTAGCGCGCGCGAGCCGGACGCACAGAGCGTTGCGTGTTTGGGAGGGCGGGGAAGGGAGGCTCGTGCCCAGCCACAGGCGCTCCTGCGGCACGTGGCACTTCGGAGTGAACCGCCTACCTGCCCCGGCCGCTATGGGCCCGGCTCGCGAGCCACGGGCCTTGTGGCTTTGGCCGGGCCTACTCACCATGAGGCTGTTGCTGCTCCCAGAGCAACTGGCCCAGAGGCCGAGCACCAACCCCCCGCCCCGTCCACCCGCCCGCTTGCTCCAGCGCGAGCGAGAGAGAGAGAGCGAGCGCTCCGCCCCTGCTCCTATCCCAGCATGCCCCGAGCTGGACAAACCATTCTAGCCCTACACGGGGAGGGGCGGGTTGTACCAACTCCTCATGTGGACTGGAGGGGGGGGGCGAAATGTATCAATTCCTCACGCATTCAGGCAAGCGGAGGGGAGGGGTTTATACCAAGTGTTCACGCACGCAGGGAGGGGGAGTAAATAGAGAGGTAGCCCTGTTAGTCTGATCTTGCTAAAGCAGAAGGAAAAACGATGTAGCACTTTGAAGACTAACAAGATGGTTTAACAGGTGATGAGCTTTCCTGGGCCAGACCCACTTCCTCAGATCATATTCAGGAAGAGAATTGGCACGACCATATATACCAAAGGAATTCTCTTTTTTCATTGTATCCCTTTGGTATAGAGGGTCGTTGTTCCTTTTGTTTTAGGGCGGGGGAGCTATCAGAAGGTAGCTGCCAGGCTCCACTGACAGTGCAGCTACTCCAGGGTACATCTTCACTACAAACACTCACCAGCACAGCTGCAACACTGCAGCCAGGTTGCTGTAATGCAGGCACTTACTACAGGGCAGAAGGGATTCTTCTGTTAATGTAAAATCCCCCCTTGAGAGGCAAAAGCTAGGTCAATGAAAAAATTCTTCCACTGACCTAACTGAATCTATAGTGAGGGTTAAGTCAATCTAACTATGTCATACAGGGCATGAGATTTTTTTCAGTCTGAGCAATATAGCTGGGTGGATCTAAGTTTTAGGTATGTAGACTAATGTGCTGCTAATACAAATGCTCAGTGCTAATAAAACACTCACACTGTGCAGCTCAGGTATTGTTCTGCAATGTAAGCACTCCAACTCAAGCTAGAATAACTTGAGAGGAGTTAATCAGTGTAGATAATTCAAGTTTGCACTGCAGTGAAGACTCATGCTCAGTACTTGGTCCACTGAACTATTTGTTCCTCACAAGCACAAAATAACTTCCACTCAGGATAGCAATGCATCTTGAGCATGCATTTTGTAGTTATTATAAAAAAATACTGGTTAAATAAAAAACATAGACATTATTGGGTCAACAGCACAGCATGTGAAAAACCAGGACTGTCCCCGTTAAACCAAGATGTATAATCATATTAGCTCTAGGGCAGAAATGGCTTTTCTGCTGTAGAATTTATCTACTCTGAAGTCTCTCTCTTGTGAGCTTATAAACTTTGCAGATGACCAGTTCGAGCAATGACTCATTTCACAGAAACCCTGAGTATTAATTAATAATAATTATTATTAAACATTTCTATATATCTTCACTTGTTTACATTGTGCAGTGCAAAAGAGTGACAACATGATCTCTGCACAAGAACTTATGGACCCAATTAAAGTCAGCAATGTGCCATGTGGGCATATGGTTGGTAGGGTGACCAGGTGTCCTGTTTTCTACTGGAAAGCCTGGTTGAAAAGGGACCCTGCTGACTCTGGTCAGCACCACTGACCAGGCCATTAAAATTCCAGTCAGTGGTGCTGCAGGGCTAAGTCAGGCTAGTTCCCCATGATCCTGTCACTGCACTATATTGAAGAACCATCCAGCAGGCTCAGCTCCTGGACAGTGGGGCCATAGGGCTCTGTGCACTGCCCTCACTCTAAGCACTGCCTCTGCATTTCCATTGGCCGGGAACAAGGGACTGGCCAGGAGAAGTTGGGGGAGGTATTGCCTGTGGGTGAAAGTAGTGCACAGAACCCTGTAGCCCTTTGTAGCCAGACATGAACCCCATCTTGTTTCTCCCCCCTCCCCCCAGAGAGCAAGAGAAAGGCAGTCAGCCTTTGATGTCCTGGGAACGCAGGTGTGCTGCCTGTCCCTGACTCTACCATAAACAGAAACCAGACAGTAAATGGGCTAGCTGACGACCCAGGGCCTCCCGCCGCCCTGATGGCTAGTACCAGTAATTGACACGCCTGCACTGTCCCAGGAGAGGAATCTTCACCCATCACATACTAGAAGTGCCCATTGTCTGCATTTTCCCAGGTGTGAATTATGCTTTGCACCTTTCGTGGGAAACTTGGCGTTCAAAGCCATTTTTCCTAATTGGCCACTTGAGACCAGGAAGAAGCCTACGTGACCCAAGAGTTATAAAGAGGGGTTTAGTAGCCCACCCCATTTGAGCTCCAATCATCTACACCTGCTGGCAGGTATTGGTTGTCTCCCGAGGTCTGTGGGACGCCCAACCTCGCCCTACTTCTTCCCGAGGGATTGAGAGAAAGACACTGGCCATGCCAAGTCTGGAACGCAGGGGTGAGAATATATACCCGCTAGGTGTCTATTTTGCATGCATTTAATAAGAGCTCAGAGAACCAAAAGGGTTTCATGGTACCTGTAAGTGACTACTTAGTGTAATTTCTGTCCTGTCCTTTGTAGTGGCTGTGTTATCTGTAACGCAGTAGTAGCATTTAACAGCTAAGTTTATCCTGTAACAATAAAATAGTAACTGTTTAAGCTGTGACCTGACTCCTTCAGTTGCTGTAACAGAACCAAGCACAATTTTAAAAAGAACTCCAGCCGGTCATAAGGGACAGATATAGGGAGAGCTTGAGCGTTGGATCGTGTCGCTTCCAGGGGACAGATCTGTTGGGGCATCTCTCAGCCTCCCCAGGCTGCCCGCTGTGAAGGGATCGTGTATCCTAGCAGTCAAAATCTGAGGTGTAATAAGCTCTCCCTGTAAACTCTGGGGTGTCTGTCGGCCTGTTGGCTGCCCACCACGAAAGGATCCCGATCCTAGCGGTAAAGACACGGACGTTAAACTCCTCGGGGCACCCGTCAGTCTCACCTAGACTGCCCACTGCGATGGGGCCTTGTGTCTCAGCAGTTGAAGACTCGGGTATATAATACACACACACCACTCACTGCCCTGACCACCGGCTGACACCCTTCCCCCATGCCTAAGCACCAGACCTGCTGGATGCTTCCAGGGCACAGCACAGAGCCAGAACAAGCAGGGATCCTGCCTTAGCCTTGTTGAACAACTAGCCGGGTAGCTGGGAACCACCCAAGGTAAGCCTGCACCCCAATTCTGAGTCCCAGCTCCCTGCCCCATCCCTGGCCCCCCCAACCCAAAGCTCCCTCCTGCACCCCAAGCACCTCATCCCTGGCCCCACCACAGAGCCAGCACCCGAGCCCAGAGCCCTCATCCCTTCCCACACACCAATCTCCCGCTTCAATCCACAGCCCCCTCCCACATTTCAAATCCCGTGGCCCCAACCCCCAGTCTAGATCCCCCTCCTGCACCCTGAACCCTCATTTCTGGCCTATCCCAGAGCCTGCAATCCCAATTAAAGCCCTTACTCCCTTTCATACCCCAACCACCTATCCCAGCCCAGTGAACGTGAGTGAGGGAGGGAGAGAGCAAGCCACCAAGAGAGGGTGTAGTGAATGGGGGGTAGAGTCTCAGAGAAGTGGTGAGGAAGGAGAACTAACGTATTTGGTTTTGTGCTATTAGAAATTTGGAAACCCTAAGGATCAGCCAATGCAGAACAGTTTGCAGGAGGTCTAAGTTAGATATGATATGAAACAGGGACAGTAAACTCAGGTGAGCAGGAATACACTCACAAATACACACAAAACTGGAGTAACGAGATTGCTTGTTTTCACTAATAAAACAATATAAGCAAATAATATATGACTGGGCAAAGCAAGAGGTCCATTTCTAATTAGGCACCAAAATACATGGCTTAGATTTTCTTAAGAATTACCACATTTGGTGCTGAGTTCTCTCCAAGATCTGTCCGTAAGCATCCCAAAGGGAGTTGAGGGATACATTACAACACTTTTGATAATCTGTCCCTTATTTAGATACCTAAATGGGAGTTGAGCTGTTTTGAAAAATCTAGCTGAAGATGTGGTAGCTGAACATTTATATTATCCTGAGCTCCATGACTATCTGAGCCCCTTGGGGAAAAGAAAGTATTACAAATAACCACACAGCATATGTTTGTGCATAGCACCTTCGGAAATATCAGGTCTATTCTTTGCCTTTCTATAAAGCACTTGTTGCCTGAAGGTGAAATGGTTGTTGTTTTTAGACTAACACCTCTGAATGGTTGGAAAGATTTTGTTTGTTTAATTAAAAAGAACTTGTTTACCCCTTTAAGGTCTAGTGAGGTTAGATCTGTTCTATAAAAAGTGTTCTTCTGAACTGGTGTTTGATTTTAATGTTAGTTCTCAACTAGGGAAGATTCAGGAGAGACAGGATTTTTTTAACCAAACTATCTGTCTAGGTTCTCCTGAGAGTTAGGAAAGTTTCTTACTAGAGGAAGAGCCACAGTTTGGCTTTTTCCCTCCATATTGGTATTTTTCTCTTCTGCCATTGGCCTTTTATTTTGGTAATTGTTGGGATCTTTTCAGGCACATTGTAAATGTCCTTTTTCTAGGAGTGAAATCTCTTTAACAGAGAGTTTCCCACAAGCTAACACATAAAGAACATTTCACGCTACTTAATCCTATTTAGGCCTTTGTAGATATCCACAGATGCAGACTTCAGCTCTAGAAAGAACTGCATAGTGTCCAATGGCCATGGTGCTCCTTTGCCCTCCTATTTTACTTATATTATCAAAGTATAAACATTTTTGAGTCAGCAGGTTTACTTTTTTCCAGAGATAAAATAGGTTCAAATTGTATTACTTTAACATAGATGTACCGGAGTGGCCAAGGAGAATGATGTGGCCCTACCTCTGCCTTTACCCTTCCTCTTGAATATCAATGCTGTAAAAGCAGTTTATATTCTTCACTCTCCGCAGTGGTGATTTAGAAGGAAGAGCAAGCCCTCCAATCATTGTTTTATAAGACTATACTCAGTTAAAACTCTTCGAAGTTATAGCAAATATCCTGTTTTGTTCCATTACGTCTGGGTGTTTCCTTATTTCTGAGTTGTAGGATCCATGAGTTCTAACACTGACATAAATTGCAAGCCAATTTAACTACCATAGGTAACACTGAGTAGCAGAATGTGTATGAAAGCAAAAAAAGGTAAATGGTAGAAATGTGGAGCCAGGAATGCTAAAGCACTAATCCAGATTTCAGCATGTATTCTTCAGGCAAGGTCCTTTGTGCTAGTTCTTTGGTCTTCCTTGCAGACAGAGCTTGCAGGGTCAGCCATTTAACTTCCTTGCTTTCACTTCCTCATGCAAAGTTGACTTAACATGTAGTTAGATATTATGGTGATGTTGCTGTAGGAAACCTTAACACAGAATGATAGCTAATATCTCACACCAGTAGTGTGAGTAGTAATTGAAATGTTTTATAATGTGCTTTGAAAACTAAGTCCAGTAAGCCCTTGGTGCAGTATTACTGTTAACTTTGCTGTCTTGAGTTGTTTTAAACTCTTTCAAAGTGAGCAAGGACTTCCTGTAGTGACTTCACTGAAAAGAGATCAGGCACCAAATGAATGGATTATTATTGCTAATCCACTGTATTTCAAAGCTGGTTTCAATTTTTGTTAAAACCCACCAGATGTCAGTATAAGGCTAACAATTCCAAGGAATAGGGAATGGTCCACACTGCCAAATTACTAATGGCTCTTGGGAACATAGGAATGACCATACAGTACTGGACCAGACTCAGGTCGATCTAGTCCAGAATCCTGTCTCTGACAGTGGACAACACCAAGTGCTCCAGAGGGAGATATACCAACCCAGCAGTAGGCAAATGTGAGATAATCTCTCTCTCCCTACCCCCATTAACTTTCATCCTGGTCTCTAATAGATAGAGGTCGATGTAAACCTGAAGTATGAGGTTTAATATTCCTTCCAAAATGTATTAGCATCAGCGATAATAAATATGAATATTGTTAATATCCTAATAAATGTTCAACATCTATGAGCAGGCACTGGAGCATGTGCACAGAGTAGCCGGCTGTGAGCAAGCCCTGAGGCACGTGCACAGATTGGCCAGCCGTGAGCAGGCGCTGGAGTGCGTGCACAGAGCGGCAAGGCGGTGAGCAGTCCAGACCCGCGGCTCTGAACTAGCAAGAGCTGCATTTCTTTAAGCAAAGAGCCACATGCGGTTTAAGAGCCCTAGGTTGGCTACCCCTGCCTTAGATCATTCCCATTATCTTTGTCTGAACCCCTTTTAGTTCTGAAATAATTTTTCTGAGATGGCATGTTCAATACCGCACACAATATTCCAGAAGAGGCTGCAACACTGATTGATTAGACTATTCTCTGGATTAGCAACATGCTTATGCTCCAATACATCTGTTAGTCTACAAGATGCCACAGAACTCCTTGTCGCTTTTGCAAATCCAGACTAACACGGCTACCCTTCTGATACTATTCTCTGGATTATTCATCATCCCATTTACTGTTGCATTTGAATACTGTGACCAGAGTTCCAGGGGAGCCAACTGAGGTTATTCAATTAGGGCCAAACTGCAAAGAATGGAGGAGCCATTCCTCAAAGCTGGAGCTATTCCAATACTTAGATTTACCAAGCCAGCATAAAATTTCTTCTATAATACCTTACTGGTTACCTGGAAACCAATAACTCAGGTCCCTTGATGTAACCAGCCTTAGACCTCCACCCATACAACCCAAGTCAAATACAGGAGGATCACTAAAGATCTTATTCATTATATAAGAAATTTCTACCAATCCCAAAGGGTCGGACAGATTACCTCCCACCTTAATGAATATTTCAGATCTTATCCAAATACATGCTTACAGACAATTCTTATTCACTAAACTAAACTGTATTAACAAAGAAAAGAGAGAGTATTGGTTAAAAGATCAATATATATACAGACCTGGGTACATTTCTGAGATCAGATCCATAGTAGGGAGTTCGTTTACAATTTAGTCCATACATTACAGTCCAGTATCCAGCATTATAGTCCGGGTGTCCCAGCTTAGGACTCAGCTCTCAATACTTATGGTTTAGGCTTCCCCTGCATGAAACATTAATCAGATCTGAGATAAAAACGATCAGGTTCCAAGGGTCTTTTATACAGTCTTCTCGCAGCTTCTTGGTCATTCAGTCCAGCACAAATCATGGAGACTTCCAATAGACCTGTCTCCCAAGCTTCACTGGTAATTAGTCATATGGATTAACATAAAACAATTTCCTTCTACTACTCACAAATGATTTGTTATGCACTTCAGAGAGAAAAGAGATTAATACAGTTTAGACAGAAACAACCCCCCCCTTACTTACATTGTTAACCTATGACAATTTATATGTAAATAAAACAAATACACAAACATTATGTCCCTAAAGGTTGAATTTAGGTCATTTATCCTGCAGAATGGTTATCTCTTTCTTGCCATGTGTCATAAATACATATTTGCTTTTTTGACAAAAGTGTACATTAAGGATTGAGCAGAGTTCTTCACTGAGCTGTCTACAATGATGCCTTGGTCCCTTTTCAGAGGTGATGCATTTAATTAAGAACCCTGTAAGGTATATGAATAATTTAAATGTTTCCCGCTAACGTGTATTACTTTGCAGTGATTGATATTGAATTTCATTACTCATTCAGCTAGCTTATTTAGGCCTCTGAGTTCCTCACAATTCTTTCTGTTCTTGACTAACCAAAACATCTTCATACTAAAAGAGCAAATTAGCAGTGGAATTGTACATGGAGAAATATTGTTAAATGTGTCAGTGTTTGATGTCAAGAGCATACCAGCTCTCAGTACAATATGATTCCCTTTCAGCCTTTTCCTCAGCTACTTCATAGCTCAAGCCTGCAACTGGTGGACTCTACTTTCAGCCTGCTTACTCAGGTTTACAATTTTTGTCATTTTATCACTCTTCCACCTTTTCTTTCATTACAGACAAGGCAGTGGACTTGTGCACTGTTTGCATGACTAGGTGACTGGTTGAGCTTGTAAATAAAAGAACAGTTCTTTCCCCCCTCAAATTTGAAACCACTAATTTGCAATGTCGCAGGGACTTTGTTGTCTTGTCCATAAAGCCCTTTGGTAATGAGCCTGAAGTTTGGCAACTAAATCTATTGTTAGTAATGCTAATACTCATGGCCAGATTTTGAGAGGATGAGCAACACTCAGGTCACATTTATTTTGGTTTAGGACAATGGATTTCAGTGCCAAACTTCAGGAATCCAAGTTTGAATATTTTGGCCCTAATACACTTGCATTTATGAATATAAATAAACATACTGAGTAACATTCTATAGAATATTGAAAAGAATGACAGTAGAAAAATTGATGTGGGAATTACTCAGTGCAACAAATCTCCCCATTAACATGTATCTCCCGCTGTTCTCAAGTAACTAGAAAATTGAACTTGGTGCATATGAACAGCATGTTAGTCACTGGCTTGGAATGTCAGCAATTCTGTTTAAGACTGAATTTCTGACTGTCAACTGCTCTGTGGGAGAAACAGCTAAAGTTGCCCTAGCTTTGGTTAACTATAATGTGACTGATGCAAGAGCAACACTTTTGTCCCTGGTATGGCTCTTTATTACATATATATTACTTCTGTCTGGAAAAATGTTGCTCTACAACACACGCACACACACACACACACGTTATCTTCATAAATTGCTTACTTGTTGCACACAAACTCAGTCAAAGGCTGGCACAGATGAAACAATATTTTGTTTTGTATTTTGAAATTATTTGAATTATTAAGTTTTAATGTTCACTAAAAGACGACTTATACCTGCCTGGTCTAACCAGGTCATAGAGCAGCTTATTCTAGGCCAGCTGTAGGCCCAGCTATGCCATTACAGCACTTTGTCTTGCTCTGCTACTGACTTGCTTTCCCAGTCTTGATCTGCTCTTAGTCAACTGATAGTACAGTATATATGATGAACATTACTAGTTAATTTTAGCAACTCTTACAAGTCTGACTAGAAATCTGAAGACTGAAATAATCTTTTTGCCTGTAAAGTGGGTAACACAAAGAGGGAGAAAGAATATAAGTTGTACTCTATCAATGTGCCCTGCTATCATCGGGTATGTCTACATATCAAAGTTAATTCAAAATAACAACCATTATTTCGAATTAACTTTAACAGGCAAACCGCTATTTCGAAATAAATTCGAAATAGTGGGGCACTTAATTCGAATTAGTTAAACCTCATTCTATGAGGAATAATGCCAAATTCGAAATAGCTAATGCGAAATAAGCGCTGTGTAGATGCTTATTTCAAAATAGGGGGCCTCCAGCCCTTCTCAGGGAGCCCTGATGGCCACTCTGGGCCAAACCAGGAAACCTCCTCTCCTCTCCCCCAGCCCTGGAGCCCTTAAAGGGGTAGACTCTGGCCACACTGCATGTGCTAGCTACAGGCCTGCCAGCACAGAGCCAGCAGTCACTGATCTTGACCCAGTGGCCCCAGTATGAGCCAGGCAGCCAGATCCAGCCAGCCCTCCACCTCCCAGTCCTTCAGCTCCCAGGAGCCAGCCAGGGGCCAGAGAAGGCGGGCGCCTTCCTGGACTAGTGTGGAGATCATGGACCTCATTGAGGTTTGGAGGGAGGCCTCCAACTTCCATGATCTCCGCACTAGAAGGAGGAACGCGGCCGTCTACAGCCGCATAACTGCCACCATTGCCACAAAAGGCCACATGCGCACCCAAGAACAGGTGTGCATGAAAATTAAAGAATTGCGGCAGGGATAGTCCAGGGCCACATGGGGCAGCTCCCCAACAGGGTCTCACACCTGCCCCTATTTTGAGGCCCTGGACTGCATCCTGGGGGTGGGATGGTTCATGCTAGCCCAGGGGACAGTGAGCTGGGAGCAGAGGGCCCTGACCAGGGCATGGAGGAGGAGCCTTCACAGAGCATGCCACGCCGCCAGGACCCCCGAGCCGTCCCAGCAGCCAACTCACCAGGGTCATCCGGGGCGGCCACGACATGTGTGTGCCATCACTGTTCCCTTAACGGGGGGGGGGGGGGGCGTTGGGGTCGGGGCAGGGAGGGAGACCAGGGACCACGCGCATAGGCTTTGCTTACCACAGATCACGCAGCAACCTGTGCATGTGTGAACACATGCCGTGCCACCCCTGGGCAGGTGGCTCCAGCTGGCTGCCACACAGGGGCCTTGGCCTGTTAGCCACGCGTGTGTGAAGAGACATGACATGCTTCTGATCCTGGGGTGGGACACAGCAGGATGCCCTCCTTTCACAAGCCCCCTCTACACAGAGGCAGGGGACATCTCCCCCCCACCTCAGCTGCACTATACACAGCACAGGGGCATGGGTGCGGTCTCGGGGCAGCTCCCACTCCCGGGGATAGCCAGACAATCTGACCATGATCTCTGTGCAAGCACATCAGCTCTGATGGTCCAGGAAACGGTCATCCTCACCTTGCAGAGGGGGGCTGGGCTTCACCCACTGTGTCCCCAGGGAGAACTGACCACTTCTCTTCTTTCTCCACAGCCGCACCAGCTGCGCATGCAGGGCGCACCACCCCACCTGGGACATGCTCCCGCACATGAGAGCTCTGCAGGAGTACCGAGAGCAGCACCCGGGGGCACTGTGAGCCCTGCACCGCACCCTCGACCGCTGGGTGGAACTAGATTTGGAGCTCTGATGGGAGCAGCTTGCCCAGGGTCATGCCATCTGTGCCCATCTGCAGACCCTGGTGCAGAGCGTGCTGCCTTCTGCCGCTCCAGCACCTGTTGCCTCCCCAGCTCCCACTCCTTCTCCCCCTCCCGCTTCTCCCTCCACCCTCCTCCTCAATCTCCTCACCCCCCACCTCACCCTCCACACCCTCCTCCCCATCCTCCTGGGGATGCCGAGGCCCCCGCATCCGCAGTGCTGGGAGAAAATTGGCCCAGCGAGACTCCCACTCCTGAGGTTCCCCTCCCCCTTCTTCCCCTAGCTTCCCCCTTCCAGCTCCCTCCTCCCAGGTTTCCCCCTCCCCTCTCCCGCCTCCTTTCCCCAGTCTCCCCAGAGTTTCATCCCCCCTCAGTTTTGTTAAATAAAGACAGTTTGTTTAAGAAAAAACATGTTTTTTATTTT
Source organism: Pelochelys cantorii (assembly GCA_032595735.1). Taxonomy (NCBI): domain Eukaryota; kingdom Metazoa; phylum Chordata; order Testudines; family Trionychidae; genus Pelochelys; species Pelochelys cantorii. Next base: position 70,578,454 of record CM064330.1, on the reverse strand, counting down.
ACATTAGGAAGAAGGGTGGGGGGAGGGGGAGTTAGTAGAAGGTCGTGAGGGTGGAATGAGGTACAAGCCTCCAGTGGGGCAGACCAGGGAGGTTCTTAGTGCTCCTCAGGGTGGAAGCTCTCCCGCAAGGTCTCCCGTATCCCGACAGCCCCCCGATGGGCCTCCCGGCTGGCAGCCATGCCGGGCTGTGCGTACAGGCCAGCTAAGTGGTCGGCCTCTGCCATCCAGGCTGGCAGGAAAGCCTCCCCCTTCTGCTCACACAAGTTGTGCAGCACACAGCACACTGCCACCACGTGCGGAATATTCCGCTCAGAGAGGTCAAGGCGGGTGAGGAGGCATCTAAAACAGGCCTTCAGCCGGCTGAAGGCACCCTCCACCAAGATGTGGGCCTTGCTGAGCCTGGCGTTAAAGGCCTTTTGGGAGGGGTTGAGGTGTCCCGTGTAGAGCTTCATGAGCCAGGGTTGTAAGGGGTAGGCCGCATCCCCCACCAGGCAGACAGGCATGTCTACATCCCCGACCTTGATGTGGTGGTCGGGGAAGAAGTTCCCGGCATGCAGCCTCTGGCACACGGAGGAGTTGTGGTAAACCCGTGCGTCGTGTGCTTTGCTGGACCAGCCCACATTAATGTCCACGAACTGTCTCCGGTGGTCAGACACAGCTTGCAGGATGACTGAAAAGCATCCCTTCCAATTTATGTAGAGGGAGGCCTGGTGTTCCGGGGCATGGATGGGGATGTGCGTCCCGTAGATTGCCCCCCCCCTGCAGTTGGGGAAGCCCAGGGCGCCAAATCCCTCGATGACCGCATCCACATCAGTGAGGCGGATGACTCTGCAGAGCAGCACTCTATTGATGGCCTTGACCACCTACAGAGGGACACAGAAAACTACCAAGAGTCACTGGGGTTCCAGGGTGGCTGTGAGAATGCTCCTTCCCCACCACTGCCCTGCGCCCCCACTCTCCAGGAGCAGCTCCCCTCTACCCCCGCAATCCTGGCCACTGCGGGCAGTCCAAAGTGCGGCTGGGACAGAACAAACCCTCCCATGGAGGGGACTTGCACCCCTTCCCCCCCTTTTCTCTGGGGCAGCCCATCCACTCACTCCTTGCCCCCTCACCCCCCGGCACAATGGTCGGAGACTGCCATACCTGGATGAGCACTGCTCCGATGGTGGATTTCCCCACGCCGAACTGGTTGCTGACGGATCGGTAGCTATCTGGCGTGGAAAGCTTCCATAGGGCGATGGCCACACGCTTGTGGAGGGGAATGGCGGGCCTCATGTGCGTGTCCTGTCGCTGCAGAGCAGGGGTGAGCCACTCGCGGAGCTCGAGGAAGGTGTCCTTCTTCATCCTGAAGTTCTGGGTCCACTGTTGGTCTCCCCAGCGCTGCAGGACGATGTGGTCCCATGAGCAGATGCGGCGGGGCACGCTGGCGTCCAGGCGCTGCTCCTCCATGGCCCCCAGAGGGGTCTGGAATAGGACCTGGGGGTTGGGCTGCCGCAGATGGTGCCAGGCAGTCTCCAGCACTTGCTGCCAGGCTTGCAGCAAAACATCCAAAAGAAGCACAGAGTGCCCAGGGGCGGCTCTGGCTCCATGGTGCCGAGTGCTGTGGTGTCCCGAGTAAGGGTAACCAAGCAGGCAGAGAGAAAAATGCTTTGCTGTCCCTCAGTGAGGTAGGCAAGCAAGCAGGGAAATCTGAGAACTGGCTGTCCAGGGGGGTTCCTTTAAGCACAAGCCTCAGATAGCCTCAGACAGCAGCCACACAAACCAACTACTGACCTGATGCCCTGCCAGAACCGATTTCTGCTGGCCTTAAATGCGATTCAGTGTCCAATCAGTGTGGACGCGCTATTTTGATTTAGCAAAAAGCTATTTTGAATTGCATTTTGTGTATAGACACGTTATTTTGAAATAACTTATTTCAAATTAACTATTTCGAATTAAGATATTTCGAAATAACGCGGTAGTGTAGACATACCCTCCTTATAAAATTAGGTTCAAGGGTAATTTCGTAAGAAGGGTTTTCTTTCAAAATAACACTGTCTAGACAGTGTTTCTTTTTTCGAAATAGGGTATTTCGAAATAGCACCTGGACATAATTATGCAAATGAAGCACGGGAAATTCAAATCCGAGCTTCATTTGCAATTTCATTCCTCTGCATTTGCATTCCTCTTTCAAAAGAGGAATGCAATGTAGACATAGGATGCCAGTTGTTGTGATGGCTTTGCTAAAATGGATACTTGTTAATTAAGAACTGATCAATCACAGGCCAAACTCATTTTACATACCAAGAGATGACACCTACTTCAATCCCTACTTGTTATGAATGGTATTTTTTCTGGGCCATCATAGTGTTGCCATATTTTAAGTTCCGCAAAAGAGGACACTGCTGAAGGTGTGGGGAAGCTGGGGGGAAAGGCTGAGATGGTGGTGTACTCACTGGAGGTTGGCAGGGGCACCATTTAGATGGGGCTAATCTAGCTCTTCCTGAAGTTTGAACCTCTGAATATCATACTTGAGGTCTGCTGCGCCTGGGGCTCAGGAGTGTGCTGTAACTGCAACAGCTTTGCCTTAGGGGGAATGGAATTTGTTTATAAATAGAGGGAGGCAAGGGTGATTAAGATAAGTAAGTGAAGGATCTTAGATAATCAAGAAAACATTGCTAGATACTGCATTTGAAAGATAGGAAACAAAGAGTAGAAATACATGGTGTTCTTTAAGGGTAGGTATTGGGACCAGTGCTGTTCAACTTATTTGTAAATAATCTTGAAAAGGGGATAGATAGTGAGGTGGCAAAATTGATAGAAGATGCAAAATTATAGTTAAGTCCAAAGCTGACTGCTAAGAGTTACAAAGGGATCTCACAAAACTGAGGCTATGTCTAGACCATGGGGTTTTACCGGGATACCTCCAGTATCCCGGAAAAATCCACCCCATCCAGGGAACGCGTCTGCTCTTCCGCTTTTTTTTGCAGAAGAGTAGACGTGCTCTTTCAGACGCCCTGTCTTCCTCCTCCCACAAGGAAGAAGGGCTCTTCTGAAAGAGGGTTTTTTCCAAAATTTGGCCCAGTGTAGATGGGCCAAATTTCAGAAAAGCCTCTTCCAAATAAACTATTGGGACAATTTGTGTACCTTTTTCCGATAAAGCCCCATAGTATAGACATAGTCTGTGTGATTGGGCAACATAATGGCAGGTGGATTTTAATGTTAATAAATGCAAAGTATTGCACCTGGAAAAATATAATCCCAACTACACGTGCAAAAATGATGTGGGTATAAATTAGCTGCTACCAGTCAAAAAAAGAAATTGGAATCATTGTGGATAGTTCCCTGGATGCATTTGCTCAACACATCTGCTCATGGTAAGACAGAAAGTATCATATTGCCTCTACATAAAGTCATAGTATGCCCACATCTTGAATACTGCATGCATGTCTAGTCACCCTATCTAAAAGAAAGATGTATTGGATTTGAAAAGGTACAGAAAAGGGCAACAGAAATGATTAAGGGTAAGGAACACCTTCCATATGAAGAGAGATTAAAAAGACTGAGACTTTTCATCTTTAAAAAGGAAAGATTAAAGGGTGGGAGATATGCTAAAGGTGTAGAAAATTATGAATGGTATGGAAAAACTGAATAAGGAAATGTTATTTACTCAGTCACCAATATAACACAAAAAAATAACCAATGAAATTTATAGATAGCAATTTGAAAATAAACAAAAGAAATTTCTTCATGGTCAACCTGTGGAAGTCTTTGCCAGGGAATGGTAGAAAGGCCCAAACCATAACAGAGTTCCAATAAGAACAAAATAAGTTCAAGAACGGATAGGTCTATCAATTGATGCTAGCCAGGATGGGCAGAGATGGTGTCCCTATCCTTTGTTTGCCAGAAGCTGGGAAAGGACTACAGAGGTTGGATCACTTGATTATTGCCCCTTCTGTTCATTCCTTCTGAAGCACCTAGTATTGGCCACTGTTGGAAGACAGGATACTGGGCTAGATGGACCATTGGTCTGACTCACTCTGGTCATTCTGACATTCTTATATAGAACTCAGATGTATCTGCCCCCTGTTGTAAACCACTAGACCCCATTCACCTCCCAGAGCTGAGACAGAGCCCAGGAGTCCTGACTCTGTGTGTCTCTCTGCAGTTAGTATCAAAGTAAGAATATACATTAACACTTTAAGCATACCCAGTGTCCCTTAAGTGACTTGCTACAAGATGTCAGAATGTGTTGGTATTAGAACTGAATGGATCTAACCTAATATTTATTCTTGTATCTAGGAACTAGCTACAGTGCTCCTGTCAGCTAATTGCGAAGTTACCTGCCCCCAAAAAATAGAGTTTTCAAGTACCTTAGTAGCCCCTAGAAAGAGGTGATGTTTGTGTGTGGGAGGGTGGACAGGATTGGTCCTCCTCACCACTGATTTGCTGCTTGGTTTGTACTGAGCATTCTCAGGAACACTGCTGAAGCCACTGTCTTTACTTTGCCCCCCGCCCCATGCCTTTTTTCTGCCCCCTACCCAACTATCAGGGTATGCACAGGTCACCTACCCCCTCCAAAATCTGAAATGGAGCTCCTGGAGGTTAGGGCAATGTCATTCCCTGTCAGGGTGACAGGGAAACTGGTGCAAGCCAGGATGCAACAATACCTATCAATCAGCACCTTCTGTGGGACCTCCTGCCAGGTCTGAAAGCCAAGGTCTGGGGTGATGGGGTCTGGCAGCTGTGGCTTGCAGGAAAAATGGATCAATCAGCTGCAGATGCAGGAGAAAGCTCAGTCCAGGTGTGAACCAATCAGGACTCTTTCTGAGTTGCAGCTTTTTTGGGCTGCAAAAACCTAAGACATTTCCTGTTATTTTTAAAATCTCGCCCTAACAGAGCCTCAAAAAATCTGGCACCTGTGCATATTTGGAGTTTGGCTTTCAAGCTGAATTTGTTTCCCTACTCAGTTCTTTTTTCTTCACTTGGGTTAGGAATTGCTCTCCCTCCTGCCTTGTGGAGATTGGCAGGATTAAAGGAAGGTAATCAACAGTTGTTCACCTTTCTTCAGGGAGAGGTTCTGTGCTCTTAGTTCCCTGGTAAGTCTGGAAGCTGACACTAACGTTCTGTCCCTTTCAAATGAAAGCCAGAAAGGTGGTGGTGGAAGGAGGGAAGGAGTTAGTATTTTTCTTCTTGCCCATGTGATCAGGAGAGGACATCTGTATGCTCAGATACCATTGAGTCTTGCAGACAATTACTGTATGTTCTGTAATTATTGCTCTTCTAGCTTAGAAGTAGACCCTACTCAGCTTGCAGAGCAATTAATGCACTCATCAGCATTCCATCTGTTGGTTTAGTACAGCTTTGAAAGGTTGTCATGTTTTCCTAAGCAGTCACTGCACTATCAAGCTACGTCTACACTTCAGGCTTTTTGCACAAGAACAATTGTTCTTGAGCAAAAACTTGCAGAGTGTCTACACTGCACATGTGTTCTTGTGCAAATAAATTTACAGTAAGGTGTCAGAACAGAGGGCTTCTTGCGCAAGAGTTATTCCTCTCCCCACAAGGAAAAAGCCCTCTTGCGCAAGAGTTCTTGTGCAAAAAAGCCAGTGTAGACAGGAACAGGGGTTTCTTGTGCAAGAAACCCCTATGGCTAAAATGGCCATCAGAGCTTTCTTGTGTAAGAGAGTGTCCACACTGCCATGGACACTCTTGCGCAAAAGCACATCTCTTGTGCAAAAGCACATGGCAGTGTGGACGCGCTCTTGCACAAGATCTTTTGTGCAAGAACTCTTGCGCAAAACAGTTCTTGCGCAAAAAGCCTGCAGTATAGACATAGCCTCAGAGTTTTTCAACTTATTGCAAAGTGTGTCTAAGCTATTATAATTATGAAAGCGCTGTATATGTCCAAATAATATTATATTATAATTTGATTTTTCTGTAGGTAGTGAGGGCAAGAGACAGGGAATATAGTATTAGTTAATTATTTAGAAAATAACTAGAGATGATGGGCAGACATTTAAAGCTTCCGTTTAAAGAAGAAGTCAATACTGTCGGCCTCCTAAATTGGCAAAATTAGTCTGGAAGCCTTGCAGCTCTCCTTTTCTGTGATGTTTTGGCATTTCCAATTCAAGTCCCAGTAGGGGGAACCAGGCATTGTTACAGGAGGTGAAGATGGACAAATAAGGAAAAAGTTACACTTATTTGAATTTCGATCTAGTTTGGCTTGAGTTTATTTTTGTTATCACAACTGTTTTCCTGCATCTTTCTTCCCTCCATGATAATCTTTACTGATCATTAATCCTCTGGGTGGTTTGATGCCATGGATCATTTCGCAGCACCACTCTACAGCAAGGGTTCTGCACCATACGTAAGATCCCTCAAGATTTTTGAAAACAATAAAGGTGTTAAGTAAATATCCATCACTGCATCTTGCAAGAGCCAAAATAATGATATGAAGCTGTGATAAAATGCTCATTAAATTGCCACTGGAAAATGTCTTGGCCTGACTGAGAGATAATCAAAGCTTCTCTTTTACTCTATGATTGCACATCCATTTTAATTAAGAAATTATAGATGAGAAGTTTCCTCCAGCCTGCAATAAGAAAAAACATCTATATTAATCTACAGTGTTTGTCCAATTCACAAAGAACAATTATGAAAGATGAATTATGAATGATAAATTATACACCACAGAATTAATCTTTGTATTCTAATATAAATATGCACAATATTCTTGATCTATATATACATTCAAACTCCAAATCTTCCCCCCAAGAAATGGGGAAGAGGAGGAGGGAAGTTCACATGTACTGGAAAAATTATTGGATTCTGTTGATACCAATGTTGATATTATCCGATTAAAATATGACCATATAGATCACTATGGCAATCACTATTATATATTTGCAACAAATCTTGTACAAAGTGTGTTAAATGAGATGTCTATGAAAAGCTTATAATTTGCTGGTTGTGATTATGCCATTTGTATATCTGCATCTTTTTTGTATTTGAACTGATGAGTACTGGCTATGTACTTGTATTTCAATGTTTGTTTCTGGGAAACACCAACAGGACACTTGGCCAATATATTGTGAAGGGTCAATTCAAGCTGAACAGCAGAACTTGACTGACAATGGGCTTTGGAAGGTGCCAATCCACATCTGATAACCCTTCCTGTGAACATTCAGACTAGCATAGGAGTAATGGCTTCTACCTGAAAAGAACTGAGTCATGCTTGGACAGGTGACTTGCCCATATGACTCCACACACCATCTTGGGATATACTTTTCCACAGCAAGAAGAATGGGATTCCCTCCACATGGCAGAAGATGTAAAAGGCCCTGGAAATTCCTCCATTTTGTCTTCAATCATGCTTCTTACCTCTGGAGAGTCTGTGCTACAAACTGAAGCTCTAACCAAAAGTCTGAATGACCCATCCAAGCTGCAGATGTACTCCAGAGACTTGACTTAAGCTAGCACTTTATTCCACCACTGCTACAAATCTGAACCAAGAACTTTGCAATGGTTGGATGTATTTGATTCCTTTAACAATTTCAACTCTTGTCCTTTTTCTCTTTCTCTCTAGTAAGGTGCAGTCTGGCTGCAGCATCCAAGTGACATCTGTGAATTGCTCTTTGTTGGATGTCTGGTCTGGCTTACCCTGGAAGAGGTGGGACTATATGTAAACTATCCAGAGGGCTGAGTCACAAGAATAGGTAAATCACCACCAGCAGGCCTTGTGGCTGTTTGGTGGAGATGACTGGGGCGGAAAGCCCTGACACACCCCATCAGGCTAGAAAGGGCTTTCTGAAGTTACTATATAATAATGACACTTGTACTCAACAGAGCTGCTCCATGTGTGTATTTATAATCCTACCTTAGTTGGGGGTGAAAAAGAAGTTATACTACTTCAGTTAACTCTCAAGCTAACTCAGCTAAGGAATATTTTAAATTTTTTCTTCTTAGATATCAGCCAAATTACACACTAATGTTCAATCATTTACACCTGTGCAAGTCCACTGAAAACTGGATTACACAGATATACTAAAGGCAGAATCTTGCAAAACCTTTATTACTGGTGATCATGTGCAAGCAGGAAAGAACTCAGCTTGCCTTTCAAATCCCAAATTGAGGTTTTTGGGCCTGCCATTTAGAAAAAGAAAATATGTACACTATTGTAATCTGAACTTATTTATATGAAAACAGCTGTGACAGGAAAACACAGAACTCCACAACACTTTAAAGTATTTTGGTAATATTTTGTGCTGTGTTGTGACTAGAATACCTTACTTTACATTGCCACTTTCCTGTACTGCACTGTGCTGGACCCGAGACCAATATTACATTACCTTTACACAATGTGCAGGTCATGTGAACTCCTCTAAACCAACATGGGGAATCCAAACCTATTATAATGTATTTCCAGTTTCCTACTGCTATGCGATCTGTCCTCTTGGCAGCTATGAATCCACTGCCTTCTTTTCCCGTACTCCAGAAGTCTGGCACAAGTGTAACTTGATGTTGTGTGCAAAAGAGCTATATGACATTGCTGTGAGAGTGGAGGGATTCCTTACAGAGGAGGCTGCTTGAAGTGTTATGTAAGCATGAGGGGTTTTTTTTACATTGGTATTTATGCCTTATTGAAACTGACATGTCAACTCGCAAGTAGGCATTTTGCCACTACAGCAGATAGTCAGGAATGTAAGTAGCCAAGCTACTAGCTCAGCACAGGCATCAAACATGCTGAGGATCTAATTCCCAGGAAGCACGCTCACAATAGCTGTCCATCTGGAACTTCCTTGGCATATGGTTATGAGTGATGCATTATGTCATCATTCCTTGAACTTGCATTACCTTAAAAATAGGTTACCAAAATGTTTCTGAGCTAATGTAAAGTTTGGGATTTGGGGGCTCTGATGAATGATTGGCTCTTCACAGAGAAGAAGAGGTAACAGAGAGCACTATCATAAAATCGCCACATTGGTGTCCCAGGAAAGGCCCTACTGGGGGAAAAAAAGATATAAAAGGAGGAACTGCATAATGACCGAATTTCAGCTGAGTAGGTGGGAAAGATGAGGAGCTCTTTAATACAGTATTGGTTGTTTCTTTTTTATTATTTAAATTTATAGTTGATAGTGCATAAAGGCACTATGAAATCGAAGACTCATTGTGCCAGGTGCTGTAAAAATATATAGTAAATGATATCCTCTGTCCCCACCCAAGGAGTTTAACAGTATAAAAACACAAGATGTAACAGATGGATGAAACAAACAACCAGGCCATGAGGGGAGAGGGAGAAGGTGGGATCATGAAAATAGTAGCATAGGCCTAATTAGGGGAGACAATAGACTCGCTGGGCTCCTGGGTTAGGTGTGGGGGTGCCAGCTCTGAGCTCCTGGAAGGGGTGGGGCCTTGGGTGGAAGGGGCATGGCCAGGGCCAGCCCTCAGCATCACCCAGATTGTGGTGTGCCCCTCTAGCTATCAGTGCTGCCTGTAGTGTGCCTCATTGTGCTCCTGTGGCAATTTAAAGGGCCAGGAGCCATTGGCCTTTTTGAATTGCCAAGCCCCAGGGCAGTTGCCTCCTCCCCACAGCCCCTGTGGTGGGCCTCTGCCTAGTTCTTAGTCTGTCAGGATGAGTGATCACAACTTGCCACCTACCCATTAGCAGATGACAGTTTTCTGTATTGATGAATTATAATGCAGTCTTTACATTGTACGCAAAGGTAAAAAACTGATTAATGCAGTGCTCTCCAACCTTTTCAAGCACTAGATCACTTTTTGAATTTAAGTGCAATCCAAGATCTACCTCAAGTATAAATACCCTTGCTCCACCTCCCTCCCACCCCTTCTCTGAGGCCCTGCCCCTGCTCACTCCATCCTCCCTCTCTTGCCCATCCTCACTCAATTTCATCAGGCTGGGGCAGAGGGTTGGGGTGCGGGCTCTGGTCTTGGACTGAGGGATCTGGAGTGCAGGAGGGGTTCTGAGCTGAGCTTGGGACAGGCACTTGGGGTGCAGGAGGGTGTTCTAGGTGCAGGCTCTGGGAGGGTGTTTGAATGCAGGGGTGCTCGGGGCTTGGGCAGGGACTTGGGGTATGGGAGGGGGTTCATGATTGGGGTAGGAGTTTGGGATGTGGGCTCCGACTGGGCCCTGCATACCTCAGGTAGCTCCTGGTTCGTGGTGCAGTGCGGCTAAGGCAGGCTCACCCCTGCCCTGGACCTGGACCACTCCCTAAAGCAGCCAGCAAACTACATTCCAAGTCCTGTTGTGCCCCCTAGATTGGGGAGAAAGGATACAGAGTAGAAGGGGGAACCTTGACATCAGCACCCCTCCTCTCCCTCCCCTGCCCTGCACAGAAAGCAGAAGGCTCCCCAGGGGGAGGGGCAGCTCCAAGGCAAAGGGCAGGAGATGAGCAGCAGTGGGGGGAAGGGCAGCTGAAGTGCTGGCACTTGGTAGCCTTTTGGCCAAACCAGTCAGGATCACCTGTCAGAGGCTCCAAGATCTACGAGTAGATCCCGATCTACTGGTTGGTGACCACTGGATTAATGTATAGCTGGTAGAAAGCTCTGATTTCAAAGGATTTTTTCTGTTTTCCTTAAACATGGTGAATATTACAGACATGTTTGAAATTTCAAACTACAAGTTGAACCTCTCTAATCCGGCACTCTCTGGCCCAGCAATATCTGTGGTCTGGCATGAATTTAGTTTGCTGGATGTCCACTTACCATGAGAGTGGCCAAGTTTCCCGTGGTCTCATAAAGTTTGTTTACAGCCACCAGTCCTGGCTCTCGGTGTTTTATGCTATTTATCTCTAATTTATGCCTAGATGTCTTCTAAGAGCCCAGTAAGCAGTTGGTAATGCTGCTAGACAATACTGACTTCCCATAATTCAGCAAAATTTCTGGTTTGGCACCAGTCAAGTCACAAGGGTGCTGGACTAGAGAGGTTCAACCTGTATTTTTGTTGGATCTGTCGGCTTTATCAGAAATGGCTTAGGCTGCACAGGGCAGTTTTACCAATTCCAAACACTATAAAAGGAAAATACAGTAACCTTCTATGATCAAATGAGGGGTTAAATCATTCATCTCTCTCCTACCTCTCCAAAAGCTCTCACAGGGACATTAGATGCAGAAATGGTTTTTAAGCGAAACAGTAGGGTCACATTATATATAATTTTATTTATTTATTTTTCTTCTTAAATTAGACAAAATGAAAATATTTTCAAAAGTGAAATTGATTCAAGGTAATTTTTTAAAAAATCCTTTATTTAGGGCAATTTAAATAGTCATGTAAGTTAAGCTCATTTGTTTGTGAGCGGAATTTGAAAGTGAGTGTCTAAGCAGGAAAAATATTGTCATTATTCACTTGTATTCTTCAGAACTTGTGTTGGAGAATAGCCAAGTATTTACCCTGGAACCATGTAACATGCATTCTGGACATTTCCCAAAGTCTAAGTTACTCCTGAATAAATGCTTTTAGATTCTTTGGAGATAACTTCTCTTCTTTTTTATCATTTGTTGCAGGGTGCAAGCCAAGAAACACCCAGACTGTCAAAACTAAAGCATCTATTTAATATCCCATTTGTTTTAAAGTATAACTGTGAAATAGCATAGCCAGTTCCAAAGTGTTGTTGCTGCTTTATATTGATTTTTTTGCAGTAAGGACTAGAGCTTCTAGTTAGGATGAGCTAGATGTTGAACACATTTGGAAAGAGTCAATGGCCCAAAGAATTTACAGTCTACAGGGCTGATCCTGCAACAGGTTTGTATCGGTAAATCCTGCCACCCTCATGGCACCCCATATGAAGTAACTGACTTCAGTGTGTTGGGACTGAAAGCCTTCTTTTTTTTTTATATTTGTATTTTAGGTTTGGTAAGATAGTAATGTAGTTTAATGATGTAGCAATAATATAGCAATATAAGGTGTATGTTGATACACATTTAATATTTCATTAAATTAAGTCCTTTTAGATTTAAATGTCTATTTCTTTGTCCTAAAGTTTAGTGAGCTTATTAAATGAGCCTAAGTAAAAAGATAGTTTTTGATATTGTGTCTGTGTTAATGAGACTAAAAGGATGTTGAAGGCTGAGGCCTTAATTGCTTGATTTACAATGCTTCTTTGTCTTGCCAATGCAGATGTTGATGTTGCGCCACATAACCTTGAGAGCTCTTGTAACATTGCTTATGTGTGTGAAAAAGGGTATGAATGTGTCAAGATAAGGTGCAAAAGTTATTGCTCAGAACCAGATGGCCAAAGAGGGAGGTTGAGTGTTGGCGAAGACCAGACTACAGATGACCCGGTGTCAAAAATGTATACCCATAATAAGGAGTGATTGGACTATTGGCAGAGTGGCAGATTGATGAGCCTTGAAGTGAAGCTGGCATGCCCAAAAGATGATTGATTACAGGATGAGCCTTCAAGAGATGTTTGGGAACGACTGACATCAACAAGATAACATTCCGGTCACAGGCTGACAGAGCGGAATCCATTGATTTCAACAGAGAAAAGGATTATAAAAGCAGGGTGCTTTGCTATGGAACTTTGGGTTCATCTTGCTACCAATTCCAGAGGAGCATCGGATCGATGGACCGACAAAGGCCCTGCTCTCCCTCTGTGTTCAATCTAGCTGGCCACTAGACTGATACAGAATCTGGACTGGTAACTATAACATCGTCTGGCAGGACTGTGTGTGTGTATGGTGTTTGTGTGTGAATGATTGAAAAGCATATGCAACTGTTGTATTCTCAATAAATGCGGCGTACTGCCTCTTCCCCTATAAAAGATCTCGTGTGCTTCGTATAAGCAGATAACAAGTGGAGCTACCTACATGTTTAAATTTAAACACATGCAAGTGCACTAGCAAGACTGAGACCTAAGTGCCTTTCTATTTTACTATAGAAAGTAAATGAGAAGCAACACAATCAATATCATGTATATTAAAAACTACAACCCTGCACATGCATGCATTTAAACTTTTCACATTGTTATAAAACAGCTGTTCAAAAACTCAAAAAGCAAAATTGAAGTAGTTTAGGTAGAAGAGACCTGTTGCTGCAAAAATAAAAACACCTTACTGATGCAGAGTTTTAAAGTTATATGAAAATATAAAAACCCAAAGATTACATTGAGGTGTGATACATGCCTTTCCTGGACAGGATCTGGAATACAGCATAAGAGGATACCCCTAAGCAAGCCCAAACTAGCACATCAGGGACAATAGCTCAACACAGATACAAAACAGTTTCACATTTTGATAGAATCATATCCTACTCCAGTGGTTTTCAGCCAGGGATAGGTGTACCTCTTGGGGTATGCAGAGGACTTCTTCATCAGCTCATTTAGATATTTGCCTAGCTTCACAACAGGCAACATGAAAAGCACTAGCAAAATCATTACAAACTAAAATTTCATACCAACCATGACTGATTAATACTATTTTATATAGTATACACTGAAATGCAAGTACATTTATATTCCAATGTATTTTTTTAACAATTATATGAGAAATTTAAGTAAATGAGAATTTAAGTAATTTTTCTGTAATAGTGTGCATTGATACTTTTATAGTTTAGATCTGATTTTGTAAATAAGTAGTTTTTAAATGAGATGAAACTTGGGGTAAGCAAGACAAATCAAACTCTTGAAAGGTGTACAGTCGTCTAGAAAGGTTAAGAACCACTGTCCCACTCCAACACACAGACCACTGACTATTTGGAACTCCTCGGTGTCTGATTTCATGAGGAGTGAGTGTGGATAAATAGCATACAAATGCTGTATGTAAGTGCAAAAAACCCCAAACAAATAACCCACATATCCACATCAGCGTTAATGAAACAGAAACAAGAACTGAATGAGCTGTGTAGTGCAATCTGTAAAAGCCAGATCAGCCCTCTCCCCTGTTATACCTTCTGTGACATCATATTCCATATTCTTTATGGAAATATGCTTGATATGAATATGCCATAACTGAGATATGCTTTATGCAAGATAATTCATGTCAGCTATCATTGGAAAGGTTATGATTTACTGAATGTAATTATCCAGTTTGTAGATCTGTATCATGTTTGTAGCTGAGGTTACAAATAGTGGCCTGTATATCTGTTTTACATATATGCTACTTTGGGTGACTTTCACCGCTAATACTTCGGGCTCGTCTAGACTACGCCGAAGTTCCGAAAGTGGAGCTTTTGAAAGTGAAAGTAGTCAGGGCGCGTTTTTTTCGGCAGCCCCCCCCCTTTTTCGAAAAGCTGCCTAAACCTTATTTTTTGAGGAAGAGCAGCTTTTTGAAAAAGTGTGTGTGTGTGTGTGTGGGGGGGGGGGCAAAAAAAAATGCGTCCCGACTACTTTCACTTTCCAAAGTGAGATCGGAAGAAGATATGCAAATTCCCACAGAATTTGCATATCCTCTTTCGGAACTTCGGCGTAGTCTACACATAGCCTTCAATGGAAGTGCTACAATGGAAAAGCCAGACAGGGCTGATGGCCCATTCTGCAAGGACAATGAACTGTGAAAAGATGTGGTCATGCCATACTGCTACTGACTGATAGCTGCCAGGATGCTACAGAGTCAGGTGACCTAGTCTAACCACCACCTGATTGTAACTACCACCTTAGGATATGTCTATACTATCAAGTTTTGTCAACAAAAGTTACACTGAGACCTAAAAGTCGACGAAACATAAATGGCCAGAGGTTTTCACACTTGCTCCCTCTGTTGACAGATCATGTCCACACAAGGGACACCATCATCAATAGTGTGAGCAGTGCATGGTGGGTATTTGTCCCACAGTGCAGTGTTGTGGGATGGTAGAGCTGATCCCTGCACATCTTGGGATTCCCTCTGAGTTCTCTCAAAGCCTCCTTAGCTGCTGGGAGTGGTATCATGAGTAGCTCTGTGAGCTCTCCATGTTGAGGAATGTCAAAGCAGCACAGCAGCCTATCCCCCTGCCCCTTCCCAAAGTAGCAGCAGTCTGCCTGCTACTGTGTTCCTGGTACAGGGCAGAAGAAGAGCATTCCAATGATTTGCGCTTTGTGTATTTCCCAAATGGAGCAGCTCACTCAGCTGTCAGATACTTTCCTAGAGCTTTGAAATGGGAGGGAAGCATGCCTGCAGGGCAGCAAAGATCAAAACACTGAGCACAGTGATTGGGACAGGCATTGTGGGCTACTGGTGGAAGCCAGTTCTGACAACAAAACAAAGAGCAGTGTCTACACTGGCTCTTTGTCCACAATAAAGGGAAGGGAAAAGAAAAAAATCTCTCTCATACGTGTGGAAGGTTTTTGTCACTGAAACTAGGCATTTTCCCTGACAAAAGTCACTCTGCAGTGTGTATACTATCACTGCTTTGTCACCAAAAGGCAGTTTTTTGTGACAAAACTTCCTGTCTTATTTAAATTCTAAGATGGAGAAGGAAACAAATGATTATCTTCAATTTGTTCTCCTCTGGCTCCCTACTCAAAGAAACCTTAGAAAAACTTGGAAACAAAAGGATTTGAACTGAAGGTATGGGGAGAAGAATTGCTGGACCTAAGCTTAGAAGAGGCACCTCTGGTCTGTGACGAACGCTACCTGGAACCCTATAGAAGGTGAAAAACTACTATTTGTAACCAGTTTCTTTAATTAATCTAGCTTAGATTGTGTGTATTATATTATTTTCTTAGTAATCTGCTTTGTTCTTTTGCTACCTCTTTAACCACTTTAAAGCTACCTTTTCATAGTTAATAAACTTATTTCTGGTTTAAAATGTAATCCTGGCTATGTAATTTCTAATGGGGTGGGGGAAGCTATACATATTTTCCTCCACATTGAGGGAGGAGATGATTTTTATATACCTTTGGGTTTGTACCCCAAGGGAACTGAATACTTGAGCATTGGGTTAAGTCCCTTAAACTGAATCTTCCCAGAGCTGATCTCAGTGTCTATTTCTGCAGCTGGCTGTGGCCCTACTTGTGTGCTTGGCTGGAAGAGGCTGGTGAGCCTAGCATAGAAACACCAGATAAAGGAGACCCAGGCTGGCAGAAAAAGCAGGTTCAAGGATAACTTTGGCACATCAGGTGCCATCCCAGGGGATCCAAACTGTCACACCCTCATCCTTCCCAATGAAAATATAAGCCTATCCAGGTTACTTTCTAGACTACATATTGACCAAATTACTGAAAACGCAAATGGGACCTGATCAGAGTGGGTTGAGACTTGTCCAGGTTTTAAATTCTGTTTTTTAACTCTTGGAGACCACATTAGCATGTGTGTGCCTTATGGAAAGAGATTGTTATATTGCTAAGGGGATGGGTGGGAGTTATAGTTAGAGAAGTTTAATGAAAAAGATATAATTCTGTTAGAATATTATGTTGGATAATGTATTACTTTTCAAGTTGCAGGACTATATTCACATCCCAGCTAGACTGCTGTCAATCTTAGATAATTCCAATGAATTCAACTGAGATATGTTGTTACAAGCTTATGTCAATATTGCTTATCTGGACAACAACAAAAAATCAACAGATTTGTTAAAAGGAGACAGATTCAATGTGTTCTCTGAGCATTGTGGTATGCTATAGTAGAAGGCTGGATTAATTCAACTCAAAGAGCAGATGACTGGCCAGTTACATGACTCATATGGCTCTTTGCACAACAGGATTTCATGTTTTAGAACTAAAGATCAGATTAACTCCAGAGCTGTGATATTAGGCAAAAAGTCAAACCTGTCATAGCAAAGGCAGAGGAGTTTAGGAATGGGGAGGGGGGGAGGGGGGAAAGAGGGTTAGATAAAATGAGACATTGGCCACCTTTTATCCTCCTCTTAAAATGAACTAGGAAGAGAAGCCAACAGATGACAAAGTAACAGTAAGAAGTCAGCAGGATTGCTACTTGCTCCTAATGTTGCAGGATCATCTCAGTTTTACTTAGGCAGACAGGTCTTTCAACTGACCTAAACATTATTTGAGGCCCAGAAAACATCGCAGTGTTCCATCATGACATAATGTTGTTTTTTCGTGATACACTCACATTGTGTCTTTGAATGCCTTTTTTATGCAATGTCACTGAATTCTGCCACAGCTTTACAAAAGCAAGTTTGTCCTGAGAAGCAAACTGGAAAAGGTGACCACTGTCTAAGAAACATTAAAGGCTCTCATGTTGCTCAACAAGGTACACTCTGGGGGTGCAACTTATGGGGTTCCAAAGAAATTCTAAGTGTGGGAGATTAAAATGAGGAATCACCAGATATCACTTTGGAATGTAGTCACTTTATATAGGTAATTAGTATAGTTTTTATGCACAATATTAAAAGGCAACAAGGTTACAACAGAGCCTTAATTTATTAATTAGGGTTGTGCTTTATGTTGCAACCTTGTTATAAATGAAAATATTTTATTCCTCATAGTGTTTAATGAATACTAACCATGCATTCAAACATCCAGAAAGGAGGAAGACTACATGTGCAATTTGTTGAGGCAAATGATGTATAATGTTGATTGTATAATCAAGTCATTTATTACGTGTTGGGCTGATAATGATATTCACTGATTCACTGCTATGGTCTGAGGCATGTCAAACTATTGTCAGCAAATGGAGCTGACTGAGCACTTACAACATTCTTCTTCAGACATGCCTAAATCCTATGGATAGGTACCTTGCAAGGCTTGCTATTTGTCAAACAGTGCCTCCCTCACCTACACGGCTAGCTTTAGCAGTGTATTTTCCCACTGCCTCTCTGCTGCTGGAATCTTTCCCTTCTCTGTTGCCAAGTTTTACCCTGAGCACCTTCCCTAGAAGGGTGTGGGGCCTGGGACCCTCCCTCCACTCCATGCCCTGTCCCTGCTCCACCTCTTCCTGCCCCTGCTCTGCCTCTGCCCTGCCCGCCCTCACTCCACCTCTTCCCCCAAGCTGCTCCGCTGCTACCCCACTTCTTCCCATCCCCATTACAACCCTTCTCCTAAGATCTCTCCCCCAAGTGACCCAGGGCTTTACTGGGGATCCTGGCACACACAGTAGGGGTCAGGTCCCCTCACATTCACTGTGGTGGCAGGAAACAGAGCAACCCAGCGCCAGCCCACTGTGATCCCCCAAACCCAGCTCCTGGCCACATCACTTCGGGGAGTAGAGTAGGCTGGGTCCAGGTCACTCTGCTTCCTGCTGCCATAGTGAAGCAGAGTGACCCAGCTGGGCGATGGTGTAGTGGAGTGGGCTAGGGCTGGGTTACTCCGCTTCCCATAGCTCCCACCACCACTGGTGAGTGCAGGGACTGGTGAGCCCCTGCTGCCAGCACCAGCCTCCTGGTAGCCACCAGGTCTCCTGGCCCAGGGCCCAGGGTGGTTGCCCCAAACCGTCCAATGGACGGGATGGCTCTGCTTATCCTGCTGCCTCCCCTTCTGCCAGAGTCTTTCACTGACATGAGTAGCTTTGCACAACAGTGTGGACACAGCTTGCTTTTCACTGACGCATGTCGCTACTGATACCTATGTGCCGTCACAAGAGATGTGTTGTGTAGACTTAGCATATGCATATGTGCAGGTATTATTTGTGTGATAAATTAATAAATACATTTTTGTTCACAGCACACACACAGAGAAGTTAGATACAAACCCAACATGTTCTTGGGGGAAGATTGCAGCATAATACTACTTTATTTCTTAGAATTCAGATAAACATGCAAGAACCCCTGAACAGAGAAGCACAAAGTAGGCTGCTTCCTAAAACAGAGAAAAAACTAACTCCAACTTGCTCTAGGCCAGTGGTCACCAACCAGCAGATCGGGATCTACTGGTAGATCTTGGAGCCTTTGACAGGTGATCCTGACAGGTTTGGCTGGGAAGCGATCAAGTGCTGGCTCTTCACCTGCCCCTCTCAGCACTGCCGAGCTGCTCCTGCCCTCTGCCTTCCACCCATGGGAGCCTCTTGCTTGCGGTACAGGGCACAGGAAGAAGAGGAGGGGGTGCTGATGTCAGGGTGCCTCTTCCCCACCCTGTACCCCATCTCTACAGAGCAGGGGAGGGCAGGGATGGAGAGAGTTTGCGGGCTGCTTTTCAGAGTGGTGCAGGGCCAGAGTAGGGGTGAGCCTGCTTTAGTCCCCTGCACCATCAGCCAGAAGCCACATGTGGTAAGCAGTGCCCAGCTGCCGCCTGCATTCTAAACCCTCCTGCATCCCAAACTCCTGCCCTCGCCCTGAGTTCCTCTGTACCCAACTCCCTCAAAGAGCCTTTACCCTGCACCTGAACTCCCTGCCCTGGGATCAGCTCAAAACCCCTCCCACGTGCCAAATCCTTTAGCCTCTGCATCCCCCCCCCTCCCCTGCACTCTAACCTCCTGCCCCCAGCCTGATAAAAATGAGTGAGGATGGGGAAGGAGGATGGAGTGAGCAGGGGCGGGGCCTCGGAGATGGGGCAGGAAGGAGGCGGGGCCAGGGTTCGAGGTGGATCGGATTTGAGGTAGCTCCTGGATTGCACTTAAATTCAAAAAGTGATCTCATGCTTAAAAAGGTTGGAGACCCCTGCTCTTGGCTGTTTTTCTGCAGATAGCTGTTAGTCCCTTATTGTGAGCTTTCCTACAGAGCCCCTCAGACTGCTAGCAGGACTAGGAAAACCCCTAGGATTTTTAAGTGACAACGCAAAATTCCAGTAGTTTTCAACACACCACATTTATATGGTCCTACTATTTATCTTGCAGCTTGGATTGTGTTACCTGCCCATTGACCACTAAATTAGCACCCTTTGAATTTATTCTAACATTACAAACCTCCAAACAGCCAACATTTAAAAATAAAATACACATGCCAAATGTTTCCACCTTTTGTATTCAAATATAGGAGTTTCTCCCCCAAAATTTGATTCAATCCAGCATTTGCTTCCAGCTTTGAAAGAAACCAAGAAAAGACTTTGAAACTGTAAATGTTTATGTCTTGAAAAGCTAGTTTAGGTCATTTATAGATGTTTTTATGGCTCCCTCATAACCCATTTGGACTCATGATATTTAAGGCACATGATATCCTGAACAGCGGAAGAGGGGGAAGGCTTACTCTCAATAAAACGTTTAAAAGCTCTAAACATTAATAAAATAGTTTTTATATAACATCTGAGACATATCCATCATGGCAATGTGTACAGGAATTAGTTACTATCCCCTTAAATAGTTTTTAGCCTTCTAGCCATGCTCACTGTTCTATGTTTCAGAAACCACCCCAACCAGTCAGATCAGCTGAAGGGTAGCTGTATATACATGCAGCTTTTCATGTTTGTGTATATTTAGTAAACATGTTCATATGGGGCCCAACTACATTCTTGTAGTTGATTTATGTTGTTTTGCTGTGTAAAGATCAATAGATGCAACAATTAGTAAAAAGGTTGTATTAGCACTTAACCAGTATGCCCTTCATCTCTCTCTCTTGTGGCTTTTACACTTGCAAGGAAATCAGTAATCCAAAATAGATCCCAATAAAGACTTTGTACCATACAACACCTTCATGTATTTCAGATCTATCTGATGAGAGAGGGAATGCATAGTAGTGTGGTGCGATATATATATAGAATTCTGTGTTTCATTCCATTGCCTTCGCATTACACTCAAATAGAAAGAAAAAAAGACCGAGCATGCGTAATTCTCATTGCACCAGACTGGTCAAGACAAACCTGGTTGCCTTACCTGCACAGGTAAGCAGTAGAGGATCCTCACACCTTTTCTTCTACAACGCAATCTCCTTACTCAACATCACAGCAGCATTGAGTGATGGGCCCTATTTATAATTCATTCAGAGGACTGATATTAATGTATTTTTAAAAATTAGAACTACTGTATTTACAAACTTTGATGCTGTTTTTAATAACCACATGTTCCAATATATCCTATGACTGTGACGTTGACCAAAATGGACTGTGAATTTGGTAGGGCCCTAATTATAAATGATGATCTTGAATAATATAATATTTTACTTATTTTAAAGAAATATCTTTCTACATTACCATCCTTTCCTATCAAGCAAAAGAATTTGGTCAGAAATAAGAAAAGAGGAATACGATTTGCTTACACATAAATAAATAAGTGAATAATCTAAAATATTATCAGGCATCAGGATGACATTGTTTTCAGGCAATGGTTTTTCAAATTCTATCTAGGCACAAGATGTGTTTTAAAAAAGTTAACTGATAATGCTCCAGACCATGCATCTCAAAAGATCAGTGAAAATCAATAAGTAATTATCTATATGATTTAGAATCCAAAATCAACATTCTTAGAGATGTATACAGGGATGAAAAAGGAACAACCATAAGATGGAGGACTGCAGGTGATTTTTTACATTATCAGGACAAATTCTATTTATGTCAAATAACATTAACTACAATATTAACTGCCTCACAACTGAAAGAGATAAAGTAAGCAGGGAAACTGTTGCATATTGAAATAAAGGTACGTCAGCGAAAAGGGAAACCAGAGCAGGGATATTTTACCAGGCCCCAGGCATGTTTTCCTTATCAGTCATTTTGCATCTTCATCTACAACAGTGAGTCTCAAAGGGTGTTCCTGAGGACCACTAGTGATCCGCGACTGTCTTGAAGGTGGGCCATGGGCTTGGGACTCAGTGCACCCCCTGATTTGGGGAGCCCACTCTGCGGCTTCAGCTTTGTGCACACACGCACACACAACACAGACACAAGGCTAGAGTGCCAGTGCTGGCTCCCTGCTGCAGGGAAGGAGGGGGAGCCCTGAGTCTGGTAGGCTGGATCCAGCTTATGAAGAAGGGAGGAAGCGACTCCACACACTGCCGCTCCCCCTCCTTCCAGCTGGGAGAACAGCAATGCAGGAAACAGCTCGCCAAGAGGCTTTACCTTCTGTTCCCATTGGCCAGAAGCCAGAAAAGCGACCCCTAAACCCCTCATGACAGACCCCCCCCCCCATCACCCTCTCACACACACCCTTCCACCAAGAGCCTGCATCACTACTTTGCTCCTGCATCCTCCCTTCTGACCAGACCCCCAGCTTTAGCCCGCTTCTGCACCCAACCTCCCAGCCAGATCCCCCACCCTGAGCCCACTCTTTCACCCTCCTCCCATCCCAACCCCCACCCTCAGTCTGCTCCTGCACCCTCCCTCCCATGCAGATCTTGCATCCTTACTAGGGATGTAATAATGTAGTTGATTAACCAATTAACCGATAAGCAAAAGCTTGTAGGTTAATGCTGTAGACTACATGCATTTCCCTTCTCCTCCTCCGGCCAATAAATTTTTTAAAGGCTGGCCAGCGGCCCAGCTCACTCCTGGCTTGCAACGGGTCTGGGACCTACCCCGCTGCAGCTCTGCATTTAAAGTGTATTAGGAGCTGGGCAGGCAGACAGCCTGGCTCATGCTGGGTCCGGGACCTACCCCCGCTGTGGCTCTACATTTCAAGTGCATTAGGAGCCGCATGGACTTGCAGCCAAGCTCAGTTCCAGCTTGCACCGGGTCTGGGAGCTCAGACGTCCCCTGCTGCCACCCCAGGCTGCTGCCTCTTTATCAGAGGCAGCAGCACTGAGAGACAGGCAGCCAGTCCGCGAGGGGAGCTGGATTTTAAACTGGCTCCCCCCGCAGACCAGTTCCCATCTGGCACCCCACGCTGCTACCTCTGATACAGAGGCAGCAGTGTGGAGTGGCAGAGGGCTCCTCAAGAGTGAGGCTGGAACGCACTGGCTGCCAGCTGCGCCCCTGGGGACTATAGAATAGTCAACTAATCGATAAAAATTCATGAGGTTACTTGACTATTCAATTAACCGATATTTAACATCTCTAATCCCCACTCCCTCCTGCACCCATTTTGTCATCATAGGTGGTTGGCTGGTGGTCCACAGAAAGATTTATGTTGAGCTGGATGGGCCATTGGCCAAAAAATGTGAGAACCACTGATCTGCAAATAACTTCAAAACCCTGTTTAGTAGGCTATGGCTAGATCTACTAGAAACTTCAGATGGTATAATAATCTTAGTTGGGAGTATGTTTTTCATATAATCTTTAAAACATCTAAACATCCTAGTATAGACACAGTTGAACTATCAAAAAGTGCTTTTGCCAGTAAAGCTTCTTATGTTCATGGAACAAACTTTTCCAGTGTAAACTGCATCCCCACTATAAAGAATTGTCAGTATAACTAGACCAGTATACCTATTGTGATGAACCCTTTTTAATGTAGATTAGCCATATTTTGGAGGTGTTTTACTCTCTGTGCAGTTTGGTATTGGAACTAATACAATCAATAGGATTAATTCAATGTTCTGATTTTAAAATCCTGACAGCATTTGCAGGGTAGTCAGACTGCAGGCGATCAAAGGCAATTTAACCACTATTGCCTCTAACCCTCCTTTGAGCTGGTTTGGTCTACAATAAGGCTTCAACAGTTACTAACACGCAGGGAGCAACACAAATGGGAAATTTGTGTAAAAGTCAAGTGTAGATAGTGCCCATGTATGACGCACCCAGAGTAGCAGATCTGAAAAAAACAAGTACAACTAGAGGAAAAATATACCACAAGATCATATGAAAAATGGAACATGGGGAACTAATCTATTGCATAGTTCCAGGAATGGACACAAGCATTTCCCTTCCAAAAATTCAAAACACACAAGAGAATTTTCTGGTTAAAAATAATTCAAACCTTATTATACAAATAATTCAAACCTAATTCATTCAGCCTAAGTTAGAAGTGTAAATACATGGAAAAGTTCCATTTCTGGAGTTTGCAATCCAATGCATTTAATGATCACTAATAATTTCCACACAATAATAATTTAAAATATTATCTTAATCAAAAGGGTAATGATATCATGTAGAGGGGGGAAAATCTCATTTTAGGGAAAATATTATGGTACAAAATCAAGATGATTGAATTTTCCACCATTTGATTAATCTTCTAAAAGCATCTGACTGTACTTCAGAGCTGCAGCTTTTATAAAAATAAGCCCTTAGAGCAATTGATTGTTTATCCGTTAGAATAACTTTCTGTAACCACCCTTGACAAGTGACCAACCAAAAAGTCTTCTACTTGTTTAATACTTATAGTTGCTTGGTTACATCTTAAATAAGCAATTATTTTTAAATGTTATCATTTATTAAACAGTTCTCACTAATCCACCCTTGACAGAAGTTTCCTTCATTAAGAACAGCCTCTTTAAACCACCTAATTTAAATGTTCTTATCTTTCAATATGAGTTCTTTACTAATCAACAGCACTGGATGATTATCTAAAAAATTCAGTTACAATTTGCTCAAATAAATTGAATTCACTCTGGCTGTGTTCATGTTTCTTTTGTGTTTGCATTCCATAAACATTCCAGCTATCTAGTTTATTGGCAAGAATGCTTGCAGAAATACCACATTTTATGTAAATATCTGACACTTCAAATATTCCCCATAAAAAACTAAATCTGAGAGAAAGAAAGAAAGACTCATGTAGTTTGTGATCAGACACATACCATGTCACTTCTGTGTCCAATCAGAACTCAGCAACATTTCAAATACTTGCAATACTGAATACTTGCAAAGTACTCAGAAATACACAACAGACCATGAAATAGTCATAGAAATTATTTAGTAACATGTTCCAAATTGCCAATGCATGTGAGCAAATCATTCAATATTCACAATTAATTAATATAAAGTGGCTATGTACATCAAACTATTTGAAACAAATTAACTCAGCTCCACGAATTTTTTTTCCATGACAGCTTTCTTTGCTTATAGTGATATTGGCCCAAATAATCAAATAATTCAAAATGTGTTTTAAATTATGTCTGAATTTATAAAGTGGAACTCCCAGTAAAGGAATATTAAAAGGCATAATAAAACACAAGTCTTGAATATAATGACATGCACAACAATGTTCCTCTAATCTTTTCCATCCCTGTGTGGATTTTTTCCATCTGTGTGCAGAATAAATTTTATGTGTACCAAGGCATGTGCAAATGTGCACCACCAACAGAAACTTAAAATCTAGCTATGGGCATGAGCTGGGCAGCATTTGAATCTCTCCTGAGCAGTCACATAAGGAACTTACAAGGAACACTGGTGCACACTAAAGAAGACAATTTTTCCCTGTAAGTTTTTACTGCAAGGTTTGCTGTGAGGTTTTTAAAGGGTAATATTGTTAGATCAATGTAGGGTCATAATATCAAAGCAGACCTTATATTTACAAAAACTAACATAATTGGAAATGTTCGTATTTTTAAAAACATTCCAATTTAAACAGGATTTATTTGGGATTTAAATATTCCAATGTAGTGAATCTAATCATGAGTGGCACAAAGCTCCCAAAACTCGCATCTGCTTTGGTGGGTTAGTATTTGCAATCAACAAGAACCAAAGGCTGAATAGTCTATTCCCATTGTCTGAACTGGATAAAAGGTGAAAAACAAACAACATTAATGGAAAAAAGTGTGTTAGACTCTTTAAATTCCAGCAATGTCATTAATTTAAGAGGACATGAATAATTAAGGCAAGGAAGACTGTTATAATCACAGAAGTTTATATATAAATACTTACCAGCATTGATATAAAACAAAATACAAACTATGGACAATGAAAGAATTAAAAAAGTGACGAGGTAAGCACTGCACAAGTCAAAGCATGAACATTCTTGCAGCTGTATAATAGACTTTACAGGTGCAAGTAACTGGATGGAGCTTCTGCTAAGAATCAATCTTTATCCTCTAATTCAGTGTTTTAACCTTTTTTTTCCATTTGTGGATCCCTAAAAATTTTGAATGGAAGTGCAGACTCTTTTGAAAACCTTGGACATAGTCTGTGCACCCCTGGGGTCTGCAGACCACAGGTTGAGAAGCATTGTTCTTCTATAGCAACAGTGGGATTTTTATTTGGAAGTACCGTAACATTTGTCTTCCTAACTAAAAACCCCTGTGTAGAGTGCTGCCTAGCATCTGTTTCCTATCCCAATGCTAACCAATGCTTACTTACAGAAGATTGTCATGAGCTACTCCCTCAGTGTGTTCCATAGAAATGCTCATCTTAAGTGGCACAGAGGGTTTAGTGGACCATTTGTTTTGGTCAACGCCATTTCTTTTACTAGCCATGGACATACCTTTAACTGCACTTATAACCAGTCTTTGATTTAAAAAAAAAAATCTAAGGGCTGTTGCTACACTTCAAAGGCAAAAGTGTTGCCGGGAGCACAGGGCCAGTGGGAAACTCAAGCAGTTCTTCAATGGCCTTGTGCTCCCTGTGGCATTTCAAAGCAGCAGCGTCGCATGGAGGCCAGGGTCAGTGGGGAGTCCCCAGCTGACCCTGGGTTCCACGCAGTGCTGCCACTTTGAAACGCCACGTGCAGCTTGGGGCCAGCTGGGAGTCCATTCCTCAGCTGGCCCCAGGCTGCACATGAAGCTTCAAAGCGGCAGATTCCAGGCTCCATGCAACGCTGGCACTTTGAAATGCCATGTGCGGACCAGGCCAGCTGCCCGGGTTGCACGCGACGTTTCAAAGCAGCAGTGCTGCGTGGAGCCCAGGTGCTGCTGCTTTGAAGTACCCCCTTCTCTTTCCCTCTCCTTGCTGTCTCTTTCTGATAGAGGCAGTGGAGGGGAGGGGGAGTGACTAGTCGACTAGCATGTCAACTATCTGATAAGTATTTGCTTATTGGATAGTCGATTAATCAACTAGTCGCTCACATCCCTACTTTTGATAGTTTATGTGGAACCTGAGGTTGAGTAAGAGAGAGATGGTTACATTGACCATGTCGTGGGTTTCCTGACACTATGTACCCTTTACAAGGCAGTCATTGAGGTATGGAAATATTATTACTCCCAGACAGCGGAGATGTGCTGTTACTACTGCTAGAGTCTTTGAGAAAACTTTGGGGGCCGTTGAGAGGCTGAATGGGAGGACATGTTACTGATAGTGCTGGTTGGCAACCGTGAAATGTAAGAAACGTTGGTGCGCAGACAACCACCCTGATATCATTATGTGGGATTTGGGAATATGCATCTTGAAGGTCGAGAGCCAATCTCCATGATCCAGTGCAGGTATGATTGTTGCCAGTGTCACCAACTTGAACCTTCTGGACATTACGTACTTGTTGAGTTTCCTTAGATCTAAAATGGGTCTCCATCTGCCAGTTTTCTTTTGTGTTAGAAAGTAATTTGAGTAGAAGCCCTTTCCCCGAAAGGCTAATGGCACTGGCTCTATCACTCCTATTTGTAGGTGTTGAACCTCTTGTTGGAGCAGGATTTCATGAGAAGGGTCCCTGAAGAGGGACGGGGAGGGAAAATGGAAATGAACAGGATGGAGTAGCCCAATTTGGTGACCTCTCGTACCCATCAGTCTGATGTTATCTGTGCCCATTGATGTAGGAAGGGCTGAATGCAGTGGGTAAACTGAAGGTGTGTAGATGATGGTGTTACAACGGTTGGGATTTCTCTCTGGCTTTCAACCAAACCTTCACATTTGTTGTTTGGAGGATGAAGGTTGGATTGTTGTAGGCTGGTGTTGACGCTGATGTCTGCATCTCTGTTGTCTGTGTTTCTGCCTGAAATCATATCAGGGTGGTTGTCTGTATGACTCGCTCGATCTAGAGTAGTTGTTGTATCTGAACCTCTTGTTAGGCAGTGTATACATGCTTAGAGTTCATAAGGTCATTCAGGAATCCTTCACAGAATGTAGGACTTTGTCAGTTTTTGCAGTGAATAGATTCGTTTTATGGAATGGGAGATCCTCTACCTTCTGTTGTAGCTCTCTAGGTACGCCTGATATTGGAGCCATGAGGCTCTGCACGTGACGATGGCTGTTGCACTGGTGTGGGCTCCCATGTCCACCAAGTCCTTTTGCTGACTGTAAAGTGGTGCAGGTGACGGTGTGTCCCACCTGGATAATACTCTGGAGCTGTGGTCTTTTCTGCTCCGGCAGGAACTGGGAGAGCTCTTGTAGCTTAGAGTAGTTGGTGTAGTCAGCCAGCATGGCGGAATAGTTTGCCAATCTCAGCTGTAGCATTACTGATAAATACACCTTCCTGCCCAGGATATTGAGGTGCTTATGGTCTTTGTCATGGGGAGTGGATCGCATATTGGGCTGTTTCGCCTTATGGTGAACAGCGTCCACTACCAAGGAGTTAGGTAGTGGATGCGAAAACAGAAAGTCCATCACTTTCGCTGGGACAAAGTATTTATGCTCAGCCCTTTTGTTGGTGGACACGACCGATGCTGGAATCTGCCAAATGTTGTTGGCAGGATCCATATAGCCTCGTTCATCCAAAGGGCAATCCTGGAGGAGGTGGGAGGATGTAGTGTATGCAAGAGTCTGTACTGTTTCTCTTGCACCTCCTAAAGATCATGTTCTTGGGCTAGAGCCACCCTCTTAAACAGTTCTTGAAACTGCTTAGTATCATCTGTCGGGGATCAAGAAGTGGGAATGATGGCCTCATCAGGTGATGAAGAGGAATTATGGAGTGGGGATCTGGCCTCCCCTTCGGAGAGAGAATTCTCCTCCTCTGACTACCGATTTGGAGAATATGGTGATGGGTGTAGGCTGAGCTGAATATGGTGGTTTCCTGGCCATTGTAGAAGGGGCAATGTGGTGGTTCCTGTGAGTGGACGAAGTGTCCCAGGAGTGCCATTGGTTTGGGTAAGGAGGTGGTGAATAAGGTCAATGGTGGAAGTACCAGGGAGGTGATGGAGGAGCATGTGATCATTTGGTAAAGAGGGGCTCCCGTAGTAGATGTTGCTGAGTGGGCTGGAGTGTTGATGTTGAGAGGAAAAACAGCTGTGTTGACTGCTGCTGGTCTCACGTAGAGAGAGTTAGAGAGCCAGTAACCTAGGCGAGTGTATTGAGCGCACTGATGATGCTGGTGAGGACAGTGCCAAGGAAGCACGGGCTGACGATGGCAGAGGGTGCCTAGCAGAGTTATGCAATGGTACTGAGTGATGAAGTGCCGTGGGTGGTGCTGAGGATTGTGTCGAGGTCGGTGCCTGAGATGGGGGCATCTCCAGTGCCGTCTTTTATGCTGACATGATGTTTAGTCAGCAGAGTGGAAGGTGGTGCCAGTGGTGCTGATGACTTCTGTGTTGGTTCGAAATGTGCTCTCTTATGCAGCACCAAGTGCTTAGGTGGTGCTGTGCCAGAGGTGCTGGGTTTGTTGCCTATGCTCACTCTAGATGAGTTTGGTGCCGGAGGCAGCGATTTCACCAGGGAAACCCAGGTTTTTGACTTTGCCTTCTCGGATGAGGTAGAGGGACGACCTTTGCCCATACTTCTTGGGTTGTCTGTGCTTTTCTTTATGGGTGGCAGGTTGTCTCACAAAGGTTGAAGTGACTTGTTGTATAGATAGGTCTTTAGCCTTTCGGCACAGCCTCACTGTGCTCTAGCAGTAAGGCTTGAGAAGTGCGAGCATTTCTGCATCATATGTGCCTCTCCAAGGCACTTTATGCAGGAGGCATGTCCATCTGAGGCTGGCATGGCCTCTCTGCAGGAGTCGCAGCGCTTAAAGCCTGGGGAACCAAGCACGGGGAAGGGAATTTTTTTTTTTTTAGGAAAAAGCGTGTTTTTTTTAAAAGAGCGGGTGGGGTAGGATTTAAAAAAAATTGGAAGTGAGGAAAAACAGAGGAAATTTAACGGATTTGTATGTTGTTTTAGATGAAGAGAGGGTGAGTCAACGGAGCTTCGTTTGCTGCCAAGGACAGTAAAGAAGGAACGGAAGACCCGCACCACGCGCGCACCTAACAGACACCAAAGACCTGAGGAAATGCTGTGGCACATATGTGGCGTGGCAGAACTCTGCGAGAAAAATCTCCAGTCACCAGTGCGAGAATGCACCAGCACCCAGAGTGGAGCACCCACGGGAACATCACTCGAAGAAGAACTAAAAATTTTAAAATGTGACAGGGTAGTGATGTCATCAAAGCATTTTAAACATAAAGAGCCTGTGGCTTGGCTTAGCACTAGTTATATACTGTTAGGTATGTGTGATCTACAATTGCACATAGTGATCTCTGTCCCCCTCTCATAGCTGGTTTGCACAGAGGGTTGAGCCTGAATCAGATATTAAGCTAGTAGCCCTGGCTCATTCAGCTCAGATAATAGAGGTTCATGCTTTTAGATCCAGAGGTACTAGATTCACTCCACTTTCCTGACTACTTATGCAGGGTCACTGTATTACATAGGAATAAGTTTGTTCTTGAAAAGAGAATTGCAGGATTGAGCCATATGTGCCTAAAGAAATGTGAACAAGATGAGGAGACATGAGAAGTTTTATAATTTTCAGGCTGAATTTTCTAAAGCACCTTCATGAGTTAGGCACATTGGCCTGATTGGTACAGGTCCCATTGACTTTCAGTGGGACTTGTACTCCTGACTCACTTTTGTTTATTTTTTAGATAAACAAGAGATTTTAAAGTTAAGCTTAAAATTCATTGCTGAAATCTAACCAGTAACATTTCTTGTCCTGTTGTTTAGAGCATCTGTTTCTTGTACTTCAGATCATATACTGCAGTTACCATAACACTTGAATCTTGGAACATTAGCTATAAACAATTAAGCTTCTGATTAGCTAGATAGCTCTGAAAATAGAACTTCCTTATGTCCTTATTGGTATTCACAAGAACAGTAAAATGAATCCCACTTCTATTTTTCTGTGATGCTCAGGGGTGGAAGTAGAGGCCAGGACTTACTGGCATACCCTGCACTGGGCCTGGCATTCTTAGCAAGGATGGGCGGGCTGGTCCGGCAGCTGGCTCTTACCCAGTACACCACACCAGCTCACACTGGCCAACTTTTACCGCTGACTATGTTTTTCTCTTGGAATGGGCAAACAGTAAAACAACCTGGAAGAATAAGGGATCACACAGACTATTATACAATGAGGGTGTGTCGACACAGAAGTGTTATTTTGGAATAATGGCTGTTATTCTGAAATAACAATGCGAATGTTTACACAGCAGTTCCATTATTTTGAAATAAATTCGAAATAATGGATAGCTTATTCTGACTTCTGTAATCCTCATTCCACAAGGAATAACACCTATTCCCAAACAGCTGTGTTGGTGGATGCTCCACTGCTGCTATTTCAAAATAACTCCTCCCCAGGGCAATTCAAAGTAATTACTCCCCAGTACTTCCTGGGGCTCTAAATTGAAGTAGCATGTCCACATTAGGGAAGCCTGCCTTGGACTAATTTTGAGGCTTCCCTGTAGTGTAGACGTGCTATTTCAAAATAGCTATTTCGGAGTATTTCTTCTGAGTGAGTTTTAAAGTGGAAGGTATAACACTGCTATAAGGGGTGTAAGCTGTATCTACACTTTCCTTTTTGATGGTTATTTAATGTGGGGATTTAACTGCACTTATTTTATAGAAATGCTCTCTCTCTCTTCTGTGGAGATGAGGAAGACATTAAAATTAGCTCTAAACACATAGCTAAGAAGTTGTGGGAGAAGAACGGCATAATAGAATCATAGGACTGGAAGGATCCTTAAGAGGTCATCAAGGCAAGTCTGCTGCACTCACAGCAAGACCAAGCAGCATATGGAGTCTTATAGACCATCCTTGACAGGTTTTTTCTAATCTGATCTTAAATATCTTCAATTATGGAGATTTCATGACCTCCCTAGGCAATTTATTCCAGTGCTTAACCATCCTGATAGTTAGGAAGTTTTTCCTAATGTCCAACCTAAACCTCCCATACTTCAATTTAAGCTTCTTGTCCTATCATCAGAGGTTAAAGAGAATAATTTTCTTCCCTCCTCCTTGTAACAACCTTATCATGTCTCCTGTCAGTATTCTCTTTCCCAGACTAAACAAACCCAGTTCTTTCATTCTTCCCTCACAGCTCATATTTTCTAGATCTGTAATAATTTTTGTTGCTCTTCCCTGGACCTTGTCCAATTTATCCACATCTTTCCTGGAGTATGGCGCCCATAACTGGACACAATACTTCAGTTGACACCTAATAAGTGCAGAGTAGCATGGAAATATTACTTCTAGTGTCTTGCTTACAATAATCTCACTAACATCCCAGAATGACATTTGCTTTGTTTGTAACAGTATAACACTGATGACTCATATTTAGTTTATAATCCTTTATGATTCCCAGATCCCTTTTAGAAGTACTCCTTTTTAGGCCATCATTTTTCCATTTTGTACATGTGCAACTGATTGTTCCTTTCTAAGCGGAGTATTTTGCATTTGTCCTTATTGAATTTCATTCTTTTTATCACAGACCCTTTCTCCAGTTTGTTCAGATCATTTTGAATTTTAATCCTGTCCTAAAAAGCACTTGCAACTCACCTCAGTTTGGTATCATCTGCAAACTTTAGAAGTGAGCTCTCTATGCCATTATCTAAATCATTGATGAAGATGTTGAATAGAATCAGACACAGAATTGACCCTTGCAAATCCCCTTCAGACTTGTGTTGTTCATTTATATTCATCCTTTGTAATTTGACCTAGTTTCAACTTTTTGTAGATTT
The DNA here is from genome assembly GCA_032595735.1 of Pelochelys cantorii. Taxonomy (NCBI): domain Eukaryota; kingdom Metazoa; phylum Chordata; order Testudines; family Trionychidae; genus Pelochelys; species Pelochelys cantorii. Next base: position 70,546,059 of record CM064330.1, on the reverse strand, counting down.
ATTTTTTATTTTAGGTCATTCAAGATCTCCTGGTTAAGCCAGGGTGGTTTCTTGCCATACTTCCCACCTTTCCTATTCAGTGCAACAGTTTGCTCTTGTGTTCTTAATAATGTCTTGTTGAAAAACTGCCAACTGTTTTCAGTTTTTTTCCCCTCTACATTTGCTTCCCATGGGATCTTACCTACCAATGCCCTGAGTCTGCCTTCTTGATATTCATTGTCTTTATTTTACTGTTTTCTCTCCTACCATTTCTTAGAATCATAATTTCTATTATTTCATGATCACTTGCACCCAAACTGCCTTGCACTTTCAAATTCTCAACGAGATCCTCCCTATTTTTCAAAATCAAATCTAGAGGAACCTCTCCTCTTGTAGCATTCTCCATCTTCTGGAATAAAAAATTGTCTCCAATACCTTCCACGAACTTGCTGGATAATCTGTGCCCTGCTGTGTTATTTTCCCAACAGATGTCTGGGTAGTTGAATTCCCTTCTCATTGCAAAGTCCTGTGGGATGAATAATTTTGTTCATAGTTTTAAAAAAATGTCATCCATCTCTTTTTCCTAGTTAGATGGTCTATAGTTGACCCTTATCATGATATCACCCTTGTTTTTACCCTTTTATCTTTACCCACAGACTTTCAACAAGTCTGTCTCCTATTTCCATCTCAACCTCAGTCCACATGTATGCATTTTTAATATATAAGGCAACACCTCATCACTTTTTTTCCATGCCTGAACTTCCTGAGCAAGCTGTACCCTTCTATAGAAATAAGATTGGGGAACCAAAGACTCTTCTGATATTAAGGAATACAATCATTTTAATTTATTATTATTAATTATTTTTAAACAAGCTCTTCTATAAATTAGCTAACTAGCAATGGAAAGTTTAGATTAATTAAAAGAACTAAAAAGCTCCTTTGATTCTTTTATCTCTCCTGGGTGCATTAGAAGGCCTTCTTTCTTCTCCATTAAAATTTCTACCTGTCCACAAGAAATTACTTGATGCTCGTTAGGTATGAAGTTGTAGGTGGAGGGAATAAAAAGGTAGATATATGAAGTAATGGTACAGGTTGGACCTCCCTTATCCAGCACCGCTGGGACCTGTCCCGTCCCAAATGAGAGAATTTGCCAGCTATGGGGAAGTCCCCTTCCACTGGCCTCCCAGGATGCTCCCCCTCCCTGTAGCTGGCTCTGCTCCGGCCCCACTGCCACTGGGCTCCAGCCTGCAGGGCTTGGACCTGGGCTCTGGCCTGCTGGAGCTACCTGGGGATGGAGCTCCTCAGTCACTGTGGCCCCACTTCTCCCCCCACCTGAGCAGGAATTCCCGGGGACAGGGCTTATTGGCTGTCCCTCTTCTGCCATGTCCTGCTTCTGCTGCTCTCTGCTGGGGATCCCTGGGATGGGGCTTGCTGGCTACCCCGCCTTTGCTGCGCTCTGCCGGGATCCACAGGGACAAGGCTTTCCGGCTGCCCTGCTTTTGCTGCTGTCTGCCCTGCTGCTGCCCCACCCAGCTGGGGCTCCAGCTCACCAATGCTGCTGCTGCCTTGCTGGCTGAGGCTCCCCGGGGATGGGGGCTTAACATTGCTGCTGCCGCCATGCTGGCCAGGGCTCCTGGGGGCTCCCAGCCGGTTTGCATTCCCGGGCTCCGGGACTCTGATCCAGCAACATCCATGGTTCTACCGGACCACGGATGTTGCTGGACCAGTGTTACAGATTTCGGAGGTTCAAACTGTACTATACTGGAGTAATGGAGTTTCAGCTCCAGAGGGGACACAGAGAGACTAAATTCACTGGAGAGTAATTGGTGATGAGCGATAAAGGAAAATTCTCTTCTGAAGTTGCCTCACTTGAAGATCTGTTATGTATTTATTTCAATTGAAATACAAAGAAGACACCTGTTTCAAGATCCAGATACGCTATCAAATAGCTAAACAAACTATACAAAGAATAGTGACTCAGAAATGTAACAGTCTCTTCACAAAAATTAAATGGAGGTAACCAAATCAAACCAGAAATGTAAACAGCAAAGAATATACCATCCCACATAAAGCCCTTACTTCCCCCCAGAGCCTTAGCACATAGATTCTCTTTCTAGCATACTCAAAAGATCAACAAATTCAGGATAATTTGTTGTAAAACTCCAGTCATGTGAAGAAGTGGGCTGTGCCCACGAAAGCTCATGATACCATCTACATGTTTTCTTAGTCTATAAAGTGCTACCAGACCATTTGTTGTTTTTTCTGTACAGACTAACTCGGCTACCCCCTCATAGTTTGGTCCAAGCAGGGAGGAAGTTCGAAAGCCAAGACCCTCAATGAAAACACCCCGTCATCAGCTCCCTCTCTTTTATATATGGGGCTTCTGACAGAAGATGTGGCTATTTCATGAGAAGGACAGTCTTTTAAATGGTTTGGTCTTAGTCCATTTAGGCTTGTATCCAGGCCTGCCAGCAGAAGGGGGACAATGAGGGCAGTTGCTTCAGGGCACGGTGGTGGCCAGAGCCCCAGGCCTTTTAAATCACTGCAGGAGCATTGTGCTGCACACACTGTCCAGTACTAAGAGCTAGGCGGTGAGGGGGGAGGAGCAGGAGCTCATCCCTTCTAGGGACACGGAGCCACCCTCCTCCCTTGCAAAGGGGCCTGTGGAGGCTGTCAGCTCCACTGCTTGTATTGGGCATAAGCAACACCTTTAAATTTCATCTAGAATCTAGCAGGATAACACAAGATACTGGTGTCATAGGCTCCTGCTAAAATGTACTGCTTAAGAAGCAAACTCCTACTACCCTTCACCAACTTGGAAGAGGACTCCAAATGAGGCACATTGCAGGAGTGTCATCTTGAGGTGACAAAAGCATAGATACCAGTTGTGAGGTCTGCACCTAAAAGTAAAGGTTTCAGGATCCAAAGCAGACACAGATAGAAAAAAAGCTATTCTCGTCACTGATGCCATAGGAGTGTATAAAACCAGCTGGCAATCTAGCAAAGCTCTAAGGTCTCAATGAGCAAGACACTGAAGTACATGTCTAATTTTTAGCATGTAACTAGTCCAACTGACTTCAAAGGGATGACTCCCATGCTTCACGTTAGGCATGTGCTTCAGCACTTTGCTGAATCTGGCTTGAGATGTGCGAGTGAACTCAGGAGACCAACAGCTAATGAAAACCCTAAGTCAAAGGGAATAATTTTTGCCATCGCCTTTGGTTGCTTCCTACGCTATCACCTCAGGCTTGTCTGGGATGAGTTCCAGACAGACTCTCTTTCATCACTTCCCCACATTGGCTAAAGCTCCTCACCTCATAAGCTGAATTTGAGATGACAGAGGTTCAGAGCAGGGCGCCACCTGCATACTGAAAATACCATAACTCTTGCCTCCTTACTAACTAATGCTGACCCACCTCAGAGGTGGATGAATGCACCTTAAAATCCTTGGTTGGGCATATTATAATTTAATTGCCATTCTTAAATAGCAGGAGAGACTGAGTCAGGACAGTTGAGCACTTCACATGCTCATATCTGCAAAATAGCCCTTGAGGAGCTGCTTAGAATTCCAAAGCAATTTCTCTCCCTGGACCACATCAAAGACACTGCTCCCAGCTTTCAGTCCTGATGCTGAGTCTCAGATGAGGCAGGGAAGCTTATGCTTCAAATTCTTACCCAGCTCAGCTGGAGCGTTGGTAGATGTAGGTAGGGCAGAAGTGTTGTGGCTTGAGATGTGAGGGAGCCATATTAATTCTATGAGATGTTTATCTGGAAAGCCAAAGTAGGTGCCTGCTAAGACTAAACTTACAGAGACGCCTACAGGCTTGAGATCCCAGAATTATTTGTTTTTAAAACCTCCTGATTCATTAGGCAGGTTTCTGCACATTATCCGGAGCTAGAGAGCTCTCTCTCATTGCCCTCACTCATATGGAAACCTTTTATATGATGGGGAGTGTTCTTTGAAATTGCCGCACTGTTGTGGCCTAGATTAAATGGACGGGAAAGGGAGATGAATTAATACCGCCAAGGAAGAAGGTGATTGGCATATAAGATATGACCCCGTTCAAACTTGTGGCTGCTTTATATTTTAACAAAGATTTCCAGCTGTAATATTGGTACATGTCAGGATCTGGCAATGATTTATCATCTTAAGGATACAGTTATGGTAGAGATCCTTAGCATGCCTGTGTGTGTGTGCAATTAACATATGTGCTCAAATGTGGTAACTGTAGAAAGCAGGCAAACACACCATTTAAAAATATGAATCTTAATGATTTCATATTTCATGCTTTGGGTGTTTGAGCAATCACAAACCCATTGTCAATCATTCAAAACAATCTACCATTGTTTGTTCAACATACTGAACATGGAGTATTTGATGGCAACCCTACTGAAAGCATGTGCTTACATATGTTTGTGTTTCTTCTACAAATCATTCTAAATTGACCATACATACTGAGCGCACATTTCTTCTTCTGTATCTGGAGTTGTTTCCCTCACTGAAGTAAGTCAATGTTCCGAGTACACATTAAAATATAATAGCAAGGACTTTCTTAGACATGCTAGTAACTCCATATAAACTATGAATAAGAAGGGTGGGGAAATGAAGCTATGTGAATATTTCAATAAAACTAAGTATCCAGGCAATTTCAGCTTAATAATTCATCTGTCAGCATAAATTTGTGCATATAAATAGCTTGATTTTCTTTTCAGGTTTATTGCCTCCCTCAGGCTATGTCTACATTACAGAGTATTTTCAGAAAAAAAGTTGTTTTTCCAAACTTCACTTACATCCACACTGCAATCGTGTTCTTTCAAAAAAAAATCGAAAGAACAGAGGGGTTTTCCCGACATTGGTAAACTTCCTTCTACGAGGAAGAAGCCTTTTTCCAAATGAGCTCTTTCGGAAGAAGGTGCGTGTGGATGGGGCAGAGGGAGTTCTTCTGAAAAAAGAGGAAAGAGGAAAAAGCACAGGTGCCCTGGTGGCCACTCCATCCATAGTAATCACAGTTTAAATGCGAGATAGCATCCATTTAGTGTGGACGCTGTCTTTTGAAAAAGCAGATTGCTTTTTTGATGTGCTTTGGCAGTGTGGACGCTCTCTTTTGGAAGAAGTTTTTCAGAAGATCTCTTCCGGAAAAGCTTCTTCTGAAAGACGCCCACAGTCTAGACATAGCCCCAGAGATGCAGCATTGTTGTTCATCAAATGCCACTCTGTGTGTGTGTGTGTGTGTTCGAGGCACATGATATTAATATTGTGGGAGCACTTAGAGGTTTCAGATACGATTAGGGCACCATTATCCAAGGCACTGTAATACACACAATAAGAGTTCCTACCCCAAAGAGTTTACACTTACCCATGATTTGCTAATATCTAACACCAGCAACCAGTTCCAGATGGAAGAGAAGAAACAGCAGAATAAATTAACTTTTTTTGTCAGAAGGACTGTTCTGATCATAGCCAATTTGATGTGCTTTTTGTCCTTATTTGTGTTCTCTGTTTTTACTTGTTTTGCAACTGCACCATCATTAACTTGTTGGGTTGCAGCTTCATATCTGAAATGAGCAATGTGTATTTTCTTAAGGTATCATACCAAATCGAGTGAAACAAGTCAATTTACTTGTTTTTTACTCAGGAAAATCTAACTAAGTGAATGAGGTAGGTCTTACATGAAAATAGAAGCATTTCTCTCTATACAGTCTCTCCCTTTCCAGGAACTGTGAATTACTATTTGCCCTGTTATCTTGTCTCTACAGCTACATACTTTGTTGGACTATACAATAGAGTGAATATCCATTTTGTATCACCGATTAGCTCATTTTAACATTTCTATGGAAGTAGCAAATGTATTTCTTGACTACATTAGTCTGGATTTAGAGCATCTATACCAGGTCTAATATCCAATAACAAGAAAATGAATGTAGTCAACTACCAAATAAAACTTTTGACTGCTTTCCATGCATATATAGGTTTAATGGGTTTACATTTTCAGACCCGGTAACATATGTATTATTGGATGATTTTATATCCAGTGTTCCACTAGACAATTTGGGTCTGACGCTTGTGGGAAAGGAGTACTAGTGCTTGAAAATGACTCAATTTTTATACAAATCAAGGGATTTTTATTACAAATACACAGTGAGTAAATCAAAATAACTGATAACCCTCTGCATTCCAAGGCCACGAGACATTGTGGGGAAAGGAAGAATCATAGAATCATAGAACTGGAAGGGACCTCGAGTGGTCATCAAGTCCAGTCCCTTGCCCTCATGGCAGGACCAAGCACTGTCTAGATTATCCCTGACAGATGGCTATCCAACCTGTTCTTAAATATCTCCAGTCATAGAGATTCCACAACCTCCCTAGGCAATTTATTTCAGTGTTTAGGAAAAACTTCCTAACTGTCAGGGTTGTTAATGTCCAACCTAAACCTCCCTTGCTGCAGTTTAAGCCCATTGCTTCTTGTCCTATCATCAGAAGCCAAAAAGAACAATTTTTCTTTCTTGTCCTGGTAACACCCTTTTAGATACTTGAAAACTGCTATCATGTCCCCCCTCAGTCTTCTCTTTTCTAAACTAAACAAGCCCAGTTCTTTCAGTCTTCGCTCATAGCTCATGTTCTCTAGACCTTTGATCATTTTTTGTTGCTCTTTTCTGCACCTTCTCCAATTTCTCCACATCTTTCTTGAAAATGAACCCCCCGGCGCCCCGTCCCACAAGCCAGGCTTAGCAGTAGTGAGGGCTGCAGCCCAAAGGCCATAGCAGACCGCACCACAGCTGCAGACCTATTCTTCCCAAGGTAATGGCTGGAGGGTTCCCAGTCATGCTCCTTGCTGTCTGAACCTTGGATGGCCTCCAAATGCCATTCTAGAGGAGGTGAAAGGACTCTGTGGAGGAGAAAGCAGTATATGCAGTGTGATTTAAATTGCTGTTTGACTGGTACTTAGACAATGTTCAAGACGACATTTAAACCCCACAATCACAATAATTGTATAGCACTCAAAACATTTATAGGGTTGTCCAAACATTAACTAACCCTCACATTGACCCAGGGATGTAGATAAGTATTTTTATTTCCATTTTTGAGATGTGGAAATTGAAGCAGGGTGAATATCTTGTTTGGGGATCACACAGCAAGTCAGAAGCAAAGCTCAGGAGTTCCTGATCTGAAATTACAGTATTAGCTAAACTTCAAGTGAAATTGAGTGACTTCTCTCTCTAGAGAAGAAAATCCAAATTGGTGTCCTCTAAGGGTAGATCTGAGAAATGCTTCAGAATACAGACCCTCATAGTTTGCCCTGCAGGCTAATCACCAGCTTTTAAATAACTCCACTATAATACTGGCAAAGCACTATGTGGAAAAACAGAATGGCCATTACCAACTCCAATAATAGCTTGCACATAGCCTTTGAAATTACAACTTTCTTGAATGAGAGAGGGATTGCTAGCTAGTATATTAAGGTTGTTCTTTATTCCTTTTAAAATGTCATGGACTTGCACTCAGACAGCTACCGGACCGTATTAAAATCAACCCCAGTTTAATGTCCTTGCTTAAAAATGGTAGATTTGTAATATACTAATAAACTGTGCAAAAAAATCCCAAAATTGATTTTTCTTACAAGCATCTTTGATAGAACAATGTTCTCTCTGACTTTCTAGTTTAATATTTTTTTTCTATCTGTCATGCTCCTCTATCTCCATCCTTTCCCGGCTGACTGTAGAAGCAAGCCTGACAGTTACCATGCATTGAGAGGAGCCCCTAAATAACCTGTCACAAGTATTCAGAATATGCATGCCGAGCAAATTTATGAACATTTTCAGTAGATGGTCTCATTACTTGAAACAGGATAAGCTGGTTACCACCGCCAATGACCTTTCATTTAAACTATGAATTGATTTAAAAAAAATCTATAGCTTAAAAAAGTCTATAGTGCCTAACATTTGTGCAGTGTTATATTTTATCTTGGACTTTACAACAATAAAGGAATAAAAATGATACAGAACAAAACAGCTTTTGTTCTCTTTCTTAGTGCAAGAATGATACCACAAAACTATGTAGATTGATGGAGACTAACTATGTTGGTTTAGAAAAAACAAGGAGTCCTGTGGCACCTTAAAGACTAGCAGATTTATTTGGGCTGTGGCCCACAAAAAAAAAATACATTTATTAACCTTTAAAGGTGCTATAGGACTCCTTGTTGTTTTTGCTGAAACAACTAATATGGCTACCCCTCTGAAACATGTAGACTTAGATTCTGAAGGGGCAACTGCAATGCAAAATATGAATGCATGCTTCAGAAGAAATTGCCTACCTGAAAATAAAAAGTTTTATAAAAGTAGGCCATTAGCATTTTTTTTCATTTGAGAGGCACAGAATGCACAAGAAGTTTCTAATTAGTTCACAGACTTCTTATCTCTATATGAGAAACAATTGAGGTCAGTTGGCTTTTCTGGATGTCCTTCCATAGTTCAACTGCTAGATACAGTACCTAGTGGAGATAATCCTGTGTGTAATGTATTCCATCTGTTGCAAGACTGAAATGAACATTTGGTTCTCTGGCCTGCCAAGTGAGCTGCTATTAGCTGCCAACGTGTAATTGTAACATGCTAAAAAGGAGAAAAAGCTTGTTGAATTTCACGACTCTCACATGAAAATGTGGCTTTGGAAAACAATTGCTAGAGTGGCATAAGGTAGAAGAGAAGTGAATTATTCATACCCACTTTTTTCTTTTTCCCCTTTCAGGTATTTCAAGCCTCCCTCTGCTTGCACCAGTGTTTCCAGCAGCATCTATCAACAGCGAGTAGATTGTGACAATGCTACTGCATGACTTTTGCAGCTGCCAAGCATTACTTGAACTGGAATCCAAGTGTTTAGCAGCACATAGACATATTCAGGTATCCTGATTTTCTCTTGATTTCCTTTCCTCCTAGATAAAGCATGTCAAGGAAGATAGAATGTCTTTAGTAGTCTTCAGTACTGTCAATTTGATTATGTCGAAGGAAATTTTAGATTCCAGTCACTGGGGGCAATAGCAGTTCATGAGGACATATGTGAGCTAGGTTTAATCTTGCTAGCTCAGCTCCCAGGACAGTGACTCTATGGCAGAGTGTGCTTTGGTGCAAGCTAGCCCTATGGATCCAGGATTCCAAGTAAGTTTGTATATAGCCTGTGCTATGGCATTTTTGTACTTCATTTCTCTGGTACCTGAACTAGAGATATTCAGTCCCACCCCTTGACTGCAGGGTAGAAACACAGAGGCTACATCTACACTACACATTTATTTTGGAATAAGCTATTCTGTAATAGTTATTCTGAAATGGCTTATTTCAAAATGGCACATCTATACTGCAGGGAAGCCTCAAAATTAGTCCGAGGCAGGCTTCGCTAATATAGACTTGCTATTTTGATTTTGAGCCCCAGTAGGCACTGGGGAGGAATAAGTTAGAATGGCTCTGGTGAGGGGCTATTTCGAAATAGCAGAAGTGGAGCGTCTACACAGCCCCTATTCCAAAATAACTATTTTGGAATAGACGTTATTCTTCATAGAATGAGGTTTACAAAAGTCAGAATAAGCCTCCCGTTATTTCAAAATTATTTTGAAATAATGCTATTGCTGCTTAGATGCTCTCATAGTTATTTTGGAATAACAACCGTTATTCCAAAATAACTTTGCTGTGTAGATGCACCCAGAGAGAACCAGATTAGGGCAAGATATTTGCACAAAGGTGAGGCTCATTTGTACATCAGTGAAGCAAGGAGAACTTAAAATGGCCCCTGAAAGAGGAGCTAGAGATTCTCCTGATCAATGTAAAGGAATTGTCTGGTGACATAAAGCCCCCTAGCTAGAGGGTCTGAGGCTAGGCTCCAGTACATGGTCTGACTGTTTTGGGTTAGTAGAACTCATGAATGTCTGATTTTCTGAGGAGCTAGCGTGGACAAAGGACATATAGTACAGGATGTAAATGCAAAAAAGAGAGAACCATACTGATGTTAAACAAAACAAGAAGACGCAAGTGTCTGTATAGTACAGCGGTGTGCAACTTTTTTTCATTCACGACCCCTAGATCTCCTCCACCCAAAAAAAGCGCCGGGAACATTTTGTTGAGCAAAAAAAAAAAAAAAAAGTCACGGCCCCTTTAATTGCCACTCGCCCCACCCCCATGTGTGTACGGCTGCTGAGCCAGGAAAAGCAGAAAATACCCACCAGCCAGATCACAGCACTGCGACCCTCCATGGATTGCGCACCGCTGGTATAGTACAATCTATAACAATCAGCCCAGTCCTCTCCTCATTCTCCAGGAAATACAAAATAGCCTGTCCATGCAATTTTCTAGATTATTCTCCAGAAGAAATCTGCAAAAGCAAACAGTACCCCTGGACAGATTGGGCTGTAACACGAACAGTGTGTGAATTCTGTTTTCTTTTTTAGGAGATGCTGGGTGCCTAAATACCTTAGAGAATCTGGTCCTGAGTGATCACTGATCACCACTTCACCAAGAACTCCTATTCAGCCAGCAGCTCTCTCTAGAACATTGACAAAAAAGCAGTGGAACAAAGTCCAGAGCTAGATTGTGTGCATATAAATCTAGTTGAAAAACAACAAACAACATAGTTTGGTAAGCATAGGGAAAGTCTTGGATTAACAAACATGGATAACTCTTTGTATGTGTGTCTTCTGCAGGTTAAATCCTGCTTCACTGTGCACCTCTCTTGCCCCCATGGCTGTTTTGTGGCAGTCTGCCATTTTAGTTGGTGACATGAGATTTCCTGCTGGACTTCCTACTCCTGATGGGAAGAGCTGTGGCTGAGGTACTGCTGCACTCCAGCAATTCCTAGTTGCCAGTACAGACCCTTCGGTTGTGTCTACACTGCACCCAGAGCTCAAAATAAGCAACACAATTTGAGCTATGCAAATTGGGTAGCTTATTTCAAGTTAATTTTGAAATAGCTTATTTTGAAATTTGGCACTATCTACACAGCACTTATTTTGAAATAAATCACTGTTCCAAAACGTCCCTTACTCCTCGTGGAATGAGGTTTACAGGGACGTCGGAATAGTGAGCCCGTTATATTTCAATATAACAGACGTGCTCAAAAGACGGGGAATAGCTATTTTGGACAAGTGTACAAATAGGAAGACTTCTCTCCTGCCCCTGCCAAAAGAGCCATACAAAGTTCCATTTGCATATTAACATATCTAGATAAATGGCTCTCTTTCTAATTTCTATTAAGTATTCCACATTTGAAATGCTATTTGTGGACAGTACACATAGGCATTGGGATGGCTGGCAAATGAAAAACTTTTGGAAATACCTCTAATAAAAATAAGGGTGGAGGGCAGGTTATCACAGAAATATCTTTACTAAAATATTTTAAGATTAACAAGGAGTTTAAGGTCTCAGGCAATGCAGGTGCCCAGAATGACAGGCTTTCCTTGTGCAAGATGATCCCACCTCCAGACCTAGGCTCAGAGTGAAAAAAGAAATGGCAGAAATGGATTGTAGTTGTGAACAATGTCATGACTGTTGATGTGTAGAAATCACCGCAGGCAGAAGCAGGGCATAAACCCCTAGAAGTCAGATTATCTTAGACTAATTAAAAAGAGCACTCACTCGGTCAGAACTTAATGTTCAGTATGGCTTGCTTCTTCCAGCCCACTCCCTTTCCCCCAGGACAATGAGCTCAGGCAGGATGCTCTTCACCTTGGCTGAATGCCACATTTTGAAGTGCACTCGGAATGCAAACTATATAACGACAAATTCTTGCCTTCAGAAGAGGCTTTTTTAACGTTATTCATTTCCCCTCTACTATTGCTGGGATAATTGTGATCTAAATGCAATACAGGAATTCACAATTACACATATGTGTGTTGCCATATGTGCGGCTTTATTTATGTGGGAAGCCTTTTTGTCCCTGATGAACAACACTCAATGGAAGGATTATGCCTTCCAGTGTTTATAAATGTATTCTAACCAGATAATGCATCTTTACAGGAGGTTTACACAAGGTCATGTTAGACATTCTGCCCTGCTCTTTCTGTAATGTTACCTGCGTCCATCTGCCAGCAAAGCTGAAATGCCTACCTATCCCTGATACCTGAAAGCTATTTAGCTGCACTGTGTTTCAATAAATCAGTTTTTTTCCTGCTAATACTTGTGAATTCTCTTCGCCGTGTGGTACAGGGCAACATACATAAAACCCAAACTCAAGAGCACTTACAGTATGAGAACAATATTCAACCACAGCATTATTACACAGTATTCCTTATGAAATAAAAAATACAGCCCTTGTGAAAAGGCCTGGTCTGTGATCCTCCTAAGGTAGAGCTGCAGAGCAATCTCCTGCTCTAGAGGCCCAGAAACACAAACATTGTCAATGCCTATACCTGTGTTTCCCCAGGCACAGTAATTTCAGAGGCTCTGCAGGATGTCTGAACAGAAGCACATTAGAATACTCTAGGGTATGGCTACTGCCACAAAGGTATTTAAGAACACTTTTTGAAAGCACCTTTTCTCTGAGGTTCGGTGTATTGCCTCAGTAATAATCATTCCACATGACCAAGAGACACATCTTATTTCTGTTTGGTGCTATGAAGGGGAGTGTAGATGTTGACAAACCTGATTGCCTTCTAAAACAATGTAACTGGCTCTGTGGATATAGGGAAGGTGGTGGATGTGATATACCTTGACTTTAGCAAAGCTTTTGATACAGTCACCCATAGTATTCTTGCCAGCAAGTTAAAAAAGTATGAATGGGATAATGGACTGTACAGTGGATAGAAAGCTGGCTAGATCATCAGGCTCAATGGGTAGTGATCAACAGCTTGATGTCTGGTTGGCAGTCAGTATCAGGCGAAGTGCCCCAAGGGCTGGTTCTGGGGTCAGTTTTGTTCAACATCTTTATTAAGGATCTGGATGAGGAGGTGGATTGCACCCTCAGCAAGTTTGCAGATGACACTAAGATAGGGGGAGATGGGCAGGAGGGCAGGGATAGGGTCCAGAGTAATCTAGACAAATTGGAGATTTCAGGCAAAAGGAATCTGATGAGGTTCAACAAGGACATGTTCAAAATTCTGCACTTGCGATGGAAGAATCCCGAGCATTGCTACAGCTGGGAACTGATTGGCTAAGCAGCAGTTCTGCAGAAAAGGATCTGGGGATTACAGTGGATTAGAAGCTGGATAGGAGTCAACAGTGTGCCCTTGTAACCAAGAAGGCTAATGACATAGTGGAGTGCATTAGTAGGAGCATTGCCAGTAGATCTAGGGAAGTGATTATTCCCCTTTATTTGGCACTGGTGAGGCCACATCTAGAGTACTGCGTCCAATTCAGGCCTCCCCCCCCCATTACAGAAGGAATGTGGATGCATTGGAGAGAGTCCAGCAGAGGGCAACAAAAATGATTAGGGGGCCAGAGCACATGACTTATGAGGAGGGGCTGAGGGATTTGGGCTTATTTAGTCTACAGAAGAGTGAGGGGGCATTTGATAGCACCCTTCAACTATTTGAAGGGGGGGGTTCAAAGAGGATGAAGAGATGCTGTTCTCAGTGATGACAGATGACAAAATGAGGAGCAATGGTCTCAAGTTGAAGTGGGGGAGGTCTAGGTTGGATATTAGGCAAAACTATTTCACTAAGAGGGTGGTGAAGTACTGGAATGGGTTACCTAGGGAAGTGGTAGGATCTACATCCCTAGAGGTTTTGAAGTCCCAGCTTGACAAAGCTCTGGCTGGGATGATTTAATTGGGATTGGTCTTGCTTTTCGCAGAGGATTGGACTTGAAGACCTCCTGAGGTCTCTTCCAACCCTTTGATTCCATGAAATGGGCACTCAGTTCCAGGAATCCTGATGATCAGAGCAGGAGTGACAGTTGATTAAGTTAATTTGTGAATCAATTGGAAATACAACAGACATAAGCAGAAAAATACAGCAAGTGCTAAAAAGCAGTGATGTCCTCAATGATGTAAGGCTATGATGGCTACTTTGCTTCCAAGCAGGGCCGACTCAAGCCATTCCTGTGCCCCGGGCAGTGGGCGCGCGACGCATGTGCGGCTCTGCCCCCGGGTGCACGGTGCATGCGCGGCTCCGCCCCCTGGTGTGCTGCGCACCTTACAGCTGCAATCGGGCGCGCGGTGCCTAATTGCAGCTCTAAGGGGTGCCACGCGGCCGGGCGCACGGCACCCCTTACAGCTGCCATTAGGCGCCCCCCCCAGGTTGGCACCCCAGGCAGCTGCCCGGCTAGCCCCCTGCCTTAATCCGGCCCTGCTTCCAAGATGCACTGCTCCCCTATAAGGATGGTTCTGGTCAGTGCTTACCCTTTTTGTGACCATTCAGCCACAGAGTCCTGCTCTAGGTGGCAAGAATTAGTACCATGTGGATCAGCACAGGACCTGAGGGAAAGGAGATGGCTTTGAGCTATCCCTACTGCTTTGATACTGGGATCAGCTGGGTGCTGTCTTGGCCCTGATATGCTGCTCTAAAAAATTATGCTGGGAGTAATGGCTCCCTAGTGGCTACTCTGTAGTCAGAGGATCACAGTACTCTTTAGTCATATCTCCTTCCTCCTGGCTTCCTCCTCCCCTAGCTGATCCCCTTTTGCTGTTAGTAGAGAGCCAGCTTTGCATCACCCGGGGATTCTCCTACCCAAGGGAAATCCCTAGCTTCCCGCTTCTGACAATTTTCTTGCTACTTAACATTGCTTGATCTTGTCCTTGAAGTCAATAATTTTCCAACAGCAGTCTGATATATGCCTTTATTGAACTCTTGATCCAAGATAGCATTCATTTGTTACTTTCAGAAATAGTTATGTTAAATTCAATTTGTGCTTATGTATGAGAATGAATTTTACTAATTTGTAAGTGGAAAATATCAAATTAGTACTTTCATAATCAAGATGTTTGTGGAAACTTGATTTGAAAGAGTGGTTACAAAATGCAAATATTAGTTTGGAAATCTCATAACATCAGGTTAATATACTTTTTAATTATTCACTGGGATACTACAGTATTAGTAGATGGTATTTAAATTATTAATACCATTGCTTTCCATTTCACATGGAAGCAAGTTTTTACAGGAACCTTTCAAGTGAATGTGATCAGACTGACTCTATTTATTATTCAGGGTTTTAATCTGCACTCTACAACAGACTCATGCAGAACAGAACAAGCATAATTTCCACCGTTTACAGAGCATGGACTATTTCCTAGGCAATTTTTCATTTTTTACCATGAAAAAAACCCAACCAAACCATACTTACATAACTTTGGTTTTACTGTTGGTGATTTCTTAAACTGATTATTTATACATTACTCTAAATGTGCATGGTGCTTTACAGATAGATATGACATAGTCCCTGCTGTCCAACTATAACTGATGGAAGAGAATGTTTTCCCATTTCTAAATCCAAATTCCTTTCTATGTGCCTCTGTTTATTTATCTAACCTACCAGACTCATATCTAAAATACCTATTGTTGTAATATGTAGGCACTCTATAAATATATTGGGAAACTTCATTTATGTGATGAAACTTTATTTCTTTCTGTTGATTTATACTCAAATTAGGTCAGTCTTTGTGTCTCTGTTGAGGATCAATGGTGGATTACTAGTGAAAGACCTATTTACCAGTGTGGGCTTCATCGTAGTTTTGAGGTGTTTAGATTTGGGCACATTCTGAATTATAGTGATAGCAAATTCCATTGCCAAGGGCACATTAAGATTGCTCTCTGTTCCAGCTTCTAGAAAACTTTCCAGCTTTGGTGTCATTGTTGTTCACTACAATGGGCTGCCGAAAGACATGGGTTCTGAGACAGCTGGGTCCTCATCTGTCATGGACCTGGAATCCAGAAGAAGATAGGCCGACAGGGGAACAGAGAGTCCCAGTATGATCTGCTGCTGTTATTTTTTCCCACCTAGAAAATGTGCCATTGGAGTTTGAGCTAATTGGAGCAAACACCTACATGAACACTGGGGAGAGAAGGGACACCAGTTTGCAGTTTTTCTTACTGAACCCCAAGCTCCATGAAACTTGCCTTGTTTCAGATTCTATCAGAAAGTCAAATTAATTCTGAATCACTAAACCAAACTTATGTATGAATGTACATCAAAACCAAGTGAAAGAGCACCTGAAGTTACTACTAAACTATGTGCTGAGCTGCTAGGTTTGTTTTAACTTTAAATTCAAACAAACCAAACCTCACTCACACATCTCAAAATCAAATAGTTTTTTTCACAAGTGCTTGCTAATGAAAAACCAATGAATTCTGTACAGCTGTAGCAAAGGAATTTTAAAAATCTGTGTTATGGCTTCAAGTGACCAAAATTGATTAGTATCTGACAGCTGTTTGGTGACCAATGTCTAACTGGCAGGTGTCAAACTCATAACACCCACCAATTTTACTTAATCAGATGCTGTGTCAGAAATGATCAAGCAAAGAGGTCAAGAATTAAAGCCTGATCCTGAAAACTCTGATTCGTGCAAGTAGCCCCACTCAGCCAGTCACTGAATGAGGGTTTAGAGGACCCATATGGACACAGACACTGAAATACCTTTTTCTCTGAGATATGGTTCCTCCAACTCAAGCCTAAAGTGTATTTATGGGGCAAGATGGAAAAGATGCACTTTTAGTATTCGTGAATACTGGCCAAACTGGACAGTACCTATGCAAAAGAATAAATGGACACAAATCAGATATTAGGAATGGCAATATACAAAAACCTGTAGGAGAACACTTCAATCTCCCTGGACACATAATAGCAGATTTAAACGTAGCCATCCTGCACCAAAAAAACTTCACGACCAGACTTCAGAGAGAAACTGCTGAGCTGCAGTTCATCTGCAAATTTGACACCATCAGCTCATGATTAAACAAAGACTGTAAATGGCTAGCCAATTACAAAAGCAGTTTCTCCTCTCTTGGTGTTCACACCTCCAGATCAGCTGCTAGAAGTGGGCCTCATCCTCCCTGATTGAATTTACCTCGTTATCTCTAGCCTGATTCTTGCCTGCATAGTTATACCTGCCTCTGGAAATTTCCACTACATGCATCTGATGAAGTGGGTCTTTGCCCACGAAAGTTTATGCTCCAATACATCTGTTAGTCTATAAGGTGCTACAGGACTCCTTGTCGCTTTTGCAGATCCAGACTAACACGGCTACCGTTCTGATACTTTTAGTATTCTTGTCATTCTGGGCCTAAAGAAAGAATTTCAGCCTCTCTGGTTATCAATCAGAAGTACTATATTCATTGGAAAATAAACCTATTGGTATGATCACATGAATTAATTGTGCTTTTAACAAAAATATACTCACTATGCCAAGTTGTTTGGTGTAAAAAAAAATCCATGATAGCTGAGAAATGAAAGCTTGCCAGAACAGTCTATCGCAGAGATCACTGGGAAGTGCGTAGGGGAAACACTGTGTAAAAATAACATTGTTTAAGGGGAGTTATTTTTTAAACCAATCAATAATTTTAAATGTATTTGCATCCGTGCATTTTCTTAACTGGAAAATCTTGACTAATTTAAAACAAAACATGTTTGTCTGAGCTGATCAAAGGGTTTTCAAATCATATTCCTCTAACTAAACACCACCCCCATTTTGGGGAGGTAAAAGGCACAGGGCAGTCCTCAGGGCCACATATCACACTTTGCAATAGGATAATACCTTTTTCTAGGTGGGAATGAACTCTCAGGCAGTAGCCGGGGGATCACAGGAAGACACACTAATAGGAGTTATACATAAACCTTCCCCAACAACACTGCAATCTATTCTGTCTCCAACACCCTAGATATATAGTCAGATTTATGCTCTGACCCACTTGAGAGTCCAAACAGCCCCATCTCCCCCTTTATGCCCATCTTGAACTAAGCAACCTTCCAATTTTGTTGTGTGATCTGAAGCTATGCTGTGGCACGAGCTCAGAATTAGGAGTTCTTGGTCTTACTGCGTAGACTTGTTCCAGCTGCTCTGGCTCCTGTATTAGCCCAGGCCATCCTGCTGGCTCCAAGCTTCGTTCTCTCTTAATCCCACATCTGCTGCCTCCCCTATTTCTTCTTCCCAGCAGAAAGTGGAAGTTAGATTCTTTCTAGCACAATAGATTCTTTCCAGCCTCCAAGGGCAACTGACTGTCCAAAGTCATCCATGTCACCCACGAGCAAGCTCCCCTCTTAGTTTGGGAGTAACATTCCTCCACGCCAGTGAAACTCTTGTCACTGACAACTAGCCCTGGTCTTTGTTCATGAGTGACACTCGTCCCCCTCAGTGAAAGTCCATCAGGTTGTTAACCCATCTCCCCATCTCCTGCTACCCGCTTACCCCACAACAGAACAACCACAATAGAGTTCCCCACCTTCCTGCCCCTTACCATGAGGGCTTTTCCTGTAGCGGAGGGGACTCTACACCACTCCACAGAAAATAGAAAGATTTTATAGCCATAAGCATAATCAACAATTTTTTTTGTAGATCTCTGTGCAGTTTGGTTCAAACAGCTTTCTGTGCACTGAATTGTTGTACAAACTCATTTTCTTGCCATTGACATGTCCAGAAGCACTGTGAATCTCAGCAAAAAGAGAATTGTACTTATGTAACACTTAAAACTCCGTATCATGTATAATGTAACTCTTAAAACTCTCACCCTGGAAGCTGATGAGCAGCATCTGTGTGGGGCTCAGTGCAGCCAATTCTCCTTGCAATACTGATCATTTGTATTGAAATAGGACCATATGTCAATAATTGTTTAGCATTCTGCAATCTCCATTGTGACACTTATGCCCAGACTTGGAGAAATTCAGCCAGGGGCTGAGCTCTTTTCAAAATCTGCCTTTAATTATGGGAGCTAATGAGTCTTAAAATCTGGCCTTTATTTAGGTACTTTAACGGGAGCTGAGCACTTCAGAAAATCTGGCTCATAATTAAACACAAGTGTGTAAGAAGAGAGGTATGGAGCGCTTTATTAAAACAAGCATTGTGGATTTTTTCCACACCTATCATCTTCTCTATGGAATAATCCCTAGGGTAAATATAAAAAAATGAAAAGATTTGCGAGAGACCACTGGCTAGTGATGAACCAGAAAAGGAAGTTACTTGCCCTGTGCAGTAATGACTGTTCTTTGAGGTGTATCCCCCTGTGGGTGCTCCACTGTTGGTGACAGGTTATCCCCAGAGCCGCAGTTTGGAGCTTTTTCTTAGCAATTGTCAGTCGGGCTGCACATGCATGAAAGGTGCCTTGCGCCATTAGCGATTTGACACCTCACACACGCAGCCTGATCCCCACCTTCAGTTCATCATCTACACCTGAGTAATTAAGACTCTGAGTAGAGGAGAGGAAGGGAGGGGCGTGGAGCACCCATGGGGACACACACCTCAAAAAACAGTTGTTACTGCACAGGGTGAATAACTTCCTCTTCTTCTTCGGGTGATGTCCCCAAGGGTGCTCCACTGTTGGGGTACGTCTAGACTACAGGCTTTTGTCGACAGAAGTTTTGTCAACAGATACTGTCAACAAAGCTTCTATCGACAAAGAGCGTCTAGACTACATCCAATTCTGTAGATAAAGCAAGCCGCTTTGTCAACATGACAGTGTAGACACAAAGGACAGTGTAGATGCAATAACACCTTCTGTCGACAGAACTCTGTTGACAAAAGGCGTTATTCCTTGTAGAATGAGGTATACAGCCGTTGACAAAGCTGCTGAGTTCTGTCGACGTTATGTTAACAGAACTCAGTGGCAGTGTAGACGCAGGTATAGTTTTGTCGACAAAAGTCCACTTTTGTCAACAAAACCCTGTAGTCTGGACGCATCCTTGGTGACTACAAGCAGTACTCAATGTGGATGGTGGGACTCGGAGTTACTGCTTAGTGACAGAGGATAGTACCGCTGTAACCACTTCTGTATCAGCTGCTTGCTGAAGCATGACAGCGTAATGTCTGGTGAAGGTATGGTCAGACGGCCAAGTGGCTGCCCGGTGTATGTCTTTAAGGGGCACGCTATTTAGGAAAGCCATAGATGTTGTCGTGGCATGAGTGGAGTGTGTTCTCGGTGGAGCTATCAATTGCTTATTGCGAAGAGAGTGGCATTGCAGTACACAGGATGATATCAGTTTGGAAATATGTTGTGCTGAAATTGGCGTGCCCGTGGAGTGCTTTGCAACGGACACAAAGAGGTGTGGGGACTTGTGGAACACCTGTGTTCTGTCTATATAAAATGCTATAGCCCATCTAATGTCCAAAGTGTGAAGCATGACATCATGTCTGGGGGATGCATGGGGTTTTAGGAAAAATGTAAGCAGGACTATGGGCTCATTGATATGAAAATAGGTACTGACTTTGGGTAGAAATGATGGATGTGGTCTTAAAGTCACTTTGTCCTTGGCAAATATAGTGTAAGGAGAGCCCGCCATCAAGGCACCTAACTCATTAACCCTCCTTGCCGAGGTAATGGCCACTAAAAATAGCACCTGCATTGTAAGGAGTGGGAGTGGGCAAGTGGCCAGAGGTTCAAAGAGGGGAGGTCTCATAAGGCAATCTAAAACTGGGTTTAGGTCCCATGAGGGCACTGGGGTCCTGTGAGGAGGATAGAGGTTCCAGAGACTTTTGAGGAATCTTCTGGTGACAGGATGTGCAAAAGCAGATGACTCATCAATCTGTTCACGGAAGGCTGTAATTGCTGCCAGGTGTACCTTGACGGAGGGGATGGATAGGCCCTCACTCTTCAAGTGATATATGTCGTCAAGGACAGAATGAAGTGGAGCCCTGTGGGGATCGACATACATCTGCTGGCACTAGGATATAAACCGTTTCCATTTTTGAAGGTAAGTGTGCTGGCAGGATTTCTCTGGTGCTGATGATGAGCGTATCGGCCCTGGGTTGGCCCCGGATTGGCGCAGGGTGCCGCTGCAGTGGTGCCTGCCGAGGATCTCGGCACCGAGTTGCCAGAGGTGCTGCGAGCATCTCAGCTGCTCAGTCTAGGGGACAGGTTAAGGGGTAGCAATGTCACTGGGAGACCCTTTTCTTTTGGTGTTTGTGAGGTGAGGGAGAAACAGACCTCTGCTTAGGTGGGTCTCCCAAGGGTGGAATGGGCTGTGGCTCTTCCGTAGGCTGTAGCGCCTTCGGAAAAGTATCATACGGAGCCAAAGCTCCTGGTCCTTTCTGGCCTTTGCTGTGAAGCTGCAGCAGTGGTCACATTTTTGGGGTGCACATGACTCCCCCAAGCAGTGTATACAGGAATTATGCCCATCAGAAGTGGGCATGGGGTCATTGCACTGCAGACACTTTTTTATCCCCTGAGCGCCGGGCATGGTAGTGTGTGGTGGCCACTTGCTGAGTGCTGATAAGATTCCTTTAAAGATCTCCTTTTCATTTGTGTTTGTCTCTGGTCATTCTGTTTTTTTTAAAAAACAGGGGAAATGAGGGGAGGAAGGGTGAAGAACAAGTGTGGCAGGGTGTGAGGAAAAGAATTGAGCTGTTGCTGCTGAGGCGGTCCCTCAGGACCAAGGCTAAAAAGTCTGTTTGTTTGTTTGTTTGTTTGTTTGTTTGTTTTTAAATATAGAATGATGAACCAGCGAGGAATAATTAACTAGTAACACTAAAATGCTAGGAAAGCAGGAATAAAACTGAAATTGTGCATGAGGAGAATAGAAGCCTGAGGTGAGAGAGGAGCTTTGTCCATGACTGAAGGTGGTAAGTGAGGAACTGAAGGTGGGGGTCAGGCTGCGTGCACAAGGCGTCAAACCTGCCAATGGCGTGAGGTGCTTTCTGCACATGTGCAGCTCAACTGACAACTGCTAAGAAAAATCTCTGAACTGCAGCTCTGGGGATGACTTGTCACCAACAGTGGAGCCCACATGGGGACATCACCTGAAGAAGAACACCACAGTTCAGGTCTGGAATCTGTTCTACAGCTGAATGTAGCTACAACTTTGGAGTGTTTTGATTTAAGGTTTGTATACACTTAAAATGCTACAACAGCATTCAACCACACTTCCGCAGCTACACTTCTGTAGCACTTCAGTGAAGACACTACCTGTACTGATTTGAGGGATCCTCCCATCAGTGGTAGTAGCTAGGTAGGAAAGTAGATTTCTCCCATCTCCCTTATGCTATCTAGGGTTAGATTGGTTTGACTTTGTTGCTCAGGGGTATGGTTTAAGGCTCACTATTAGACATTTCAACCGTGTTTGACAACAGGTTCCTAACACCCTCACTTGGTATTGAACTAGGTTGTCTTCACAGAATTATAGGACTGGAGGGAAGCTCAAGAGGTCATCAAGTCATTTTAGCAAAGTGTGATCACCTGTTCATTCTAAAATGGGTCAAATTATATTTTGTTAACACTAGTGATGAATTTGTCTGACATCTGGGACAATCAAGTACAATTCCAGTTGAGGGCTTCTGTAGGGAGCCTTAAAGGCTGAAAATGTTAATGTGAATACACCTTAAACTCTCCTCCCCCTCCCTGAAATTAGCATAGAAACAGGAACTCAATCTGAGTATCACCATGGAGATATGAAACTGGATATATAATATGATGAAAATGTCCACTCTGAATCCAACTGAATTTAAGGCAAGTCAATATTTAAATAATAGGGTCTGCTGGTAAAATGGAAGAAGTGGACATAAAAATAGTGGATAAGATATTCAGAAGTGATCAGTGATTTTGGGCTCCTCAAGTTTTGAGTGCCCAACTCAGACACCTTTAAAAAATCCTGATGTTCAAATGGCAGACACTCAGCATTTTTTACAGAGCTGGTCCTTTTAAAGTCTCTCAAGTTGGATATCTAAGTCACTAGTCAAATTGGAAAATCTTGGTCCATCGAATGTGTTAGAACAATGCTCTAGATGTTTTGGGAATGAAAATAGTGAAGTATTCTGAAAAATATTACATATAAAATTATTCTGTTAAACTACTCACTGACCATTTATAAGCCTGTAAACCCTCTGATAATATGAAAATGCTCTAAAGGGCACTGCAAAGGCTATTCAAAAATTTTCCTTCAGGCATTCAATGTTGCAGCGAGACAGATCTTACAGCATTGGAAATCAATGTCTCCGTTGGATATATCATGCTGGTGTACAGAGATTAGTTAGTTCCGGGAAAGGTTAATGTAAGAGTGCAATCATAATTTAAAATGATTTCCAGATACATGATCAATTTTCTTGATGTTTACAATGAATTCATTAAAAATAATTTACTTAAATTCATTGTGCCAACTTCTGCTCCCAGTTACACTGGGATGTTAATGGGATTGGAAGGTGTAATTGAGAGCAGAATTTGGCCCTGGGTTTGTAATGGAATAATTTTGATTTTCTTCTGTGTGTGTGAAAACCTTGAGTCTGAATTTATTGTTACACAGCTGTAAGGTGTGGATAAAACTTGCATGAAGAATGCAGAATGAGAAGACTGCTGCACCTGTGCAGAGCCCCACTGAAGTCATCAAGGGTAGGCGGGTGCAGCAGTTAGCTCAGGGACTTAGTAATGAAGTTGTAGGGAATGTATCAGTCTGTAGTCAAATGGTGAAAACCCTGTTTTGTGGACTGAAGTGGTAGGTAGACCTTGGCTTAGACCATCCCTCTGCAAAGGAGTGAATTCCACCCAAAGTGAGCTGGAGCTCACAAAACCCAAGCACCTACACAACTTCTTTTATAACAAAAGCCGAGTATGACCTTCCGTGAGTTACACAGAAAAATAAGTCTGTTTCAAATGAAACAGAAAATATATAATGCTAGGAGTACAAGAATCAAGTAGAAGTTTAAGGGAGTTTTACATTTGAAATTAAGGAGCTGGGAGAAGTTAGTTAGAGATGTCAGATCAACTCTGCAGTCTAGCATTCTAGCATTTAACCTATCACATTTGCTCTCCAGTCTAAATCTTTATCTCTGCGCTCAGTAACAGGCTATGCACAGAGTTGTTCTAGGGTCAGGAAAACAGGAATTCTTCCCCCCACCAACTCCCATGATGTGAAGCTGCAGTGGAGACTCTCTGTACTCTTTACCATAGTCTGAACATGTCAGTAGCCTTGCTGGTTTCCATAGGTCCTTACGTAGATCTGCTTAATCACAGCTCCTCTAGCCACACGCCAACTCTTCTGCAGCCTACTTCCCAGAAATATTTGTGGGCTTCTGAAGTGCTCCAGGAGGTCAGAGCCCCTCTTTAGGCTTCTTGCCTCCTATGCTGCCAGGCATAGATCTGTTGCCTCTTGGGCCCTGTGCACCTTTAGGTGGAGGAGAATGATTTGCAATTCACTACCGAATGGTGGCAGTGTCTTAAGTCTCCTGCTTTGCGAACAGCCGTAGTTTATAAGATCATTTATATAATAAAATGGTGCAGACGAAGGGTGGATCAGAATTTCATTTGAAATTGAAATACCTTGTAGCTGCAAAATCTTAAAGCTTGTAAAGGTTGTTTTCAGTTCCTTGGGTGATGCAAAGAAATCTGAACCTAATACGAAAAGCAGATGCAACCAAATATTTTTTCAAGATGCTCCACAACTATCCTGCAGCATGCAAATGCATTCTTTACACTTTCCTTTTGGTTTTCTCCCACTTTGTTACAGCGCTCTTAGTTGTGTCTTGGCTCAGAAGAATTATTTCCAGTACATCCAGAACTGCATATTTGCAGGATATAAGCACAAAAAATGTACAATGTGTTCTTTATAATTTGGCTATCCTTGTGATTTTCACTCATAACCCCCACATAAATAAAATAACACATATCTGGCAGAAATACACAACTCTTTCCGTGCTGTCTGATTACTTCATTATTGCAGGCTCCTCGTCCAATCCCTTCCGGTTCTGTTTCATGAGTATAAAGCTATTTTTATTTTACTTCATTTCTAGCAGATTGTTAAAGGTGACTGCCAAATAAACTTTGTCACCACTTTGGGAATCGATGATGGAATTGCTACCTGGCATTCCCTATTGTGCCAAGCACAAGTTATGCCAAAATAAATCTTGCTCCAGTTCAGCACATGTTCAGTGGCGTGACTGAAAAGGAGTTTAATCTTTTACATGACACACTCCTGATAGGTAAGCAAAAAAATGCTTTGCTGAATTTTTATTAATGTATACAAAAGGTGCTGAGCAGGGAGCCCAGGAGTAATCCATGTTAGTTTGTGCAGACAGCCTAGCGTAATTATCAGGGTAGGAAAATGCAGAACCAGCATAAAGCACTCTGGTGGTAGGCACCTTCAAGAGCACTAATGTGTACCAGTGTTGGGGTTATTTTTGTTCTCAGATATATGGTCACTATTAAGCTTTTCCACGAAAAGTGACTCAATATTGTTTGCCAAAAGGACATATGGTCAATTTGCTTCTTATAATTTTTATTTTATATATATATAAACTCTAAGCTGCAGAGAGCAACATCTGTTCCTTATACAACTTATCTTTTTCCCTTTGGCAAATGATAACTTCTTGCAATCTGTTTTGAAAGAAAGCGAAATGGATGTGACTGCTCCGTAACATCACTTTCCTTAGGCATAATGGCTTGTCCATGCTCAAACACTGTTGTTTGTGCAGCAGCTGTATAGTTGTGCACACAGCTCTGGAAATAACACGCGTTAGCTAATTGCAGTGTTGTTGTACCTGTGTTGGTCCCAGGATATGAGAGAAACAATGTCTGTGAGATAATATCTTTTATTGGACCAACTTCTGTTGGTGGAAGGGACAAACTTGTGAACTTCACAGAGCTCTTCCTAGAAGGTAACTATAGAGTCAAAGCTAAATACAAGGTGGGACAGATTGTTAGATATATGGGGTTCATACATGCTGAAGGAAACTACTAAAAAACTTAAGGGTTAAAATCAGGGCCATCCTTAGGCACATGTGCATACTCAATTGCATAGGACACTATGCTGCATGTACTTAGGGATGGTATGTTAAGCAGTCATAGGCGGAGCTGGCTCCAGCAGCCCCATGCTCCCACTGTTCCCCCCGCGGGCTCAGTGCCAAGGCTCTGGCAGTGCCCATCCCCTGCAGGCTTTGAGACCAGCCCCTGCTCACCGGCAGCAGTGAGCGGCGTGAGCATAGGACTCAGGAGGGGCAGGGAGCAACCATGAAGCTGGCAACTGGAGAGAAGCAGCAGTTTCCCCTTTAATGCACTGCTCCTCTCCAGCTGGCAGCATGGCCTCTCACCTGCTGCCCTGAAGCTGTAGGTGAGCCTTCCTCCCTGCCCTGCATCAGGGTTGCCAACTCTCCCGGACCAGACACCATTGCAGCAAATGGCATTTGGTCCATCCGGTCCAGGAGAATTGGCAACTCTCTAACCCCCAGAGCTTCTGTCCCTGTTCTCCCTACCCCCGCACAGGGAGGAGCTAGTGCGGGGCTGTGTAGGGCACTAGTACTAGTAGGGATAGTTAAAATTAAGGAAAATTAAGTGTTAGCAGGAAGTAGGTGTTAGAAATGGGTGTAATGAGCCATAAAACGAATGTCTCTGTAAAGTTCATGGCTGTTAGTGTCCAGCAGAGTTATGAGTTTAATTTCCCAGGCTTGTATTTTGAAGATGCTGTGCCGGTTTCCTTTGAAGCCAAAGACAGAGTTCAGATCACTCTGTTAAAAGTGTTTGTCCCCATCTCATAGGGTGTTTTTGTCTTTTATCATTTTTTAACATGTGTCAGCCCATATGAGAAGGCAGTGATTGTATGGTTTCACCCACACACTTTTCAAAATCCATGGGTCCTGCACATACCTATCCTAAATGTGGTGCACCTCGTTTAGTAGGCCAAATGTCCCATCAACTACCATACAATTGAAACCAGATTTCCACTGGAATTTCCAGTTTCCACCTCATCATCAACCTCAGTCTGGATCAGTCCACACAAGGGATCCACTTCCTGGACACTACGGTGCAAATAAGTGATGGTCACATAAGCACCACTAGATACTGGAAACCTATTGACCACTATACTTACCTACATCCCTCCGGCTTTCATCCAAACCACATCACACAATCCATTGTCTACAGCCAAGCCCTAAGATACAACCACAATTGCTCCAATCCCTCAGACAGAGACAAACACCTACAGGATCAGTTTCAAGCATTCTTAAAACTATCTGGGGAAGCGAAGAAACAGATTGACAGAGCCAGATGGATACCCAAAAGTCGCCTATTATAGGACAGGCCCGACAAGGAAAGTAACAGAACACCACTGGCCATCACCCACAGCTCCCAGCTGAAGCCTCTATCACATCATCAGGTAAAGGAAGATGATCCCTCACACTCACCAACCGCAGGAGACAGGCCAGTCTTTGCTTACAGACAGTCCTCCAACCTGAAGCAAATACTCACCAACTACTACACACCGCTCAACAGAAGCACTAATCCAGGAACCTACCCCTGCAACAAACCCCACTGCCAACTCTGTCCACACATCTACCCCACTGACACCATCATAGGACTATACCACGAGGGGCTCATTCACCTGCATAGCTACTAATGGAATATAAGCCATCAAAAGCCAGCAATGGCCCTCTGCCGTGTACATTCGCCAGACTGAACTGTCTCTATGCAAAATCTTCAGTGAACACAAATCAGACATGAAGAATGGTAACATTCAAAAACCAGTAGGAGAGCACTTCAACCTCCCTGGACACTCAGTAGTAACAGTAACAGACTTGAAAGTTGCCATACTTTAGTAAAAAAAATTAAAACAGACTTCAGTGTGAAACTAGAGAGCTGGAATTCATATGCAAACTTGATACTATCAGAATGGGTCTGAATAGAGACTAGGAGTGGCTAACTCACTATAAAATGCAATTTTCCCTCTTCTGGTATTCAGATTAGGGATATTAGATATCAGGTAACTGAACAGTCGAGTAGCCACATGAATTCTTATCAGTTACCTGAGTATTTTATAGTCCCCGGGGGCGGGGCCAGCAGCCAGTGCAATCTAGCCCCACTCTCAGGGAGCCCCCTGCCACCCAGCGCTGCTGCCTCTGTATCAGAGGCAGCAGCGTGGGATGCCAGGTGGGACTTGGTCTGCAAGGGGACCAGTTTAAAAATCAGCTCCCTATGCAGACTGGCTGCCTGCTGCCCTGAGCTGCTGCCTCTGATACTGAAGCAGCAGTGCAGGGTGGCAGAAGCCCCTGTCCGGGGTGGGGGGTCCAAACTCCCCATGGACAGAGGCTGCTGCAGGGCCGGGTGGAGGGGAGGCTACCGTGAAGCAGCCTCTGTCCATGGTAGCCCAGAGTGGCCATGGACAGAGGCCGGTCTGGCAGCAGCCCCTGTCAACAGGGGGTCTGAGCTCCCTGCGGACAGAGGCTGCTCTGCCTCTCATGGAGCAGCCTCTGTCTGTGGTGAGACTGGGCTCGCTGCAGACAGAGGCTGATCTGGCAGCAGCCCCTGTCTGTGGGGGGTTCCAGCTCCCCATGCATCTTGCAGAGCAGCCTCTGTCCATGGCAAGCCTGGGCCTGTGTGGACAGAGGCTGCTTTGGAGCAACCTTTTCTGGTCCTTCCACCCCCACCACGCTGCCTCTGATAGAGGCAGCAGCATGGGAGAGGGGCAGGCGGCACCATGAAGCTGGTGCTGGGGTGAACCGCCTTTTAATCCATCTCCCCCCAGCACAGTCTCCTGCTTCCCCCCCTTTGCTACCTCTGACACAGAGACAGCAATGGGGGGAGGGGAATGCGAGTAGTTAACAAGATTAACCAATAAGCCTAGGCTTACAGGTTAATCATGTAGTTGACTACTTGTTTACATCCCTAGTTCAGATACTTTCACATCAACTGTTAGGAATGGGCCACATCCACCCTGACCTCAATTCAGACCTCATTAGCACCAATTCTCTGCATGGTAATATAATACAGCCATTTTTGCATGTGCATCTTTGCACCTGCCAAACTGAAGTTTCTACTCCATGCATCAGATGAACTTGGTTCCAGCCCATGAGAACTTATGCTCAAATAAATTTGTTAGTCTTTATGGTGCCACAGGACTTGTTGTTTATGCTCTCAAGCAAATTCATGTAGAAAACTTATAAGAGGTAAAAATATCACCTGTTGGCAAACGCTTTTTACAAAGCAATCTGACATCTCATTCCTTATCCTCAAAGACAACGTGAGCAACACCAAAAGATGAGGTTAGGTACTTAAATTCATAATGCTGTTAGACACTGAAAGCCATAGACTTAATAAAGTCTGGTTTTATGGCTCTTTAAATGGATTTGAACCACACCATATTGCCTTAACTACCCACTTCATTTTAAGTGATCTCCTATAGCAGGTGTGAACCCCTTATATTTAATCTGTCCCACCTTATATTTAGCTTCGATGTTATGATTACCTTCTCCAGACCCAAGAAAGCCCTCTGTGAAGCTTGTCACTTTCACCAGCAAAAGTTGTTCAGGTAAAATATATTACCTCACCTACCTATATTACTTTGCCTATATTACCTCTCATTTGTTTGTAAAATAATACAGCACATGGAGTACAAAAATGTTTTTTTTTAATCCCAGAAATCCCAGAATCATATCTATGTATTTTAATTGTTTGGTAATAGAGCATTTGACTTTATTTAAATACTAGAAGATTTACCCAGCATTGCTGGGGTCCTTAACTCAATTAATTTGTTTTTTGTAAAATAAAATGAAAATGTGCATGCTTCATTTAAATCATTACTCCAGGATGAGGCTGGGGATGAGGGATTCAATATGCAGGCTGCCCTAGGGAGAGAGGACTACCCCAGCCCTCCCACACCTCAGCAGCTTGGGGCCAGGTGAGAAGTGCCTCTCCATGGCTGTGGCAGCTCATGTCCCCCAGCTGGGGCAGGTCCCTTGGCTAGGGCAGCTCCAGGTTCACCTGTCTCCTGTGTTCCCCAGCCAGAGAGAGGAATGCAGCAAACTGTGCACTTTCCCATTGCTCCCTACTGAAGGGGAACAGCCAGCAATGTTCCTGTATGAATCAGGGGGGAGGAGGAGCTTTGGCCCCTCTGCCCTCCCTAAAGGGCTTTGTGCTGCACCCCCAATCAGCCTCTTTCACCTGCCTGATGATTCCGTCTTTTTTTCTGTATGGTTTTCTGAGAAGCAATCCTATTCTAGGCACATCCCATTGTCTTGGCACAACCAAACCCTGACCTTGCTTTAAGTTATGATAAGAAGTTGCATACTTAATTTGATGCTCCTGGCTCTTACCCTTTAGGAGGAGTTCTTGAACAACAGGCAGACAGACTCTCTCAAATATATAGTAAATAAAGTAATATAAATTGCTTTTTACAATCTAGTACCTGAAGATTTTCTGAGAAGGTTAACCCTTACAGTACTGAACTTTTACTAGAAGTAACTAACCTAGGAGTATACTTGTTCTTAGCTCCTCGACAAATGAAGGACTGGTTCTAAAGCTCATTGAGAATCTCACTGAGTACAGTGGGCTTGGGATCAGACTTAGCTTTACAAGACTTTGCCTCATCCCAGATGACCCATCATCTCTCAACAACATTATCCCATTTTCCCAAACTTTCTAGGAAATCCCGATTCCTAGATTAAAATCTCACTGTGAAACACAAGGAATAGGTATAGCTGCCTGTAATATTTTATTTTATGACAGTTATATGTCCCCTCTACCTTTGCAATAATTACTATTGTGTTTCTTGCTATATGATTACAAAGAGATTAATTCCAGCAGGAGCTGACTGCATGGAGGCAGGAAAGTAGACAACCACTACTAATGGCTCCATTCACTGACACTTGAAGGACAATGCAGGTGTTACGTACTGTGAAGTTTCATTTCTGACCAAACTGGGTTCAATACTGTGACCAGCACAGGGAAAGGGGAAATCCTGCTGAGGAACAAAAAATGGTGGGACTGATAAATAAGTGGGCCCCAAGGAGCAGGGAAGAGAGATGGACAGAATCTTGGGGAGCAGACTGAAACTAGTCCTCAGAGTTGGGGTGAGTTGAATAAACTAAGTCTATCTTGACTACAGGTAAGAAAGATCTATGTTACTTTGTGTTAAAACCCCTTTTTTCTTGCTATGCTATGTTCCTGCTGTTGAGGTTAAACAATACTTTGTTTAAAAAAAAACTGTATTCACTGCTGGCCCTAATTCCTGAAGAGAAGATGTGCAGGTAGGCTTGCCACTTGTCCAGGTTCTCAGGATCACCATTTTTTCAGGTAACCATTCTCAGATGTGTAAAGATGCTCAGTATAGACCACCAGCTACCTATCTTTATGGCCTGGGGAGTCATCCCAGAGGCCGTGTGTTTTTGTACCTCAGAGGTGTCAATCCAAAGTGCAGGTAACTGGATCCAGTTGGGCGTGCTGAGTTATCACAGTTTATACACAATGACCTGTAGCCCAGGGACTCAGTCTAAAGAGATGTAGAATGGGGGATCCCACACCAGCACAGGTAAAGG
This sequence comes from Pelochelys cantorii, assembly GCA_032595735.1. Taxonomy (NCBI): domain Eukaryota; kingdom Metazoa; phylum Chordata; order Testudines; family Trionychidae; genus Pelochelys; species Pelochelys cantorii. Next base: position 70,514,738 of record CM064330.1, on the reverse strand, counting down.
TACAGGACATTAAACCTGAGAGGAGTACACTGAAAGAGGTGGAGAAGGGTCAAAGGTGCAACCGGTGTTGAACCATGACACACATAGGCCCCGTCTATCCTTCCACTGATGTCAGCAAAACTTATATTGCTTAGGGGTATGAAAAAACCCACTGCTTTGAGTGACATAAGTTTTGCCTGTGTAAGTGATAGAGTGCAACGTGTAATGTCAGTGGGAGAGTTCTCTGCCATCAGCACAGACTGGCTACAGGAGAATGTAGCTGTGTCATTGGAAGGTCTCTAGATGTAGCTGTACTTGAAATTTCAGATGTACAGCTTTTACTTTGCTAAAAGTTGGTGTGTGCATGCACATGCATGCATTTGTGTGTGGGTGTGAAAATCAGGCTTAAAATGGGAAGCTAGCTTGAACCATAGCTATTTAGAGAGACATTTCTACATAATATAGTGTTAGCTTATTTTAATGAGTGTAATAGCTACACTGTTTATTTTGGTTAATCTAATTGTTCCCATAATGTGGTTCATATCTGCCTTTTTTAAAGTAAGAGCAGGTTTTTGCTATTAAATTGACCAATAGCGCTGGTCAACAGAACTCTTACTGTCACCAGATTAGTATATAGTTTCATACCTTCAGTTTAAATAACAAGCATTTAAAACAAATAGTATCTCATAACATTCTCTACTGATGTCTAATGAACATTTCTGTGGTGCAAATATAGGTTTTTAGCTCTAGCAGTGAAGTGTCCTATTTTAAAAAGTGACAGGCTAAATTATTATTTTAAGATAACACTGCACTGTAGAAAGGTTTCTGGTTTAGCATCCATTTGTTATGGGCCTTTTATGGGCTCTCTCCAGTTCCATGGGCATTATGGGGTGCCAGAAGCATGTCAGGGCAGAAATGGGGGGCAGGTCCAGGGATCAGATGCTTTGTGATTGCCACATAACTTGGTGGTAGATTGTTCTGCTGCCCCCAAAAGAGAGTGGAACTATGGAGTTGGAAGAATACCTCTCCTAAAGTGTGCTGCCTGATATCCTCACAAGAAGGAAGGAGGAAATTGCCAGAAATACAGAGCACCTGGCATTATATAGAGAGGAAATCTCCTTTTTGCCCAGGATGTGCTGAATTTGTGTCTGCTTCCCTCATTTGTTCCATTACTCCAAGCCCATTCCCTGTAAGAAAAGCACCAGAAAGAAATAGTTTGCTTTTAAATGTCCTAAACCTTCTGCCCATCTCTTGAAGGGGCTATTGCAGGAACTTACAATATGTCCTTTTAGTATTAAGTACATTTGAAAGTTACTTTTAGTTTTCTGACAGAAAGAGAAACTCCTTCACAATGAAGTCATTGCTTCTTTGATAATTCTTGTTGTAACCACAAGGGAGGAAGGACAGCTTTCTCAGTATAGCAGCTGCTGTCAAATGATGATACTGAGTTCCTCTATAAAGTCAAATGATGATACTGAGTTCCTCTAGAATCTACTGATGAAAAATGCTATAAGAGCTAGGAATTAATTATTATTCCACCAAGTTATGTGGAGAATAGACAGAATTAAAGTATAATTCCTTGTTGTTTAATAGCATGGGATTGTATTAGATCAATATTTCTTTACAGAAATAAATTAATAAATGTCTGGCATATAGAACCTACAAAAATGATGGGCAAATAGTGATGTACAGGTATAGCCAAGGGGGAAAATTTAGTCTCGCATTTCACCTGGGGCGGGAGGGCAGCCGGGAGCCGATACACGTGAGGAGCCAGCTTTTAAGCCGGCTCTCCATGGAGCCACCTACTCCCCTTGCTGCTTCCCACATAGGCGAGGGCAGGCAGGAGTTGGTGCTCAGGGGGAGCCAGATTAAAAGCCAGGTCCCCATGAACACCAGCTCAGCCTACCATCCCACTCCTGCTCTGTTGCCTCTATCAGAGGCAGCAGCACGGGGCAGGGAGGGGGTGGGGGAGGCTGCCGTGGAGCAGCCTCTGTCTGCAGCAGGCCCAGGTTCACCGTGGACAGAGGTTGCTCTGTGGATGCTGACACAGCCTCTGTTTGTAAGGACCTTGGTCCCCCCGTAAACAGGGGCTACTGCCGCCCCGCACTGATGCCTCTATAGTAAAGGCTGCAGCTTGGGGTGGCAGGTGGGAGCTGGTCTGTATGGGAAGCTGGGGGGCTCCCATGGAATGGGGCTGGGAGCATACTGGCTGCTGGCCCTGCCCCCAGGGTCTATCAAATAGTCATGTAACTGCTAAAATTTGATGCGGTTACACAATTATTCAATTACACGATATCTAACATCCCTAGTTAAAATGTGCCACAACTTAGCTGGTAACATGACATTTACATTTAACTTCGTGCACTGTTGGTTACTCGGTCTGAGAGACTTAGGGGAGAAACTTCATGATTTCTTGGGTCTTAGTCAGGTCCTAATTAAATCATATTCAAAGAAGTTTGCTGGACCAGTGGGAGGGAGTAGCCTGCCTGACTCAGACTGAGGGTAGGTCTACACTAAAACACCCTCAGCTGGCCCATGTCAGCTGACCTGGGCTCGAGCTAAGGAGTTGTTTAATTGTGATGTAGATGTTCAGGCTTGGACTCTAAAATTTCAGGTTCGACCTTTGGAACTATGAGAGAAGCAAAATAGCTCAGAGAGTCTGGTTAATTCCTCCTGCATCCCCATAGAGGGAGTCTTTGAACTGCCGTGGGATCTAGTACATGAGTTCCAGACCTGCACAGACCAATGGCCAATTTCCAGAGTGGCAGAGTTTAGGCCTGGTGCCAGCCACTGTGAGCCAACTAAGACCGCCACAGAGTCAGGAGAGGATCTGCTCCATCCAGGGATAAAGGCCCTTTTTTTTTGTTTAATCATCTAAGCCATCATATGTTCCTAGCACTGCAGCACTCTTCTCCAGCCTCAGCATATCTCTTGCCTGGGAAGGTGCTGTGGAGGGAGCTGGGGGTTGGGAAGAGTCGTGAGGTGTGGGATTGATTGATTTAGTATTTATTAGTTAACCATAAACAAGTCCTTCCCCAGATCCTATTCTCTTGCTTCCAGCAAAGTCCCCCTTTGTCTTACTGCTATTTCTGTGTGAGTCGTTTCTTTGCTCAAGCTTGTGCTGATGTAAATTGTCTTATTACTATACTTTATACTCCTTACTGGAGTGGTAGCACTATTTATTTTCCAAGGACAGCACCCCTTCTGTCCCAGGCACAGTGAGGAGTCATGTTGGCACCAGGCTTCACAAAAAATAGCCAGGATCCATTCCAAGTAGCAAACACCAGGGAAAAGGTTTGCGTCATACCTAGAGGGAGGGTCTACACTTAATAAATGATTTATTCTTAATTGTTCCTTCCAGGAAACAGACATTTTCTAAGAATATGAATGACATTTGCAGGCAGCAAATAATGTGATTTCAAAACTCATGCCCCAAAGGGAAGTACATATTTGGATTAATAGGATATTGTAATCCTTTGCCAGTGGTTCTGTGCTTTTGGCAAGAAGTCTTGTCTGTTGGTAACTTGCAACTGCAAATGGTCTGGAATGGGAGAAAAAGCTAAAATCTGAGGTGATTTTTGCACTTTGTTGTGAGTAACTCTCCTGTAATAAACTAAGAAAAACCTAGTAGGCCATGGGAACAGATATTCTTCAAAGACTCTCTTAGGCAACATATTTTTAGAAAGGAAATATACAGCTGTACATATGATACCTATTATTTTGAGAATTATTACTCACCTACGGTAATATGAAGGTCTCTTTATAGGAAAATTAGTAGTGTTAAGTGTTTTAGCATCAGAGTGTAGTATAAATTGAAAGAGTTATTGATTGTTCTAAAAGAGAGCACTCTCCTTCATTCTCCTTTTATTTTTATATATAATTTAAGTATTTATAGCACAATTACCCTAGCATAAGAGGCCATTTTTATGTAGGTTAGATGTTGGTAGTTTATCATTTGTTTGAGAAAACGCTTCTTGTTTTTTCATAATCTACATCATGTAGAGAGGGAGTAGGTGGAGGTGAGTGGTAGCAGAGTCTGGAAGAGCCATACATTAAAAGGGGGAGAGCTTTTGACAGCACAAAGTAGAATTGCAGCAAGGGTATGGGATTTGCTTCCTGTCTCCTTAAGTAGGGCTCAGCTTCCCAGAGTGTGGGAAACATTAAGAAAAGTTATTTGAGATGATAAACTCCACTAATAGTGGCACACAGCACATTCCTTTTGCAAATGGACTGCCGTCCTCCTCATTTATCATAATCAAATCAAAACCCTTCCCCCATCCCACTCCAAACCTAACATCTTCTATGGGCTCAGATAAAAACATGCTCAGCTTTCCAACAAAGTTTCTACTCCCTTAGGTCAAATAAATCAATAGGGGAGCACGCGCATGTGTGTGTGTGTGTGGGGGGGGGGGGATTCTGATGCCAGTGCCTGGTACTAGCACAGAGTGGTGATTAAAAGGGTAACTGATTAAATACCTATCACAAAACAAAGTTTCTTGCTTGCAGCTGTAGGCATTACTCATAAACATTAGGACCTTGTATTTTTAGTTTATTCTGGAAGTTTTGAGAGAAATGTTATTGTTTTTCTCAAGGGAAACAATAACAACCTCCCAAAAGCACATATGGATTCTAGTTTTGCCCTTTTGCAAAATGTGTTTAGGACATTTTCCTTTTAAAACACTGCTGAAAGTCAGCATGCCTAAGAACCACTAGTTCTAAAAATGAGTGTTGCTAAAAAGAACTTAATACGTTTATCTTAAAGCAAAAGATGAATGTCATATTTTTGCAACTTTTTAATCCTTCACTTATTGCAGTGTTAGCAATGAAAAGCGCTCAAGTGGATTAAGCTATTTTTTTGATGAGTTCCCTGGCTAATACTAGAATATTGATGCTCCTTTTAGCCAGAATTTGGGAGTTTGTTGGGCTGTTTCTCTTGAGAGGAGGAATTGATGATAGGAGTCAGGTATATTCTTTTGTGCAAACCTGTTTATTTACAAAGAACGTACATAAAGGGTAGATATATACTGCTGCAGAGTAGATGCACCCAAACGAAGCTTTGATGGCATATTAAAAATAGCAGTGTAGATGTGGCTATTTGAGCAGTGGCTCAGTTCAATATTGCCTAGGTATGTTCTTGGACACCTAGCCAAGTCCCCGACCATCCTGCCATAGCCACACTGCTAATTTTTAGTATGATAATTCAAGCAGAACCAGCGGACATACATCTGTGCTACATCTGTGAGGTGAAGTTTGCTAGATGGATCCACATCCTGTGTCCCTGAATACAGTATAAACAACAGGAGGCAGTTTCCTTGTTCAGCAAGTCTGCCTTTTCAGTGACTACTCTGCCCTAAAAAAGCTGTCTTGTGGCTTCTTCCCAGACCACATACCACTTTTTCCTTTCCCCATCAGCTGACTTACTCCTGACTTTCTGGTTCCTTTCCCAGACACAGAGACATGCCCCAGCACATGCATTTGTAATCAGTCTCTAGGGAAACCCACTGGCCATATGTCTTTGCCTGGGGTCAGGCTGGCACATGTACTGAGCAGTGTCTTCTGTTGTTTCAGCTATAGCTAAACAAAAGGGGCATTGAATGACTTCCTCAACTAAAGCCTGAATGAAGGGTGCTTTGAACACTCATCAACTGTTATCAGGTCTGGGATTGATGGCTTTCAGTAATATCTAATGACATCATAATAGAATGGTGTAGGGACTGCAATATTGATCAGACCATTGATCCAACTTTTGAGTGGGTCTCAAACTTTTTGACCTGCAGCCTATACTGCTCAACGCAAACCTTTCCACTGACCACTAGCCAACCATCCATTATGACAAAATGGGTGCAGGCAGGGGTGCTGGTGTGGGATCTGGATGGGAAGCAAGGTGCAGGCAGGCCTACCAACGGGAGAGCAAAGGGGGCACTTGCCCCCAGAGGCCAAGAAATTCAAAGGAGCTCCTCTGAACTGCTGCAGGAACACCAGAGTGCCACTCTGCATGGCTTTGAGGGCTGGGGGGAGTGCTGGGCAGTGGTAGGGACTGACTGCTTTTCACCTTGCCTCTTCTGGGGTGTGTGGAGCCACTACTCCCCCCACCTTGCCCTTAGGCCCTGCGGTGGCTGTTGGCAGGAACGAGGTGGGAGTGGGAGGTAGGGTGCAGGAGCATTTGAGGGTGAGAGGTCTGGGTGGGAGGGCCGGTGCAGGAGCAAGGGAGGATGCAGGAGCATGGATGGGGAGTACTCGCAGGGGGATGCATGAGGGGGGTGGGGTGCAGGGTTTGAGCATGAGGGAGCACTTACCTGGTGTTGCATCCCGCCGGATGCTCCCAGGCACCGCCTTCCGCTGCTCCCACTGACTGTAATTCCGGCAAATGGGAGCCGCTTATGCAAGGTATACAGGATCTGTCGCCAAAGGCTTTAGTGAGTGATAGAACCGCAATAGAACCGTGGCTAGACTGCCACTTTTCATCGCGAAAGCTCCGTGGTGACAAAAAGCGGCGGTCATTTTTATGCTAATGAAGCACGGGAGATTTAAATCCCCTCTTCATTAGCAATGTTGGTATGTCTAATTTTCATCCCTCTGGCAACAGAGGGATATAGTCTAGACATAACCTAGGTTACCTCCCTCATACAGTAAGGGCCCCACACCCCCTCTATTCACCCTCTTATTGCTAAGATGCCTGTAGAAACCTTTTTTGTTACCCTTCACATCCCTTGCTAGCTGCAGAACTATACCCTTGAGCTAGCATAAATCAATTAATTGATTTAATTAATTAATTGAGATGATATAATCAATTAACACACTACAACTTTTGAGCTGGTATAAATCAATACAGTCCCATTAATTTTAATGTACAGCACCTGAAGGACCAACCCCCAGTGTAGTTCTGAACCAAATCATACAACAAGGTCATTTTTCAGATACAAGTAAGGTATCAATTAGAATTTCCTACTTATTAACTAGTGGGAATCTGCCTTTTTGGTGCATTTGAAACCTGAACAATTTTAAGTATAGGTGCAGGAACTAGGGGTACTGGAGCACCCGCTGGCTTGAAGTAGTTTCCATTACATCCAGGGTTTGCAATTTGGTGCAAAGGCTCTCAGCATCACCACTGCACAAATTGTTCCAGTCCCCTGATTTTAAGAAGTAGTAAATGTCCCGGAATAGTATGTACAACCACTGCTTTTGTTAAAATGCAAGCTCTCCATCAACTGACACAAACAGAAAAGCCTCTAAAGTAATTCTAGTCCAATTTCCTGAGTTGACATTGGCTTCCAATGGTGTTAAATGTAAAAACCATATATTTGACTGCAGTAAATCCAGGATTTGCACCTTTATTTCAGATTGGGAAAGTCACACCATTTATATTCCCTTCCACTGGGCAGTATGGTTACCCATCATAATACAGCTACAGACAGTTCTTTTGTGGCTATTCTGCTCATTTAACAGACAACACCTGCATCTGTGCAGAGCATGCATGAGCCGTAAAGGAGCAATACTTAACTTATGTAGTCAATTAAACTGTAACTTAAATTGAGTTCTTCCGTCATTGTTAAGTCACAACCCACATTCCCCTCTCCTTGGGAAGTGGAAAAGTGATACATAGTTGAAGGAGGGCTATCAGCATGACATGGCTTTTAGACCAGTCAAGCTGCTACCAGATAAGGAGACCCAGGGTTGCAGAATAAGGGCTCTGATCCAGCAGAGTGTGGAGAATTCTCAGGATTGGGATTAGGATTCCCTGTGGCTCCTTGGGCTCCAGGTTTTATCAAAGCCAAATTTTCCTATCCCTTCACTAACCCTTTGCCACCCCTCCTCCCACAGGTGAGAAGCTACACAGTTTGTGTTGTCAGGCACAGAATTTTACACTGGCTTCCCCATCTTCGTTAATTATTTTTCCTGTAGAATAGACAGATTGGCTTTTGAGGGGTCAACCAGTAGTACTTACTCAGCATGAGCAAAGGTAACAGAGCCAGGACCTAATGATTAGGTTTATGGAATATCAACCATAGGATCTCACAGTGCAATTATATTTGGAAATTAAGGAGATGAATGATATGCTCATGATATTTTGATGTCCCTGAGCTAAAATGCTTTTAAATTCACAGCAGTTTCCAAAGGAAGAGGCTAGGTCATCTAGTCCCTTCCTCTGCTAATGCAGGGTTATTCAGAGTGGTACAGATTTCTAATGTTTTGCCGAGCCAATTGTGTAAGGTTCATGTTTGAATACTTCAAAATTTTCAATACAGGCTAAAAAGTGCTGCCAGATTTCAAGGGTAGCAGTAGGCATCATAATACTGGACTTTCTTACATTGGTCTGAACATTACAATTCTGGTCATAAAGCTTTATACAATGCAATCGGGTTCGTAGCAGCGAACAGACCAATATACAATTTATCTTCTGCAATCACAGTTTGAACATTGAGATCACTCTGAGGTCAATCACTCCTATATCATAAAGAAACCCTTTATTGTTTAATTGGAGATCCCCTTTGCAACAGCGGAAGTGGGATGTAGAGCAATGTGCCTGATATTTTTAGATTGGTTAGTGATCTATCATCTGATTTAATCCATGGTGTGTGATTTTTGTACAGTTGGCATTATTGAAAGAGTCCATTAGTGGATAACTCTATCCTAAAGACTGAACCACCTTGTATTCTTTGATGGACAGGAAAATCATCATTTCAATGAATAAGTATTGCTATCTCACCAGTCCAAGTACAACGTAGTTGTTACAGGTTACTGTATGTCCCAGTGCAAGCAATTTATTTCTCAAGGAAAGATTTATTACAGTGCTTTCAGAAAATGATCTTAGATTGGGGATCTTGTAAATCTGTGGTGTCCAACCAGTTCTGAAGCAGTAGCCGCTATAGTGATTACCGCTATAATGAACTAGCCACACTCAACTGGCCAAATAGCCACATTGTTCAAGCTAACTATCACACTCAATCACCCAAATAGCCACATGTGGCTAATGCAGGGGTGGGCAAATTCCAGCTTGTGAGCCAGATCCAGCCTGCAGAGTTAGTCCCTGGCAGGCCCACACCTCCATGTTTACCTGTGCCTCCATAGGTATTGGAGAATCACAGCTCTCATTGGCTGTGAATCGCCATTGGCGGCCAATGTGAGCCGCAGGAAGTGCCATCCTGGTCCGCGACACTTCCTGTCACTTGCATTGGCTGCTAATGGTGATTCACAGCCAAGCAGAGTTGCGATCCTCTGATACCTGTGGAGGTGCAGGTAAACATAGCGGTGGCGGCCCACCAGGGACTGACCCTGTGGACTGCTGTTTTTTTATTGCCCACACCAGGGCTAGTGGCTAATGTGTGTGTTGGACACCACGGTTTTAAATGATCTTTACAAGATTCCTTCCTTTGTAGGATGCATTATGTTTAATAAACTATGCTTATCAGGAATTATTATAATCTATTATTCAGCTAGCTGGGATTGCGTCATATCAAATATAAACAATGCATTAAAAAAACTATGCATACTCTTTACTGGGTGGGTTGTGATTCAAAGCTAAAGAGTACCTTGAATCCTTTAAGAACCATACTGATGAACATAGCTTGAGCTTGTGTATATTTTTAATGCAAGAAAGCTTTAAATCACTGACACGAGAGCAAACTTTCAAAATATGGTTAACTAAAACCTTATTAAAATGGTCATATACTCTTTTGCATTTCTTTTCCTTTATTATTTAGATGACAGTTAATTATAAGGGCATCCCATATAGTCATTCACTGCCACTTCCCGAGAGGCATGAAAAGTGCCACTAGGGCCCCACACGCTGAGCCCCCTCCCATACCACAAACCCTAGCCCCAGAATAGAGTATTCTTCCGCACTCCAAAATGCTCATCACTGGCTGAACCACAGAGTCTACACTCCCAGCCAGAATTCTCACCCCCCTTGTGCACCCCAACTCTCTGCTGCAGCCCAATGAAAGTGAATGTGTGTGGGAGAGTGTGAAAGAGGGAGAAGGGTTGGAGCAAACCAGGCCTCTAAGTGGTGGGGGAGGGACAGGGCCTTAGTGAAGAGGTGGGGCAGAGAGGCCCTAAAAACTGTCAAAATGGGGGTCCTCAGGTTGCTAAAGTTTGAGAATTGCTGCACTAGAGGGACCTCAGTCAGGGCTTAATAAAATCATCCTGTTAGTGGCCTGGGGGCTTTATAATGAGTTTATAATAAAAATCATTCTTGAACGGTATGGTCATTTCTTTGAGAGGTTCTACAAGGTAGTATTAGTTAACAGTTGATGTACCCTGGTGTCTTTCTCCTGCTGGCTACACAGGGTCCTTATTTGTATCCCTCCTGTTCAAGATGTATGGTATAGGTCAGGAGGCCACTGAGGATATGTCTACACTACAGCACTAATTTGAACTAACTTAGTTCGAATTAGTTAATTCAAACTAAGCTAATTCGAATTAGTGCAGCTAGACCTAAAAACTAATCCGAATTAGCATTTTGCTAATTCGAACTAGCATGTCCACACTGAGTGGACCCTGAACCGAAGTTAAGGCTGGCCGGAACCAGTGCTGGCAGGGCATCAGGTTAGGGTTTAGAGCGTGGAGCTGCTGCCTCAGGCTAGCCGAGGGCTGTGCTTAAAGGGACCTGACCCCCACCCCGGACAGACAGTTCTCAGGGTTCCCCGCTTGCTTGTCTACCTCGATGAGGGACAGCAAAGCAGTCCTGTCTTGGAGTGCCCTGAGTGCTCACACTCGGCACATCACAGCACTCGGCCATCAGCCCGGCTGCACTGGCCGCAGGCTGCCATCCGGGGGGGTCAATCAGGGGACTGTCAGGATCCAGGAGGCCCTGCAGGAGAGCTTCCACCCCGAGGAGCCCACAGAGCCACCCCAGTCCTCCCCATCGGGGGCTCGTGCCCCATTCCTCCCTCACCTCCTTCCACTTACCCCTCCCTAGCCCCCCTTCCTGATGTAAAAAAATAAAGGACACGTGTGTTCAAAAATAGAAGCTCTCTTTATTTAACAAAACTGGGGAGGGGGAATAAAACTGTGGGGAGACAGGGGAAAGGAGGTGGGAGAGGGCAGGAGAGAGGGTGGGAGAGGGGAGGGGGAAAACTGGGAGGAGGGAGCTGGAAGGGGGAAGCAAGGGGAAGGAAGGGGAGGGGAAACTCAGGGATCAGGGGTGGGGGTCTCGCTGGGCCAACCTCCTCCCAGCACGGTGAGGGAGGGGGCCTTGGTGTCCCCAGCGGGATGGGGTGGAGGGTGCGGAGGTTGAGGTGGGGGGTGTGGACATTGAGGAGGAGGGTGTGGGGGTTGAGGAGGAAGAGGTGGGAGGGGGGCAGGAGTGGGAGGAGGGACAGTTGTTGGGGGGGCAGCAGGCGCAGGACAGGCACGGGGCACCATGCTCTGCAGCAGAGCCTGCAGGATAGTGTTTCCGGCTCACTCCTCAGCCAACTGCTCCTGGCGGAGCTGCAGGTCTGCCCGCATCCAGGCCTCCACGGTGCAGTTCAGGGCTCGCAGGGACCCCAGGTGCTGGTCCCAGTAATCCTGCTCCGTGGTGCTGGTCCAGAGCAGGCCGCGGGTGCGGGAGCACGTCCCGGGCGGGGTGGTGCGCCCTGCACGAGCAGCTGTAGAGAAAGAAGAGAAGCGGTCAGTTCTCCCTGGGGACACAGTGGATGATGCCCAGCACCCCCCCCCCCCCCGCGACGTAAGGGTGACCGTGCCCTGCACCGTCAGAGCCATTGTGCTTGCACAGAGGCCATGGTCAGGATGTCTGGCTCTCCCCAGGACTGGGAGCTGCCCCAAGACCGCACCCATGCCCCTGTGCCATGCATAGTGTGGCCAGGGTGGGGAGTGGGGGGGGGAGGGAGATGTCCCCTGCCTCCGTGTAGAGGGGGCGTGTGAAGGGAGAGCATCCTGCTGGGTCCCGCCCCGGGGTTGGGAGCATGTCAGGTCTCTTCACACACGCATGTGCCTATTGGGCCATGGCCCCTGGGTGTCACGCAGCTGGAGCCACCTGCCCAAGGGTGGCATGGCGCATGCTTGCATGTGCACAGGTGGCTGTGTGATCCGTGGGAGGCATGGCCCACGTGCGCGGTCCCTGGTCTCCCTCCCCGCCTCCCCTCCGGGCATAAGAACATAAGAACATAAGAATGGCCATACTGGGTCAGACCAAAGGTCCATCGAGCCCAGCATCCCATCTGCCGACGGTGGCCAATGCCAGGTGCCCCAGAGAAGGAGAACAGAAGACAATGATCAAGTGATTTATCTCCTGCCATCCATCTCCTGCCCTTGTTATGAAGGCTAGGGCACCATACTTTATCCCTGGCTAATAGCCATTTATGGACCTAACCTGCAAAAATTTATCAAGCTCTTTTTTAAACCCTAATAGAGTCCTGGCCTTCACAGCCTCCTCGGGCAAGGAGTTCCACAGGTTGACTGTGCGCTGTGTGAAGAAAAATTTCCTTTTATTAGTTTTGAACCTACTACCCATCAATTTCATTTGGTGTCCCCTAGTTCTTGTATTATGGGAAAAGGTAAATAATTTTTCTATAATCACTTTCTCCACACCATTCATGATTTTATATACCTCTATCATATCGCCCCTCAATCGCCTTTTTTCCAAACTGAAAAGTCCCAGTCTCTCTAGCCTCTCCCCATATGGGACCCTTTCCAAGCCCCTAATCATCTTAGTCGCCCTTTTCTGAACCTTTTCTAATGCCAATATATCTTTTTTGAGGTGAGGAGACCACATCTGCACGCAGTACTCGAGATGTGGGCGTACCATAGTTTTATATAGGGGAAGTATGATATCTTTTGTCTTATTATCTATCCCTTTTTAAATAATTCCTAACATCCTATTTGCCTTACTAACTGCCGCTGCACACTGCGCGGATGTCTTCATAGAACTATCCACTATAACTCCAAGATCCCTTTCCTGATCTGTCGTAGCTAAATTTGACCCCATCATGTAGTACGTGTAATTTGGGTTATTTTTTCCAACATGCATTACCTTACACTTACCCACATTAAATTTCATTTGCCATTTTGCTGCCCAAAATGGCAAATGAAATTTAATGTGGGTAAGTGGCAGGGGACAGTGCTGGCACTTACCCGGTGTGGCCTCCCTGGACGACCCTGCCGACTCTGGTGCCGGAACAGCTGGCAGAGGCCCCTCTGGTGTGCCTGGGTCAGGGCCCTCCGGTCCCGGCTCGCTGCCTCCCAGGGAGGCGCGGACCGCCCCGCCCCCCAAGAGTCAGTCGAGGGTGGGGAAGTAGGGGCAGGTGGCAGCCCCTGCTGCGGCGCCACCCCTGGTGGCCCTGGCGTACGCCTGCCGCAGCTGTTTAATTTTCAGGCGCACCTGCTCTTGCGTGCTCCTGTGTCCCTTTCAGGCCATGGCGGCCGCTATGCGGCCATAGACGGCCGCATTCCTCCTCCTAGTGCGGAGATCATGGAGGTTGGGGGCCTGCCCCCAAACCTCAATGAGGTCCATGACCTCCGCACTAGACCAGGAGGGCGCGCGCCGTCTACGGCCCCTGGGTGCTGGGGGACTGGGTGGGGGACGGCTGGCTGTCGCTGGCTGCCTGGCTCATCCTGCGGCCACTGGGTCGGGGCAGAGATTGCTGGCAGGGCTGGCTGTGGCAAGTGCCATCTGGCCAGAGTCTACCCCTTTAAGGGCCCCGGGGCTGGGGGAGAGGAGAGGAGTTTTCCTGGTTTGGCCCAGAGTGGCCACCGGGGGAACCTGGGAAGGTCTAGCCTCCAGATAGTTCGAATTAAGTGGCTACACAGCCCTTAATTCGAACTACTTAATTCGAACTAGGCATTAGTCCTCGTAGAATGAGGTTTACCTAGTTCGAATTAAGCGCTCTGCTAGTTTGAATTAAGTTCGAACTAGCGGTTTGTATGTATAGACGCTATGAAAGTTAATTCGAACTAACGGCTGTTAGTTCGAATTAACTTTATAGTGTAGACATACCCTGAGAAATTAACCTTGGAGAAGAGCTGATATGGTACATTCAGTAGTCAGATGACACCCATCTGCTTTCCTTTCACCTGAACTTGCTGACAGTGACTGGCTGAGGTTGTGTGGTGGATGAGAGGTTGCCAGATGAAGCCAGGGATGCCAGTAGAATTGCTGGGCTCCTGGATAATGGGTGTGTGTATGGGGGCAGGGGAGGGGTCACCTCTCAGCCCTGGAAGGGGTAGAGCCTCAGGTGGAAGGGAGAGGGGCTGGGGCTAACCAGCCCTTCAGTCCTGCCCAGCTGGTACCGCCTGGGCCTCCAGTGGCAATTTAAGGAACTCCAGCTGCTGTTACAGTAATAGGTTGGAGCTCTGGGCCTTTTTAAATTGCTAGGGCTGGGGACAGTTGCCCCTTTTGCTCCTCTTCCTGTTGGCAGACCTGGGTGAAGTTCAATGTGAGGTGAGAGTGGGGGAAGTGTTCATAGGTTTGGTGGAAGGAAGTGGAAAAATGACAGATTATAGCCCTGTACTGAGAGAATATATACTTATTATTTCTCTGTGCAACTGGAAGGCTGGCGCAGCCTCAGCTGCTTCTGGAGGCTCAGCTAGTGTCACTGGCCAAGACTGCTTGTTTACATCTGTGCTTGAAAAAAAATCAGTGTCTCAGTCCAGATGCAGACATTGCTAATGTATCCATACCTTTGTCATTTCATGATTAGAAACTGGTTTGTTTGGGGTTTTTTTTTACCTTCCTCTGCAGCATGGGGGATAAGTCACTTGCAGGTTTAAAGTAGTGTAAATGGTGAATTCTCTACAATATTAAGTCTTTTAAACCATGATTTGAGGACTTCAGTAACTCAGCCACAGTTAGGGGTTTATTTACAGGAGTGAGGGGGTGAGGTTCTGTGGCCTGCAACATGCAGCAGATCAGACAGATGACCCCAATCATCCCTTCTGATGTTAAGTCTATGAGAACTGCTGAACATAAAGGTTCTTAAGTTCAAATTCAAGGTACTGTTTCATTTCAGAGCCAAAGCTTTGAAGCATCACATTCCAGACTCTTACTGTCTCAGTCAGCATTCTTTTTGTCCTGCTTTTATGGCTTCCCTGGTGAGCCTTTCATTCTATACCTGGCAGTCCATGAGACATTTTTAGTCAGTAGAAGACTTGTGAAAAAAAACCAACCTTTTGGATTCTTTGCTCTAGTTTGAGCATCCCAAGCCTTGGTAATGTCCGAGACAGAACAACAACTATGGCTGCCCGTCGCAGGTGAGCCATGGCCTATTACACCTGAAAAGGCTGGTATAGGGGGCTCTGTCCATGAGGCGGCGCGCATTCCATATAAGGGCATACAAACTAATCATCTTCCACTGCCAGTTCCACCCATTGTGGCAAGGATTAACCAATGGGTTGACTCGTGGTCAGGCCTGCTTACTTCACCCACTGCAGCAAAAATCAACCAATCAGGTGTTAAGTGGTCAGGCAATAAAACAGGCAGCCGAATCCCCTCAGTGGGGAATTGCATCGAGTGAACGCCTGGCCTGATCAACCAGATGCCTTGCACCCCCTGCTCTCGAGTCTGATTGAGTGTACTTCGAGTTGGTCGACCCGAGCTGAGACAGTTTATGGGCATGTGGCTGGTACTCGTGTTCCTGTTATCTCCAGAACTGGTATAACACTCCTCCCCCGCCATTACTACCCCTATCCTGATTTATTACAGTTATCCTTGTTATCTATCAGTTGACAGTTAGTTGAAGAATCATTGTGCTAGTTAATGAGTAGTTATTAAGGGTTCACTGTTATCTTTAATAAAATAGTGTAAATAGTTAACCTTATGAACAACATCAGTGTTAATTCAACTGCCTCTAACCCCTGGGCCATTATTGAGAACTATTGTGATTTGGAAAAGCCTCAGGGGATTGTTTTGTATTGTTTAGTAATTTTTTTATTTTTCATTTTAATGATTATCTGGTGCCCACAAATGTAACCGAGTTCTTTATCACCACGTGCCAGAGTCATTATCAAAATAAAATTGGTTCCTTTTTGCCAACCCTAAGTCGTGGGTCCATTCCTTCCGGCATCCTTTTCGAACCTCGTGTATTGCGGGAACCGACAGGTAACATAAGGAAATTGACCCTTTAAAACTATGAAATAAAACATTCACCTGTCTCATTATAGTGTACTATAAGAAGATCCTTAAGAAAGCTTTCATACTCAACCTCCTTACACTAGAGCGAAAACCATTTTATCTGCTCTGAATTTTAATTGTGGCTTGAAACTGGTTCTGGCTAGATCTATTTAAAAAAACAGTGTAACCAGTCAGTACAGAGAAGACTCTGCCATAAAATCAGTTTACAAATCATATACTATGTTAAAAATGCATAAGAACATAGAAAATGGTTTCTAACTTACGTGTCCTCATCCTTGCTGTCCTCTAAAGCTATATTTAAACAATTAGCATGAGGTGGTTTATAAACTAATAATAATTGCTGTGTTTATAAAGCACTGGGTCCTCCCACGGAAACTATTGTGGCATTGATCAGAATAAAACTATTATGTTTAAAATATTTTATAAAGATCAGCATCAAAAATAAAAATCAAGGAGGAGGTGAAAAAGGAGGTGGAGAGAAAGGGTGAAATAACAATATATCAACAGTGGTCAAATTAAAAACATTTTTCAGCGTTGCCAACATTCATGTTTTTTTTCCACAAGTATTGCTATCTTTGGTATATATTGAAAGCTCAGCTGCTAGTGTCAATGATTATTTGAGAAACTTGTCTTTTTTCAAAGTAGTAAGTTTCTGGTTCTCATAATTGCGCAGAAAAGACTGAAAATGTAAACTTGAGTGTACATTGCTGAAACAGTCATGGATGTTTAGGGTAGCAATTGGTTGTGTTGGGAGAGGATAACTTAAGCCAGCCTTCACCAATAGATTTGTGTGCGCACAGCTCTTTTTAGAACTCTACAGCTAACATCTTAAGGGGAAAAATATCTGCTGCATCAGTTCTCCTTAGGGTCTGCATCTCTGCCAAGCTTTGTGTAGACCAGGGGTAGGAAATCTAAGGCCCATGAGCTGGATGCAGCCCCTGGCTTCCCTGGATCTGGCCCCAAAGGCTCAGGGCATTGGGGAGCCAGTGCCAGCACTCCATCCCC
Source organism: Pelochelys cantorii (assembly GCA_032595735.1). Classification (NCBI taxonomy): domain Eukaryota; kingdom Metazoa; phylum Chordata; order Testudines; family Trionychidae; genus Pelochelys; species Pelochelys cantorii. The sequence continues at coordinate 70,497,685 of CM064330.1, read as the reverse complement.
CCGGCGCCCCACTGCGGGGGTAGAGCACAAAATCTACTATCCTGGGCCCCACTGGACTCTGGTGTGTGGTGGGAATATGCGGAGTGTCTTTTAGCTTCTCAGTTGGAGGCCACATCAGCGAGGGTTTGTCTGTGGGTTTGTTTGGGGCTTGTTTTTGGTTCTCACTTGTATGTGGCTCCCGACTGATTTTTCTGTGGATCACTGGCCCCCAACCTAAAAAAAGGTTTGCGACCCTTTTTGTCAGAAAAATGTATTTTTCAGTGCATCAAAATATATATATTTACAAATTCTGGAATTATTCAGAGAATAGTTTCATCTGAAAAAAAACAAGGAAAACTTTCAGTATTGTTTATTTTTCATTTCAGTTCTAAACCAACTCAATTTTCCCCCCAGATTTTTTGGTTCAGCCACCAAAACGAAACAAAAAAAATGAGTTATTCACTCAGTTCTAGGAGTGAACCATATTAAAATAAACTACGATTGATATTTATTTGGTAACTATTTCAAACCCTGGGTCAAACTGGGCCCTCACCCTATGAAGTAGGACTTTTTAGTCCTGATGGTCAGGATCTATCACTGTAAGCAGGTTGTCTTGCTAGAACTTTTTAGTGTTTAATTCTTACATGAAGAGCAGTCAGATGGCAAGATTGTTTGTTCCTGACAACATCTGAAAAGTCAATTTATGTCTCTGCATTTCATTATGTTTCTACTCATTTTCAACAGGAGCAGTTGAATAAAAGGTTGGGAGGCAAATTCATCCCCAGTGTAATTCTGTCTAAGTCAAAGAATTACATTAAAGATGAATCTAGCCCTTTATGGTTTTCTTATGTGTGGCGTTTTTTTATGTTGGCAATAGTAAGTCACTTATTAAACTAAATTTGGCATGAACTGGGATGCAATAGAAATTTGCCTTGTCATGAAAGCACTACAACATTTGGCTTTTTTTATTAACTTGAGCACATTATTTAGTTTTTTTTTAAATAAAGAACACTGACATCTTGGTATAGTAGTCATGAGCAAAGATATGCAACAGTAATTCCAGTATGTCTCTGAATGCTTATTGTAATAGAAGTAAAGAAATTGGAGCTGGAAAAGATGAAACACTACATAAGGCAGGGGTGGACAATAATTTTTAATGAGGGCCACTCCAAGATTTTGGTAAGTGGTCAAGTGGCACTTCTATGGATGGGGTACAAGGTCTGGGACGGCGGGTGGGGTGTAGGAAGCAGCTTGGGATAGAGGACTGGGTGCAGGAGAGGGTGTGGAGTTGAGAGGGACTTTGGGTGAAGGAGGGGGTTGTGATCTGGGGCAGGTGTTTGGGGTGAAGGGTCTGGAAGGGGGTATGGATGCAGGAGAGAATTCTGGCCTGGGGGAGTATAGGAGGGAGTGCAGGGTCTGGGAGGGAGTTTTGACCTGGAGGAGGTAGGGATAGGGGATACAGAGGGTTTGGGTAGTGACTTGGGGTGGGGGAGGGTGGCCTGGGGCAGGAAATTGGGAGGAGAGAAGAGGTGGGGTGCCAGAGGCAGGCTCTGGCTCGGAGGTGTGTACCTAAGCAGCTCCCAGTCAACAGCCCTGCAGGAACCTGAGACAGGCTCCATGTGGATGTGCTCCAGTGTTGGGAGGGAGGATGGATGGAGAAGGCTTTGCTCGCTGCCCATGCCTCCAGCAAAATTTCTCAGTGCCTATTGGCCAGAAACTGGAATTTGCCAGTGGCTGGGGACAGCGCACGAAACCTCCCAATCTCTTCCTAGCATGCAGAGCACGGAGATCCTGCCTTTAAAGCAGCAGCTGCTATGTAATGAGGGTAACAGCAAGGTGGCTGTGGGCCAAAACTGGTGGGTTCATGGGCCAGACTGAGCCCACTAGCTGCCTCTTGCCCACCTCTGACCTAAGGGCATTCTGACCACTATAAATGAAGGATAATTCCTACATCAGTAGCATCTGCTACCTGGCAGCAAGATGTCAAATTTTTACCATAATATCAATAGGGCAACATGTTAAAATGTAAATTAATCCAGTTTTTATCATATGCAGTTGTTTATTGACAAATTACTTAAACATTAATATATCAGTAAGCAAGAATTTAGTATAATTTTCAGCAATGAAAACTAAAATTCATCTATGGTTGATTCACTTCAAAATCATGAGTCCTTTGTTCATATTAGCAGGGTACTTAATAAATGAAAAGAATATTTTATTGTCTCATCAAACCAGATGTTGCTATAGCTCTTTATGGCTTCATGAATAAGCATTCAAGATTTCACTAAAAAGGTTCTAATTATTCCATCTGCACTTACACTTATATAACCTTCATTTGTAATTAAAATCTATTTTTATTCTAATTGTGGGCTTGATTTTCTTAACTGGTAATATCAATGCAAATGCCATTTTACAAAGTCATAACCACATGTTGTTATAATTACACATGCATACATGACTAAGCACTCATAACCACAAGTAAGTATTAGTTTTACCAGGAATTCCCCAAAGAAAGAAAAAGTCACACAGAACTTTTGGTAAATCTAACAGGAACTTTTGTGTCATCTCTTTGTACGTTCTGGGAGAATATTTGATACTGCGAGCTTCAAAAATTTATCCAACATCACATTAGTGAGCTTGCTTTAACACTTGGCTGTCAAAAATAATTCGCTGTGCAAACTGAGTATTCATAAACATATGCTGAACCAGACATACTGATATTTTTCTGTGCCACTTCAAACAAAAAACCATAATCTGAGCTCAGAATAATTTCTCAGAGTTTTGCATGGATTAAGTTAGCCACTTTTGCCAAATGTTTAAGCATTTTATTATGTTCACCATTTTGCAGTTTTAAGGAATAGAGCAGGTGGTGCAAACAAATCCTGCCACCTTCTTGCATTGGTACCAATGCAATATAAAGTCTCCTCCACCATGGAAGGAAGGCAAGACTAACCTTATGTTGCCCTGTGGTACATACAGTTGAATCTCAATGTGTGAGCAGCGTCAGCAATGTCCTATTTCCACAATGGCTTGACCTCTACTAGCTGTAAGCACGTCTGAAAACTGAACAGTGCTTGGTAGCCATTTTATGAATACGCTGTGCAGTTTGGCTGAAGAATGACTAAACAAACCATGCACATGCAATTATAGTATAGCCAATGTTGCTGAGCTACACTGAGCAAGGAATAGCAGGTTGACAGCATTGCCCCAAAAAGCACTGTCACTCTGTAGCAAAATTCCTTTCCTGCTCTTTGAGGCACAATTCCCTTCTCCTTTTCCCATGTTCCAGTGGGAAAGTAATTTACTGCTGGCATCTGTCAGTCAAAATAAGACAAGCCCTGTGCCTGCTCAGCTGTACTGGCCAGTTTGTTGGAGAGGTGTGGAGGAAAAATTTCCTCCATTCCCCACCCACTTGCTTCTGGAGAGGAGGAGAAGTAGTGGGTGTACAATGTTCATTTGGATCTGGGTACCAGCCCAGGATCAGCATTCCAGATAGACCACACAGGGCTTTTAAGGGTGCATCTACACTGTACCCTTAACTCGAAATAAGCTACACATTTTGTGCTATGCAAATTGCGTAGCTTATTTCGAGGTAATTTTGAAATAGCTTATTTTGAAATTATTAAAGCGCTATTCTGAAATGTCCCTTAACTCTCATGGAATGAGGGTTACAGGGATGCTGGAATAGCAAGCCAGTTATTTTGAAATCTATTTTGAAATAACAGGCTGCTTTAAAGACACAGAATAGTAATTTGGGATACTTCCAGTATATTAAGGGTGTATGAGCCAGAGGGATGGTAAGGATATTGGACTTGGTTGAATACTAAGAAAAGTATTAACTTGACTGGAATAAACTAAAGTATGATCTTTATATTATTGCCTGCCATCTGCAGGAGATTTTTCTCCAAAGGATGAAATGTGATAAATGGATTCATGAATCAATGCCAAACTAGGTCCCAGGGATTTTTAAAAAAAATCAACCAGCCCACTCTACACTGTGGGTGGACTCCTTTATTCATTCCTTCTCTGCACAAAGAAAGTAGAATATTATGAATTAATGCTAAGAAATGCAAACAGATAAATTGGCAAATTTACTGGTGGAAACTAACTCATGATTTTTTTTTCATTCTGCTCCATAAAACAGATGTAAATTTGATGAACATAATTCTCAGGCTGTTCAATCTCAAATGTGATACACAGGTAAGTTAAATGTGTGACAGAATCTCAAAAGAAGGGCTATGAATCTAGCAGTAGTTTGGATTTACTTTCTTTATATGTATTAAAGATTTCTATAATCTCACTTTCAGTATTCAGCATATCTATTGTCAACAATGTACCAACGGTATAGACTAGATATAAATTTGTGTCTAAAATAAGTTGTTTCTCATGGTTTTTGTTTGTTTGTTTTTTGAGATAAAGCATGGTAGGTACTACCCTGAAGAGAAAAGAAGGCAAGCCAACTTTCTTCTGTAATGTTGCTCACAGGGGTCTGCTCTGTGCTGGCTGTGTAAGCTCATTTCCAAAACCAGCAGGTAAAAAAAATCTCATTTTTTCTCTAAATGTGATGAAACACTTTTTTTCAGTTCTCAAAAACCATTGTCAGTGTAAATGTTTGGTTTCTGAAAAAAATGTAATCCTGCAAGTCCAAAAGGTTTTCTGAAATCAGAAAACAAACAAAAACTGTTTATTGAAAAATTAGAAGTTTTAAACCAAAATGAGTGCTTTCTGAGCAAAACAGTTTGCAGAAAAATTTCAAAGGAAAATTGAGCAGCTTGAGTTCTGAAAGCTTTCGGGGGAAACTGGAAGAGGGTAGTACAGTTTACACACTTGCTTTTGTGGACATTGTGTGGATAAGTCTGCTGTTTTCCCCCACTAGCACATGGAGACAGCTGGGCTCCAAGATTTCCAGCACTTTTCACAGAAGTACATCAAGGGCACCAACTAAGATTGGGTCAATCTTTTGCTTTGGATGACATTATAGACAGTGGGTAGATAAAACAGGTATTTCCTTTACAAAAATTAAAACATGGAAACTGCTCAATAAAGGGTCTGTGAAGATGCAAGAGTATTTTGGCCATAGAGATGAATGCTCAGAAAAATGTACAACTCTCGGACACTATGGTAATGTGTCCATTCAATATGTGTCCACATGGTACAGCCTCAAGCTCTAAGGGACTCTCCAAAGCTGTACTCTTCTGGAATTCCCCCAGTACAATGCTCCTTGCTTGACTTTGAAAGAGACAAGGCTTTCACTGTGAGCCACATCTGGGTTTCAAATGCACTCCTGTCTCGATGGCTTTCCCTTGAATGCAAAGATTCTCTTCCAAGTATCATGTCTGTGAAAGATGGTCCGAGAGGATTGACTTTTAAAGAAGATTCAGTCATGGAGTATTACTAAGATAGCCTGTTGTGAAATTTCATTCACCCCAATTTAATGGCAGTAACCAGTTGTTAAGGGAGCCTTTCACTCTTTGTTTACAGCTTGAGAACATGATGCTCTCCAGAATTTAGAGCCACTTCTCTCCCTCCCCTCCTATGAAATTCTTCTCTGGGGAAGTTAATGGAAATAGATGCTCTTTCCACTACTAGCTTCAAAGAAAGCTAAATCTATTTAATTTGTTAGTATAAAAATATTAAAATTACCGAAAAACAAAGAAAAACTCATATTATGTCATACTGTGTATGGACAGTGTCTGTCCTGTATGCTGTTTATAGTGACTCATGAGAAGAATATTTTGTATTACTTCACTTACAATTTGGTGCTTGTTTTAAATCATTATGCAGAATGTGAACATTTATGGTGTAGCATGGAAGTGATAGAAAATGGCATCCTTCTGTCAGGAACACACTGCTTACTGTGGAAATAGGTTGCTATGGGAAACAGTTAATAGTGAACAAAAGCAATTTTTTTTCTAAATAATTTACCATTACTTCAACTGTCTTGTTAGGGCTCTCTTTTCTTTTTGTTTTCTATATTATCTAAATCTGCTCTACAACCAGGTGCTACATGAAAAACAACCTTCCATCATTTACCTCAAGTCTTAGCTGGAAAAGGTCAGGTTCTTGGCACTGAAGTTAGGGGCTTTTTCCTCTTCCGTGAACGTGGAAGGTTAGGAATGGTTCATGGAGATGATTAAATTCAGCTTTTCCAATGCTGGAAAGACACTAGATTGGACTCAGATCCACTAGATGAGTCAGAGCACAGTCCAGGAGGCTACTTCTATAAGTGGATTTATTGCTCATGAAAGGTGCTAGGTTTACAGTTCTAGAGACTGCATGAGCAATGGTAATGCAAACCCCCATATAAGATGAGTTTATTTACATTAGAGTTGCCTGAAAAGAACTCTGCTCTCCCCCGCTCTAGGGATGACTCAGTTACTATTTCTTCAGAGATTTCCCCCTACACACACACCCTCTTCATTCCTCCATCATAAGCTGTCCAAGATAAATTGACTGGGTGGTTGCCAACAGGCTATTTTTTGTGGTGCTCTGAACACGTCAGGCTGTGGCTCATTCTCATGTTTTCCATTATGGCCTTCCACAGTTCAATAGACCTCTTTTGAGATGTCTCTTGCTCATACGATATTTACCCTGGGTTTAGTCAGCAGCAACATCCCCATTCAGTGGGCTAACCCCAATTTATTAAGGGCCTTAAAGATTACAACCTGGACCTGAATTTAGAACTCAAGTTTTGCATGGTCACGTTAGGCTCTACACGTTGGGCCCTTGGACAAGGACACATTATTTACAATTCTGGATATGAAAGATGCCTACTTGCACTTGAACATCCATCCCTCACACTGACACCTTCTCAAATTCATAATTTGCTTCAAGGTCTTTCCGTACAGAGTACTGTTTTTTTGGCATTACGCTGTCCCCAAGGTCTTTCCTTTATTACAGCAGCCTACATCTGATGCCATGGTTTCACCATCTTCCCCTACTCTCTTGGATTGGCTCCTTGTCACTAGATCACATCAAGAGGCCCTGCCATCAACTTCAGCAATACTACAACTCCTTCCCTCTCCAGGAATCAGAGAAAATGCTGAAAAATTCACTCTAACCTGTACACAGACTTTCAACTTTACTGATATTATCCTTAAATTCCATCCTGGCAAGGGCTTACTTGTTGAGAGACAGCCTATGAATGTTATCATGCACCAAACCATTAACAATCCCAAAGTGCCTGTCAAGACCTGTTTCAGTCTCCTAAGCCTTATATCTTGATGCATTCATGTCACACCTTTCGCAAGACTCCAACTTGGTTGCATACACACCTGGCTTCAAATTCCACTTGCCAAACTGATGGCACATGAGCACCATAGTGCCGGTTCCCACCAAAATGATATTGTCCCTGTCATGGTGAAAGAATCCACATCATGTATGCATCAGCATTTCCTTCCTCACCCCAGCACTAGATGGGACGATCATTACTGATTCATCCCTTCTGGGCTGGAAGACCTCATGTGAACAGCTTAGCCTATGGAACTGGTGCATTGGCCATCCAATCATCCTATCGTCAGTCTACCTCCTAGGAGACCAGAACTGCTAGTGCACTCTCTTAGTAGACTTTTTATGACTGATCACGAGTGGGAACTTCATGATTCTGTGGTAAATAATATTTTTGTTCTCTGTTCCCTACTGGTCACCTCTTTGCCTCCCAAACAAACAGAAAGTGCAAAATGTGCTGTTCCAGAGGAGCCCTGGGTTGCTACTCAAAAGGCAACACTCTACTCATTCCATTGTCAGATCATCTGAACTGTGCCTTCCCTCCACCACCGCTCCTCATGCCTGGATTTTTGCACAAGATTTGGCAAGCCAGTGCATGAGTCATTCTCATTGCCCCCAATTGGCCCAGACTGTTTTGGTTCCCAGACCTCTTACACATGTTATCTCAGGCACCAGTCATTATTCCTACGTTTACCAATCTCCAGACTCAGGGGAAATCAGACATCCCAATCCATGCCCACTTCATCTCAGAGCCTGTTTTTTTATTGGCATCATCCGTAGATCAACCATGTTCTGAAGCTGTTATAGAACATCCTTTGTTAATAGTAGAAAGGATTCCATTAGGAAATGTTACTTAGTCAAGGGGATCTAAGTGGGAGCATGAAAGATGCAGAAGCTCCAGATATATATTCTTTCCTTGAAGATAGCAGGTTTATCTGTCAGTTCTTTATGGGTACCCTAAGGACCTGAGTGGTCCTGGATGAGGGATTTTGCTGGATCAGGGGAGGTCATTTCTGGCCCCCCTGCTGCTGGCCCCATCAGGCTTCCCAGGTTCCCCAGGCAGCCTAGCTGGTTTGCACACCAGGCTTCTTACCCCATCTCCCTCCTCCACAGCCCAGCTAAACCACTTGCTGGTTCCTGTCCCCCACAGCCCAGCTGGCTCCTGCCCTGCCTTCCCCCTGGCAGCTTAGCAGATTCCCAGTCCTTGGCCCCCCAGGCAGCCCAGCTGAGCCGTGCACCATGCTCCCACCACCATGCATCACACTGGACTCCTGCCCCCCACCTGCATCAGGCAAGCTCCCAGACTTCCCCACCCCCTCAACCCCTGCAGTATGCTGGGCTCCCCTCCCCCCCCCAGCATGCTGGGACTCTCTGATCTTAGAACATCCGTGGTCCTGCCAGATCACAAATGTTGCCAGGCCAGAGTGTCCTGGTTTATAGAGGCACAACCTATACAAGAATACAAGCAACATCTATAGTGTCACTTCAAAAGGAGCCTCTACTTAATGTTTGGAAGGCAGCTAACTACAGCTCAGTCCACATGTTGGTGGCTTGCTACAGGATCCTCTGCTGATGCATCTTTTGGAACAACAGTCTTTTGTTTGTCTCTGCCATCTATGTCCTCACACCCTTCGCCTATTTGAGTACTGCTTGTCAAACACCCACAGTGGAATACACTGAGGGAAGAACACTTGAAGAGGAGAAAGTTATTTACTTTATAGTAAGTGGAAGTTCTTTAAGATGTGTGGTCCCTGTCCGTGTTCCACTACCTGCCCTCCTTCAGATCTCTGAGTTATGATGGAGAAGGAACTGGAGAAATGGTCAGACCACTCTGCCCTTTATCTTCTTGGTTGGAGGCATGAAGTAAGTCAGGGCACATGTGCAGGCCAATCGACATTGTTTTCAAAATTCTCTGGCTCCAGGTGCATGGAAAGTATGTGCACCCACAATGGAATACCGATAGGGACCACTCCTCTCAAGGAACTTGCAGGTACTATAAGGTAAGTAACTTTCTTCACTCTAGTCTGAGTAGGCATATATCACAAATCATTTACATTTTTCAGTGCAAAGGGAATTCAATCCTTCTCTTCAAATGTGAAATTGTTAAATTACAAATTGAGCTACCATGTGAGACCATCAGTAACAGCACTTTCTGGAAACCAATCAGAGCTAAAGGAAGGAAATGATGCTCTGTAATTTTACACAGGTTGGCAGTTATAAGAGTATGTGTTGTGATATTATGGAATTAAAGAATTAGATTCCCCGTGAGTGTAATTGTTACCTGCTGTAAATATTTTAGTGCAAACAAGCTGAGCAGTAGAGCACAGCTGAATCCAAGCAGAAATCAGAGCTCTCCCTCTTTCCAGGCAAGAAGAAACTAGCAGTATAATCTGTCCAACCTATTACAAAAGCACTTGTAGCAAACCACACTCAACCAAGAAGATGAGGAATAAAAGAACTGCTGAAGGTCAGAACAGTGATGATGAACCCCAGAATAGTGCCCCCCGTCCCACCATCTACACAGCAACATTCTCGAATGGCCTATCACAGACAAAAAGGGAAGGAAGACAACTTGAGCATCACTATCTCTATCTATATATCACAGTCTTATTCAGACTACAAACAAGATCTAAGCCATAGCTGTGAAGGAAGCTAAAAGAGCCTACCTCTCCCTGCCAATAATGGCAGCAAAGTCACACCTGACAGAACATTTCTGGGCTGTCTCAGGTCTGATATTTCTCAACCCCAGGACCTAGCATTTCTTCTGCTAGGAATTATCATTTTACTTCATAGAGAGGACCTCTCACACTGGGAGGGACTTAGAGAGCACAAGAAGAAAAAGACAAACAAGGCCAAAGATGTAATCCCCTCCTTGCAAAAAATCAGCATGGTTGTGTGTGGTCACAGATGCACTAGCAGCAAACAGAACCATCGTCCGTGACTGACCATGGCCCTTTCTGGCTAGGAAAATTGAGAAGAGAACACCTCAGATCCTTACTAACAGAGATTGTCATCACCTCCTTTCAGGAGGGAAGCCTGTCTCCCAATCTAAAGCACACAGTAATCTGACCAGCACTAAAGAAACTATCATTTGATGCTGGTGAACTTGCCAGCTACTATTTGGTATCAAATCTCCAGGCTAATCAGAAAGCTAACAAAACAAAACAAAACAAAACGAAACAAAACAAAACAACACAACAACAAATCTCCAGTGCCATCTGTCAACTACCTGTATCTTGGATCCCTCTCCACCAGGTCATGGCCAGAGCTCAGCATAGAAATCATAGTATCTTAGAACACTAAAACTGGAATGGACCTTGAGAGATCATCAAATCCAGTCCCCTGCTCTCACAGCAGCACCAAGCAAATAGTACTTGTTGATCTGATGTATGAACTCTTTCTGTCCATGGAAAAGGGGACTACAGCTACGTTCATCCTGCTGGACTTCTCTATGGCTTTCAACACTGTTGATCACCAAATTCTTCCTCCAAGAAGGCCTGGGAGTGAACAGAAGAATCCTAAATGGTTTAGGTCCTTTCCTTCAGAGGTCCTGATGAACAGCTATTTCCCTACTCCCAGAGTCTTCACCGAGGTGTCTCACAAGCCCTGTCTTGTCTCCAACGCTAATAAATGTCTATATCAAGACACCGGGAGAAGCTGGTTCGACAATAAGAACAGGAAATGAAAATGACCATTGACTTCACAACATTCAAAACTAAATGTAAAACCCATAGATTTTTCTTGGCTTTTCAACAATAGCTCATTACAGAAAGTCACATATAGTCAACTCTGACATATTTAAACACTATGGTTAAAAAAAATCTACTGCCCATCCTAGTTTTACAAGAAGAGGGAAAGAGTTGGTTTTTGTAACTTTCATTGTTACTTTTTACAGGGTAGGAGCTCAGAAACTATGGTGTTAAAAGCAATTCATAAATTCATCGCTCAGTTTATATGCTATGTGTATCTCACAGACACAGTTGGGATTAACTGTAGGACAACCAAAGGACAGAGATTCTCTTTTGGAAAGGCCATTTTACCTGTGAATGAACAAAGCAGACTCAACAACCATGGCTGGCTTCTTTCTTACGTCTTTTTGGGAGCACTCTCAATTCTGAGGCCTGCGTGATGGAAGTGCCACTGTTAGAGTTGACTGGACAGTAACAATTCCATTTCATGGTGATTCTTGAGGTTTTGAAATTTGGTTTTGTTTCACATTTGAATGAAAATAAAACCTTTCAAATGCATTTGCCAAGAAGGAATCATGCTGAAATGTCTGATTTTGGATCAAAACTTGAGGTTTCTGAAGTTGGAAGCAACATGTATGTAGCTTAGTGGTTACAGCAGTAGGCTGGAAAATTGGTGACCCAGGTTGTCTCTGAGGTCAGGTATAGTAGGGACTCAAACCTGTCTCTCACATCCCAAGCCAGTGCTGTGACCAGCTCTGGAGTATGACAGGCTTCATATGGACTCTCTCTCATGAAACTACTTCATGACATTTTTCAAAAATGTTTCTGACCACTTATCAGGGTCACTTAGTGTGACTCCTTCCTGTTGTTGCTGTGGCCTTTTTTATTGGTTCAAAGCTCCTCAAATCACAGGTTAAAGATGAGGTGCAACTTTACGTGTATTTCTGATTCCTCAACCTTGTCAACTAGTGTCTTTCCTAGAATCTAGAGATAAATAAATTACATGCTCTGCCTCCCTTTTTGTCATTCTTCCACGTACCTGAACTTTAATAGTGTCACTACAGATTTGTAAAATATGCCACTAAATATGTCACTAAAATGGCTCCTGAGGCTAATTTGCACAGCCCTCTATGGTGTGTCACCAGTGAGAAATGGCTGCAGTACATCAGATAGGGGCTCCAGCCTGCTCCCAGTTAAGTCAAAGGCAAAATTCTATAGACTTCAATGGAATCAGGTCAGGCACTTAGAATTAATCTAAATCTACATGAGACTATTTTGCTGGATGAGCAGCAGCATCCTGACACAAGAGGATCAGTTGACTTAAAGATATTATTATTTTGCAGGTAAATATTTTTGGGGACTAGCAGTAATTTGGTAGCAGAAAGAAAAGGGGGTACAGAAAAGGCAGCAGACAAGAGACAAGGCAGATGAGAACAGACTCAGAGGGAGAAAGAGTGGAGAGTTTCAAAAACATAAATTGACTAGAGACTTGGGAAAATGGACATGGGGAGCAATTAACTTTTTAAGGCAACAAAAGCAATCTAGGAGGAAAATAACAAAGGAAACTGAAAGGAGGGCTATGTGTTTGGGGAGAGAATCATACTATTCTGTTAGAAGTTGTAATTGTTTAGATTTCATATACAAATTTAGACTTTCAAATACACAGATTTCCAAATCTAAGGTTTTGCTGTCAAATGTTTTTCAGAGAAAATTCATTGGGCCACAGCTTTGAGGAAGAAGGCAGCCATATGGACTCTGGCCATGGAGTCATATATCCCTGTGGAGAGGGCGGCCATATAGACTAAGAGCCTTTCTAGAATCATTTACAATATAAGAAGCAAATTTTCTTTATTTCTTTTGATACAGCCAGGGCAATGACAATGAAACTTCACCTCAATGTGTCTCATTTCATTTCTGGGAGGATCACTGGTAAGGAAAAGGGGTTACTTAAGGGGAAAGGGGTCACTGTTGTTCTTTGAGGTACATCACCGCTGTATGTTGTGTCTTGTGGGATATCTGCACATTTATTCTTAGCTCAGAACCACCCAGAGGAGCAGAGGTGCCTTCCATTAGAGCCGTGCAAACATCCCTTTTTGTATCTGAATATTCAGACTCAAAGGCTACTCAGCACTGACACTCCATGGATCTTTATATTGTGTAGTTGGATATACACATCTTTTACACTTTGGGTCTGAAAATGACGATACGGGGGGTGCTCTCAGAACTCAATGGCACTGATCTTCTAGAAAACTCATTCTGGGTGTCCACATCTCAAAAAATAGGCAGATCTCCACAGGCAATTCATTTCCCATGCCAGTTCAGTTCTTGATCTGTTTATTGAGATTGACAAGCAGTGCTGCTGACTGTGATATGGACATACGTCCACTGGGAACTGGACTGAGATCACCAACTTCTTTCATGTTGGTTGCCCTATAGTGAGCAGATGTTAACAATTTTCCACTTGGGGTCAGATTTAAACCTCAAGGAAAATGGCTCATTAGCAATCCCCTGAGCCATGCTATCCACCTATAAGGGTAACGTTTTCAGAAGAACACTAAGAGGAATTACTACTCATTTCTGATGTTAAAGGAATTATGTTTTACTGATAGAATTCAAGGCCAGAAGGAACCATTATGATCGTCTAGTCTCACCTCCTATAAAACATGTGTCATGGAAATTCCTCAAAATAATTCTTAGAACAGATCTTTTAGAAAAACATCCCATCTTGATTTAAAAATGTATTCCCAGTGCATCAAGCTGAAAATTGTTCTTCTGAGTAGTTTCAAAGTTATGATACAAAAGTCGCTGACCTCTTTTCAAGTACCAGTACTTCCAAAATTTCCATGAGATGCTTTCAAATGCAACAGTTTATCCGACCAAACTAGCAGCACAATGTAACAAACTCATTCTTGGTGAAATCCCAGAGATTTCAGTGGAGTTCTGTTAGAGATCTATACCCTTTTATGAACAGGAGAAAACTATCAAATTCAAACAGAGTACCTTGGCTGTTAAAATGAACTTTTATTTATTTTGAATTGGATTGCCACAAAATACCGATTGTTAACTATTCTATAGGTCTTTACATCTTCAAATTGTAGTACACACTTTAGTTAATTCTCAGAAATCCAGGTGAAGTTGTTAGCACCTTCTTAACTCTTGTGGGGATAGATAGATAGACAGACAGACTTGCTCTTGGCCAGGACTGGATGATAAGATTTAATCCAGAGCAAACTCTGGCTGATAATCACTCAGAAAAAGGAGTTAAAAATAGAAATGCTGATAGATCATGAACTATAATGGTAGGACTAAAACTTGTATAATTTTATGCATTTTTCCTGTTCATTGGAATTCTTGTTCTCATCTTTTCTCACTAACTCAAAATGACAGGCCTGCTATAACTACATATAGTAAGTGTCTAAATGGATTTGGACAGCTGGTCACTGGTTTCTAAGATGTGGTCATTTGGTTTTTCTTGGAAGCAGATGCTATTTCTGGGTTGAGCTCTGTTCTTCCCTCTCCCCCTTCTAACCTTCTGATCTCTGCTAATGATTAACAACACTGGGTGTTGCATGACTGTATGTCAGCTGCCCTCACTCTTACTGCTGGATAGATTTTTTTTTTTTTAATTTTCAAATCATACTTGTTGGTCCTTCATGATTTTATAAAGAGTTTAGATCTGTATTTTAGACAATGTTGCCACAGAAATTAGTAGGGCTGTCAATTGACATGTGTTAATGCCTGCGATTAACACAGTCCAGGATTAACATGTTAAATTTTTTAACACATTAATCGCAGGCATTAATGCTGCGCTGCATTGCCCCTTTGAAGGGCTGCTGCTGTGGCTGTTCAAAGGGGCAATGCAACGCAGAGCCCGGGATCAGCTGGGGGCTTCCCAGCTGATCCCGGGCTCCACTGCCCCTTTGAAATGAACATAGGCAGTGTTTCAAAGGGGCAGCCGCCACACAGCTGAGCCAGGGATCAGCTGTGTGGCAGCTGCCCCTTAGAAACACTGCCTCTGCATGTTTCAAAGGGGCAGTGGAGCCCGGGGTCCGCTGTGGACTCCCCAGCTGATCCTGGGCTCCACGTGGCATTTCCTCAGAACCCGGGATCAGCTGGGAAGTTCTCATTTGATCCTGGGTTCTGCTGCCACGCGCATTTCAAAGGGGCAGCCCTGGAGCCCGGGATCAGCTGGATCCCAGGCTCCATGTGGCATTTCTTCAGAACCCGGGGTCAGCTGGGGAGTCCCCAGCTGACCCCAGGTTCCACTGCCACGGGGAGCCCAGGATAAGCTGGGAGTCTCCAGCTGGTCCCGGGTTCCACGGCTGCCCCTTTGAAATGCCACCTTGGGGTTTCAAAGTGGCAGCTGCACAGCTGTGTGGTGCTGTCATTTTGAAGTACCCTTCTCCCTTCCTTTGTTGCCTCTATTTGATAGAGGCAGCAAAGAGGGGGGACAAAAGGGGGAGGGGAAATCGACTAGTCCATTAGTCGACTGACTATCCGATAAGCATTTGCTGATCAGATAGTCGACTAGTCTTTAACTTCCCTACCGGAAGGTGCTGGAGTGGCATTTCCAAGGGGCAGCACAATGCGGAGCCCGGGATCAGCTGGACACTCCAGCTGATACTGGTCTCTGTGTTGCACTGCCCCTTTGATGCACCACCATGACGCTTCAAAGGGGCATCATTGCATGGAGCCCGGGATCAGCTGGGGACTCCAGCTTATCTCGGGCTTTGTCTTGCGCTGCCCCTTGGAAACGCTGTCCTGGTGCTTCAAAGGAGAAGTGCTGCATGGAGCCCAGGGTCAGCTGAGGACTCTAGCATTGCCCCGTTGAAACACCGCAACAGTGTTTCAAAGAGGAGGCGCATGTGATTAATGGTGCAATTAAATGTTTTAATTGCTTGACAGCCCTAGAAATTAATAAATATTTACTCTCTCTCAATTTTCCACCATTCCCATTTACAGGTTTTCCCCAGCCTAACATGACTGTCATCTGTTTCTCCTTGTGATTCAACACCACTCCTCTGCATCATGCTGGTATGAAAGAGCTGATCACGAAGCCTAAGCAGGAGGGTGTCTAAGCGCTAATGTACCGCTAGCTCTTCCTCAAAAGGAACTTTTTGAGCTCTGCTTAGGACACTTCTAAAGGCCCAACAAGAATTGTTGTAGAATGACATAGGCCTAGAGTGGCAGCTGAATGTGCTACATCTGCAGGTGCCTTCAGAGCTACTTGGTAGTGCTTAGGATTGAATTCTGCCTTGTAGTGCACACGACTGCCACCTTAGCACACCTATGCAAGACTTATGGAGAATGCTCACACTAGCCCTCTCTGGACATAGGGGTGGAATCTAGTTACCAGGCTCAGTAGCACACTATAATTCCCAAGGAAGTATCTCCACCTGAGGTAAAGGAGTGGTCCTCACTCTGGGCAGTGGTTGGTGACAGAGGAGTACATATTACATATTTCACCAACAGATGAAAGAAGTATTCATCAGTTCCACCCTCCCCCCAGCACTCCCTGAGACAGTTCCTGAGATAGTCTTTGTTAACTGAGGTGTTTACAGACAGATGGCCTTATAGCACTCTATCACTTCATGGCATTTGCAGCATCCCTCCCTTCCCAGTGGTCAAGAAAGGAGAAAAGGCACAATTTGGCCCATAGCATTAGGATAATAGTTGTGTACTCCTGAAGGCCTCAGAGTTTTGTGACTAATGATATTGATTATTTTAGAGTCTATTCTGAGCTGTTTCTAGCAGAAAAGGCTAAATCAGGACTTAATTGTGCCTAGGTTCTTCCTGACTCAGTATTGCTCAGTTCTTCGGATTACTAATATTAATGATTTCTGTTGGAAGAACACTTTGTCACCATCACCACTCATTAAAGTCAGCAACAAATTAATTCCTACACATTAACCCTCTCTAATATTTACAATAGCCACATTAATTAAATGAAGAAAATTTAGCATTAGCTCGTTTGAAATTAAAAAAAAGAAGGGTCTGAGCCCTATTTACAAAGAACCTACAGAAATTGTCACTTTTATTTTGTAACATAGATATGTGATAAATTATCAAGGCAGTGAAAAGAGAATTAGAGGCACCATCTGAGTAATTGGGATAGATTGGAATAATCAGGATATATTTGGCATTAGGGGGATAATAGAATTCAAGATAATGACACCTTTACTCAACATATCTGCTGTATCTACTTCTTAAAGTTATATTTGCTTAATTAATAATATGTTGCTCTTCTGTAGCACCTTTCACCTGAGGACAATAAGACAAATTACAAATGTGTGGTCATTATATTTCAGTTTCCCAACTCCAGTGATCAGGTAGATAAGCTTTATAGCCAGTTCACAAAATTTGTAGGTTTCTGGTTGTCAAGCTCCTCCACCTCATGCTTTATTATATATTTGTACGTGAAAAGGAAACATGTATGAGAACTCACAATAATTGTTGAACTAGTTTCATGGAGTTTAGGGCATAGTGTCATTAGGATCACCACATCTGACCTCTTTTTATTACAGGTGATTATATTTCTCCCCGATATCACTATATAGACCCCAATAACTCCAGTTAGGCTATGTCTACACTGCAGGCTTCTTGTGCAAGAACTTTTTGTGGAAGAGATCTTCTGCAAAAAGTTCTTGCACAAGAGAACGTCCACACTGCCATATGCTTTTGCGCAAGAGATGTGCTTTTGCGCAAGAGAGTGTCCATACTGCCATGGACACTCTTGTGCAAGAAAGCTCTGATGGCCATTCACAGAATGGCCATCAGAGCACGTGTGCTTTTTCCAATAGGGGTTTCTTGCAAGAAATCCCTGTTGTCCATCCACACACGCCTTTTTGAGCAAGAGCTCTTGCGCAAAAAGGCGTATTCCTTGTAGAAAAAAGAATAACTCTTGAGCAAAAAGCCCTGACTTCTGATGATCTACTGTACTTTTTCTTGCACAAAAACTTGTTTGTAGTGTGGACGCTCCGCGAGTTTTTGCTCAAAAACATGTAGATGGTATCATGAGCTTCCATGGGCATAACCCACTTCAGATGAATGGAGTTATTAAATGTCCAGTTTCTAAATAAATAGGGGATGGGGGGGCGGGAGGGAGAAGGAGAAAGAAGGGGGGAAAAAAAGAAAAAAGGGGGAAGAAATAGTCAATTAGAGTGTCTATGATACATGAAGCTGATAGAGAAGGTGCTAATTGTTCTTAAGTACCCATTGTTTGTTTTTTTAAGTCATTAGGATGTGGAATGTAGCAGGCCATCCAGCCAATGTCTTTATTCATACCTCTGTGATAGGAATCAAACTTGTAAATGAAGTTAAGTTAATATTGTATATTGGCCAAACTGGACAGTCTCTACGAGAAAGAATTAATGGGCACAAATCTGATATCCAAAAAGGCAACACACAAAAACCTGTTGGGGAACATTTTAACTTGATTCCTACCACAGAGTATAAATAAAGACATTGGCTGGATGGCCTGCTACATTCCACATCCTAATGACGTAAAAAAAACAAACAATGGGTACTTATTTTTTCCTTCTTTTTACTTTTCCCCATCTCCCATCCCCTAACCCAATCTCCTCCCCCCCCAACCACCCATACTCTAACCTAATGCCCGGGTCCTGGAGCCGCTGCCACTGCTGCTACAATCACGTCCGTCTTCCTCCAGGCGCTGGGGCACGTGCGCTGAGCGGCCGGCCTTGAGCACGTGCTGGCTGGGATGCGTGCGCAGAGCGATCCGACTGTGAGTACGCACTGGGGCACGTGCACAGAGTGGCCCAGCCATGAGCAGGCGCTGAGGTATCTTGTGTAGAGCGGCCGGCCCAAGCGGTACCAGCAGGACCCACATTTTTTTAATCCAAGAGCT
This sequence comes from Pelochelys cantorii, assembly GCA_032595735.1. Taxonomy (NCBI): domain Eukaryota; kingdom Metazoa; phylum Chordata; order Testudines; family Trionychidae; genus Pelochelys; species Pelochelys cantorii. The sequence goes on along the minus strand of CM064330.1, from coordinate 70,478,923 downwards.
GCATGTGGCTCGCGAGCCACAGTTTGGCCACCCCTCCTCTATTTATTTAGGAACTGGACCTTTAATAACTCCATTCATCTGAAGAAGTGGGTTGTGCCCATGAAAGCTCATACTATCTAAATGTTTTGTTAGTCTCTAAGTGCTGCAAGACTATTTGTAATTTCTACATTTAATTTGTCTAATTTCAACTTCCAGTCATTGGACCTTGCTGTTGTTTTGCTAGGAAGATTGAAGAGCCCCCTTTCTCCATCATCATTTTTCCACTTCTAGGTATGTATTTATAGATTGTTCAAGTCATCTCTCAAACTTCTCTTCAATGAACACCTTAAGACTCAAATCATAAGGCTTGTCTCCCATCTCCTGGATCACTTTTGCGACCCTCCTTTGAACTTGCTCCAAGTTTTCCACACAGCCACAGTGTTCTAGCAGTGGTCTCACCAGTGCTACGTACAGATGTAAGATCACATCCCTACTTCTATTTGATACTCCAGTGATCTCATTAGTCCATTTTGTCAGAGCACTGTGCTCAGAGCTCAAACTGAGACCATTATTTATGATGATACTTTAAGTTTTGGTCTAAGTCATTGCTTTCAAAAACCAAATCTCCCATTGTGTGTGTTGCCTGCATTCTTAGTTCTCAGGTGTATTACCTTGCATTTGGCTGGTATTAAAACATGTTTTGTTGGACTGTGATAATTTAACCAGATAATCCCAATCCCTCTGTAACAGTAAATCCTCCTCCTCCTCATTATTTTCTAGCCCACCAATCTTTGCATCATCTGCAAACTATACCAGCAAATATTTTAAATCATCATTAGATTATTAATACAAATATTAAATAGTATTGGATCAAGAATCAATTCCACACATGGTCCTGTTCATTGATATCTCCTACTTATAACAACTATTTTAAGAGCTCTTGGCAAGTCAATTTTTAATTCATCTAATGCCTGCCCTACTTAACTCATCTAATGAAAGTTTTTAAATTAAAAATGTCACGTGGTTCTTATTCAAATACCTTGGAGAAAACCAAGTTTGTGATATTAAAACAGTTGCCTCTCTCAGGCTCTCAGATCTGTAATCCTGTCAAAAAAAAAAAAAAAAAAAAAGCTAGCTTGACAAGATCCACTTTCCATGCTTGCATTGGTTATATTCTAGGGAGTTATTTTGAAATAACTCCCCTTTTTTCAAAATAACAAGTAGAGCATCCACAATACTAAGCCTGTTATTTTGAAATAACAACTCCTGCTTTCCATGAGGAATAACGCTTATTTTGAAACAGTTATTTTGAAATAACATTAATGGGGATGCTCCACTGCTGCTATTTCAGAATAACTACTCCCCAGAGTCATTCACAGTAATTACTCCCCAGTTCTTCCTGGGGCTCTAAGTCAAGGTAGTACATCCACATTAAGGGAGCCTGCCTCAGACTAATTTCGAGACTTCCCTGTAGTGTGAACACACTATTTCAAAATGGTTATTTCTGAAGTTATTATTTTGAAATATGTTATTTTGAAATAATTTCCTAGTATAAATATGTCCTTAGGATACAATTCTTTGTGGATAGTGTCCCAAATTAAGCATTCCACTATTCTATATAGGATCAATATCAGGCTTATAGGTCACAGAGTTATCCCTTTTACCCTTTTAAGAAACTGGAACTAAATGGGCAGTACTCCAAATCCTTTGAAATTTTTCCAGTTTCCAAGATTTGTTTAAAATTTTCATTAGTAGTTCAGCTAATTCCTTTATTTGGTGAAGTTATGCAGGCCTGATAATTTGAAAAGTTAGGTTAGGTTCTTATAAAATTTTGAAATATGTAGCCAACAAGAATTGTTAATGAGTGGGGCTTCTTATAAGCAACAGTAAAGATTAAACTTGGGCACTTCTAGCATGACATGCGAATGGTTGGATCACACCATGAGTGAAAAGTCACATTATCATGTCCTTTTCTCCCTTGAGGAAAGCTGGTACAGCCACTCTTACTGCTATTGTATTAGCACTAGAAATATTGACAGTCATACCAGAGTTACTGGGGGCTAGTACAGTACATTCAAGCATTTCTCCATCTTGCCCAACATTAAGTGAATTAATACAAGGACCATTGCCAATGCTACAGGTGTAATACAAATACCACAATAAAGGTGGCCAGGGAGGAAAAAGGCTTGGCTGAAATATAAATTTCCCACCCATCCCCTCTTCTCTGGCACACATCTTTGTGTCGTGGGGATGGCAGTGAGAGGTTTTGGTTTCATAGGGGGACTCAAAAGTTAGTGCTTGTAGCAGAAGGTCCTCCAAACTAAGTGAATTAACACCATTTTTCCATAAGCCAGGGACACAAAACAAATTGATTGTGTTAAAATAAAACACACCCATCGGACAAGGAAGAGGGAATTCATACAGTTAAAAATAATGTCAGATTTGGGGACATTAATTAGTTACCATAATGTCTAAGAGGCCAAGTCAAGGACCAATACTCCATTGTGCTAACCAATACTCCATTGTGCTAGGCAAGTTGTTTTTAACCTATGGTCAGAAGACTATGTCTAAAATATCCAAAAAGATCCATACCTCCATCAGAAAATGTTTAGGAGTCTACCAATGAAAAAAGGGTGAAAACCACCACGCTAAGCATCTTAGAAAGATGGAACAAAAAGACAGTCTTTGCCTCAAAGATCTGTCCTATAAGATGGGGACAACAGATAGATACAGACTGATGGATAGAAGAGTAAAAGGAAGCAATGAGCCAACACATGTCAGCATGTTAGACAATAGTCTCACATATCAGTATCTCCTAGCTGTTGCCAAGGTTTCTGTAGGCACTGTGGCAGATGAGAGTTGAAAGATGCAGGATAATGCATTTGTTTTGCATATGGCTGTGGGCAACTACTCCCAAGGGTGAAGGTCAGCAAGGGAGAACACAAAAGAGCTTGTTTGAAATGTTAACAAGTGGGCACTGACTCTTTATGCCAGACTCCAAAAAGAGGCGACAACACTTCAATGGTACACGAGAGATGACAGATAGGGTCAGGATAGGCCATGAAAGACCTTGAAAATTATATCTGATGTCATAGAGAAGGGGGAGGCACAACTGCATTGGTCAAGGCCAGAGATAGGGATTCTGCAGTAAATGAAGACATGAAATTATGCCAGCCTAGATGAGAGTTTTAACTGAGTGGATGGAGAGGAAAGGCCATAGCCTAGAGCTGTTATGCAGAATGAATCAGCAAGATTTAGACATCGACTGGCTGTCAGTGCCTAAAGAAAGATGATCCCCAGGTTATGGGTCTGATTGGCAGACAGAATGGTAGAAATGTCTAGTAGTCAAGAAAGAAGGAAGAGGACTCGGGAAAAAGATTAAGAGTTTTGTTTTAGCCATGTTGAGCTTAAGACAAAGGTTGGATAAGCACAATGAGAGGTCAGAGAGACAAGCCAAGATTTTAGTTTAGACAGAAGACAGATCTGCAAGAGAGAGGTATATCTGTGAGTCATCAGTGTATAGAGACAGAAGTTGAATTTGTGTTTAAGGAAGAGATTACCAAGACCTAAGTTGTGAAGGGAGAAGAGAAAGGCACAGAGGATAGAGCTTTGTAGGACCTGTTATAACACAGAGGCCCATAGGTGCCAACTAGCAAAGAGTTCACTGTTCTTTACAAGCAACTACTGCCTCAGACCTGACAAACTCATTTACACTACATTGTTTTCATGTTATTTATCCATAAAGGTTAGAATGTGAGGTCCCTACTGAAAGCTTCTACTAGACTGATACTCAATGATTGCAAGATGTGTGTACGAGTAACATTTAAGGAGTACAGTAACTATACTGAAAATGTCTTCATGGTATTGGGCTAAAAATGAATCACCAGGGAATAATAGGTCTCAATAATGCCCCATTCAAGCAGGAGAGAATTATCACCCCCGCAGGTCAACCAATTGTGTAATGTGTTGCTCAGTTGTTCACCTTTATAATTATAAAACAAAATTTCAATATATAATTATAATATATATGTGTGTATACACACACATTATCTATTGAAATTTTGATTTATAATTACAAAGGTGAACAATTGAGCAATATATATGTACACACACACATACACTTATTTGGAGTATGGCTCTCAAAGGCTATGCCAGTGGAGCGTAAGCTCCAGCAGGTCCTACCAAGCTGGAAAGGTTTTGAGTACGGCCCTGGTGGCAGACTATGTGTCCACCATCCAAGGACCAGCCTAGCAAAGTACAGAGAGGTTTGTCACCAGAAGGTTGGCCACCAGGTGATGATTTGGCCACAACAACTATGAACACTAAGCAACAAAGTGAATAAGGAAAAGTTATTTACTTATTTCCACAATATAAGAACTAAGGGTCACCAAATGAAATTAATAGGCAGCAGGTTTAAAACAAACAAAAGGAAGTTTTTCTTCACTCAGCTCACAGTCAACCTGTGGAACTCCATGCCAGAGAATGTGATGAAGACTAGGACTTTAACAGGGTTCAAAAAAGAGCTAGATAGATTCATGGAGGTTAGGTAGGAATGGTGTCCCTAGCCCCTGTTTGTCTATAAATGGGTGACAGGAGAGGGATTGCATGAGTATTACCTGTTGTGTTCCCTCCCTCTGGGGCATCTGGTACTGGCCACTGTTGGCAGACAGGTTACTGGGCTAGATGGATCTTTGGTCTGACCCAGTATGGCCTTTCATATGTAACTATATATACTACATGATATATATGTTATAGTGCTTGCACCAACATAGAAAAGTCAATGGAAAACCACCAAAGACAAACAATAAAAATTAAAACCTCTTGGAAGTGAAAAGAAATAAGGGTATCATGCTGTCTGGGACCAGAGACAGACTTTGCCAGGCTCTGGGCAATGCGGGGAGGGGGGAGAGAGGTTGGCTACTAGCCCCTTGGAAAGAGCAGAGCCTTGGGAGGAAGAGGCGGGGTTGGGGGCAGCTAGCTCTCAGTGATACCTGGCCCATGCCATGCCTCATTCACCCAACCCTCAGTGTTGCCCAGACCATGCCACACCTCCCCACCCAGTCCTCAGCACCACCTGGACAGCGCCATGAAGAGCTCCAATGATGATTTAAAGGGGCCAGGGCTCTGGCCTCTACTATTGCTATAGCAGCAGTGGCAGCCTGGAGCCCAGGCCCTTTTAAATCACCCAGCCCCTGAGCAACACCCCCTGTTGGCAGCCCTGGTAGATCCTAGTTCATGTGTCATGGTTTTGATTTGTATGTAAGCATTTGTTTCCATCACTTACACTTGCTTCTATTTGAATCTTTATTCTTTCTTAAATAAATTGCCTTTTGTTGTATTATACTTGATCACAAGTGCTGTGTGCGATACAGGACTGGTGAGCTAAGATGCAACTAGTAGCATAGTATACACTGCTTTTGGGAATGAAACCTCTGGGATTTCTGTGGGAATACAGTGATCAGGGGCTAGACACCACTGGGGGACACTTTGAAAGGATTCATGAGCTCGGGTACACCTATTGTCAACATACAGGGCAAAGGCAAAGCTGATTTGCCAATATTTGATAAGAGGGTGTTTGAGTGGCTGGCAAGCTGCTTGTGTTAGTGAACTAATGCCCAGTTAGCACAGACAAGACATGCTGCAGCTCTGGGTGCCCTGGGAAGCTTCACATCCCTCAGAAAATTGGAGGTGGGATAAGAAGGATCCTGTGAAGGACTCAGAGAAGAAACAATCAGAGAAGAAGGAGAAGAATCAAGAGAGGACCGAGTCAGAGAAGTCAAGGGAGGACAAGATTTCAAGGAGATGAGTGTAGCTGATGCTTGCTGAAGTTGTAGGCTAAGTCTGGGAGATGAGGAAGGAGTACTTCTTTCTAGCCAAAACTCAGAATAAGTCCCTAGAGTTTGTAGTGAGAGTGTTTTCAGTGGAGGTCAAGGGAAAGAAGCCAAACTTGAAAGGGTCTTGGAACTGGAAGAGAGGAACTGGAAATGGAAGAGAGAAACTTCAGATAGCAATTGTAGACATGCTTGTCATGTCATCCTTGACTCCTCCACTGTAAGTGCCAGAAATTCCCATTATGAAACCAGCTTTCAAGAGAACTTTGAAAGCTCATTGGTATGCCCACATCTCGAATACTGTATACAGATGTGGTCTCCTCACCTCAAAAAAGATATTTTGACCTTGGAAAGGGTTCAGAAAAGGGCAACTAAAATGATTAGGGGTTTGGAACGGGTCCCATATGAGGAGAGGTTAAAGCGACTGGGACTTTTCAGTTTAGAAAAGAGGAGACTGAGGGGGGATATAATAGAGGTATATAAAATCATGAGTGGTGTGGAGAGGGCCGATAAAGAGAAGTTATTTATTAGTTCCCTAAATAGAAGAACTAGAGGACACCAAATGAAATTAATGGGTAGCAGGTTTAAAACTAATAAAAGAAAGTTCTTCTTCACACAGCGTGTAGTCAGCCTGTGGAACTCCTTGCCAGAGGAGGCTGTGAAGGCTAGGACTATAATAGAGTTTAAGGAGAAGCTAGATAATTTCATGGAGGTTAGGTCCATAAAAAGCTATTAGCCAGGGGATAAAATGGTGTCCTTGGCCTCTGTTTGTCAGAGGCTGGAGAGGGATGGCAGGAGACAAATCGCTTGATCATTGTCTTCGGTCCACCCTCTCTGGGGCACCTGGTGCTGGCCACTGTCGGCAGACAGGATACTGGGCTAGATGGACCTTTGGTCTGACCCGGTACGGCCATTCTTATGTTCATGACTCTCCTCAGCTACATGTCAGTGCAGATAGAGATAACATGACATGTACTACGTACAAAATCCCTGGGAAAAAGAGAAGACAGTGAACTGGAGACACACACAAATATAAAACTAGTCTTCTGCAAAGGCAAGCAGACAATGTAGTTCACAAAACATGTTATTTCTAAAGATGAAAAATGCCTTCCCAAAAGTAGGAAAAAAACAAAGAAGATGTCAATTATTGACCTGTTTTTTACCCAAACTCTCATTATGTGGCTAATACTCAAATAACCCCTGGGATTGGCTAAGCAGTAGGTTAATCCATTAAAATAATTAATATGCCCAAGCTTAGGGCCTTTTGGAGATAGTACTAAAGTGTTGACTGATATGGTGGATGGTATTGCTGGACAACTAGGGCATGTCTAGACTATGTTTTACTTTCAAAAGAAGATATGCAAATTTGGCATCCTTCTTCCTCAAAAATTGAGGTTTACAAGTTCTTTCGAAAAAAGGGTTTTTTTGAAAGAACTGCATCTAGACTGCTTGCTTTTTTGAAAAAACTTTCGAAAAAGCGATCGGAAGAATATATGCAAATTCCCACCGAATTTGCATATCTTCTCTCGAAAGTAAAACGTAGTCTAGACGTGCCCCTATTGAAGTTAATAAGTCCTATGGCAATAAAATACAACTATTTTAGCTCCAGAAAAGCTTGTGAGAACAATTAGTTGCTGATGCAATTCCTTACTTTGAAAGAAAATCAAACACCTTTGGCAGGTCTTTATATTACATTTTAAATCTTTCCCCATAAGATTAATAAATTAGTAAATGAGCCATCACTGAAACTAAAGGGAATTCATGGAACTAGACCCACAGCATGCAGGACTTCAGTCCTTTCTAGCTTGTCCCTGGAACTCACCCCTTCCTGGCCCTTTCTTTTCCTGACATTGCCTTTATGTTGAGGGAGAAGGAGGGAGAACAAAGAATGGGTGCATAAACATACGTGTCTATCTGTGGACATATACAAAAATAAGGGACTTGATTTCCAAAAATGCCAAGCACTCAATAGCTTTTATAAACGTCAGTGAAGACTTTGGGGTGCTCAACTCATTTGAAAATCACAACACTTATTGAGGTGGCTAAATATGGATTCATATTCTAACTTTAGACACCTATTTTTGAAACTCTGTCACTCTCATTATCTGTAAAAGTCAGTCAGTTATATACCCGTGAAGGAAAATGCTGAGGATTTTTTTTTTTAAACAAACACCACATCGGAGCACTGCCACTACAACCAGTAGCACTAGATCAGTGCAACAATTATCCAGGTTTCTTCAAGTGAATAAAAAATTTAAATAGTTCAAATGGGCCTAATTCTACCCTCACTGGTTCAACTGCCAGCGAGGTGCTTCTGTTCAGGTTTTTATACTAGGCCCATTACCGTGATATTTGAGCATTCTGTGGTATCTGAGCCTCAGTGTCTGAAGGTAGAATTGGATCCACGCAATTAACTGAATTGGAATCTGACCAAGGCACCTCTTACTTGGATAAAATGGTGATTGAGCTCTTCCAAAGCCATTTCAAATGAAGTCCAACCAATGTAATCATTCTTTCTATAATCACTTTCTCCTCTTGGCTCTCACATGTGTCTTTGGAATACATTAGGTTAACCTCAGCCAACTTTTATAATTTTGTCTGGCTCTGCCCTGAGCAAATGATGGCATTAGTCATAACAATAACATGCAGTGGTGTGTCTCCAACAGAGGGAAAACACGGTCTGCAGAACTCTGTTGTAAGTGATAGTAATGGGAACTTACAGCACCAGCAAAATCCATGTCAGTACCTCTCAAGGCCTTCTAGTGCTTCAGTACAATACAATTCAACTTGTTTTTGTGCAGTGTCCTTAATACGCAGCATTCATAAAGAATTATAACAACTTTGGGCCCAACTCTGGTACTATTCAATATGACTAATGGTATCTTACTCCAGGAATAAACCCACTGGCTACATCTAGACTGGCATGATTTTCCGCAAATGCTTTTAACGGAAAAGTTTTTCCGTTAAAAGCATTTGCGGAAAAGAGCGTCTAGATTGGCACGGACGCTTTTGCGCAAAAGCACTTTTTGTGGAAAAGCGTCCATGCCAATCTAGACGCGATTTTGCGCAAGAAAGCCCTGATTGCCATTTTAGCCATCGGGGCTTTTTTGCGCAAAACAAATCTGAGCTGTCTACACTGGCCCTTTTGCGCAAAAGGACTTTTGCCCGAATGGGAGCGTCAAAGTATTTGCGCAAGAAGCACTGATTTCTTACATTAGAACGTCAGTGCTTTTGCGCAAAATCAAGCGGCCAGTGTAGACAGCTGTCAAGTTTTTGCACAAAAGCGGTTGCTTTTGCAGAAAAACTTGCCAGTCTAGACACAGCCACTGAGTATGCTTTACTCACTGTGAGGAAATCTATCATAATCTGGCCCTCGGTTTCCTTTATTTTTTATATAGCCTATATATGATATTAACATGCACAGGCATTTTCAAGTATTAAAAACAAGCAAGTTTTAACTGACTTATTTAATATGATTTAAACAGATATAGTGATATACATATGCTATGCACAAAGTGCAAGACAATAGCACACAAATCATAGGTGTGCAGATATAGGCATCAATTTGACCAGTCATGTCTACAGCACATTTTATGAGCTTTATTAATCAAAATTCCTAAATGATAGGGTGCCTAATGAGGTCTGACAGAGCCATAAATACAGTGTAGTTCAGGGGTGGGCAAGACAGCCTCTGCGGGCTGGATCCGGACCCCCAAGCTAATGGATCTGGTCTGTGGCCGCCCTGCCGCTCCCTGGCCAATCAAGACCTGGGGACAGGAGAGTGTACGAAGTCTCCTCTCCCACCAGGGGTGCATGGCACCAGAGGGAACTGCTGGCTGTTTTAAAACAGCCAGCGGTTCTCTCTAGCCACCACACACCCCTGGCAAGGGGGGGGGGCAGGGATTGAGAGACTTTACATGCTCCCTTCCACCCCGTCCCCAGGCCCTGATTGGTGATTAAAACAGCTGGCGATTTCTCTAGGTGCCAGGGGGCAAAGCCTTCACATTCTCCTCCACCCCAGGGCCTATCAGGGACTTTGGGTGGGAGCATGAGAAGTCTCCTGGACCCACTCCTTCAGAAACATATGAAGTAGCCCCCTTTTAAAAATTATTGCCCACCTCTGGTGTAGTTGATGGAATCCCTTATAAAAATCTCTTTAGAGGACACCTATTAAAATACAGTGATAAATTTACTGCAGGTTTAAAACAATACATACTCCTTCTGAGTCTTCCACATCAGGTTTTATAGCATTGACAAGCTCCTTTAGAGAAATAATATATTTTTTTAAATCAGCACAATCTGTTCTTTTCAAGGGTCATAGAAGGTCTGTCTGCATGCAAACTGGTACAGTTTGTAATCTCTGAGTATTTCTACATAATTAACAGCTGCCCATGGAAGTGTCCCAGGTCACCAAACTCAGGCTCACAAGGTCCATACTGCAGTGTTACCAATAGCTTTGTAGACTGCAATTCAGTCTGAAGTTTGGGCTTTCGTGGTGGAAGAGAGATTCTACATCCTAAGCTCTAGTCCAAATGTTATGTCTACACAGCTATTTTTTGTGCCATAGTGTCAGCCCAAATCTATTGATCTGAACTGTGAGAGTGACACTTGTGTAGATTTAGCCAAGAGTTTTTTTCATCAGATTTACAGATTTTGCGAGGTCCAACAAAAAACTAGCAGCATTATGATGGCAGTCAATCCTTCATTGCAGGGATCACAGGGTTAATCACAGAAGACAGTATCCAGTCCTTATTTGGGCAAGCTTTCATTCCCTCAGTGGAAGTTTGTTTGGGTAAAGATTTCAGGATTTGACATACTGCACTTACAAGTTCTACAGGCAAACGAGTGGAGATAGTAAACTTCCTCAGCCATTCCTTTCAGGACTAATAGAATTTATTAGCAGCTGACTGATATTATTGTAACCCTTCTGCTGGGTAGGTCTGGCAGTAACCAGGGCTGGGTTCAATATCTTGGGGTCCATCTCACATAGAACCGGCTCAAGCCCCCACCCAGTAATCTGGGAAATTCACGCACCCCTGGGTGCCTCTGAGAGGCAATGCTTCCCCACTCGCAAGCACTGAGTCTGAGTGTAGGAAAGAAACATATAATGAAACAGAGAGAGAAGTCATACGGCATTAACTTGGGGAAAACACCACAAACAGAGTTCATAAACCAAACATGAGCCAAGCCCCGCCCCCCAGCCAAGAATCGCCCAAAGTCCAAAGAGTACGACACCCCAAAAGTCCCTGTCCCGGGCCACCCAGAGTCCCAAAGTTCACTGGACTAGCAAAAGAAAAGTCTCCTCAGGGAGCCTGCTTTAGGTCTGTCTTTAAAACAAAGGGGGAAAGGTGCAGGCTGTGCCAGTCTTATAGCTCACACCTGGCAGGTGTGAAGCAGGCTGACTCAAGCCCTTTAACCCTTCCCCCCAGCTCAGTCCACTCAACTCTGGAAGGGGGGAGGCTTGTTCTTCCGAGACCTCTTACCATGATGGTGGTGTCTCTCCTGCAAGCACTGGTGGCATGTTTTACAGTTCCCACATTTAGGGGTAGCATGATTAGTGACCCCCACAACAGTCCCAAATTATATACAATTCTCCACATTCCATTCCAACACGACCTTCCATCAGCCCTGGCTGAATGGGATTTACATAGCCACACCTCGGATTGTCTCCTGAGCTGTATTTACATAACAGTTAACAGTTAATTATCTTGCAGAGCTAAACAATTGTAGTGGGCGCACCCACCCCTCCTTTTAGCTGGCTGATAGCAAGCAGCAGTTCAGCCCCTGCTTACATTATAATCCCCTCTAGTCCTTCCTTTCAGGTTTAAAGACTTTTCAAATTCTGCCAATAAACTGGTAGAACCTTCTTGCAAGTTACAATCTCTACGTGGTGCCTTAGTGAGATTATAACCTCTCCTAGGGATCTCACACAAGTTACGACAGGCACCATGGGAGCCAGTTCCTGTTTAATAAGCAGATGTTCTGTGCCTTGTTGGAGCTACTCCCAAAGTTTCTTCCCAGAAGGGCAAACATTGTCTGCAGAGGAAGAAAGATTCCTCCATGCAAAACAAAACATTGACTCTCCTCCTCCCATATGTCCCTCAATGCATGAGGGTGGATGAAGGTATGGCTGGGGGAGGCAAGTTCCCAGCCCCACCCTTTCTTCCTAAACCCCACCTCCCATGGGAACCAAGCTCTGCTCAGCACCACAGGGAGGTGGGGCAGCACTCAGTCCCAACCTCCCCGCTGTGGAGCAGGGGGAAGGCATAAGGTCCACAGTCCCAGGCTCCCTGGCTAGAGAGCATGGGGAGTGCATGGCAAGCTGGGGTGTCACTCTACCTTGCAATAGCCAATTGTGTGCTAACTGTCCAGCTGGGACCTGTTGACTTGCACTAAAAAATTATCACTAGTACACAGTCACAGCTAGTGCACGGTAGATTGCCCCCCACCCCAACTTTGCCATGCACTAATTGTTTATCTAAAGACCCAATCCTGCAAAGTGCTGAGTGCCTTCTACTACTCTGTAGCCAATGGGAAAAGAGAATGCATAAACAGTACCTTCCAGGACCAAGCCTGGCTAGTTTATAGAGGCCACACACAAACAATTGCTTATCTTTGGTTTGTATAATAATATAATATACAGTAGGGAACTGAACTAAGAACTAAGATATGCTCTACAATTAAGCCACTCCACATTTGGAATGAGGAAATGGTGCCAACAATCTAGAATCTTACTGTACTTCATATCTATGCTGTTTTATTTTTGAGTTTCAAAGCTTACATTTCTGTGGGATAAAATATAAATTTTTCCTTGGAACAATTTACAGCAGCAAGCCCTTGCAGTAAAAGATGCATTGCAATGCATGCACAGAGAGCAAAGCTAAGGCTGTGCATGGAATCTTAACTTTGGCAGTTCCTGGCTTTGGCATAGAATCATAGAATACTAGAACTGGAAGGAACCTCGAGAGGTCATCGAGTCCAGTCCCCTGCCCTCATGGCAGGACCCAGTATTGTCTAGACCATCCCCGATAGACATTTATCTAACCTACTCTTAAATATCTCCAGAGATGGAGATTCCACAACCACCATAGGCAATTTATTCCAGTGTTTAACCACCCTGACAGTAAATGCATGATGACTAGTGCAAGATTATATTGCAAGATTAAAGGTATGATGACCAGTGCAAGATTATATTCTCTGAACATATCTTTTTACTGTGCTGCAACAATGAAAAAGCCACGAGTAATCCAAGCATCGATTTAATTGGAATGCCTTTTTACAGCTAACTTTGAAAACCTCCCATGTTCAAACCTACAGGAAGAGGAAGCAGCCCAGGATACTCTCTGGTTCTATGGTTCTGTGTACACTGCAGCTAGGAGCATGCTACCCTACTCAGGTGGACAGACACCTGCTACTTCTGCTTGTGCTAGAGTGCTAAAAATAACATGGGGGGGGGGGTTTACATGGGCAGCAGCTTGGACTATACATAGCAGGGGGTCTGGTGCGCTTGTCCTGGGGTAGCTAGGCCAAACTGGCTACGCTATTTTTAGCACACCAGTGTGAGCAAAACTAGCATGTATCTATCCTCCTGGGCTGGGAAGCACCCTCCCCACTGAGGTTTACCCTGTGGTGTCCTCAGTAAATGCTGCTTAAGGAGGGGTCTGGCCATGGGGAGGCAGAGTTCACAGTCTCCAAACACTATGAAACCCAAGGGGAAACTCATGACATAAAAGCTCCAAAATGGCAGAGGTGCAGTTGCCTTTCTATGGTGCTCTTCTAGGTCATTTCTCACTAGTAACATAGCTCCCTGAGAAGCAGATTGCTATGGGCCAAGGTAACCCTCCTCTAACATATTCCCTATCAACACAGAGGGAATAGACAAAGAGCAGGAGTTAATACTACTTTTAAGCTACAGTAACTCCAGCTGGTTTTGCTTATGGTACTTCCGACAGCCTCTGAGAGGAGCATGGCATTTAAACCAGCTATTGTCCGGTATTACTACTTCTACATCTGATGATCCAGAACCTGGAGATCCAAGTGTATGTCTACACACCAGGGCTAAAGTCGAATTAAGCTACGCAACTTCAGCTATGTCAATTGTGTAGCTTAAGTGGCAATAGCTTAATTCGGCTATTGGCAGGAACAGCAGGAAGTTGAAGAACACTCTTTTTTTGACTTCCCTTACTCCTTGTGAAATTAGGGTTATAATGAGTCAGAGTAAGTCATCCTCCAGCTGGACATTATTTTGAAATAAAAGCTTGTAGAGTGGACACGGACTGTGTTATTTCAGAACAACATCAGTTATTCTGAAATAACGCTGCTGTGTAGATGTACCCTAATTGAGGAGTGATGTCTTCTGGAAGGGTGGGGAGTTCCATAGATTCCTGGGATGGGGATGCCTGCCACACTTGCTTCACTCCCCTATTTCTGCTGCTTTTGTATCATTCCCATTCCCTTTTATTTGTGTTTACTTTCTCTGCACCTCACAGAAGAAGGAACTACAGGGGCCTCAGTCTCTGCTATAACCACTTTCAGGTCCTGCTAAAACAGAACACTTTGAAAAAGCATAAATTTATCTTTCATTTTACATCTTTAAAAAGTCCCCTTCATAAATTTCTAGCTCTGATTTCATCTAATTTGAACCATGAGTTTTTACTGAAATGTTGGCTTTGTCTGACAACTTCCTATCTCTTTAATCATCTCAAGGGAATCTCCATGGTACGTTCAGTAATAATACACAAAGATTGTGCCCTATATTAATGTGATAATGCACAGCGAAATCTCAGAGATGAAAGCATAGAAATTTTATGTCTGTTCTTATACACCATATATCTGCTTTTTTTCTTCCTAAACAGCTGCTCTGACTCATGCAAATGCCTTTGACTTGCTGGACTTACAGTTGACACAGAAAGTGCTTTCTCTCTATATGTTTCCCAATTGCAGTTTCTTTGTACGATTCCCAACTTTGTCCCTGAACTTTTACATAGCAAATGCGACTAAAGCAAAAAGTCATGTATTGGTGTTGATGTGATTCATTCTTTGCAGCTGCTGTGTTCTTGGGCATCTGGATTTGGGCAGGCCTCAATTCATGACTTTCTAACAGCAAAGCAAGTTCCCTGAACTGAATCATCCACATCATAAAACAGAATGAAAAGTGTTTTTTCATACTCTGATTCTGAAATTTAATCTACATTCATCCGGCTGGGAATTTCATCCCCTGTGGACAAGTGTCCATATCGCAGTTGTCAGTAATTGACTATCTTGTGGATAATGTCACAGAAAAGGCAAAGGTCTGAAGAGGCATGAAGACTGAACTACCCTCCCACCTTTGGGAATGGTCACTTCAAGTCAGAGTTGAGGCAGGCTGAAGGGGAAGTTACTGACAATATATCTGCCATTTGGTATGAGTATCATATAAAACCTTTCTAAGGTCTTAGAGAACTTTGGTTAGCAAGTCTGTTAATCTAGCAACATTTACTATCACTAAATTTACATTTCTTGCAAATAGCACAGTTAGATCTCAGTTCTGCAATCTGATCCACTGGAACCTGGATTGAGACCAAAGTTCATTTACTTAACTCTCCTGAGTAGTTCTCAGATTATAACAATTTCTGGTCACTACATACATGTTTTGTTAGTCTATAAAGTGCTACCAGACCATTTGTTGTTTTTTTCTGTAACAGACTAACTCGGCTATCTCCTGAAGCAATCCAAATGAGGCATTCTCCATTCTACTCCATTAAGACATGCAGTGCCTCTTCCCAATGCATTCTTCATTACATAATTACATCAGCTCCTGTCACAGGCCTAACGAAGGTAATGAACCAAAAGCACTCTTATTCCAACAGGCATTGGTTCTGATCAGTCTGGCTTTCTTAGCTGGCCTAAGTCAGATGGGACTGGTCTTTATTTTGTAAAATCAAGTGGTGATTTTTCTTATCTTCACCACAACTGGTGAGACTCCTAAAGGTAAGGAGTTCTTAAGATCAAATTAAAAAATGGATCTCATGTGGTAATGGAAGTACAAGTTGATGTCATGAACAGCTCTCCCATGAAAGGTAAATGCATCCACTACAATCTATTCTGGATTTTTCTGCAATTTAGGGGACACAGAATGAAAGAAGTATCATTACTTAAAATAAGAATGTGGATATATCACCTACTGTGTGTGTCAGCATGTGATGGAAGGCTGGAAAAAATACACTCCAGATGGAACTTCCTTGCCTCAGCTATATTTCTAATAATAATAAAAAGACCCAGAACTCCTCTACAGAAGACCTCATTGCCAGCATCCTTTATGTAAAGTTATAAAATTAGCTCCCAAGAAGAAAATAAGTGACTTTCCTACAGAAGGTAAATAGTGTGAAGTTGTTCATAATTTTTCAATGGAAATCTGTTATCTTAGAAGTGAGCTATACAAATATATAAGGAAATGAAGGGTTGAATCTCTCTTCATGTGAGTCAAAGTTGGCAGCTCTGCAGTGTTTCATAAATTTAAAGCTGAACAGGGCACCCTCCAGTAAAAATTTGTGATAGCAATGCTGGATTCAAGGTCCTGTTGCTTTAGCTGATACCCTGTTCTGGCAGTAGATCTACAGCAATATAAAACCTTTTCCAGAGAAATTGTTTTCCACTGAATCATGGATCAGGCAGTTCCATGTTCATATTGCAGATAAGAGCACAAATTAGCAAAACATTTTACAAACCATTTCCCCCCTGTATTTAGTTACATTTTATGATCTGAAAAAAGCACCACTTCCTTGGGTATCTCAGCAAAACAAAGTAGCTGTGCATTCCAGGGGCCAGAGCTAGATGGTATTGTGTACAGTAAGCAGTATACATGGATATTTGGAAATAGATTTGCAGTTTCAGTCTCTACAAGCTACATGCACAATTGTGGAGCATCACCATTTCAAGGGAGTAATGTACAATAGTAGAAGTAGAGCCCAGAAGAGACAAATCCAGCAGCTTTCTTTGAGCACTTCCACAAGCCTCGTTTGCTTCAACTGTTGGTCCATGCAAATGTTCTGTGCAATTCTTTGAAAACAAAATAGTGAATCAAATGGTTAGAAGGCAATTTTAGCTGTGGAAATTTGCTTGTCTCTTACTGAAAGGGAACTTTGGCCTAGCACTGAAGAAGATTCTAGGTGGCAGTAGTGACTAAGGTTACATGCATAAATGCCTTGGGTCGGAATGTATCCAATTATGACAATGTCAGTAGCTCTCCCATAAAAGGCTCCAGTCCAAGTTAGATTATGTAGGAGCAATCCATTTTCAAGTTGTATCTGAGTACTTTCCATATAAAATCCAACAGAAAAGTCCCTGGGAGCCTTCAGAATGTCTGAAGAATTTCCTTTTTAGGGGTATCAACCAGAGCCTCTGTGAAGCCGGTTGGGTGTAGGAAATGATGGCATACATTTATCATCCATTATATATTTTATCTTGACTCTGCTTTAGTTCTATGTTTAAATTATTTTCTTAGATCACCAAGCATTCCAGTAAGGGATGAGGCCTGCTGCAAAGATCAGATCCCAGTCCAGTTTTAGTTTGGGCCCATCCTTACCCTCTAGAAAGAGCAGTATTATCACTCACTGTAGTGCAGAACTATCCTCTCTGGCCTGGCATGTAATTAGCATGAAGCTTCATTTTAGTTCAGAATGAAATTTAAATATTTGGGAAGAGGAAAACAAAACTGCACATGCTCTTCTTAGGACAAAGATTGTGCAAGGGAAAACAGAGCTATTGATTAATCTGGAATACAGCAAGCAAGCAATAAAGCATTTCAAATACGAGCAGAGTTGTGGTAACTCAGTGTGACACTGAATAAGAAGCAGCTTATGAAGAAGGTCAGTCACCTCAGATTTGCCACCCTGTTTCTTTTCTCCTTTCTACTGCAGCTCTCTTGCCTGCAGCAATACGAAGCTGGACAGGTATATAGATGTGTTCAATATAATACAAGCTGCTTGCTAAAGGCCCTGATTAAGCCCAGCATTCATGCTGTGAAACCACTCACATGCTTACAGTTAAATACTTTGCTGATTGGAGCTTTGATCCTTTGGATGAAAGTGAATTTGGATTGTAATATAATACACATAGGGTAAAAAGGGAACAGGTTATTGGATCTCTACCTACTGCTGAGAAATCAGTAGTGACACTGATTGCTAGGTTTGTACTGTCAACTGAGGCTTCAGAAATGTATAAATGCTCATTTTATAACTAACTACAATCTGTATAAATATTCCCAGTCTTACAGTGTGAGCAACTAAACTGGGAAGGCCAACACAGCCAACCTATATTACTATGGAGCCTCCAATTTCAAAGGATGCCAAAAGACTGCCTGTCTCATTTTCAAATGAAAGGAATCCTAGAGTGGACTGAACTAAAATTGTAACTAGCATCAACTACTTACAAATTAGGTAGTGTTATTCATACAAGCTGTCTGATTCTTCTCCATTTTCTACAGCAGAAGAGAAGTATGAGTAGCAAAACAAGACTAGAAACTGCTAGTTACTAAGTAAAAACATAAAGTATTTTAAACATCAAATAGGAAAGAGAAGAGGTAGAGACAAATGGGGACTATGAGAATATGCTGAATCTACAGGGAAAATGAAAGGAAATCCTAACAGAAGTTTGGAATGCTTACCGCTGGTCTCTCACAAATTAAAAGGGCCAGCCTCAGAAAGCCAAGCTGGGAAAGGAGGGCCAATCTACACTGGGGAGAGTGATAGAGTCCTGGCAGTCTCCTGCCATTCCTAGAAAAGTCTGTACTTTCCTTGCCACCTCTATAGTATAAGGAGTTCTGTTTTTTGCAATAATCTTTTCATGGCATCGGCCAAATTCATAATCCTGCTCTGCTCTTTTTGTACCACTCACACATCAGGGAGGGGAGTGGAAATCTACCATTACTCTCCAGTAGGGATGGGCATACCTCTGTTATGGAAGCATTTGCAGTAGGATTCAGGACTAGTAGAGCTAATTTTTGTGTTGCCATCCCTGTAACGCTTAATGCAAAGACAGGGAGATGGAGTGGCCCAAGTGAGATGTGCTCTGGGAAACACCAGCCGGCAAATTGTCTTTAGGGCAGCAATGGGCAACCAAGGCTAGTGAGGGTACGTCTACACTGCAATGCTATTCTGGGATAGCAGAGTATCCCGAAATAGCTATCTTGTGTCTTCAAAGCAAGCCTGTTATTTCGGGCTCGCTATTCCCACATCCCTGTAACCTCGTTCTACGAGGAGTAAGAGACGTTTCGGAATAGCGCTTTATTTCGAAACCATGACGCCAAGAATAAGATTAGATGCATTGCACATGAGTTTCCTTCTTCATCATGCCTTTTCAACACAAAACAATCCATTATTAGGGGCAAATTGCCAGCAAAACTAACAAAGAAGCGGAGGGGTCTCCCGGGTCTCACAATGTTGTGTGCAATTGGCATGGATCTCACACGTGCCCTTGCTTAAATGTGTGTCACTTCTCATTTTGCCAGGGGCTGCTGCTCAACCCTCCCTTCTGCTGCAGGCTCCAACTGAATGTGCCCTCCCTTTATGCCCCACTCCCTCCAGAGCACCAGGAATCAGCTGATCTGCACCCAATCCCCCGTCTTCCTCCTCCCTCCCAGAGCTTGAACACCACGAATCAGCTGATTGTGCATGTCATTGTGAACTGTGCACCCAATTGCCTATTTTGCTTGAGTAATTAAAGTGCAATTTTTTGCAAAAGTATCTGTGTGAAAACAGTGCTGTGTTCTTTTGTTCAGTAACTGCTGCTGCACACCATGAGTCAGTAAGATTTGATATATGCCCTTTCTGAAGGTTTACTGTACATCTAAAGATAAACCTTCCATATGCAAGCAAGAAGTGAGGCACACTACTAGTGACAGATTAAAGGAGGTTTGAATGACTAGCTGATCCAGATACAGCATTTCAAAGGAGACCCAAATTTTACAGCAGAGATCCTGTGAGTTTTTTATTTTCCTCTGCAGCATGGGGCACGGGTCACTGGCAGGTTTAAACTTTAAATCATAATGTGATGATTTCAGTATCTCAGCCAGAGAGTAGGGATCTATTACAGGAGTGGGTGAGTGACATTCTGGGTCCTGCAGTATGCAGGAGGTCAGACTAGGTGATAATGACGGTTCCTTCTGGCCTTAATCTATGAACTCCTCCTGCCTCTTCAGTAAATACATAAGCATGTTTAGAGCCCATATCTTTGTTTCATCTCAGTCATCCTTAATTCATACAAACAACTCCCATTAACAAACTACCATTGCAAATATGTTCTTGTTTCACTGCCTTTATGCCTCTTCTCCTGGGCAAATACAATTTTGCAAGCATAGCTGACTTCCCCAAGCCTATTAAGTAGATTTTGTATACATGGGACGATTTTAAAATTTGACCTCTGTACATGAAATAAGTGCATAAAGTGACCAGGCTGTCCTTTATGGGGGCAGAAGATGAAATCCACTCCTAAACCTCAGGCTAGACTAGGGGGCAACCATACTCTGCAGCTACCATTACTCTGGACTAGAAGGTGAGTAGTGACCACTGCTACTTCATACCTTTTATATAGGGGTTCCTGGCACCTGAATCCAAATCAGGTTCTTCCCCTGCCCCCTCCCTGCAAGAATGCCATGGGGATTCCAAGAAGCAGAGGTCTTTGAGTGGGCCCTCTTCCCATGGATAAATTTCACCCTATTTGAGTGAATCATAACTAAAAAATGGAAACAAAGTTATTTTAATTCCTGGCATTTTCTCTATGGCAAGCTGGAGTATGGGGTTTCTCACTATCTTGAAGTGGAATATAATTTTAAGGAATAATGAACAACAAACTACATTATATAATAAAGCTGTCACTGACCTGAGATTACAGCATGCTTGTGTGGCCTGTTCATATTGCTATTGAAGCCAAAATAGAATTATAAATCAGATTCAACCCTGTGAGTGCAATCTGCCATCCCATGTAGTACATCAGAAGTGATATTTGGTCCAAGGATTGTTGGTGGTGGGTACCATAGGTTAAGGGAGGCAGTGCCACCCCAAACAGTCAGGCATGGCCCTGCCCATGCTTTTCCCCCAAACCTACTGCTTCTGCTCTATGGCTAACAGTCTGACTCCAGGAGCTAGAGTCATGATGCTCCCCTTCCCAGTGTTCTGGGGCCAGGGGGTTGTAGACAGGCCACCCTCTATCCTGGGACCGGGAGAGGGGGTGGTTTTGCCGAGACATTGCCTGCCTTCCCTCACAGTGCTCTGGGACCAGGAAGCTGTGGCTGTTCCACCTGCCATCCTAGCATTCCAGGGCTTGGGAGGCTCTAGCTGCTTCCCCTCCCTCCTGGTGCTCAGGGGCTGGAAGGGCTAGCCTGGGGTGGGGCCAACTACTGCAAACCATAAGTTGTGGGCTTGGACAAGAAGGGGGAGTAGAGGCAAGGCCTCAGGCAGGAGGGAGTTCATTCTTCACCCATGCCAAGGATTCAGCTGTGGGAGCAAAATTTAAATGGGCATCTTCAATAGGATTCTGCAGTAGAAGCTGCCTGGGTAAGACAGTGAATGAACTTAGCCAACTTAGCCCTGCACACTTTGGCAATGTGTACCCCAGCACATATGAGAATGCAAGTGACTTATCTGCAGTGAGCTGTAAGGGGCAGATTTACTTCTTTTTGGGAGCTTGTGCAGCTTGGTGTATTTTACTCTATATAATTAGCCTAGGAGAAGGTTTGACAAAAGATATAAATTAACATGAACATTTTTCATTCAGGTCAACAGAGTCAAAGCCACAGTATCCATGGCAATCCAAATCACACTCTGGGAGTTTATGTACTGGGTGGGCAGAGAGAGGTGACAATAGAAAAGTGACTGATTTGCTATTCTAAGGAAAGGTGTGCATATTCTAATGAAAGGTGTAATTCATCTAAGATCAGGCTCATAGTACAAAGGTACAACTAACTAGCAGTGATAGCACTAGCTGAGTAACTAGCTAAAATCTTTTTCTGCCTTCATTTACACTTGCAGGACACCCACCCTCTTCATAGAAATTTACCTTTGTGTAACTGGAATCAGAGATTGACCCTAATTTAGGACACTATGGGAGATTTGCAGCTCCACGCTTTACATTGAAGTTATCCTTGTATCAATGTGCTGAGTTAGTAATTATTTATATTCCGGTAGCACCTAGAGGCCCCAGTTAGTCCTTTACTCCATCAGCAGGCACATGTGTAACATTTGCTGATTCACAGTTCACACACTAACACTTCCAATGGAGAACTACATTTTCAGGTTAGTCACAGTGGAGGTGAGAGTACATACACAGTAAGTAGACATTAATGCAATGCATCTTGGTTGCTGAAAATTGGGCAAGACATCTGCATGTATACTCACCTGGCCAATGAGGTAATATTGTCTGCCACTGATTGCCACTCAGCAGTCTCCCACTTTTGGCCTATATTAGTAGGAATGGAACACTTAGCTTCAGAGGTATAGCCTAGTTAGTTTGTAACTGGAAAAATTTTAAAAAAAACCACACAAAAAAAGAATAGTCTAGCAGCACCTTAAAGACTAACAAAACATGTAGATGGTACCATGAGCTTTCGTGGGCACAACCCACTTCTTCAGATGACTGGAGTATTAAAAGTCCAGATCCAAGAATAGAGAAGGGAAGGGGGGGAGAGAGAAAGCGGGAGAGGAATAGTGAAATAGAGTGTTCAAGTTACAAGAAGCTGATATCACAGAGGTATGAATAAAGACATTGGCTGGCTGGCACACTGCCTTCCACATCCTAATGACTTAACCAACCAAACAATGGGTACTTAGAGAAGGTGCAAATTGTTCTAATCAGCTTCTTGTAACTTGAACACTCTAATTCACTATTTCCTTCCCTTTCTTCCCCCATTTATTCTTGGATCTGGACTTTTAAAATTCCATTCATCTGAAGAAGTGGGTTGTGCCCACGAAAGCTCATGATACCATCTACATATTTTGTTAGTCTTTAAGGTGCTGCTAGACTATTCATTGTTTTTTCATAGATTTCTTCTACAGAGAGAGAAAAAAAGAATGGACCAAAACCTGAAGTCTTTACTCAGTCGGTTACTTACAGTTTAACAGAAGGAAAACTGCCCCTGGCTTGAGTTAGATTCTCACACGAGTAAATGTTCCAGGAGTTGGTCCCTGTCTTGCATTTTTTAAAAATTTATTCACAGAACAGTTACTGCACAGGTAGCAGCAGAAATGAAAAGTTTTGTATACTGTATAGATACTGGCGTCTCAATCATGCAACTACGTCTCATGTTAGAGAAACCATAAAATGTAATCTGAGATTTAGAGGGGAGCACCATTCACTAGGAATAGAACAGGAATGACCAATTCATTTTACTAAAGCTACCAAGCAGTCATTAGTTGGTAATGATTTTTGGTCACTACAGTACTAATCTGAGCCAATCTTAACCAGTGGTCTAGAGGCAAAAGTTCCTATCACCCATCATCAATCTCCTGAGCCAATTTGTCCCCATAAACAGTTGTATTCAAATAGTATGCTGACATTTTATATAAGCCTGTCAGACGGTGACTGACCCCTGTAAGCAAAGTAGATCTAGCTCCCTTGTATCAGAAAAAGTACTTCCAGTTGGACTAATTAAAGGGATGGGGATGCTGTGTTGGTGTCTGGGGCTACGTCTATACTGCTTCCTTCTTGCGCAAAAGCCTATGCAAATGAAGCACAAATTAGCATATTGCAGTGCTTCAGTTCCATAATTAATTAGGGACCGTTTTTGCGCAAGAGGCTTTTATGCAAAAAGGAGCTGTGTAGACGGCTCCTTTTTGTGCAAAAACTCCCTCTTGCGCAAGAGCCATTCTTCCTGAAAAAATGAGGAAGAACGGCTCTTGTGCAAGAGGGGGGCTTTGCGCAAAAAGGAGCCGTCTACACAGCTCCTTTTTGTGTAAAAGCCTCTTGTGCAAAAACGGCCCCTAATTAATTATGGAAATGAAGCACAGCAATATGCTAATCCATGCTTCATTTACATAAACTTTTGCACAAGAAGGAAGCAGTATAGACATAGCCTGGGATCTGATGAAGCTGAAGCATGTGGAAACTTGTTTTCTGGCTGGAAAGGCCAGCCTCCCAAGCTGGTACATGGAAGAACGGCAGCAACTGTTGGAGTTCTTGTTCTCATACGCAGCCAGACCACAGAAACAGGAGGTACAACAGGATCTATGGAGGCTGTTTGTCTGCTTCTTGAGCATGCTCAGTACTTCCTAGAGATGCTGCAGAGGGAAAGGATCAATGGGCATGGGTATAAAGTGGGAAAGAAAGTTCAAGGAACAGGAGCATGAGGCCCAGTGAAGGGAATGTCTTGCCATTGGAAGAGTGGAGCACAGAGGAAGTTTTTTTTTTTTGCCCCAAGTGAAGTGTGCTTTTAAGACTGTCTGAACACAGAACAAACTGGAGAATCTGGGTGGGACCCTGCCCATCAAGAAGGGTCAAGGGCAGGGGAATTCTCAGAGATTCTATGCTTTTGTTGTGGGTGAAAGGGGCAGATTAGAAGATATTACCCTGTAGGGACACAGGCTGTGGGAAACGTGGCAGCCTAAGAGTTGGATGCCCCAGCTGGCGATGTGATTACTAGGAAGTTCAATCCAGGAGAGGTAGGAAAGAAAATGGGACTCATCCAGCAGTACTGCCACTAAAAGAGGAAACGAGGGGGAAATGGTGTCTATTAAAGGGCATTAGCCCTGCAGAGCCAGGGCTTTAAATGGACATTAGATGGAGGTGCCAAGGCAGAGAAGGATAAAAGGAGTGAAAGCTCCTGACAAAGGTGAAACACTGCAGGGACCCAGACAGGATTTGATTGTAGGATGATCAGTGTGAAGCAGGGACCTAGACAGGACCTCAGAGGAACAGTGAGAGAACAGCACACACATGAAGGCTGTAAAAATCTGGATGCTGCAGTTATGGCAGCATCATTTGTAGCTGCTAATGCCAGGAATGCAGCAGCGAAGAGAGGATGCGAGAAGTCTGCTTTCCTTGGCAGAGACACACTGGGTGAACTTGCTGCACTTGAAGAGGGCAGGCAGCAAGCCCTGAAGGAAAAGGTGGGATGGTTAAAAGAAAAGCAAGAGCTTAAGTTCCAGACTGAGCTCCTGGAGGAAGAGAGGGTGGGATCTGAAACACAGATCTGGGGCATGCAAGAGGCACTCCAAGGGAGAGAGGAGTTGCTTTTTGAAACTTTCCAGCTGAAAAGAAGAACTGTGACAATGACAGACTGAAAACTAGACTGGTAAAATTTGAAGAAGGAGATGAGATTATGTGAATGGTGCTCAGGTAAAGGCATGGATTGTACAGCTGGCTTTAAGGACTGTGGGAAATTGGGGAACAGAGACGTGCACAAATGTATATGGAGCTTACTGAATTTTGTGTAGGGGTAATAGCAGTCCAGATGTGGCCTCACAGGACAGGAATAAGCCTGCTTATGAAATATCACATGATGACTTGCCCTACAGTTCTAGCTCCACTGTGCCAGAACAGGCACTCCCGATTGGGCTAACTAAGGAGGCTGCACTCGGGGCTATAAAGCATCCCCCCCACACTATACAGTAAGGGGGGAAACAGAGTGAGTGAGCTAGGAAACTGCAGCCAGAGTGGCAGGAAGAGCCTGAGATGTGAAGAGTGAACTGAGGAACTGTGTGTTTACTTCAAGTTTGGAAAATAAAAATGCCTAAAGAACACTGGCCATGGCAGGGAGTTCTTAGCAAGCTGGAAAGAAGTCCTGCCTTGTGACAGGGCTCTTTGGCTAAATGCTGATCTTAATTTCCTGTTTCTTAGTATGAACAACAGTGAGCTTAAATAAAAACACCACTGGGATAGTTATACATGCTACTGCTATTGAAGTCGACTCTCATTACCCTCAGTGGAATCAGGATCAGGCCCTGTGATAGCTAAACATTTATTTAGCTAAAAACTATATATATCAAAATTCAAAATGATCTGGACAAACTGGATGTATTTGTCCTTCCTGAATTTCAAAGTACTCCACTTAGGAAGAATCCATTACACATACAAAATGGGAAATGACTATGGGGAATAGTGGAGCACAAGCTAAATATGAATCAGTGTAACACTGTTGCAAAAAGAAAACAACCAACATTCTGGAATGCATTAGCAGCAGTGTTGTAAGCAAAACATGGGAAATAATTCTTCCACTCTGCTCCACACTGATTAGGCCACAGCTGTCTGTTTCTCCCCCTCTGCCCCCTGCTGTTCCAATAGGGTTATAACTGTCCCAGTCCCCTTGCTGCCCCCTCTCTCTGGTCATTCTGCAGTATAATGCTCTCTTTTTCCAGATCACTTCCTTTCCATTTTATGAGAAACGATGGAATTTCATGCATGTCCCATTATACTGGCACAACACAACCCTGACTTTGCTTTAAGTTAGGATAAGAGGAAGCTGCATACCAACTTTGGTGGTCCTAACTCTTACCATTTAGGAGGAATTCTTGAAGAAATAGACTCAGGTGGACAGACAGATGCACATTTCTAAAATATATAATAAGATATATCAGTACTACAATTTCAAGTACACTTTACAAGCAATTGCTTTCCCAAATCCAATTTCAAGGGCCCATCCATTGTCCTACCAGGATAAGAATAGGTGGACCATTACAGCTAATAGGAAAACACTGAAACAACTTGAAACTGAAAAGTCCCAGTTTTCAAAAACCATCAGTGAGAAGGGAATGTCCCCATTATGACTCACTATAGGTGGACAGAGAAAGAAAAAAACCCTTCAACTCCTTACAAGAGAAGAAGTTAGAAGTAAAGGACACCCAGAGACTACCAGCCAGCATGTAGGTGAGGTGCTGTTAATTAAACACTAGATCGCCTGCCTCTGTGTCAGAGGGCACACTGGGAAACGGTTCAGAAGCTATAGAAAAGGGAATCTGTCTACTGTAGAAGTGTGAAGCCTGAAGTTTGTCTATGTTTATTTTCTGCATAACTTGTATGTGTTTGCTTTTCCTTAGTATTTCCATCTTTGAATCTGCTTATTTTTCCCCATTAAATAAACCTTCTGTTTATTTTACTCTAAGTGGGTCTCTGCTATGCAAATTACATGGAGTGCATGTGCCAAGATGAACTGATAACTAGGGGCAGATTCATGCTGGGGGGGGGGGACGATAAACCAGAGGGAAAACATCCAAGTGTCTGGTAATTAAACACTCAGGATCGATTAATTTGAAGAGGCTAGGGACTGGAAAGGCTGTTGGGGGTGACTCTGCATGAAGTAGGCTAGTGGAAGCCAGGGTAAGACTTTCATGTTTGTAGGCTGGCTACAGGTGCCAAGGCCAGCAGAGCATTAAGGCAAAGTTACAGAACATGCAGTGACAGAAACCCTTACTAATCTGAGTGATCCTCTAAATGCAACTCACTCATATACAATTCCTTGTACACTACATCAGTTCCTGCCTGATGAACAATCTAGTTTCTTAATACAAATAATAAACTGTTACTTGTAACACTATTGTTTAGACGCTTGTGTCCTCACACTCTCCAAGAGTGTTTAAACAAAGGCAACTCAAAAAAATTTGCACACAGGGTTTTGTGCCAATTCTCTGTGGATACATCTACACTGCATGGCCATTTCAAGACACCAGAGGTATTTCAAAATAGCTAGCCCGCATCGACAATGGGAACACTATTTCACCATCCTGGTAAACCTCATTGCACACGGGTTAAGTAATGGCTCGAAATAGTGTGTTATTTTGAAATTTGGCGCTTTGTAGATGTGCCAAATTTCAAAATAAGCTATTTTGAAACAGCTTTGAAATAAGATACACAATTTGCATATCTTATTTCAATTTTAGGCTGCTGTGTAGACACACCCTGCGGAAACTGTGCTGATAGGCTACACTGTACAGCAATGCTTAGCAGTATGTATGCTGTATGCTACTGCTCTCACTAGGTCTGTCATTGATTTAACTACACCTTCAAACCACAGTAATATCAACTGCTTATAGATTAGGGTTCAGAGAAATTCAGTCATTTCCAGACACTTATGAGTAGTTAGAATGGCTAAACTGAATGATTTGTATCCAGTAATTTGTTAAATCTTATTATTTTAAGGCTCTGACATCTCTGGATGCCATTTTAGTAGAATGTCACCTAAAACATATTAGCTGCATTGATACTGTTATGACAAACCAGTGACAGATTTATAGTTAATACCTAAGCTAGTCTGATGCATAGGCTGACAAATGCAGTGCATGTGTGCTTCTACTGGGTAGGAATAGTGGTGCAGGAGACATCCTGCCTATAAGAGCTTGTAGCCATGAAAAATTGATACAGTGCAGGAGCAATTATATGCATCAGCGTTAATCATGGCAGGATCTATTACTTGATAGTAAAACATAGCCATAAACTAGAACCATGACATGTTTATAGTAAATACATTCTCACTTATTTTTCAAAATGGTGGAGCTAGCAAAATATAATGTAGAGTAATATTTTTTGAGTGAAGCGGTATCATGAATCCTTTTCAAATACAATTCCACAGTCTCTGTGGTATAATGAAACATGTTTCAAAAATCCATTGGTAAGAAGTGGCCAGTCAGTTAAATATGAGCTATCTGGAATTAGAATGAAAAAGGGCAGATCCTCAGTTGAGTCCATTGGCATAGCTCTACAGATGTCAAGTTGGAGACATAGCATGTACTATATAGAGAATACAGGTTGGTGTGCTAAAGGATACATATTTTAGTAGCATGAGTTTGGGACAGCTACATTACTCGCAAGTGGCTGTTCCAAATCAGTCATGCAGGTCACACACAATCATGAAGATGCACATATATGTGGAGTTAAACCTTTGGTTTTTGAAAAATTGTCCCTTTTCTGATCTGCATTCCCCCACGGGCAGGGAGGCACAAACTGCATGTGCATAGATTCAGTCCTTGGAGGGCAGCTGGTGTTTCTATTGGAGGGGCTCAGCTTCAGTCTCTAACAGGAAGCCCTATCCATGTACTGAACAAGTTCATCCACTGTCCACCTTAGCTTTACTCCCCTTCTCAACCAGTGACTCTTGCTTTTTGAAATGTTCTGGTAACCTATGAGTCCCACAAAGGAAGGGTGGACAACTGTCATGGGCTTGATTTTCCACAGCATCCTCTTGGACATGACAGGGCCCTGTACTCACCTGGTTGGCAGTCCCCATCGCCCAGGTAGGCTGCGTCTAGACTGCAAGCTTCTTTCGGAAGAAGCTCTTCTGGGAGAGATCTTCCGGAAAAACTTTTTTTGAAAGAGAGCATCTACACAGCAAAAGCACAATGAAAAAGCGATGTGCTTTTTTGAAAGATAGCGTCCACATTCATTGAATGCTATCTTGCATTTCAGTTGTGATTACTGTGGACAGAGTGGCCACCAGGGAACCTATGCTTTTTCCTGGAGGCCTCTTCTTTCGAAAAAACACTCTTCTGCATCCACACAAAGCTTTTTCGGAAAAAGGCTTCTTCCTCATAGAAAGAGGTTTACCGCTGTTGGAAAAAACTCCTCCGTTCTTTTGACTCTGTCGAAAGAACTCACTAGCAGTGTTGACATAAGTGTAGTTTTTCCTGGAAAAACTATGCAGTGTAGACATACCTGTAGTCATAGGTCTAGAGGCGGGAGACTTATCCCTCCGTCTTAGTCCCAAGAGAGTCTAACTCATCCAGAGCTAGCAATATTCTCAGCAGAGGAAAATAAAGATGAAGACAAAGTAATCAGAAGGCATAGAAAGGTCCCCCTTCATTCAAGTGGCTAAGACAGGCTCTGGATGCAACTTGCAGTAGTCTAACCCTTATGGGCTAATGAAGGTCTTAATGGGACAAAGAGACACAGAAAAAAAAACAATCAATAGGAGACAGCAGCAGGCCTCTTCCTCAAAAGAGTACCAACACGCTGTAGTCTAATTTCTGGTGCTATCATGCAAGAACTCTGTAGCCAGACATGAACCCCATCTTGTTTTCTCCCCCCATAGAGCAAGAGAAAGGCAGTCAGCCTTTGATGCCCTGGGAACGCAGGTGTGCTGCCTGTCCCTGACTCTACCATAAACAGAAACCAGACAGTAAATGGGCTAGCTGACGACCCGGGGGGCCTTCCGTCGCCCTGATGGCTAGTACCAGTAATTGACATGCCTACACTGTCCCAGGAGAGGAATCTTCGCCCATCACATACCAGAGGTGCCCATTGTCTGCATTTTCCCAGGTGTGAATTATGCTTTGCACCCTTCGTGGGAAACTTGGCATTCAAAGCCATTTTTCCTAATTGGCCACTTGAGACCAGGAAGAAGCCTACGTGACCCAAGGGGTATAAAGAGGGGTTTAGTAGCCCACCCCATTTGAGCTCCAATCATCTACACCTGCTAGCAGGTATTGGTTGTCTCCCGAGGTCTGTGGGACGCCCAACCTCGCCCTACTTCTTCCCGAGGGATTGAGAGAAAGACGCTGGCCATGCCAAGTCTGGAACGCAGGGGTGAGAATATATACCTGCTAGGTGTCTATTTTGCATGCATTTAATAAGAGCTCAGAGAACCAAAAGGGTTTCATGGTACCTGTAAGTGACTTATTAGTGTAATTTCTGTCCTGTCCTTTGTAGTGGCTGTGTTATCTGTGACACAGTAGTAGCATTTAACAGCTAAGTTTACCCTGTAACAATAAAATAGTAACTGTTTAAGCTGTGACCTGACTCCTTCAGTTGCTGTAACAGAACCAAGCACAATTTTAAAAGAACTCCAGCCGGTCATAAGGGACAGATATAGGGAGAGCTTGAGCATTGGATCGTGTCGCTTCCAGGGGACAGATCCGTTGGGGCATCTCTCAGCCTCCCCATGCTGCCCGCTGTGAAGGGATCGTGTATCCTAGCAGTCAAAATCTGAGGTGTAATAAGCTCTCCCTGTAAACTCTGGGGCGTCTGTCGGCCTGTTGGCTGCCCGCCGCGAAAGGATCCCAATCCTAGCGGTAAAGACTCGGACGTTAAACTCCTCGGGGCACCCGTCAGTCTCACCTAGACTGCCCACTGCGACGGGGCCTTGTGTCTCAGCAGTTGAAGACTCGGGTGTAACATACACACATGCACTGCCCTGACCATCGGCTGACAAACTCCTTAATGCCAACTTAGAAGGGGCCTACAGGAATGTCCTGATCTGGTATGCTTAGTCTCGGTCACTAAAAAAAATATCACGTGAGGTCTTAAATGAAAGATGGAGTCTCACTGGTCATTAATTCTATTGTGAAATATATGCACAGATATTATTTAATTATACACACACACTGAAAATATATATTTAAAGTCTATATCAAGGCACTAGTCAGTAGCAGAGGTGAAGAACTGGTTTTTATCCAGAAGTTAACCCCTGGGGTTAATCCAGGGGTTAAGTAGTTTTTCTCTCTCTGTAAGGATGAAATTAAGATTTGTAAGGTAACACAATGGGTGCCCATTTCCATATAATGGCAGATATTAATAGAGATGTGAAGTCAATGGGAGAAGCAGCACACAGGGGGAAAAGAAATCAAGCCATGCATGATTATCCTGCCTCTGAGGATATTCAGGGCATGTCTACACAGCAGGGCAAGAGCTGAATTAAGCTACACAACTTAAGCTGTACAATTGATGTAGCTCAAATTGAAATAGCTTAACTCTATTTTTGGCAGTGTCTACACAGCAAGAATTTAAAGGAAGAACACTCTTCCTTCGACTTCCCTTACTCCCCTAAAATGAGGGTCACAGGAGTTGGAGTAAGAAGTCCTCCAGCTCACCATTATTTCAAAATAATGGCTTGCACTATAGACACACGCTTTTACTTCAGAATAACATCAGTAATGTTGCAGTGTAGCCATAACCTCAGTGAACTTTATAAGCATATATAAGAAGTAAAGAAGACACTCTCATGTTATACCTAGAAAGTAAATAGGCAGTGCATTTCTATTCATGAAAATGAGATGTCAACTAAGGTTTGTTGCAAATCTGAAAGAGACTTGGTGAGATAAAACTTTGAGACAGGAGGTTAATCTGTTAACTAAATTGAGTCTCTAGAAAGCATGTTATGATTTTGAATGATTATGTAATTCTCTGTTTCCAAAATCCTTATGTACTATCTTTCTAATCTTTGATAATTTCTCTTCTTCTAACAATAGATATTTCTAAATGATATGCTGTTAAGCAAAGTGTTGGTCTTGAGGTGGGTCTTGCAAACTGGTGTGTATCCTCTTTCTTTGGGGACAGGAGCCCTGGTATTTCTGTGAGTAGCCAATGACAAGGGTTTGAGTTCACAGAGGGATGCTTCAAAATGACTCAGACTGAGATGTACCTGTTCTTAACCAGCAAGACAAAGTAAGGTTTGGCACAGACCAGTGAGAGTGCTTGAGTGGCCTATGGGCTGATGGGTATTAGGGAGTAGACATCCAGCTAAGCACTCCCTCACGCTGGAGGCAGAGAGTAACAAGACAACTCACAGTCTTTAATCACTTCCTGCTCGATCACTTTATACACCCCATCACAATAAGATAGACTGCTGCAATTACTATTCCCATACTTTCCACTACTGTGTGGAAATGTAGGTAAGCCTCCCTAAACTGTGTGTAGCTCCCAATTTATATATAGAAACGTTGTGGTCTCCATTAAAAAGTCAACATTTGCCAACACATACCATGCAGTCACCACAGTTATTTCCTATTCTGAGTAAAGGGAAAAGCAGAGGTATCAGAGATGGCATTGTGCAAAATCTGCTGCAGATACTGAATCATAAATGGAGGCTACTATTAATGGTCTGTACAGTAGGCCAGAGGTTACCAACCACTGGTCTGTGGACTGGTGCCAGTCTATGAACCGCTGGCTCCTGGGCTGTGGAGGCTCTGGGGATTGGGGCTGGAATACACCGCCCAGTGCCACCCTTCCTGCTGCAACTTTTAGGCAAGGTGAGTCCTGCCCCACATCTCAGCCAACCAGAGACAGGCAGGGGCGGGGTCTCCTCCCGGCCATGGAAGAATGATTTACTGAGCGGCAGGAGGGCCGCACGGAGCCCGGCATGGCAGCCGTAAATCAGCCACAGCTCGGGCAGCAGCGCTCAGCCGGTGGCTGGGAGGCAGCACAGGGCTAGGTCAGGGGGGTGGGGCTGGCACTGGGGGGGTCTCTGGTGTGGGGCTAGTGCTGAGGGGACTCTAAGGGGTGGGAGGCTCTAAGACGCAGGGGGATGACACTAAGGGACACTGGGGCATCCAGGGTGGGGAGCTGGCACTGGGGGCAGGGCTAGTAGTGAAGGAGCTATGGGGATAGGGCTGGCATGGGGGGGGAGTTCTGAGGGGGTTGGGTGCAGTGGGGCTCTGGAAACAGGAGTCTGGCACTAGGGATTCTGGGGGTGGGAGGCTGTAAGGGGTGAGGGGCTGGCACTGAGGTGTTTGGGATGGGGGGCTGGCACTAGGGGGCGCTAAGGGCAGAGGCCTGGCACTGGGGGGGTGCAGGGACTCTGGGCTAAGTGGCTGGCACTTGGGAGTAGCAGAGGAGTGGGGGGGGGGCGCTCTAGGAGTTAGGGCTTGCACTGAGGGCCAGGGTTTTTTATACCACAGACCAGCAAACCCTGAGGGCCAGGGTTTTTTATACCACAGACTTTTGGCGGACCGGTAACTTTTTATACCACAGACTTTTGGCGGACCGGTAACTTTTTATTTACATATTCATTATTTTCATAATGAATATGTACATAAATGTTACTAGTCCACGAAAAGTTTGTGAATGGGTTTGCTGGTCTGCAGTATAAAAAAAGCTTGGGATCCACTGCAATAGACCAATATATATTGTTGTATTCTGTTCAGACCTTTAATTAGGGCACTATTGGGGCAGCCATTTAAAAAAATATATAAAGGGGAGTGGATTAAAAACTTAGGGCTCGATCTTATAAATACTTCATCCTGGGTACAGTGCTAAATCTGCTGCAATTAATCTTATTTGTGGTAATTATTATTATGTCCAGTTAAGATTGTACTGTGAGCCTCAATCCATGTACTTCTCAAGTTTGATGTGTGCACTATGAAAGGGCATGCACAGCACTAATTTACAGTGTGTGTTAAGGACAAGAGTCTCTCTCACCCCCTTACTCATATGCATAGATTATAGTTTCACTGGTCACCGTGCAGGAAAGAACAGGCACCCCAGGTCTACAGCTCTTGCTCCTGCTCCTCATGAAACATCGTAGGAAGTATGTGGGAGGTATGGGACATGGGCTGAGCCCTCATTCCACCCTCCCAATGTGCTGGCCATCACACCTGAGCCAGCACAGATGTGCAATTGTGGTCTGTGTCTTTAAAGTTTAAGGGCTGAGCTACCCAGACGGAGAGGCTGGCCAGGCACCGTGAAACTCTTGTTTTGTATAGCTAGTTGAAACCAGACACAGAATGAAACAGATATTTTGCAAGCCCTTGAAGTGTACAAGTGATTACTGAACATTACAGTAATCTGCTGCCGGCATTATAGTTGGCCCTGCTTAGCAACAGATTACTGTCACCCTAATAACAAGCAAGGGGAATTGTGTTTAATTCACACTTTGTTCCGTGCTCTGCCCTGGGACAGTATCACTATCTTGTGCCTCTTACTGAAGTTGGGTCATAAAGTTACAAATTAATAAGAAATTCTTTCATCTATCTTAGATATTGTTGGGCCTATATATATGGTAAACAAGTTTGTAAAATTGCAAACAAATAAGATGACTTGATTTAGATACCCTTTGGGGTAAAGCTTGAGAAGCTCATAAATGCTCTTCCATGTACACTATGCTCCTGACCTGGGAGCATTCCTTCCCCTCCACATCAGCTTACACACACCTGTCTGCTAAAACCTGTCACACATACAAGTAAGTGAAGATACATTTGTTTCTGTCTAGACAAGTACCCTATTAAGCATGGCTGGGGAAGCAGTTGCTGCAGTGATGAACAAAAAAGATCTTGCAGCTGAAAAACAAATATTGAGATATTCATGCTTTCTTTGTAATGTAGTTTTGAAATGTTAGAGATGTCACAGTGAATTTACAATAAGAGAAATGGCAGCTTTTCCCCAGCCCCAGGTTGACCATTACCAGTAGAACCACTGATGCAAAACAAGAGACAAAATCTGTATTGTACAATTACAGTGTGCAAAAGCTATATGAAAAGTTGCCATTTAGCGTTTAACAGGATCAACAGATTTGAAAGTGCTGTTTTTACAGTGACGGTGTAGAAGAATGACTAACTTTATATTTTATGCTGCTTTGACCTCTATCTTTGACAATTGTGACGCTTTAATTTCACAGCTTATTAGAGCTGGCCAGGAAGCAATTTTCTCATGTGAAACTTTGTGAGGTTTTAAAAAAGTGTGGGAGTAGCTTTAATGGTTGGCTATTGTTAGGGATACACACCATTATAGTCCACTCCTTCCCCTCTGGCTATTCATTAGTCCTTGCCTACACTTAAAGAAGGGTTTATTGTGTAGCTATCCCAGCATCCCTCCCAGTGAAGACACCACTTATAGTGGCAAAAGTTCTTTTGCCATCATATCTTAAACTAGTTCCCTAAACAGAATAAATTGTATTGGCAAAAAGGGCTTTTTTGCAACTGCAACTACACTAGAGCTTTTGCTTGCATAGCTAGATTAGTTATGAAAAAAATCATACCCCTGGCCAATCAACATACCTATACTGGTAAAACTTTCTAGTGCTGACTAGGCCTTAGTGGCAGATATTTACAGAAAAGTCTGAACACGAATAGTGTCGCCCAGCTATGTTATGGCCATATTTTAATGCTTTACGCTCAAGTCAAGCTATAATCCCTTTGATATATTTCTATTTAATTTATTAAATAAATGGCTGAAATAAGTCCTACTGGATTTTAAGGGTGTGTCTACACAGCACCCTGAACTTGAAATAAGATATACAATTTGCATAGCACAAATTGCGTATCTTATTTCAAATCTATTTCAAAATAGCTTATTTTGAAATTTGGCACGACTACACAGAGCCAAATTTTGACATAACATGCTATTTCGAAACATCCCTTAACCCTTGTGGAACGAGAGTTAATGGGATGCCAAAATAGCACACCTGTTATTTCAAAAAATATTTCGAAATACCGGGCAGCTTGTGTAGATGCAGGGTAGCTATTTCACAATACCTCCACTATCCCAAAATAGCCATGCAGTGTAGATGTACCCTAGATGTTCTACACAATATATGGAGTTGTTATATACCTACCAGGACATTAATACATATCATATATTTATTCCTTCTGAATAAACTGATGAGATGATACATGCCTCAAGTAAATCAACTCTTAATCCTACAAAATCTGCGAAGTGCTATTGTCAATATTTTGACTAAGTGCCCCAATAGAATGGCTGTCTTTTTTTAAAAAAATCAGGAAAAACAAACAAGATAGGGTTCCCAAGCAATATATTTTCACTACTTACCAAACTTGTACTTTCAAGGACCCATATTTCTCTGAGTGATTTCTGGAGTCATTTTTAAGTCTATATAATCCAAGATATTTCCCATGGGTGGCTAGTGAAGGTAGGGCTGGGGAAGGCAAGCTCCCAGCTCCATGCCCAGTCCCGCGCCTACCACTCAGAGCCCACCCCTCATGGGAGCCATGCTGCCTCCCCCACCATGGAAAGGGGAGGATGGTGGGTGGGCACATATGCATCCCAGCCTCCCCTGTCTGGAACACAGGGAGGGAGAAGGGTACGTGGCTGCAGCCACAGTAGGTGTTCTGAGGGCAAAGTGTGGGCGGGGCCAGGCTGGTGTTTTGGGAAGGCTGTGCCTTCTCCCACCTGTTATACTGCACACCCTTGATATTTCACTTGCAAGACAAAATAAATTGTATGGATTCAATCTATGACCCATTTTAAGAATTCCCTAGAACCTTGTAACTTGTTAGTACTTTATACATTTCCCCTCTTCCCTATTTGTTAATAGATTCAAAAACATTTTGATAGTGTAGTATTTGAAGCATATTTGGGCTGTTGAAATATATTTGACTTGCCTTTTGTACCATTTGTAAATCACTTAAGTCATCCTGCTTTGGCTTCAGATCACTCAGATGCTACATCCTTTCTGTCTGATCTTTCAATATTGAGTGTCCTGTTGACAGAAACATAATAAAAATTACAGCTTAAATGTTGGTTGCTCTTGGCCTAATATGACTGTAAGGGTTTCTGCATGATCAAGCCCTGGAACAGCTGTTTTCTTTTATGTTTACTATGGAACACACCAGTAATTTGCTCATGGTGCCTGCCTCTTGGTTTTACAAGTCCACTCTGAACAGGCTTTTCCTCATATTGTTGCATATTGCTATATTGCATGACCCAAAGAGAGATGGGGGGCGGGGGGAAGAGATCCATTGCAAATGCAACCATTTTATTTTGGGATCAAGCCAGCATACATAATAATGGATGCCTCGGAAATCAAGTGTCTGTCTCTCTCCCTCTTCATTTTTACACGATCTACATTTCCGCCACTCTTTCATCCTTCATTCTGATCCTATAATTATCTCTACTCAATAATGGACAGCCAGAAGATGAAGTGCAGAAATAATAATTCCTTTTATTAATGTCTTTATAAATATGGAGGAATAATGGAATAAACACAAACTGGGTGAAGAGGAAACAAGAAAGTTTCTTATTGTTCTTATCATGTTTCCACCTACCTTTTCCCCAGCCAGCATTTTGACTTTTCAGAAATTATAGATCCCACAGGCAAGCAAGCAAGCTGTGGGGTGTCTGTTAACTCTGGAATCAAAATGCCAGCATTTTGCACTACACCCTATTAGACTGTAAGCAAAATTTATTTTCTGAGCCTTGCTCTCAGTTGCATGTTCAAACGGCAGGTAAGGCATCCTGTTAGAAATTACCCATTTCAGTCACAGCAAAGGCCTTCTCTCAGTGGCTCACTGATCCATAGACCTGCAGCTCTGGATATGTTTTGCCACCTCCTCCTTCTCCATTTGGGGATGCCTAAAGCTACTTGCTCTAGTTTAAGGCAGTCCTTACATTCTCAGAACCACATGGAGTGTGAATACAAGCATAAATGAAAGGAAGAGGGAAGACTCAAGAAAGCATGTCTAACCTCTGTCTAGCCCCATACAATGTTTACTCTGAATTTTTTGTTAAACTCAGAACTGTCGCAACAGCATAGATATTCACGCATACTTAAGTTGAGCCAATAAAATAATAAATGTTTAAATACTTCAGAAGCATAAAATTCACACATTCTCTGATTGTCACAGTATGATGAAGCTTGTCAAAATATCCCTTTTATTTACCAGGGGACAGCAGGAATAGAA
This sequence comes from Pelochelys cantorii, assembly GCA_032595735.1. Taxonomy (NCBI): domain Eukaryota; kingdom Metazoa; phylum Chordata; order Testudines; family Trionychidae; genus Pelochelys; species Pelochelys cantorii. Next base: position 70,440,807 of record CM064330.1, on the reverse strand, counting down.
TCTCTCCCACCACTTCAATGACATTATGGCTTTATTATTTATAATTTATCCATACAACATTTTTTCCAATGCCCTGGTGCCTTATGACTTAATATAATGAAGTCAATAAATAAACTACTCAGGTGGATAGCTAAAATGAGCCAATTTCAGTGCTATGAATTAAGTATGTGTTATAACTACTAGGAAGCAAACAACTCATCACTACCAAGTCAACAAAATGCTTAATTAACTAGTGCCATATTCTGAAGGACATTTAGCCAAGGTACTACCCAGTTGTTAGAGGATGAGAGTTCCAGTGGTATGGACCTTCTTCTGTGAATAAACTCCCATGGTCTTTGGTCATGGGAACTGACAGTAAACACCTCACCTGAAATCAATCATCGTAGCACAAGAGTGAGAAGTAGTTTCTTAGGTAATCGGATCCCAGAACTTTGTGGTCTGAGCCTTGGTCTACGCTAGGGAGTTATTTCAAAATAACAGGCTTGGTAGTGTGGACGCTACACTTATTATTTTGAAGTAATTCCCCTTATTTCAAAATAACAACTCCTGCTTTCCACAAGGAATAACACTTATTTCAAAATAGTGTTAATGTGGATGCTCCAGTCTCATTATTTTGAAATAACTACTCCCCAGAGTCATTCAAACTAATTACTTCCCAGTGCTTCCTGGGACTCTAAGTCAAGTTACCATGTCCACATTATCGGAGTCTACCTCAGACTAATTTCGAGGCTTCCCCAAAGTGTAGGCACTCTATTTCAAAATTATAATTTTGGGAGTCATTTTGAAATAATTTCCTAGTGTAAACATGCCCCAAGAATAATAATCGATATCTGGAACTGGGAAAATCATGTATTGGGAAAATCTGTATTGCAGAGCAGTGAGCACTGGAGCTATACGATTCCACCAGTCCAGGCCATGCAGGTGGTAACCATCTGCATTATGTACTAAACTGAAACTTTTTAAAAGGCAGCTCTTGGTAGAGTGTGTCAGTTCTCCAGCATGAACATAACAAAAGTCTAGATAGCTGTAGCAACGTGTATCTGTAGCTGCAGATAACTGGAGGAAAGGTCTCAGCCACTTGACCAATCATAAATGCAGTAAAGTACTTTGAGACACCACAACTATCTGAGAATCCAAGAAATAGGGACAATTTTTGTAGAATTCTGGGATTATGAACCAATTGAAGGCAGACCAAGTCTTGCCATTCCTCCAGATGCTTCCACATACCAGCTAAAAAGACTTCAGTTGACTTCAGTGGGATATGGATCAAGCCACATGAAACTTGAGCACAGAGGAAAGTACATTTCCTTCCTCCAGCTCTAATACTGCACTGAACTAGCCACATCAGTTTGGATCTAATCAGTCTGATCAGTGACATATATTGGATGTACCACTCAATTCTGTGATGGAGAAAAGGAGGCTGAGATTTACAAACTGCAAAGAAGTAAAACAGATGGAAAATGCAACACTGGTTCTGCTTGTTGAAAAAATGTATTCTTAAATATTGCATGTTATTTCTTCTTTCCTGGCTGAAATGTCCTTCAAAGAGGTAGAATTAGAAAATGTCTTTAAGAAATATCATTTAAACTTCATCCTGGAACCAAATTAGTAATATTGGCAATTTCAAGGTACTCCACAAAGGTCATTATAATGAAACAACCAGAAAAGAAAAAAAATCTCAAGGGCTGAAAGTGACAATGAAGAAATCTCATAATTTTACATAAGAGCCACCAAGGGATAAGGTTACCTTTGTAAAAAGGAGTCCAAAACTTCACATTTAATGTCTATAATGACTGTCTTAGGGGTATTATACTTTTTCACTACATAACATGTCAAATTGGATGAATTTTTCAAATAAGCTGTCAGTTTCACCAGTTGACCTTTTTAACCTTTTACTATAATCCCAGGGCAGTGAGGAAGAGACTCTGAATATCAAAAGCTTGATTACACTATTACTTTCTAATTTATTTCAGAAAACCCATAGATTATGACTCGTATAATTTTAAAATAAGTTGCTAAATATAACTATTTCCAGGACAAAAGATTGTGATTCTATAAATTCACGATTATTACTTCAAGCTGAAACAGAAAGTTGAGCAGTAATGGACAACACTCCTGTTCAAAGACAAGTGATCATAATATCAAATGAAAAAATAAATGACTTGCATTTTCTGTTTGTTAACCATGAGTACATATACACTGCAACATTATTTCAAAATAACTAGCACTATTCCAAAATAACTTAGTCCATGTCTACACAGCAGGCAGTTATTTCAAAATAGTGTCAAAATACTGTCAAGCTGGAGGATTTCTTATTCCTCACACAATGAGGGCTACCAGGAGTCGGAGGAAGAGTGCTCTATTTCTAAATAAGTGCTGTGTAGATGCTCCTATTTCAAAATAAGATACGCAGCTGGCATAGCTCAATTTGCATAGCTTATTTTAAGTTAAGCCCTCCAAGACTCTGGGTGATATGCCCTTGTTAGGAGGATATAATGTTCATGAAAAATAATGGCTTGACAAAAGAGTAGAATGACATACTCTATTCACTCAACACAAAAGAGAGGTAGAGTCTGAGGAGCATAGCATAGCATAGTTTCTTCACATAGCTCTACCAGCCCTTGTCTACACTATTTTGAAATAACAAGGGGAGCGTCCACACTACTAAGCCCGTTACTTTGAAATAAACCGTTGGTTATTTCGAAATGCCTGCTTTCCCTAAGCAATAACACTTATTTTGAAATAGCAGTAAATGCTCCAGTTTTGCTATTTTGAAAAAAACTATGCCCCAGAGTTATTCAAAGTAGTTACTCCCCAGTGCTTTCTGCGGCTCTAAGTTAAGATAGAACGTCAAATTAAGGGAGCCTGCCTTGGTCTAATTTTGAGGCTTCCCTGTAGCATGGGCACGCTATTTCAAAATAGTTATTTTGGGAATTATTATTTTGAAAAGTTATTTGAAGACAATTTCCTAATGTAGACATGTCCCCAGTGTGCCTCATCCCTGTTCTAAAGAAGCCAAGAGATTAAATGTCTCCATCTCCACTTAGTCTATCACCTTTCTGGCAAGACAGCTAATGAGAATGCCAGTTACTGCCAATTGTACTTGTAGTGCTTTTGTGGCGTGGACACCTGCCTGCTATGAACTGGCCTAGGACCACCAAAACTTTCATACACAGGCTACTAAACAGATGCTACTTTGGCTAGATTGACTTAGAAGTTGTGAAGTCTTCTCTATCCTGTCACCAAACTGTGTCCAGTCACCAAACTGTTTCCCAGTTATTTCTCTTTACTTTCTTCCCCTCTGCCCAATATCTCTTCTTTTTCCTAAAGCTCCTTTTTAAACTGTAGCACTTTGGACTAGTGTATGACCGTGACAGATTAGGCAAGCTATTAATTTTGTACTGGTCAAATATATAGCAGTTTTGCACATTCTTACTAATTGATTTACAGTTGTAATAGAGCTGGGCTGTATCTGAGGTACCAGCTACTGTACTAAATCATGCAGTCAATATCTGCAGATTTTAGAGGAGTTAGAAAATGCCCAATTAAATTCACATCAAATGCTTTTTAGTGCATAAAAGGCGTGGAACCAATTCACCCTTCCACAGTGTCAGCTCCTCAGGATAGTCTTCGCATCCTACACTGATGCAATACGATCTTTATTCAGTGCTGTAAATGAGTTCTGAACATGCCCCTTCAATTTCAGCCTTGCCTATTCACCTCAGCAGTCACCATCCTCAACTCCATTACTTGACCATATTAAGGTTACTGGCCAAATTCATCCCTGATTAAATTCCTTTGATGTTAATGGTTTATTCCCAAGACAGATGTGGGCAATTGTTTTTTCACTATGTATGCATAACAAGTTCAGTTACCATGTTTGAAGAAAATACAAAACAATTTACGTAAAAGTGAGATAGTACAACACAACACCCCAAGAGACTGATTCTGTCAATCTTCCATCTCAAATACTTTCAATTATCAGTGGGACTACTTCTGGAGTAAAGTACTATACTTGGCAGTTAGGAGTTAGGGATCATGGCTCTTTCATAAGGTATTTTGTTTGGGGATGGAAACTTCATTCAGCTTTATAACAATTCCTGCAGGGACAAACACTGAGCTCTGAAGCATTCAAAGGTTAAAACTGTGTCTAGAACATCCCTTAACATCTCTTAAAATTCATTTTCTGAGTTGAGAGAGAACACCAAGAGGCATGATTAGGAACAAGAAATGCTAAGTATAGACCAGCAAAATCTACACTGTAGGCCCTTCGAATTTAATTTCAAGCAAATTTAATAATGCTGGAAATTTCAAAAAAGCAAGAAACTGTGCAATCTGCAGAAGCAGCTCTTTATGCATATATATATATATCTACTATATATTAGAGAGCTTGTGTGTCTGTTTGTTCAAAAACTCCTCCTAAATGGTAAGAGCTAGGACCACCACATTTGGTATGCAGTTTCCTCTCATCATAACTTAAAGCAAGATAAGGTTTTGTTGTGCCAGGACAATGGGACTAGCCTGGAATTTGACTGTTTCTCATAAAACACAAAGAGAGGCATCTGTTAGCAAACACAGTTATATTGCAGAATGACCAGAGGGGGTGGGCACACTGGTAAGAGTGGCTGGCTGGCAGTGGAGTTCTGGATGTTGCTGGCCTTTGTACATGGGTAGGTTTTCCATGCTAGTGAGCCACTTGCTGGGCAGTGCAGTCCCCTTTGCCTCAGCCAGCCCTGAGGATCTGGCATCTGGGCAGTGCAACCCTCCATGCCCCACCTCAAGGAGCCACCCCATCTGGCTCCGGGGCTAGGGCTGGAGCTCTGCAGACCAGGACAGAGCTCCCTGGCTGCTACTGGAGCTAGAGTTCCCCAACTGCTGGAGCCAGAATGCAGCTGGAGCTCTGCAGTTAGGGGCAGGGCCAGAGCTCCCTGGCTGCTGCTGAGGTCGGAGCTCCCTGGGCGGGGCCGGAAGTCCATGGCTGCAGCCAGGCTAGCCTGGGAACCCCCCAGCATGCCATCCGTCCTTCCCCCCTCCCACACTCCGAGCTCCTGGCTGAGTCACTGGTGCTCCTTACAGCGCTCCTGCACCGCTGCCAGACCTCCCTTTTCCTGGGCTCTGTGGTCCAGGAACATACATGGTCCATGCTGGGCCACGGATGTTGCCAGACCAGGGAGTCCTGGTTAAGGGAGGTACAACCTGTATTACTTTTATATGGCAGCAGCAACACTCAGAGTCCAGTGAGAATTAGGGGCTGCATTGTGTTGAGCTATCTGGAAAACCATATAAAAAGTCACAGACCCTGTTACCAAGATTTTACAATCTAAGGTATCTATGCAATGACATTTGCAATCAGTTGTATTAAATTTAAATTATAGTCAAATCAAAATATTCTAGAAAAATATTTGATATATTCCAAATAGGATCATTATAGATTAAGGGCTATCTTCATTATGCCAGTGTAAATCTGAAGTGACTGAAGGGCCAAATTCTGAATCAGATCTGAGTAATTTATGAATTTATAATTTTTTAGTGAGGAGATTATTTTGCTTAAAATACATTTTCTCTTCTATAAAAAAAAGAGTTGTGATTGCCAAATTTCAGACTAAAGTGTCAAAAAACGTGTGTAGTTGTAATGGTGTTGGTCCCAGGATATTAGAGAGACAAGGTGAGTGAGGTAATATCTTGTATTGGACCAACTTCTGTTGGAGACACAAGTTTTCAAGCCATGGATACTTGTTGCACAAATGAAATTGGTCCAATAAAATATGTTACCACACCCACCTTGTCTCTGTGGTACGTCTACCCTGCAATGCTATTTTAGGATACCAGAGTATCCCAAAATAGCTATTCAGTGTCTTCAGAGCAAGCCCATTATCTCAGGATCGCTATTTCAATGTCCCTGTAAACTTTATTCTATGGGGAGTAAGGGACATTTTGGAATAGCACTTTATTTCCAAGTCTGGCACAGCATAGACAGTGCCAAATGATGAAATAAACTATTTTGAAATACCATCAAAATAAGATATGCAATTTGCATACCTCAAATGGCGCATCTTATTTTGTGTTATGGTACAGAGTAGACTCATCCTAAATGAGTTACTAAGGAGTACAAAGGACTCAAAGAGCATTGTCTTATTTAGAGACAGATATTCACCTGCTAATCCTATATGTATTAATAGTGACTATAAGAAACAGAGTAAATCATTAGATGAGTGATATTAGTTTTCATCCTGCTCCTTGTGAATTGAACATGAGTTTTGGCACTAGCTTCCATAGGAACAGAATCAGGGTTCATCCTTGTCCACAGAAATGTAGGGTTGAAAGAGACTTTGAAAGTTCATCAAGTCCTGATCCTCTGCACTGACCCATGATCAAGTGAAGCTAAAAATCAGCTCTGACAGTTTGTCCAACTTTTTCTTAATCTCCAGTGATGGAGTTTTCTGAACTTCCTTTGGAAGATTTCAGAGTTTGACTTCACTGAGAGCTACAATTTTTCCTAATATTTAGTTTAAATTTCCATTGCTGAACAAGCCTATTTCTTCTTTTCCTATCTTTAGTGGACATGGAAAGCAACTGATCCTTATTCTCCCTTTCAAATATCTGAAGACTTATGTTTCCCACTAGCTTCTTGTTTTAAAACAAGACATGCCCCCTCCTTTGACCTTTCCTCATAGGTCAGGTTTTCTAAACCTTTAGATTTTTGATGCTCTTCCATATCTTTCCTAAAGTGTGGTGCCCAGTGTTTCAGCTAAGATCTCATCAATGCCAAACAGAATGGAACAATCATCTCCTGTGTTTTACATATGACACTCCTGTTAATGCACCCCAGGATGATATTAGCCTTTTTTACTACTACTTATCAATAAATGAGACAAATACAACTTAGATGGGGCTATTATAAAGTGGATGCATAACTGGCTGAATAACCATTCTCAGAGAGTAGTTATTAATGGTTCACAATCATGCTGGAAGGGCATAACAAGTGGGGTTCCACAGGGATCTGTTTTGGGACCAGTTCTGTTTAATATCTTCATCAATGATTTAGATGAGGGCAGAGGGAGTACATATGATAACAAGCTGGGGGGGGCTGCAAGTTCTTTGGAGGATAGGGTCATAATTCAAAATGATCTGTACAAACTAGATAAATGGTCTGAGGTAAATAGGATGAAGTTTAATAAGGACAAATGCAAAGTACTCCACTTAGGAAGGAACAATCTGTTTCAAACATACAGAATGGGAAGTGACTGTCTAGGAAGGAGTACTGCTGAAAGGGATCTAGGGGTCATAGTGGACCACAAGCTAAATGAGTCAACAGTGTGACACTGTTGCAGAAAAAAAAAAGCGCAGCAACATGATTCTGGGATGCATTAACAGGAGTGTTATAAGCAAAATATGAGAAGTCACTCTTCCACTCTACTCTGCGCTAATTAGGCCTCAATTGTAGTATTGTGTCCAGTTCTGGGCACCATATTTCAAGAAAGATGTGGAGAAATTGGAGAAGGTCCAGAGAAGAACAACAAAAATGATTAAAGGTCTAGAAAACATGAGCTATGAGGCAAGGCTGAAAAAATTGAGCTTGTTTACTGTAGAAAAGAGAAGACGGAAAGGGGACATGATAGCAGTTTTCAAGTATCTAAAAGGATGTTACAAGGAGGAGGGAGAAAAATTGTTCTCCTTGGCCTCTGAGGATAGGACAAGAATCAATGGGTTTAAACTGCAGCACGGGAGGTTTAGGCTGGACATTAGAAAAAACTTCCTAAGTGTCAGGGTGGTTAAACACTGGAATAAATTGCCTAAGAGATTTCACAACCTCCCATCATTGGAGATATTTAAGAGCAGGTTAGACAGACATCTATCAGGGATAGTATAGACTGTGTTTGGTCCTGCCATTAGGGCAGGGGGACTGGACTTGATCTCTCGAGGTCCTTCCAGTTCTAGTATTCTATGATTCACATCATGGATCTGGAAGTAATAAAAAATCATACAGGCTGCATCTAGACTGGCATGATTTTGTGGAAATACTTTTAACGGAAAAGTTTTTCTGTTAAAAGTATTTCTGCAAAAGAGCGTCTAGATTGGCATGGATGCTTTTGCGCAAGAAGTGCTTTTGTGCAAAAGCATCCGTGGCTAGTATAGATGTTATTTTGCGCAAGAAAGCTCCGGCAGCCATTTTCGCCATCGGGGCTTTCTTATGCAAAAAATTCCTTCCCTGTCTACACTGGCCCACTTGCGCAAGAGGGCTTTTTCCCGAACGGGAGCGTCAAAGTATTTGCGCAAGAACACTGACAATCTTACATTAGATCGTCAGTGTTCTTGAGCAAATTCAAGCGGCCAGTGTAGATAGATGGCAAGTTTTTGCGCAAAAGCGATCGCTTTTGCGCAAAATCTTGCCAGTCTAGACACACCCAAACTGTATATGAATCATTTTCAGAAGTACTGTCATCCAGCAAGTTATTTCCTATTTTGTACCTCTGCATAAAACTACAGCTCAAGTAGGCTTGGAACTACTCTCCTGACACTGGAAACACTAAAATTTGAATAATCATCAAGCTCTTGATGGAAAAGTGGATTGGTGCAATGTAAAATACAGAATAGGAGCAGAACCATGGCTCACCTGAAGTGTGATCATCTGTTTTCTCAATGAGGAAATCAAAATGTTCATCTATGGCTAGAGAGAAAGTTTAGCTTTTTGTTTTAGGCCAAAGAATTTAGTCACACTTCATATCTATCTTTTGCAACAGGTTTATTACTCAGGCTTAAAAGTGTGTGCATGTGTGTATATATGTGAGTGAGAGAGAGAGAGAGATATGTGAGGGGTCACTGCCCAGTGATAGTGGAAGCGCTGGGTGCAGGCTGTGGAAACCTCACTTTATTTTTTTTAGTAGGCGCCTGAGTTTTGGCTGTTATTTTAAATGTGTAGGCTCCCAAAACATCAATGCATATTTCTAACAAACTGCACCTCCACAAACTGCTACATGTTTTCAGACTGCTTTCCACAACTGGCAGCAGAAATGTAAGGAACATTTTAATTGTTTTCTAATGTAATGGCAATGCTGTTGTCACAATACAGTATGTGCAGACCAGAGAAACTGTCAGCATGATGGGCAATGGTGAGCTTGAATGCTTTCATACTTAGTCTAGAATGAAATTTCCTAAACTGGATGCATTTGCTTCCACTGTAGCAAGAAAAATTCAAAATTCAGATATTTGAAAACAAACTGACAGAACTGATTCAGATCAAACTAGTGTTTCCTAATCTTGCTTATCCAGAAGTGGTGAACTGGCAACGATTCATCTTCTGTTCTTGCATAGCCAGAGTCCACTCAAGCTGAAATCAGCTTTAGTTCAGCTTTTTACCTAGAACTGACTTGGGTTTGCCTTGGCTAAGTGCTAACAAAACTAATGCAGCAGGTTTTAGCTGACAAAAGTTAAGAACACACAGCTGCAGAGGAAAACTGTAGTTTGCAATTGTAATGAAATGAAATTGCATGTATTTAAGAGAGGCATATTAAATGCATGGAACTGACTTGATTAGAAAGGTTCTGTTCTGGAACCATGACTTCGAACATCCCTTTAGGAGTGGTAATATGAGTAAATACTACTCAGCATGAATAATTATTGTAGAATTAAGCCCTAACTCATTTGCCTGAATAAAGGCTCTATCTACAACTACAAAATTACCAATACACACGCTAATACTGTGTTCACAAAATGTCACTGTAAGTAGGCAAAGATCCCATCATGCTCCAAATAGACATATCATATATTGCTCTGGCGTTTCACCTCACTGGTAACTCAATAACACAACCCACATAAACCTCATCTTACATTTTCTATCTGAAGTCTGGCTATTTTTAGGATTTTCTCTTTTGGAGCGCTCCTTTCTCCCAATCCCAAGTTCCCTCAGGCCCAAAGGGATACTCTCAGTCCTCTTTACCCTGGTTAATGCTATTAAGTTCCACCTGTCAGTCTGAGTCAGCGAAAGTTCTGCATTCCTATGCAAGTTCCTTGAACTAACCACCCTATTACAGTTATTTACCAAAATTTCCTTGAAAGAAATATTCAGAACCATGATACTGGGGGAAATGTAACTACTGAATGTATAAAATACCTTGAAGTCTGTTTGTGCATACTATATATAACCTCAGTTAAAGGTGCGTCTGTAACATACCATGTGTTAAAAAGCATTGCTTTTTTCCTTCAGTGACAGATTAAGCCAGATGATTCAGAGGGAGTACATACAAGCTTGTTCTGTTGGACTGAACAGATTTTATTTCCTCAGTACACAGATAATTCCTGGAATGTTCTGGCAAATGAATTGTACAACTAAAGCACTTACCAACTTGATAGGGCTGCACAAGTTCAAAGCTAAGCCAAGTTCTCAGTATTATGCTATGCAGGTCTTGATAATTATGTGAAAATCAGGCTTCTTCAAATCAGAGTTCATTTGTAAGAAGTATCTCTTTTGATCTTGTCACGAATAGGAGCTACTAAGGATAATCTGACTTACCTGGAGAGTGAGGAAAGGATTAAGCAACTCTGGAGATGAACCTGAGGGAGGGGGTTTTAGGCATTCAGCCAATGAAATGCAGATAGGAATTTCAAACAGACAGAGGGTTTTTTTCTCTCCCATTGTTTTTAGATCAGAGCAGTTTTTCCCAGGGTAACAGGAAAGAAGGGTTCTCCCAGGAATGGACTCCTTGAAATGTGTAAGTAGGGAAAAGTTTAGATAGTCCATCAAGTTTTATTATTTTCCTTGTTTGGTGGTTTGGAAATCATGTCTGAGCTAGTTAATTATTTTTCTCTTTTGTAACTAAGGATTACAGCCCCGGGATTCTCCCTGAGTTTATTTCATTCCGTGGCTTTTAACACCCAGTCATTTGCTGTGCTTGCAACAATAGTTTTGTTTTGATAATAAATGTGTTTTTGTTTTGATTAACCTGTATTGGTTGGTTTTTTTGTGTCCTTAAACCTATGTGCCTATGTTACCCAGGAGAAGCAGAGCCCCATTGTTCTCTGTGGATTACCTCTGTTTTCCCAACTCCAAGCAAAACAGAGTTTGGGGTGGGAGGGGGGGGGGAACCTTCCTTTCCAGGGAAGGTTCAAGTGACCTCTTCCCTGGAAAAGGGTTCATTTTATATATTTTTTTATTTACACTTGATAGTGGCAGCAAACCAATAGTATTTCTTCTGGATCTCAGGGAAACAGACTGGACAAATTTGTCTCTGGGAGTTAGAGAGACATGTTCTTACAGAGTTTATTTTGCTTGCCGGCCCCCATATCTATACTCAAAGTGTCAGGTTGGGGAATTGAGCTGTGACAGATCTGTGTGTAGATCTGATACAAATATTTGTTGTGTGAGAAACTAACAGCAATTGACTGAGGAACATCAGAAATGGCCTGTTTCATAAGGTCTGAAAGTGAGGGAATGCTTTTGCCTTCAGACAGCCCTCCCAAACCTTAAGCAAATACTTACCAGTAGCCACACGACAGATAAAGGCTTGGACAAAGTTCTTTTTGAACTACACAACATTCGGCTTTCTTCACAGTCACCTTGACCCTCTCAGATCTATTCAAATTGCTGCAGCTAAAAAATCATCTTCCTTGTGTGTCTCTGACCATGGCACTCCACTGAGTGCCCTTTATACACTGCATCAGAAACAAGTGTCTGTCTTATCTTTAAGGCAAATTGGCTCTTCATAACTTGTCTCCCCCCCTCCCACTTTATGTGGGATACTATTATCTAATTTTATTAGATCACGCTCCCTCCTCTCCTCCTTACCCATTTGCCTGCCTCTCCCACCTTCTTTGTTTTTAGTGTCATCCTTTATGGATAGAACACCTTACCTGAACTACCTGCTCCCCGAGTTATGAACAAGTTACGGACCAACACTTGGTCCGTAACTCGAAGTGTTCGTAACTCGGATCCCATAGAGTTACATGGCGACCGCACTGTTCATAAGCACGGATCACCGTTCGTAACTCGGATCCGCATTTACGACCGCTTTGGTCATAAGTGCAGATGGTCGTAAGTGGAGGTGGTTGTAACTCGGGGAGCGTAGTTATAAAACTAATCCTTTACCATAGCTTCAAACCCCTCTTCAAGGCTCTCTGGGATGCAATGCCTACAGTATAGTACCAATGGATAATAGCACGGCAGATAAATATTAAAAGTCTCTACCAGTTATCTCATTCATTAGCCAATGTATTGAGAGAGGTTGTTAGAATAATAGTGGTGGGAATTGATCTTTCTAGTCTGTGTTCAATTCTGGTCACAAATAAAAAGGATATTATTGTCACCATCTCTGAATTCTGAAATAATTAGGAAGAGAGATTGAAAAGATGGTCTCATATATAGTAAATCAAAGTGGGACATGACAAAAATATACAAAATAGTGAATGCTATAGAGGTGAATCTAATCACCATGTCTCAATACAAGCACAAGGAAATACTCGATGAAACTGTTGTGAGGGGGAAAAGTATTTCCTTTTATACATTTTGAATTTTCCACTGTTCAAATAGCCTATCAAACTTATTGCCACAAAATATCATTACAATGAAGAGATTAATAGGATTCAAAAAGGGATTTTACATCTACATGGATAACAAGAAATCCCAGAGTTATAATAGTAAATACTTAAGCAAGCAAGAGTTTAGGAAAAGTATAAATGTGTTAAACCTTGAAACAAAATCCAACTACTGGGTACTTAGGAATAACACTTTCCTGGGAAAAGGTTGTTGTGAGCATTACTCTGAAGTAGCTGATACTGGCCACTGTCAGTGACAAGATACAGAGCCAAATGAGCCAGTAGTCTGATCCATTATGTTAATTCTCACATTTCCTAACTAGCTTCGAAACCTGTATAGAACACAATTGTTGAATTCTTGAGCTATACCATTTTCCAAATTCACTTGAAGGTGGAGTTATATCAGGAAAATGTTTTAAAGAAAAAATGTCTTTAATGGCATTTTCATTTCAAATGACAGAAGTCATATTTGAGAAGGGCAGCAGGAATCAGCTAACAATCTCAGGATTTCTTCATTTCCACTTGTAACTGTTCACATTGGGTGTGCTCATTTGTTCTGTATTATATCAAAATTAATATTCAGAACTTATACACTGTTATATCTAAAGTAAGCAAACTGAAAGAATAAGCCTCAGACTTGGCTGTTACTTTGAGGGTACAGGCACATTGTCATTGTCCACTAGTGACAATATTGATTATCTTCCTACTACAATAGATTTGGCAATTGAGCCAGTATCACATCCCATGCATCGGGCACTTGGGTCTTTAGACCCAAGTTGTGGCAAAGTAGGGGCAGAGAAGCAACATTTTAGCTACAATGTACTAAGATTTAACACAGACAGTGGAAGAGGAGGAGAAGAGAGACACTGGCCCTCTTATTTGGTTCAAAAGTATTTTTTGTTGATATTGTCACACTGACAAATGAAAGGCAGGTTGCAACAAAAGCACTTCCCTTTACTGTAGGCAGCACCTTACTATAGCTTTGTTAGAGTCAGTTCTTGATTTGGAATGCCTCATGCTTCTATTACAGAGATTGTACCTAACAAGGCCTTGATATTGCATTATCCTTTCACTTTGAAGCTTGTACTTAACTTGGCATGTAAGCAGTTCCACTTAGGTCAAAAGTTAAGGTTAAAGTTAATCATGCATGTGTTTGTAGCATCAGGGCTTAAGTCTCTCCCTTTCATTCCAAAAGCAGATTTTCATAGTATTATTTTGAGTAGCAGAACAGTCAACTTAAAAAGCTTCCTTTAAGTGCTAGTTTGAAATTCAGTGGTTCTCTCAGTGCCAAATTCATCCCTGGTATTAGCAATTGCAATTTCATTGAAGTTGATGGAATTGTATTTGTTTATAACAGTGAAAAATATGGCCTTAGTTTCTCAGTGAACCATTCTTACTCCTTCTCCCCTCTCAAATTTAAGTAGAAACTATCTTGTTTTCTTTGCTTGCACATCTGAATTTCACAATGACTCAAAGGCACAATTTTTACAGCACAACTCCCAACTGTAAAGTCCATTCCTGCACCTCTGATATCAATGTGAGATTTTTTTTTTACAGTAACCTACATGAGTAGAACAGGGGCCTTATTTTGCATGTATAGTGACTGTCATAGAACCTGTGGCTCATAATGCATTTGAAATATAAATAATGTTTTAAACTTTGCAATCAAGTATAAATAAAAATACCATCTGTCTTCAGTCTAGTTAGGATAATATTATAAGTGCTATCAAACCTCACTCTTCAACATACATAATAAGTTGATTACCAGCTGGTCAGGAAAAAATGCCCAATTGAGTATTGTACAATTAGATGAATAGGTTTTACAACTTCCTTTCAAGTATCTAGTATAAGCCTTTTGAGACACAGGATATTGGTCTGGTCTGGAAATTCCTGTTTCTTAGGTTTGCTTAGTTTCCCATGTTTCCTTTGTTAGTGGGCAGTGTATGAGATGATGTGCAGTTGTTTTGCAGACCATACTATTTGCTGGAATTTGAATGTTAAATCATTGTTTTTGTATTTAACTACAAAAGACTTTAGTAGTAAAGCTGCCAAGTAACTTAGAGCAAGTCTACACTAGGAAATTATTTCAAAATAACTTTTAAAATAGCATGTCCATACTATAAAGAAGCCTCAAAATTAGTCCAAGGCAGGCTCTCTTAATGTAGATGTGCTACCTCACCTTAGAGCCCCAGGAAGCACCGAGGAATAATTACTTTGAGTGAATCTGGGGAGTAGTTATTTCGAAATAGCAGCAGTGAAACATGCACACTACTGCTATTTCAAAATAACTATTTTGAAATAGTGTTATTCCTCATGGAAAACAGGAGTTATTTCAAAATAACCAGCCCATTACTTTGAAATATCAGGCTTGGTAGTGTGGATGCTCCACTTATTTCGAAATAACTCCCTAGTGAAGACCAGGACTCAGCTCCCTAAGCCAGCGTTTCTCAAAGTGTGGGTCCCGACCAGGAGGGGGTGTCAGCTGTGGAGGAGGAACACCGTGCGGGCAGCTTCCCTGCAGCACAGCAACTGCAGGAGGGGTGAATCAAGCAGTTTTTTTTTTTTGGCTTAACAGCTTTCTCTGACTCCTTAGTTTTTTTGCTCAACAATTTTGGTGTGTGGGGGTCACACAAATTCCATGAGCACATAGGGGGTCGCGGTATTAAAAAGTTTGAGAACCCTGCCCTAAGCGATTTATGCATACTCATTTTATTCAGTAATGTAAACTAATGAAAAAAGTCCTTTAATTTGGAGATATAAATTTGTTTCACCGTTTAATTTTTTAAACTGGAGACTAAAGTTAGAGTGTTCTCAAAGCCACTGAATTTGTGCCTAATCTTTCTTTCAAATTTCATTTTAGTTGTGACTTCATGACATACCATTTCTGGTAATACTGCTAGTTGATCCTCTTTACTGTCATGGAAATCTGCTAAAAATTTTAAACAAAGCATTGCACTTACTTTTGGTAGCTGGAAAAATAAAATTCCACCTTCCTTTTAAAACAGTTTCTTATATTATTTCTGCTCCTCAGTTTTGCTCATTAAGAGGCAGAAGACTCCGGAAAGGGACGAATCTGTCACTATGCTGTGTGTATGTCATTGCACAAATGTGATGTGTTTTTGTTGTGCTGTTGCTCTATGATATATCAGTGTGCAAATACTAAAGTAACAAGGGTTTATAATTCCTTAACTATGTACTAAAGTTGCAAAGATTTTTTTAAATTGAAGAGTCACACAGTTGCTTCTGTAGGCTGAATATATTGTACACTATTTTTTGCATCATCCATTTCCCACAAGATCCCTGTGTGCCACCCTCCCATCCCTCTCTATTTCAGAGACTCCCTGACACCTCCCCACCTTATGCCAGAGGCTCTATGTATCCACCATTAAAATATTAATCCTTGTGGCAGAGGTTCTGTGTCTCTCCCTCCTCCCCCATTTCCTTTCACTTCATAGCAGAGGCTTTGTATGTCTCCCATTTTCACCCATCATCACAGAATACTAGAACTGGAAGGGAACTCAAGAGGTCATCGAGTCCAGTCCCCTGCCCTCACAGTAGGACCCAGTACCACCTAGAGTCCGAGTTTCCCAACCTCTGGGTCAGGACCCAAATATGGGTCGCCATTACATTTCAAAAGAGTCGCCAAGTGTCTTCCCAGGTGGCTCTGCCCCCGTTTTTGAATTGCCTTGGGTCACCAAGTCTTCCTGAATTGTCAAAATGGGTCCCCATCTGGAAAAGTTTGGGAACTGCTGATCTAGACCATCCCTGATAGATGTCTATTTAACCTGCTCTTAAATACTTTCAGAGATGGAGATTCTACAACCTCCCTAGGCAACTTATTCCAGTGTTTAACCACCCTGACAGTTAGGAAGTTTTTCCTAATGTCCAACCTAAACCTTTCTTGCTGCAGTTTAAACCCATTGCTTCTTGTCCTATCCTCAGAGGCCAAGGAGAACAATTTTTCTCCCTCCTCTTTGTCACCCCCTTTTAGATACAGGGGCAGATGAGAGTTTTGTGGGGCACAGGCATGGGGCCTATTGAAGTGCGGGACCCGGGGCAGCCGCCCAGCTCACCCTTCCCTATATCCACCGCTGTTTAGATACCTGAACACTGCTAAATGTCCCCCCTCAGTCTTCCCCTTTCCAAGCTCAATTCTTTCAGTCTTCCTTCATGGTTCATGTTCTCTAGACCTTTAATCATTCTTGTTGCTCTTATCTGGACCTTCTCCAATTTCCCCACTTTTTCTGGAAATGTGGTGCCTAGAACTGGACACAACACTCCAACTGAGGCCTAATCAGCGCAGAGTAGAGCAGAAGAATGACTGTGTTATTTTCCATTTTCTCTCCATTTGCTAGAGGCCTAAAAATGCCCTCCATGTTGCCCTTCTCCACACACCTTGGTTCTCAGTTATTCCCCCAAGTGGTTCAGTCCCTCCCCATTTTCCCTCCCATACCAGGGATTCTATCTACTCCCCTTCCTCCCATGACAAGAGTCCTCATTCTCCATCCTTCTCCCCCAAATCCGATTTCTTCTTTCTGTTTAGAAGAAAAGCCATCCAAGGCATCAATATTTTTAAAGTATTTTGGGAGGAAGAGCAGAGAGAATGCACAGGTGGCCAGAAGGGATATTATGCTGGAAGGTGCCAATGACTTACTAGCTGCATCTTTGATCTGTAGACAATTACAAAGGTGGCTGAACCTGACCTGTAGCCTAGCAAGCTATAAAGGACTCCAATTTACCAGGGCTGACCCACTGATGCCAAGAACATTCCATAATGTTTTTCAGTTGATCAGAAACAGACAACCAGAGAAATGCTAACAAGCTCAACATGACTTATCTGGATAAAGCAGAGTCACGTTAATGCAAATCCCTGTATGGATACACTTAAAATAATTTTACACCTCAGTTTATATTGCTATAGAGTAAGTTGTATTTAAAAGTGATTTTAAACTGGTGAAGCTTATATGAACAAACATAAGAACACAAGAGCATACGGGGTCAGACCACAGGTCCATCTAGCCCAGTGTTAGTCTTCTGATAGTGGCCAATGACAGGTGTCCCAGAAGAATGAACAGTTGATCCATTCCCTGTGTCTCATTACCAGCTTCAGGAAAACAGAGGCTGGGGACACCATCCCTGTCCACCATGGCTGATAACCACTGATGGACCTATACTCCATTATCTATTTTTTTAACCCTGTTAGGCTATGTCTACGCTGGCACGTTCTCATGCAAAAACTCTTCCAGAAGAGAGCGTCTACACTGGCATGTGCTTTTGTACAAGAGCATCCATGCCAGTGTAGATACTCTCTTGCACAAGAAAGCTCTGACAGCCATTTTAACCATAGGGCTTTCTTGCGCAAGAAATTCATGTTGCCTGTCTACACGGGCTCTCTTCTGGAAGAGCTCTTGCACAAGAGGGCTTATTCCTGAGCAGGAGCGTCAGAGTTCTCACGCAAGAAGCCCTGATTTTATACATTAGAACATCGGTTTACTTGCACAAGAACACACAGCCAGTGTAGACAGGCAGCAAGTTTTTGCGCAAGAGCAGCCGCTTTTGCACAAGATCGCACCAGTGTAGACACAACCTTATAGTCTTGACCTTCCCAACATCCTCTGGCAAAGAATTCCACAGATTATCTACATGTTATCTGAAGAAATTATTATTGTTTTAAACCTGCTGCCTATTAATGTCATTTGGTAACTCCTAGTTCTTGTTAGAAGAGTAGTTAGCACTTCCTTGTCTTTTTCTACACCAGTCATAATTTTGCATACTTCAGTCATATTCTTCTCCTTTCCCCCAGTCTCTTCTACAAACTGAGACATCCCAATCTTATTAATCTCACCTCACAGAGAAGCCATTCTATACCCATCATGATTTTCATTGCCCTTTTCCAATTATCTTTTTGGGGATAGGGCAACCATATTTGCATGCAGTATTCAAGATATGGGCATACCATGGATTTGTATGAAGGCAATAGCATATTTTCTATCTTATCTATCTCTTGATTGACAATTTTTTTTGGTTGTTGTTGACTGATACTGAGTGGACATTTTCAGATAACTATTTCCCATGACTCCAAGATCTCTTTCTTGAGCCATAAAACAATTTAGATTCCATCATTTGATATTATGGCAAAGATCTGGCTATGTCCCAAGGGTCCAGCACTTCCTAGCAGTTGGTGTTTGTGTCAGGCTCACTGTGACCTTCCACACAGCCTCTAGCCCTCTGCTACAGGCAAAGGTCACAGCCTACTAAGCTATCCTCTTCAGAGGTTAAACCATAGTTTGGGGGTAAAACCCCTACATAGTCCTGGTCCCCCCTCCCCTCAGGGGCAGACTCTATAGTGGCATGAGAAGGGTAGGGGGAACCCAGGCCCACCCACTACTCCAGGTTCTAGCTCAGGGACCCTAAGGCAGCAGCAGCAACTAGCAGCATTTCTTCAACTCCCAGTCTTTCCCCTGACTGCTTCCCCCAAACAATTCCCCCTAGTACCTTCTTCCTAGAACCTGAAGAATCCTTCTAGCTCCTCCACAATCCCAGTTTCTAGCTCTCACAATATACCTCTTCACTCTCAAGCCTTGACTTTCTTACCTACCCTTCCCAGGAGGGCTGGGGCAGGGGGAGGTCTTTTAAACTGGCTCCAGCAGGCCTTAATTGGCTGCAGGTGCCCTGATTAACTGGCTGCTTCAGGCAAGCTCTTAATTGGCCCCAGGTGCCTGCCTGCCTTGATTATGTGGCAGCAGTGCCTGGCCAGTTTACTCAAGGAACAGAAAACTATTCACCCAGTTTCCTGTATATTTGTCCTCCAACAAACTATAGTAGCCTGCTGCCCTGGATCTGTCACAATGGCTGTGTCTAGACTGGCCAGTTTTTCCGGAAAATCAGCCGCTTTTCCAGAAAAACTTGCCAGCTGTCTACACTGGCCGCTTGAATTTCCGCAAGAACACTGACGATCTCATGTATGATCGTCAGTGTTCTTGCGCAAATACTATGCTGCTCCCGTTCGGGCAAAAGCCCTCTTGCGCAAATGCTTTTGCGCAAGATGGCCAGTGTAGACAACCCAGAATTGTTTTGCGCAAAAAAGCCCCAATGGCTAAAATGGCGATCGGGGCTTTCTTGCGCAAAACCGCGTCTAGATTGGCCAGGGACGCTTTTCCGCAAAAAATGCTTTTGCGGAAAAGCGTCCGTGCCAATCTAGACGCTCTGTTCCGAAAATGCTTTTAACGGAAAACTTTTCCGTTAAAAGCATTTCCGGAAAATCATGCCAATCTAGACGCAGCCAATATGTATAGCTGGGATCAGTGTTCCCCTGTAAGCTGTTTGCTTTTGCGGGTGCTTAGAAGAGATTCCAACGCTGCCCAGATGATTAGCAGAGAGTCCACAGCTAGGTTTGTGTTTCTCCAGCTGGTGCACATTTACAGGTGCCTTGGTGGACATAAAAAAAAGTATTCTGCACTTGGATGGTAAAAGTCCGCATGTGGATGGAAAAAGAGTAGAGAGAGCATTGGTTGGCATTATATTTTCCAGTGTACTTTACTTTTCATTTGTTAACATCTACCATTTAATTGCCCAGTCACCCCGTTTTGAAAGATCCTTTTGTATCTCTTTATATAGTCTGCCTGGGACTTAACTATCTGGAGTAGTTTTGTATTATCTGCAAATTTTGCAACCTGTTTACCCCCCTTTTCAGGTCATTTATGAAGATATTGAATAAGATAAGTCCCAGAACAGACCCCTGGGGGACAGCACTATTTACCTCTCCATTCTGAAAGCTGGCTATTTAAACCTACCCTTTGTTTTCTGTCTTTTAACCAGTTCATGAGAGGCCCTTCCCTCTTATCCTATGGCAGCTTACTTTACTTAAGAGCCTTTGATGAGGGACCTTGACAAAGGCTTTCTGAAAATCTAAGGCTCTAGTTCTAGACAGAGAGTGTCCGATATCTGTTGTCCTTTACCGTGTGTTGTCATTTACACCAAAGTGAGTGGTGAATGCTTTTTGATTTGCTAGTTTTTACATCTACTTAGCACACTAGCATAAATGATACAGCTGCAGTACTGCAATAATCACATTTGTAGTGTTTTAAAATACTTTTGTCATGTATCTGTGCTTGACTGTGCTATGTGTTGCTTTGTGTCATTATGTGGTGCTGAGCTATCTATGTCTCTGCATATCAATGTGCTGTTGTCTGTGTTCTTCTGTTCTTGTGTCCTTCTGGTGTGTGTCTTTGTGTTGTCTTTTGTGCCCCTCTGTTGCATGTTGCTGATTTGTGGAACAAATATGCCATGTTACTTCACTGTATTTCAGTCACTCTATAAAAATATTATTTATATTGCAGCAGTGGCTTATAGTCCTCAAGATGGACCAGGACACCCCCCTCCCCCCCCCGTTGGGTGCTGCACAAACACAAAACTGCATGGTGCATTGCTGTGCTAGGTCTCTTTGTGCCACAATGCTGCCTCAATGGTGCATCTGTGCCCACGCTCTGCATTTGCTGTGTGTTTCTGTGTATTTCCCTGTGTCATTGACTGCCTACCTGTATTGCAGCATGTGCCACCGCGCTGTTTTATACTGCTGTGCTACCTGCCTGTGTGCATATGATAGCCTGTGCCTTTGTTTCCGACTGTGTATCGGTGAGCCAGCCTCCTGTGGTTAAAGTAGGAGAGGACGCGCCCAGACCCTGGCCCCGCCATGCCAGGTCACTTGCTCAGGAGCGGGAGCTGTGCTCGCCCCGCTGCTCTGTCTGGGTCTTTGTCCCTGGGCGGTGCGTGTGCCTCTTTATGCCAGGGACAGGCTGGGTCTGGGGGCGGCAGGAGGCTTGCTGCCCTACTGGCTGCCCTCGGGAGCTGCCCGGAGCTCCCCGGGCCAGGGGCGCGGCGTGCGCCTGTCCCTGGGCTGCGTCTCCTGCGCTCCTCCCCGTGCACCATTTTCTCTCCCCTCAGCCAGGCGCAGGCGAGGCAGAGCAACGGCGGCTCCCTCCCCTTCGCCTCAGATGCCCTTTGCTACCGCGGCAGGTTTATTATTACAGCGCGGGCTGCTGGCTCCCTCCCGCGCGCAGGGGCTGGCAGGGCGCCGCGGCTGTGCAGCTCCTTGGCCAGCCTCCCCGCCTGGCACCCCACCAGCCCGGCTCCGGATTATTTGTCTGGAAAGCAGCAGCCGCTCTCCGGGGAACGGGGGGGGGGGAGAGGGGGGAGTTGATCGACGGCCGCGCAAGCCAATGGCTGCTCGCTCCGCCCCAGACCGGCCCTTAGGCCCAGGCAGCAGGGCCAGCAGCACGGCGGGAGGAAGGAGGGGCGAGCCGAGCCGTGCCGAGCCAAGTCCAGCCCCCTCCCGCGAGGCTGCTGCCGCCGGGTTGCCAGCGCTCCCCGCAGACCGTGCGCAGCGATTGGTCGGCGGGCTCTCTGGCTGCTAGACAGCGGGGGGACTTTGAGTTGAGGATTATTGCAGACTAAGCAGTCTGGCTTTGCAGCAGCAAAGCGGAGGGAGGGAATGGGGAGAGGGGGGGTTGGTTCGTGTGTGTAACGAGAGGAGGAGGGGGGAGAGCTGGCAGCCAGCCAGCCACCATCAGAATTAGCTCATTGTTCATAGAACCAGCACAGGCTACCAAACCCCAGCCTGGGAGAGAGGGAGAGAGACTTTCTCCCAGCCGCCCCCACCCCTTTTCTTTTTCCTCCAGGGCTGCTGCACTTTGGAAGAGGTGCAGTCATTCTTTCCCCACACCCCCAACCCTACCCACTTCTCCCTCCCCAACTATAAATTCCCTTTTGGAGCACGCTGCCCCCTTTTTAATCCACATTTGTGTTTCAGATCATGTAGAAAGGACAGAAAGGGAGCAGGGGCTTTTGTCTGTAAGTATATGCAATTCCAATCCACAGCTCGGAGAGATCTGCATCCCCTCCCTCTCTTTCTTTGTTTCTTTTCATTTCTTTTTTGCCCTTGGCTGGACTCTGCTGCACCAAAATCAGTTGCCTCGCCCCTCTCCACATTTCAAAAATAGGCTTTCTTAAAGAAGAGGAGAAACGTGCAGTGTACATGTTTGCTTTAACTCTTTCTGCTTGACGGCTGGATTTTTGGAGTGGCATTTTTATGCATTAATGGGGAAAATATGCAGGAGTTTTCTGAAGCTGTGACCTCCCATTTTTGCAATCCTAATCACAAAAATGCATTTTTAAACCGACAGCAGTTTGCTGTGCTAGCCTGCATGCCTGGGTCTCGGTGGGATTTTCTCCCCCTTGTAAAATGAATCTCCCTTTTCGCCGCCCTGACAGTGGATTCCTCTCAAACTGCTGGGGTATATTTTTAGAAAGCAGTCATTCTTGCAGTGACCTCCTGCATTTTTGCATGTGCAGCAATTAAAAAAACAGCCAAACTCTAAATGTTTTATGCAGATTAAGTGATCTCCTTTGTAAGGAAACGTTTATAGACAAGAATCTACATAAGAACTTGCAGTCTTGTATTTGTGAATATGTATGTGTGTGAAAGTTGTAACGAATTAAATTGTATATATGTAAACCCACTGTGTAAACTTAATTATATAAATATTAGTATAAGAAATGTTATTCCATACATACTAATGTTGCCACCAGTGATGAAAGAGAGGAACTGTGCTTGTACATAGTAAGTAAAGTGGGGGTTACATTGTAATCCTGTAATTAAAATGTAGCATTTAGATGAAATGGTATAACATTAGACATTCATTATTTTCTTATTTAAGAATTGGGGGAGTGGGTCGGTGTGTGTGTGTGTGTGTGTGTGTGTTTAAAAGAGAGAAGGGGATTACGTAATGCAATGCTATTTCCAAAAATATCCACACTGGACTATATTTTATGAAAGTGTGACTTATTGTTGCTGTCTTGATTACAAACAATTATAGCTGGTAGTAAGTCTGGGAACAATGAACAACCTTTACATTCAGTACAGAATGATCTATTTTTGTCCTCTTGTCTAGTGGGTTAACCATTGGGTATGCTGCACTTCAAAGATGTGCAGAGTGCTAAGAATAGCACAGGGCTTTGCAAATTCAGGTACCAGGGATTCCTTTGTCCTATATTTAAGCCTTTAGACCACTGAAGCACTTAGACATATACTATATCAA
This sequence comes from Pelochelys cantorii, assembly GCA_032595735.1. Taxonomy (NCBI): domain Eukaryota; kingdom Metazoa; phylum Chordata; order Testudines; family Trionychidae; genus Pelochelys; species Pelochelys cantorii. The sequence goes on along the minus strand of CM064330.1, from coordinate 70,417,183 downwards.
TGCACATGTTGATAGAATAATTTGCATGCCTTTTCATCTTAGCCTCTGAAGCATTTATTAAGCCAACAGTATAGCAAATGATCCAAAATCTTTTTGAATTTTGTGACAATTATGGTGATACGATTTTTTTAAATCATTTGTAGATTGTTCTCTTTGTGCTACTGGAGAGAAACTGCAGTCCCAAGACTTAAGAGTCTAAAAATGGTAAGAATTAGTTGTTTTAGCAAAGAATCAGTAGTTTCCCATGCTATTAAATACCAGATTTAACCTCCTCTCCTCTCACTCACCACATTCAGAAATATGACCTTTAAAGACATCCTTTGGGATTCTGGGGATTTGCCATACAGTGATTAATGTACTCTAAAAGCCTTTGTGAGTTGGATCTTTCATTTTTAGACATTTTGAACAGAAACCTGAAATCAGTCTTCATGCAGTAAGTTTATTTAATCACAAGAGGAGAAAATGTTTACTATATTGCAAAGAAAAACATACATTGCATAGATGAGAATAACCACATGCCAAGTCCATCACAAAAACAAAACAAAAGGGTCATTGCACATACAAACTAACACTATTTTATTTGCTAAGGTAAATACCTAAAATACAAATCAAATTTGTTTTTTATGAGGCACATTTTCAATAAGAAAACCTCATTGTGGAGCTAACTGCTCCCCAAAAAGGAAAGGTAGGTCTCAGCCCAGTTGAATTGAGGTTATTAAGGTTACTGTATGTGGAATGTAATTGTTGAACAGCATTACAACAATTAAGTGTTTTAAATTTCCGTCTTAGTATTTTTCATAACATTTTTTTCTCTATTTTTATATGATATTGTATATCTGCAATACATATTTTAAACTTAAAGGTCAAACATGGTAACCACTAATTTATAAATATAGTATCTCCTGACACAGGGGCTTCCTACTTAGGAGGCAATGTTCCTCAGACAATAGGCCAGATACTGAGGAAAGGTGTATTTAGGATTTTTTTTTATTACTGTTATAGGTTATGATAAGGCAAACTGAGTAAAATTTGATATTTCTTATCCCATTAATATTTTTAATTGAAAATGTGCTCATTACTTGAAAAAGTTGGGAATTCGTGCACGGATATAAAATTGATGCATCTTTGCTGGTACATAAACAGGCTTATCAGAATTCAGTTTATTTTGATGGATAATATTGGTATTTATTTTAAACGCTTTTAATTCTGAATGTTCACAGTTGTGTAAAATTATGGGGAGGGAGTCAGATAGTAGACATTTAAGATTCAAAAAGCTAATGCTTTATAACAATTAAAAACACAAGTTGTCATCCCATGTCAAAACATACCAAGTAAACAACCTTAACTCAAATTCTTAAAAAGTTCTCAAGTAGCATTTTTCTTACTTTGCTTGTCTGTGAATTTCAGTTATTATTGATGGAAATATTATTGTTGGTTTGTGTTTACCAAAATTGATAAAATCTATTTTTTCCCCAAGGTTATACAATAAACCCTATCATGAGGTTTCTTAGAAGAATTCATTAATAATAATGGGCAAAATTCTGTGCTAATGTACATGGTTGCCATTCCATTGTCTGAAGTAGAATTATATAGGTTGTGTATTAGCCCAGAGTTTGGCCTGAAAAGTGAGGCAACCAAGTACAATATTGCATACAGCTAAAATTAAATTAAATTAGGACAAATTATATTTATCCTGTTCTTTTGTTGGAAACTGTCATTATGTGAAAACTATTATGAAGGCCACTTTTCACATTTGTTTACTGAAACATCATCATTTGTATCTTCAAACAAACTGCAAAAACGTATTCTTCTTGGAGTCTACTTTTGTGGAAATATTTAAGTCATCTTCCTACAAATGAATAGCATGGGGTACGGAATTGAAAGGGAAAATAAGTAGAAGTCATAATAGTCTTTGTTTGCTCCAATTTTGGAGTTTTTGAGAGACTGGGAAAAATGATGGTCTACATCCTGTCAACACTAGGAGGGACAAACTGCCCACATTGTTTAAAGATTAATGCAAATCTTGAGATTGCAGCCAGACAAATGTTATATGTGATATGAATTTGAAACGTGTAATAAATATTTCCCCAATTAAGGCAGAAAGTATTTTGCCAATACATAGTTCTATAAATCAGACCAATGTGCTTGCCAACACCTAACATATAAGTTACAGCTATCCAAATGTAGAAAAATAATCATCATTATTGTATCTGTTAAGTTTTTCCATTGTTAATTCTGTACTGCAACCCCACTGAAATTTCAGCTGGTTGGTCTTGGAAAGTTTTTTGGGCCAAGCCAAGTTTTACAACTTTTTTGTAATTCTTCCATCGGTATTTCAGCATGAGAGAGACCAGATTCCACCATGGCTTACACCCTGTGCAAAATTGCATGAGGTGTGAGTCTTGACAAAATTTGCTTACTGAATTCCACCCCCATCTCCTTTTTTGGACACAGTACCATTGACTAACGAAATCAGACCACTCACATACTTCTTTCACTTTGCTGAAGTGGACATAGTTGCCATTGACATAGTAATAGTATAGTCATTTATTCCAAGTATCGTTTTTGTAGTTCTAATATGCAGGACTATTCCTTGTTTTTAAATGTTAAAAATAATTTAACTGTATTGGAGTGAGTAGTGCTTTTATGTAATTAAGTGCTTTTACCTACCTTTGGTATTGCTGCAGAATGAAAGGCTCAGTCCTGTTTTTACTGAAGTCAATGGAAATTTTTGTAATAGACTTCAGTGGGAACACTTTCAGCCCAATTATTTTAACATTTTACTCTTTGGTCAAAGTAAAGCCCTATTTATCTGTTTGGTTAAACCTACAGTAAATTAAAACAATGGCTATTATAGGCTTGTTAAGTGGCACAAATTCAGCCTTTGCATGACTCCCTTGAAGTCTTTTCACTTCTCTAGTTCTTCTATATACTTTTTCCTGATAAGTATGTTTTGCAGAATCTATAATTTCAAACACCTTAGAGGCTCAATTTTCAGTATTTGCTTATTTCAGGTGGCTTTTTCTGGGTTTACACTTACAATGTGCTAGTAATGGGGTAAAGAATCTTTCCTGGCACTCCATAATATTAATCCCAATAATAAATTAAAACAGGTTTTAAAAAAGACAGAAGAAAGCACATAGGTTGTTTCTTCTTCCTGGCATAGTTTGAAAGTCACTAAGTTTAAGGGTTCAGTCCTTTGCTTGTATTACTTCAATTCATTTAATTCATTGTGAAGTAAAAAGACCCTCCCCCCCTTTTTTTAACTTTTATCCTGGATAAAGAGATGGTGGGATTTTCTTTTCCTTTCTCTCTCCCCTTCCTTTTAATGTTAGAATATCAAGTCATGGCTTCCTTTTTTTCTGAAGAATATAATGAGGTTTCACTGACTGAAAAGAGATGGGACTTTTATTCAAAAATGTTTTAAAACCCTTTCTTTGTTTATCATTTGCTTTTGTTAAAATCTATTTAACTCATATACTTAACAGTTGGAAGAAAAGATCTTTGTCAAAGATTCAAGACCCCGAGCATTCAGTTAAGGGCTAGGAAGGCTCCCAGTCTACATGTTTGGGTCCTCCAAGAAGACCTACAGCAAAACCAGAAAATACAAGCCTTATTGTTTTGAAGGTAAAAGTGAACAAGTGGTGGTGGTGGTGGGGAAATCAATGTAGGGCCTTTCACATAGATCACAAAGAAGCAAGAAATGGCACAAGCCTGTCCTTCTCGCTGCCCCTCTCTTCCTTTGCAAATAATCTTTTCAGTATAAAGAGAACTTGAAAAATATGGTGCTAAGGGATGGGTTTTTTAGGAGTAAATCCAAGTGACCTCATTGGGAGTTATGATTTGTATGTCAATGACCAAATAGATCCTTTAGAATTCCAATCTGATCTGCGTGAGGGAAAAATAATACAAAAGTGTTAAATTTCAGGACAGGCCCTTATTTTCTCTATAGCATATCTCTGTATGCCAGCATTCTTATAAATCAATACTGTGCAAAGGTACAGTGATTCATTACTATGCATTATGGATGGATATGTTGACTGAGAATGTGGGATCAGCTGAAGCTAAGCATTTCCAGGTGCGTGTTCTTGGTAGTTTTAGATCAGTTGACACCTCTTAACAGCAACATACGTATTTTCAGTATGGAGAGGCATTCATAAAGACCATATTACCAATTTTTTTTGTTGACTTTGGGCTTTGCTGCCACGGATGGAGAAAAAAAATTGAAATCTCCTTTGAGTTGTCCTGGTATTAAAAATAATTTAGGTGTATTGTGGCTGGGATGTACCCCAGTGCAAAGGTGTTAGATTCACTGTGGATGAAGCATCTGCTTCTAGCTGATCCATAGTGTCTCTTGCTCAACACCTTACGCTCTTCATTTGGAAGAAGGACAATGTGATGGAGATATATTGGAAAGAAAAATAGTGGAGGAAGCTAGTTTAGGACAAGGTGCTGGTAAATACTAATTTCAACTGGGATATTGGGAAACAAATTCTTAGAATATACTAATGAAAATTACAGCAGGACTTTTAGCATGTTGGTAATCATTTTGCATTAATATGGTCTGTTTAATTTGAATTAAATGGAAAAAATCACTCTAAAGCTGCATACCATTGCCTTGGCTATCTCAAACAGAAATGGAAGCTTGTGAATCAAGGAATTCTCTTTTTTGTTTAATGGTGAAAATTATATGTTTGTTTAATAAACAAGAGAATTCCCAGATTTGGAAGTTTCAGCACTTTAAGATAAACTGCCAAATTACCTGTCCTGTACTCTGTCTCTTGATCTGGCAGGCTGAGCACCTGAACTCAATAAGTACAGTGATTCAGGTCAGAATATTTCAACATGAGCCCAATTCCTAAGTATTTTGAGAAAGATCATGAAGATGGCAGAATCTTAGATGCAGAAACTTCAAAGAAAAAGTTAGTGGGAAGGCAGAGACCATATAAGGAAACATTTTTGCAAAATACAATATAATGAACAAAATGACACCCGAATTACTGACTTAGGCTAAACATATGAAAGAACGCAGAATCAGACTAGGAGTACAAAGGTATTGATAATAGCATATTGCCAAGTACATCAAAAGAAAACCAGATCAAGGTTGTCCAAAGTAGTATCACATATTTCTAACACAAATTGATACATTTGTAACAAAAACAATTCTAAATTTGAAACAAAAAGTAAACTTGAAAATTATAGAATTCTTTTTACATCTGTAATATTCCCCCTTTTTTTTTGGTTACTAAGCATCCAACTTTTCAAGCAATGATCAGCTGCTTGAGGCCAGGCTACAAAGCATCAATCAAAAGCAGATAGCAAGTGAAATGTTAGTTACAGTCACAGATGGCTTATGGGTGGAAGCACACAATGAATTACATAGAAAAGGAGTTACATTAATACAAGATGGCTAGTGTAATGTGCACAATGGCCCAGTAATAGCTAAGTGGGTGCAGATAGAGAAAACTGAAGTTTATGTAGCAGTATGTGATACTGTAAGCAGTAAGATGATTGGAAAGTACTATGCTATGCTGACAAGAAAGAGGGGCTAAGGCATTAGCAAATAAACTGTAGAGTTGTGTTGTTAAGGCCTTACTGGCAGACAAAAAGAAAAAGATGCAAAATATGGGAAGTGATGTGGAAGATGATAACATTTGCTTACATTTGGATGTGCATCAGATTGGCCAACTCTACTTGAACAAGACCTTATTCCAAAGGAAGCGGCTGAAATATGTTTTAGATTTACAAAAGTATTTTTATAATCCCCATCAGCCCAGTTTAAAAAAAAAAAATCAAATCTGTAAAACCCCAAATCCCTGGTAACACATAAGAGAACAGTCATATAACATGCTAGAAAACATACATTAAAAACTGGCCTCATTATCTCAGGGTTGCAAGTAATCATAAGTCAGAACTTGAAGATAGAATGATCAGTCTAATTAATCATCAAGAGATTTAGTGGAAGCAAAGAACATGATCGGTAAGATGAAACCAGTTGCTGTATCACTTGACACATTCCAAAGGGGGACACAAACAATTGTTGCATGAAAAATATGTTTGGATCTACTGATAATGAAAATCTTGCACCACACAAAGTAAAAGTACAAAAGAGATTTCAGGAGACAAATTACTCCTGCATGCTTATTGGTCAACCTCCCTCATTCAAAATATGCAGAAAAGAAATCATCATCTGAACAAGAAGAAATTACAAGGCAGTGGTTGCTTAGCAAAAATCCTTACTTGCATGTTTACTTGCATTTAAAATAAAAGAAGCTCCATATCCAAAAAATCAATGTTTTCATCCACTATTAAAGATGACAATTTTTCTTATAATATGGTGGAAGAGCTTGAAGAATGCAGATATTTCATCTGACTTCATAGAACTAGTAGTTCTTACATCAATTTCGAGCCATCTTTTCAAACTTTGGATATATCCATTCAAAACTGAGGAATGGACTCAGTTTATCTACTACATCAAAGTTAGTATTCTGCTCCGGAATGCTGCGTGGCCAAGTGGATGTGGACATGGACTGGTAGTCTGTAACCCTGCACACTTCTCATTGCTTAATGCTTCAGGCCTATGACTCTTCATTATCATTGTTTCCATATAATTGAATGTTTGAATTTTGTTTATATACTGTAATACTGAAATGAGACATGACATGCATAGCTTCCTTGGGGAAAAAAAATAGCTAAATAGTAACCATACAACCATTCCAGTGTTCAATACTGCCATTACATATTAGCGTGGTGCCACTGCAATTTTACTTTTTATTTGTAAAAACCCTAAATTAATGTCTGAATTTACTACCTTGTTTACCTGCAACTTGAATTTATAACTAAAACTAAGTATAATGTGGTATATATTAACCAAACTGTTTTTAACATAGAAAATGCCTGAAACTAGGATTAACTAATTTTTCCAGACCTGTAGAAACCACCTGTGATAAATACTGTGTCATCCTTGGGAGGGAGTCAGTTCTCATTATTAAAAAACGGAGGCAGCAACCTGCATTTCAATGTGGTGTTGGTGTGGAATGAGCATACCATTTATGTCTAGACGATCTAAAGGAAATTGATAATATTAGTGTTTAAGTAGGGTGAATAAATGTATGCAATACCTTACATTTTATATTAAAAATATCATCCTGGTTTAAACTTCTGAAAACAGGTTACTCATGAGTCCCTGTATACAGCGGGTACAGTTTACGATTGCTACTATTACACAGTACTTAGCTAGGTTTAGTTGGGACTACTATTGACAGCCTTACTATATTCTGTGAAGATCATTGACCAGACTTAGTCTGACAGAGAGGCATCTGCACATATTTCAGACATATCCTGATGAATATATAAAGAATGCAGGACTATGATTGGGTACTGAACCCAGGTTATTAGTAGACACACAGGCTAAACTTAACCTGGATTTCCTGCATGATAAAGCCGGGCCCTAAGCATCAGAAAATTCCCAGTAGTGCTCATAATTTGTTGACTAGTGAGCCTGGAGCTAGAAATGAGGTCTCCATAGAAGATCAGAGCACTAGTCCCTAAGTAGAGTTACATTCTGAGGTCAGTGGGGCTTCACAGGTTTAACAAAGTGTATAATTTGGCCCACAGAGAAGGGCACTGTGGATGGGTGGGATTTTTTAAATGAGTTTATCTATTGTGCATTGGACACATTTTTATAGTTTAATCTAGCGCACTTGATTAATGAAGAATTGAGATTAAAGGCCTTTTCTGCAATCTCAAACTAATAAGATGAAATAAAATTTTACTCTTAGAACTTTTTCAAGTTGAGCTGCTCACAACTGCAGAAAAACAAAATAAAATAAGGCACGTGCTCTCAACTTTTTTCTGCCTGACACACCCTCAGCATTCTGTTAAAGCTCCACATCCCATCTGTGCCACACAATTGACTTTTGTACATATTAAAGCACAGACCAGAATTAGGGGGTAGCAAACAGGGCAGTTGCCTAGTTCCACATTCCACAGTGGCTCCCACAAAGCTACATTGCTCAGCTTTTGGCTTCAACCCCAAGTGGTGGAGCTCAGGCTCTGGGCTTCAGCTCCAATATGTGAGGCTTCAACTTTCTGTCTTCAGCCCCAGTGAGTGTAATGCTGGCCCAGTTTGGTGGAGCCCCTGAAACCTGCATGTGATCCCTTGGGGGACCGCCCCCCCCCATCCTTGGTTGAGAACCATTGAACTAAGGGATGCAACAGTTCAGGTGACAAGTGTCCAAGTTGTACAGCAAAGACACTCTGAAGTTTAAATAGTTTTTCCTCTTTGACGCAGACTGTTCTTTCGTAGACTGTTTAAAATATGCACATAATCTTGATACTTCACCATCATAAAGTAGAGTTCAGAAAACACAACTGTCAATGGAAGATGGTTTCCATTGCCGTTTCACTGTCCTACACTGGGCTCTGACAAAGGCTGCATTATTTTGTGTGTGGCTAGCCGGAGGGAGTGAGAACAGTAATTATCCTCAGAAGGACTGCATAAAAATAATTCACAGAAGTAGACAACATTCATTGGGACAAAATATTGAAATAAAAAGATACTTTAAAATGCAGGCTATATTGAACAAAGATTCATTCATTGCTTCGATACCTCATTAAATCTTACCGGATGGGGAGAAAAGTTGGAAAGATGCAAAAATGTTCTACTGAAGTGTTTAAAATGGAATGATATAAAAAAATTTAGTCTGGCACAAAATGCAAATTAGGCTGCTAGATTGGCAAATGCACTGTCATATTACTGAAAGAGTCTGTGTGTATTAGTTCCTTTGATGGCTACTGTTGTTTCGGTCTCTAAACATACTTTTTAAAATCTCAGAATATATAAGCACATATTTATTTTTTACCTTACAGGAAAAGAGATGCATTTGGAGTAATTTTGTTTAAACTGAACTCTTCCCTCTATATTCATATAGCTCACATTATGGACATTTTTGAAAACAAATAGCATAACCATGTTTGGGTATTCCTATTAAAATTATTAGAAACTTTTACTTAATATGTATGTTATTCCCCTAAAAAGAATGATTGAATTCTTATATTGTAATATTCAAAAGCATGTGTTGACAATTTTATATCATCAGACAGCTGCTCTAAGATTATTAAGCTTTTCTTTATGGTGACATGAATGTATCTGGTGTTAAATTCTCCAGTATAGAAGTAGTGGGTAGGTGTAATACGTGGTTACCAGAAGGAAATCCTACAACAGTTTGGAAGTGCAATAACATTGGCAAGTTCTTTTACACTTAAGTTGTCAGCTAAGAAATTAAATAAAGCCACAACACCAGCATCATAAAACAATATTGCTTGCCAGGCAAACTATTTTCAACTATTTTTCGGTTAACTAGAACTCACATGATAAAATGTGTGTTTGGATCTTTAACATCTACCCGAGACAGAAGGAAAGTGCCCCCTTTGGGATCCAATTTTCAGGCTTGAGGACTAAGGGTAGATCTACAAAGCAAAGAAAAAAAACACAGCTTGCCCATGCCAGTTGACTCAGTCTCACAAGGCTCAGGCTGTGGGACTGTTTTGTTGCTGTGTAAACTTCTGAGCTCAGGCTTAAGCTTGGGCTGCAGGATCCTGCAAGGTGGGAGAGTCCCAGAGCCCAGGCTCCAGCCCAAGAGTATTGTAGGCTAGTGTGGGCCAGCTGCAGGTTTTTCTTTGCTGTGTAGACATATGTAGAATACCATCTTGTGGTAACCTTTTAATGAATTTTATATATATAGTAATTGTTTTATCATCTGGCATGTTGGAGGAATGGGGTGTGCTGATGAATAAAAAAAAGCAGGTTAGCAAAGAGGGAGGAAGTTTCGGTGGGTGAGTGGGTGGGAGAACTCAGGGCTGAGAGTTGGGGTACGTGAGAGGTTGTGGGGTGCAGGCTCTGGGAGGGAATTTAGGTGTGGGAGGGGACTTTGGGCAGAAGTTTGGGACATAGGAGGGGTTTTGGGGTGCCAAAGCCAGTGGTGCTCAAATAACATGTCCCTGGTGTTCTTAGTCAGAGGCATGGTTATGCAGTGCAGCTCCCATTAGCTGCAGTTCCTGGCCAATGGGAGATGCATAGTTAGCAGGTGAGGCAGGGATGTACGTGAAGCCTCCAAGGTGTTCTTATGCAGAGGAATGACAAGGGGCATGTCACCTCTTCCAGGGAGACAGGCGGAGCCAAATAGGGAGCCTGTTGGCCCTGTGCCAACCAAACTATACTGGACTTTGAATGAAAATCAGAAATAACAGTATATAGAGCTTTCTGGTTGGTAAAGTGCAGGATAACACAACTTTTACTGTATATGTGAGTAGTTTGACAAGGTACACTTTTTTGTTTGTTTGCTTTTAGATGATATTCTACAGTAATCGTCCCAAACACTACAGTAACCATTGCTGTAAATAGCATTTAGACTATTACTATGGAATTACTTTTATTTTATTTTTTTAATGAGGAAAGGGATACCAATTTCAGAGTATATCTTAGAGCAGGGTTGGGCAAATACTGACCCATGGACTGGATCTAGTATGGCAGGGTTAGTCCCTGACGGGCCCCACTACTATATTTACCTGCACCTTCACAGATACGGGTGATCACAGCTCCCATTGGTTGCAGATCTCTGTTCCTGGCCAATGGGAACTGTGGGAAGCTGTGTTCTGGCCTGTGCTGCTTCCCACCAATTCCATTGTCCAGGAATGGCAATCCGCAGCCAATGGGAGCTGCAATTACTGGTACCTGCGGAAGTGCAGGTAAATATAGCAGTGGCCCACCAGGGGCTAACCACCGCCATTTTATTGCCCACCTTTGTCTTAAAGGATTCCTCCTTCTGAATGACCAACCCACCTTATTTCAGTGAGTTGTCAGTACTGGGTATTGAACTACTTCAAGTGACCCTGAACCAAGAATATTGCCAACTAAGCTACATAGACACTAGCAATGCTGAGGATATTTTGAGCCAATTTTGTAAGAAGCTTCAGCTATGCATCCACTTTTACGGTTACTGTTAATTGCAGTGCAAATAATATTTAGCCATCTAACTGCCTGATGGTATTTGAAAATCTGATAGTTAATCCTCTGTATTTGAATCAACAAGTGGTTGTACCTGCAAAATTAGACCTACTTTAGTTATCAAACCTGTTATATTTGCTTCATAGAATATTGGGACCTTGGGAGGATGGGACCTTGAGAGGTCATGTAATCTAGTCTTAGTCCTTCAATCAAGGTAGAATTATAAACTTCATTGTGTCAGATTATTGCAAATTGACCTCACTGTGCCAGAAAATTCCACTACTGCACTCCAATGGCATATGGAGGATTTATCCCCATAGGAGAGCATATGCTTGCACGATCACTCTTCTTTGGGTGTTATGCCAGCAGAAGATGACATTCTGGTCGTACGGCAAATGCAATTAAGCATTTAAAAATATGGTGGAAGAGTTGTTTTAGCAGATGTTAAAATTAACAAAAATATAATAAAAATAGAATTTGCCTTTAAATGTCTCATTTTTTAAATATATAGATTGTGATCCTGATCTCCTTTGCACTACACTGCATCATCAGTACAAGCCTCCCCCTGTGGAGTATCAACAAGCCATCTTAAATACCACACCCATTCACAATGATGTGGAATTGATAATGTGACAGATCTTTCTAATAACTGCTGTTTCGCTGCTCAGTAAATGACATCAATGGTAGTTGCACAAAGAACTCTGTTACTTTTAAACTTCAAGTTGGTCTATGGAAAAAAGAGGCTTCAATTCCTCCTAGTTAACATTTTCTAAGGTATTACTGAAATAACCATTTACAGCTTAATTACTTTCATACAGCACGTATGTCCATGTGATTGATAGATGTGAAGGATAAGTGACTATACTGTTGTAGTTTTCCTCAGTGAAATCATTCCCAACAATGTGTATTTTGGCTGATTTTTATCTAACATACAGTAGTAATTAAAGCACAGTGTATGTATGACTGATGATTTCTGGAGTAAAGGAGGACCAAGGAAGGTGAGTACATTAATAAAGCCTCTGCATTTTATGAATTCCTCTTTGGTTTCCGTTACACATCATTATACTTCTTTGGCTTTGAATTTCATCTGGCTTCACGCTACAGCTGTTCTTTATTCTTCCTCATCTGAATACTCAAACTCCCAACTATAACAAGATGAAAAAAAGCCTAAATGAGACAAACAGGCTTTTCCTTTACCATCTTCCTCACATTCCCCTCTGTGCTTGAAAAATGAATAGCAAGTTAATTCGTTCATTTCTTTTACTCAACACTTTTTCAATTTGTTAGTTTCAGGGGACGGAATGTTGTCTGCTCTTCCAGCATGTGGTGACCCATTGGACTTGATTTCATTAGATTTCAAATATAAACCCTTCCTTATAAGTGAATCTTATTTGACAGGGTCTCCTTCCATCTTAAAGCTTCCATATTCAATGGGGATTGAAATCAATGGGAATTAGGCACCTAAATACTTCTGAGGGGCTAGGCTAGAGTGGCCCCAACATCTCTTCTGTCCAGGGTCCTATATGTGGCCAGAGCAGCATTGTTCAAAGAGGGCATGTAGGCAGGCTGAACTGAGTATAATCAGTAGATAGCTCCTACTGGTAGGAACTCCTCAACTGGAGAAAATATCAACAGCTTGGAAAATTTCTGATTTCTTGTAGTTTTATGAGGGGGCTGCTTTCCCAAGTTCATTCCTGCATCAGCTTGTTAAAATGGCAAATTTCCACTTGAGTCTCACTTATTCTTTCCTAGTGTGTTTAAGACACTTTAATCATAACCATTAGTGATCTACTGTTCTGTGAAATAGCAGTGACTAGAATATTTTAGATTACACTGAAGTTTCCCTTTCCAAGAGATTTAGAAGAAGAATTGACAGAAGATTTGCATGTAGCTAAACACTTAAGAAGCCACATCCTCTTAAGCAACAGTTGCTTTGTAGGATAAACCTTTCTTACACTGGATTTGTAATCTAGTGGGCACTAATTATAAGGAGCCCATCATTATAGTAAGTACAGAATCCTGCAGGTGAGATTTTTAAAAGTGCTGAGTATTGTCTCAGCTTTTCCATTCAAATCAGTGGCAACACTCCATATTGTTTTCCAGTTTCAGAGGAGAGCAAGCCTTCTCATTTTTTCTTGAACGAGTTGAAAAAGACTAATCTAACGTTCAGATAGCAGTGCTACACAATAGGGAAGAGTCAGTTTTAGAAGATACAGCTGGATGGTGATAATGGGCCATTGTTTTTAAGCAGAACTTCCCATTGAAGTCAGTGAAGATGTTAGCTTAAAAATGGATGGCAAGTATTTCTCAATGTAATTAGACATGGGAAAAGTTGTCATACCTGAATGACAACTCAGAAACTTCAGGCATTGAATAGTAGATTGAATGTCTTTAGGATATCCTTGCTTCTTATTGTTCCTGCCAAGCAGGCAACTATGCCTCTAATATATTTTTCCTGAAAGAAAATGCATCAGAAAACAACCAAACTGTGTAAGAGAAGCTGCAAGACAACTCCAATGGTCCTGAGATAGAACCAGGAAAAAATAATGCCACGGAGGTAGACTGTGGAGTAAGTTTATCCTCTGTGTAGAATACTGCTCTTTTCACCTCCTTTTAAAGGATGGAAGGCCTGTTCTGCCTTTTTTCCTCCATTTCTCATGTGGAGGGAAGCATATTGGTCTTTATGTCTATTGGTGTGTTACTTACTTGATAAAAATAAGTATGTTGCATAGCGCACATTTCAAGGTAGGGGATAGGATTTCAGTGCTTCGAGGAATAGTTCATTGTTAGAGTTGTTGAGCTTCTCTGTAGAATCAGGATTTCTGGAGCAATGGTAGATTCTTTCAGCAGACCTTTATCCCACATCTTGGGGGGAATACTCTGAAATGGCCTGTAACTCATCAAAAGCCGGAGTCTTTTGCATTCAAAGCAGTTGATGATCTTTATCACAGAAGGAAAAAAACCTGGCATAGCAGCTTGGGCCCAAGAATTCCAGACTATGCAGTAGTATGTGATCTCTCATGTGTCTGCTTGAGATTAGGATTTTGTTCAGACATGGTTCAAGGAAAGATAGAAAGAAACTAATAACTTTTTTGAAGAAGCCAGATAAACAGGTCAACAAGAATGCGCATACTGAAGTTCACTGATAAACTGTACAGTATGTGTGTGGGAGACATCTAGATTGCTGCTTCTCTGAAGGCTAGATCTGGGCAGCATTTGAAAGATGCTGTTCTCAGGCCATAGGACTTGAGAGCAAGGACAACTGTTTCACTTTGCCACTTCTTTGATGCTGATTAAGTAGCTCTGTGTCTCCTCTCTTATAGATGTCTTGCAAATGTTATAGAAGGAAGGTAGAACAGTGTCCACAGTAGTTTTTGTTTATAAAGATGGAGTTACATAAGGGGAAAGATACATTAGAGTGAAAGGATAGAAGACAATTTTAAGGCTCTGACACACTGGTTAAACCTATTCTTTTCTGTAATGGTATGAGGCTTCTCAGTTTACATATTTCTTGAGGTGAATGCAAAAAAAAAAAAGTTATTTGCAATATTACCTAAATACTTCTACTGCAAAAAGGGGTAGAAGTAAACAACATTGTATCCCATCCATGCAGTGATGCTCAGATATGTTCAATCCTTGCTTTGTTGTGACATTATTGCCTTTGTTTTTATTTTTATTGAAAAAAATGAGTTTCTCTGTGTTAAATTAATAATCTCCCAGTTGCAAATTGAGACCAACCTCAATATTCAATATCTAGTTGGCAGACTTGTTTTACTCAATAGTTCCTGGATTGATGGTTTCCTTTTTTTTTTCTGATCTATTAAGGCATTAGGTATGATGCTTTGTGTCTCACATAATGATGCTCAAAACAGTAATATACAGAATTATGAGGACCTTGACTAAGATGTCTTAGAAAATGTTTAGGAGTGATCCAATCATGTGGCTTAGGGCTCAGCTTTGATTTTCTTATTGCTTAAGTCAAGCCTTCACATGTGCAGCAACCACACAAAAAATGTGCCAAAAGTTGAAAATATTAGAGTGTGAACCAGAGTTGTAATGGAAAGCCTTTATCTGCAGTATTTGTTTCATGTTAGCACCTGGACTGTTGTCTTTTATATTATATTGTGGAACTTTTCTTTTTTACTTCTATAACTTGGTATATCTGTTCTTGAAATACTAAACTCAGGCTGTGTGCTGGTTGAAGTTCTCTGTGTTTTTATATTAATATGCATCTCTGAATGTCTGTTCAATTTCATACTGATGATGAAACATAGATGTGTAGGTTTTAGATGGCATTCAGAATGTAGGGCATGCAGTTTTTCCTGGATTTTAATTGATCTTGAGTCATGGATCTCAATCTTTTTCATATCAGGATCTCCTTTTCCATCTAACTGGGCTGTAGCTGTGTCTCCTTTCCCATTTAGCAATATAGGAAAGACAGGGTAGTCATGATGACCCCCATGGCACCCATTCATGACCCCAGCATTGAGAATAACATAGGAATTGCCATATCAAATTTCCATATCAGGTGTGGGAAAAGAATTTTTCCCTGGTCAGAGCAAGAGTGACCTTGATTTTTTCCACCTCCAGCTGCATTGTGGAGTATGGGTCATTTATCAGGATTATCTGGCTATATCTCAGTTAAATCCCTAACACGGCAGGGGCCTTGGTTCCTCTGATTCTCTACTTATGGCATATCATAATTTTGTTTTCTGTGGGTTGTAATAGTTTGCTTGTTGGATTTAGTGCATGGGTGGCTGAGGGATGTTGATGGTCTGTGATTAAACAGGACCAGATGATGACTGCATGATCTGGTGGTGCCTTCTGTCCTTAAACTCTGTGAAACTATGATAATGATCCCAAAAGACTCATTGTTCTATTCTTTCAGTTTCTTAAAAGGGCATGCATCCTCTGCCCTGGGTGCCATATCCTATACCATACATACATATAGTAAACATATCAACAAATGATGGATTGACTCTTTATTCTAGCAAAGGAACCCCCCTCCCTTCTCCCCTCGCCATCCATTTGTCCTAATAGTATATAGAAACTGCCTCTTTCAACTTACCTCCTCCCTGCACAGGGAGAACAGATGACTTGGCAATATTACGAGGGAGTTAACAAATCCAGGACCTGTCAAACCAGCTGGGAGAGGACTTGGCAAATTCAGGGGATGTCAGAGAAAACTTCTTACCAACTGCTCTCTCCTAAGTAGAACAGAGAAACTGAAGTTTGAGTACCTCATCTTATCTCAATTGTGGAATGAGGAAAGAGGCAATCTTGCAAGAAACACAATGCTGAACAATGTAGATCCTTACAGGTAAAATGCACTTCCTGTAGTTCTGCATTGCCTCCAGTTTTAAAATTTGTCAGAATTCATAATTCACAATACAGATCATATTTTAAAGGCTTTCAGTTTGAGGGCTCTCAAAATGTAGCCCCATATTGGAATGCTTTACATTAGTCTGATGATAGCAAAAAGAATAATTGTAGTAAGGTTAGCATCCCAATGAAATAGCTGCACTTTCCTCACCAAATGCAGATGGAAAAAGGCCTTCTGTTCTGTATCTGCTACCTTCTCACATAATAGTAGGCTTGGTGCTAACTATACTTTTGTGTTACAAACCATAATGATGTTCTGGAAGATGCACTAGTTCTTTCAGGGATAGAATGCTTGCCAGTTCTTCCGACCACCAGCATAATCCTATTCTCATCAATGCCCCAGTAACAGACACTGGATAATCTATTCCACTACCACATCTGTGAAAGCAGGGTGACATTTGCAATTCCTTGTGTGACCTGTAACACATGGACTACAGTATGTTCCAATAGCTCTTTCTGGTTCCATTCGAAAATTGTGGAGAGAAGAACTGCACATAGTATTCCAGCAGTGCTCACAGCAGTGACAAAAGCAGAGGTAAAATAATCTCTTGGCACCTACTCAACCTTCCTCTGTTTATGTCTCTCAGGACTGTGTTATCCCTGTTGGCCACAATATTGTACTGGAAAATCCTGGCCAGCTGATTAGCCACCATGACCCCAAAAGTATATTGCCAACATACTTATAGATATATACATTTAACCATAGTAAAAATATTTTCTTCTGTCCAATAAACAGTTCAGATTGTTCTATTATCAGCTACATGTCTTCTTCATTATCGACCACTCCCCCAATTAATCTGCAAACTATCAGTGATTATTTTGTTTCCTTGCAAGTCATTGGTAAAAGTCATAGCATAGGAGCCAAGAACCAATATCTGAGAAACCTACTAGAAACACACCCACTTAATGATGATTGCCTGTTTACAATTACTTTTGGAGACCTATCAGTTAGATTTATGTTATATGTAGATTTTATATCATTCTAGGTTTTTATTTTTAAACGAAAATGTTATATGGTACTAAGTCAATGCCTTAATAAATTACATCAACACTATTACCTTTATCAACCAATTTGTAATCCCATAAAAAAAATATGAAGTTTGATTCTATCAAACTGTTTTCCATAAACCTATTTTGATTTACATTAATTACATTACCTCCTTTAAATTGTTATTGGTTGAATCCCATATCAACTTATCTATTATCTTGCCCCAAATCAGTGTTAGAATGATAGGCCTATAACTATCCTGGTTATACCATTTATCATTTTAAATATTGTCATAATGTTAGCTTTCTTCCAGTCTTCTGGAACTTTTCCAATATTATAAAATTTACTGAAAGTCAGCATTAATGGTTCAATGGTCTCATGAGTCAGCTCTTCAAATACTCTTGAATTCAAGTTCTGTGGACCAACTGATCTAGAAGTGTCTAGTTTTAATAGCTGCTGTTTAACATCCTCCCTAGATACAAGTGAAAGTGGCCAGAGAGAGGAGGGTTGGTGAGTTTAGCGAGCATGGGATGTAGCCCACTAGTGTAACAATATTATCTTTTTTCCCCAAATATAAAACAGATATTTCTTAAACACTTCTGCCTCTTCTGGTTTATTATTGATTCCCATTTCCATCTAGTAATGGATCGTTACCATTGTTACGATACTTTTTGTTCCTAATATATTTAAATACTTTCTTATTGTCCTTAACTCCACTGAGTATACATTTATCCTTTTATCCCCTTGTTTCCCTTAGTGTGTACTGCAGGTCCTAGCTTCTGATTCATATTCATTACTCCCCTCTCCTCTAAACTAGGTTCACCTTTTTTCCAATATGACCTTTTCCTGCGTTACAGCTTTTTGGGGGCATCTAGTAAAGTGTTCTTTAACAATTCTCAATTATCGCTCATGTTTTTCTGATTTAAAATATTCTCCTATGTGATGTGGCTCAATTGTTTTCAGCTTTGTGAAACTGGCCCTTTTAAAACATGGAAAATGTAAACATGGAAAGTTAAGATCACTTATAATGAAATAGAGACCCATGGAAAAGTAAGCAGAGCATGGGTGTCAACTACAAAGAAGGATAGACTGACAATGTTTATCATGCAATAAGACAAAATGAGACTGTGGGATGTATTGTATACAGTGTTTCTTACCAAGAGTGTTATGACAGTACTATTGCCAGCCTGATTGTGGTGAAGTCTTTAACTGAAGTTTCTGTAACAAAAGTATGTTTCAAGGGGTTATAATATACACAGCTGTCAAGTCATACAGAATAATATGAAAGGCGATCTCCACCTTTCTTTCACTTGAATAACTGCTTTCAGAATGGTAACAGCATCAAGAAATCTTAGGGCTCTTCCCTTCCTTTTGTTCTGTGACATTACTGGGGACTAACAGTTCCTGCTTCAGTTTTGTCTTCTTAATAAAGATTCATCACTGTTGGTTTCTTTTTGTACTCCCGACTGCATACATTTGGTCATGGGGTTGAAGCACAAAACCCATGTAAAGAATGAGCTTGTGAGGCAGCAGTCACAAATATACCTCACCCTCACAGGGATACAGTGACACTCATTCCTTTGCAGATGGCCAGCAAAAAGCCTCAAGTTCCGTGGGGGGGAGTGGGTTATCTGTTAAGGGGTGAATTTCACCTTCACACTGACAAAGCATTTTAAGATTCTGCAGTGGAATATGGCATAATAGTGCAGGGCATCATGTGTAATTTGAAACCAATACAGTTTTGTCAGGTCTCCAAGAAAACCACAAGTTGTCAAAATAATCACTATGGGGAAATAATCATACTAGCACATGATGCTTACATGGTTCCTTCCATTTGTGAATCTCAAAGCATCAATATGAACATTAACTGATTGCAACACCAGCGTAATGTACATTAAATATCCCCGTTTTAGAAATGCACAAAGATATCAAGTAATTTGCCCAATGCTCATACAGTGACCCAAAGCTTAGATAAGAACCTGAATCTCACAGCTTAGTCTGACACTTAAGTCAGTAAAAACAGTGTTGGTCTGAAATCAAAGTTTTGTCAGAGCAGGAACTACTTTAGGATTGTGACTGAATACTTTCCTCCCCCTCCCACCCCCCACTTTGCAGAAAAGTTCAGAATTTTCTAAAAATTCTTTGATAATTTCAGTAAAGTGTATCTAATTCCAGGTTACTGTAATAATCTTAAATGTGTGACGTCATAACATAATAGAAATGCAACACTGGTTTTAATATGCATATAATAATGAATGAATTAATCAAACCAAATTCACACATGACTTGAAGAGTAATGTAAATTACAGTTTGGGCTATTTTTTAAAATCAGATTGGTGTAAATGAGTTTTATTACCTAAATAGAGATCTTTGAAACTATTTGACAGTCAGGCTGTTTGCAGAATGAGTGATTTATGTGTCAAAGGAGCAGTAGGAGGATGTAACGGGAAAAGTAATAAATAGAGAAGATTAAGATAAAGCAGACTCATTCCCCATCCCCTAATTTATAGTATTCTCTTTTATTACGTCAGGCTTCCTTTATTCCCTAAAATTTTCCTTGTGACTGAATTATAACCAGTTTTTTTCCAGTTATCCCCAAAAGCAGTAAGGCACAATCGGTGCATTTTCAAAGAATTATAGAAGGTGCATTTCCATATGCACCAATTTTGATACAATTTAAGAGAAACTTACAGCCCTCTGTGGTTTCCCCCCCAGGGTACGGCTAGACTACACAGTTTTTACCAGGATACCAGAGGAACACGTTTGCTCTTCCGTTTTTTTCCTCATTCCACGAGGAATAAGGGGGCTTCTGAAAGAGGGTTTTTTCCGACATTTGGCCCCGTCTAGATGGGCCAAATGTCGGAGAAGTCTCTTCTGACAAAAGAATCGGAAAAAGCTACACAAAATGTGGAGCGCATTTGCATAGATTTTTCAAAAAAACTGGTGCAGTCTAGATATACCCCCCAGTCACCAACTATTTTACAGAATTGCAGCCAGAATTATTTTTCTTGCATTACCAAAGAGATTTCAAATCTTTAAAACCCTGTATTTTATTTAATAACTTACTATGGAACTTAACAGTGGCATTCTTGTTAACGTCTATTGAATTTTCCCATAAGGTGAGAGCTCAGTTGGAAAAGTCTATAAATCCTGAGAGGTGCCTTCAATTAGGATCTGACCCTAATTGTTCTTACTTGTATTATAGTAGTGTCTATGGACCAGTTGAGAAGGGGCTATAAAGTGTGTATCAAATAGCCAGTCAGTACAGAATAGATCAGAATAAAACAAAAAAAAGCAGTCTGAAGTTACGAGCAATAGCTGCTGAAACTATCTTGCTGTTCACACCTGCTAGCATGAAACTTTCTCTGGATCCCAGATCTGCCTGCTCTTTGGAATTTCTTTCTTCCCCAAGCCAATATTGCAAGGGGGAAGAGACAAATGATGCTATAGGCTTTCATTTGCAGGAAATGCACGTACACAGTTGGTTTAGCCAAATGCCAATACATCCATATTACTGTTTTGGCCCTATCATACGTAGTTTTAAAGCGTCAATTCTGCTTTCACACCTACTCCAAATTTATACTAACTCCAGTGGTGTTCCTTGGATTTGTAATGGTGTAACTGGGAACAGAATCTGGCTCCATGTATCTGAGGCAAGACTTCCAGAAGTTCAATTCAGTATTGGACTGGTGAAATCTGTCACAGGAATACCATGCGATGGCATGGTGAACGTCTCTCCCGAATACAGCATAAATGTATACATTTATGTTCCGACAGGTGTATCCAAGGTTAACCATTTGGGTCAGCCAGGAACTCTTCCCAACTAGCCAAGGGGATGGAGGATTTCTGAAGGTAAGGCTCTTTCCATAATTATCCTTTACTAATTTCTCTCATATAAAGATGCACAATTTATTAAGCTTGCAAGCTCTATACAAATAAAGGAATTCTGAAAGTTCATTACGTTTAATTTAGGATTATTTAAACTAGAGGTTCTCAACGAGGGTGTGATGTGGGATAGAGAGAGCATGCAAAAAGCATTCTAATAATTCAGTAATTATAATAAAAATGCAGGAGGGAGAAGGGTCCAAATACTAGACTGTAGTGCCACTCAGATTTGGCCCAACTGCCCCTCCATGATAGAAAGGCAGCCAGGTCAAATATGAATGAGTGGTGTTGCAACCTAGTGCATGAGGTTGCAACAGCACTCACATTTGGCTCTCTTAGGCTATGTCTACACTACGGGGCTTTATCGGAAAAAGGTACGCAAACTGTGCTCTGCAATTTGCGTACTTTTTCTGAAAATTTTTTTGAATGAGGCTTTTCCGAAATGTGGCCCATCTACACTGGGCCAAATTTTGGGAAAAAAACCCTCTTTCGGAAGAGTCCTTCTTCCTCATGGGAGAAGGAAGACAGGGCTTCCAAAAGAGCACGTCCGCTCTTCCGCCAAAAAAAAAAAAGGGGGGGGGGGAGGGCAGAAAAGCAGAGGAGGCATTCCCTGAACGCGGCGGAGTTTTTCTGCAATACCCCAGAAAAACCCCATAGTCTAGACATAGCCTCATTGTTGGAGGGGGGTGGGACTCCATGGAAAAAACAACACTAAGGTGGGGTATGATTCAAAACCGTTTGAGAAACCCTGGCTTAAACTATTGCCAACTCTTATGGCTTTATTGTGAGTCATAATATTATGCATTTTTCTTAGAGCCTTAATTCTTTGAGTCAGGTATTTACATGAGAATCTCAGCTTTCATATAAAAATTTTAGCCTCATGCTTGTTGAGAGTTGCTTGGAAATCAGAAGGCAAATAAAAACCCACAATTTATTAAAGTCTCATATTTTTCAAGCTAGTTTCTAAGTTTTTTAATGCTTAGTAATATGGGAATAACAACCTATTAAAAGAAAGAAGTGGTTATAAACTATAATAAAAGAAGAGAAAAATTCTTTTTGCATCTGTCAGGATTTTGCACTCATGTCTTACCTGCCTGAAATGAAAGTTGCATAGTTTGACTAAAGAAACATTTCAGTTGTGTTTGGGAATCAGTAAGTGTGCTATACCTGGCAGGATTTAAGTGATTTTACTCTGCCACTGGTGTGGTAAACCCAAAACTGGATAAGAAATTAGAGTAGCAAAATGAAACAGTTATTCAAAAAAGCAGAGAACATATTTATTTCATTCCCATATCCTTGTTTGCTAATGACTCAGTCTGGCAGCAAAGTTGGCAAGTAAGCAAAGTAGAAAAAATGGAAAAAACTGTTTAGATTATATTTGTCACTATCTAGACTAAGAAATCCAGATGGGATACAGAGTTTTGTTCACAGGAAAATGCACTGTTTCCATGCTTTTTAAAAGGAAGTATAAAATTCATTAGATTTCCTTTCCATGTATGAGATTTGGAAACTGTCCTTATGTGTGAGTTTGCATCTTTTAAGATTAAGATATGTGGTAGTGAGCTAGCACAGGGACAGTTTTTACCATAATTAGCGCTCAAAATACTGTCAAATGTTCATCAAGAAGGCCAGTAGCAATGCCAGGTTAGGATGGAGTTGGTACATAGAAGGCTAGTTTTTTATAGCTTGGCCGCATTTACCTGAAATGAATTTATGCAGTGTTGTGGGCAGATCAGCCCCAGAATATCAGAGAGACAAAGGTGGGTGAAATAATATCTGTGTAAGATGGAAGGCTCGTCTCTCTCACTGACAGAAGTTTGTCCAATAAAAAAGATCTCACCTACCTTGACTCTCCATTAAATGAATTTCGTAGTTTCACGTATCTGTAACAGAAAGCTGTTGCAGATCACACAATCATAGTTAGAGATGTAAGCGAGTAGTCGACTACCTAATAAGCTTACGCCTATCAGGTAGTCGAGTCAACTGCTTGCTTCCTCCCTCCCTGCTGCCTCTATCAGAAGCAGCAAAGTGGGAGGAAGCTGGTATTGGGGGGAGCTGGCTTAAAAGCTGGTTCCCCCCAGCACCATCTCTGTGGTACCGCCTGCCCCTGCTGTGCTGCTGCCTCTATTCCCCCTCCCGCCTCCACCTCCACTGCTGCTGGAGCAACCCCTGTTCACAGCCAGCCCCAGCTGCTGCGAACAGAGGCTGTTCCAGCAGCAGCCCCTGTTTGCGGTGACCTGGGCTGGCTGCGAGCAGAGGCTGCTCTGGCAGCAGCCTCAGTCTGTGGGAGGTCCTAGCTCCCTGCTGGGACCCCCCCGTGGCAGGGATGCTGGATGCGGCATGAGCCGGGACCAAGCCAGCCTGGCTCGGTTCCGGTTCACACCAGTCCGAGACCACTGAGGCTCTGCATTTTAAATGCAGAGCTGTAGCAGTCCCAGCTCACTCCAGTCTGGAACCTACCCCCGCTGTGCCTCTGTAGTTTACATGTAGCAGGAGTCGGGCTGCCTGCATGCTCGACTTCTACTACATTTAAACTGCAGAGCTGCAGCATGGGTAGCTCCTGGACTGGTGCAAGCTGGAACAGAACCCTTCCCTTATCCACTAATTGTGTAGTTGATACAAATTGTATCGAATACACAATTAATCCATTACCCACCCCTTCACATCCTATTCATAGTACTCACACTGCCTTATCTGGCAATATTTGTTTTGAATATTTTTGTGTTAAACCTCCATTCACATTTATACAAATTTGTCCTGCAGCACAAGATTAAACCTATGACTAGGTCAATGAAAGAACAATCCTTTCATTGCCCCTGGACTTGTGACTAACTGGAGCTCCTGCAATTTGGAAACATGTCAACATTTGGCCTAGCTCTGAAAAGGTTTCAAAATTGCTTAAGGTTTTTGAGATCACCAGAACTATTACATTTAATTACCACCTTCACTCTGTTGAATCCCTGCTTTTCCTCTTGGGTCCATTTGAGCTTGATTTATCTAGAGCTTCAAAAGATATTTTTGTTTGATTGGAAGGATCAATATTTAGAACCATCTCCATGTTTGTTTTGATAACAAAGTCTCAAAACTTAAGTGAATATTGATGTTTACAGTCTGTCTTCCTGCACAGTATGAGACTCAACAGAAACAGAGTGTTTGGAATCTAATTCTTGCATCGGATTTATAAAGTTAGCAAGAGCAAAGTGGTGAAGGACTGAACACTTTTCCCCAGTCATCTTCAGTTTAAGAGTTTCATGAACTCTTTACTAATCCCAAGCAGCCTGAAATAATGGGAGAATAATAATAAAGTGATCAGATTTTTGAACTCAGTTGCGGATAAAAAGACCTTTTCTTTCTCATGGAACAAGAAAGCACACAGGGCCATATTAAGTAGAGAAGATTTATTTCCAGACCCAGAGAGGTCACATGGGATTTTCTATTTTATGATTATATGGCAGAATTTCAGGATGGAGATTGTTTTCACAGCTGAAGAGGAACTGTCCAACACAAAGCTTTTGGAAACATGCCCAGATCTTTGGGCTGTGTGTGTGTGTTTACATGTGTCTGTTTCTAGATGTCTTCCCATTTTTTGTGATGATACATAAGTAACAAATCAGTCAGGTCTGGGGCAGGTGGTTGGGGTGCAGGCTCTGGCTGGGCAGCGCTTACTCCAGGAGGCTTCTGGAACTGACCAGCATGTCTGGCTCCTAGGCGGAGGGGCTGGAGGACTCTACATGCTGCCCATGCAGCTCCCACTTGCTGAGGTTCCCAAACATTAGGAGCTGGCACTCCGCGTTGCACTGCCCCTTGGAAATGCCACCCCGGTGCCTCACAGGGGCAGCACATTAGAAGCCTGGGATCAGCTGGAGTGCCCAGCTGATCCCCGGTAGGGAAGTTAAAAGACTAGTAGACTATCCACAGCTGCCCCTATAAAACGCCGCCTCCGGTGTTTCAAAGAGGCAGCTGCCATGAAGCCCGGGGTCAGCTAGGGACTGCCCAGCTGATCCTGGGCTCCCCATGGCAGCAGAACCCGGGGTCAGCCAGGGGCTCCCCGCTTATCCTGGGCTCCCTGTGGCAGTGGAACCCAGGGTGAGCTGGGGAAATGCTGCGCAGAGCCCAGGATCTGCTGGGGAGTCCCCAGCTGACCCCGGGCTCCACTGCCCTTTTGAAACACGCGGAGGCAGCATTTCTAAGGGGCAGCCGCTGCACAGCTGATCCCCGGCTCAGCTGCGAGGAGGCTGCTCCTTTGAAACGCTGCCTCTACGCCTTTCAAAGGGGGCAATAGAGCCTGGGGTCAGCTGAGGACTCCCCAGCTGATCCCAGGCTCCGCGTTGCGCTGCCCCTTTGAAGCGGTGACGGCAGTGCAGCATTAATGCCTGCGATTAACGTGTTAAAATATTTAACACGTTAATCCTGGACTGCGTTAATCGCAGGCGTTAACGCATGTCAATTGACAGCCCTAATCTTAAATAGCCTTCCTTTTTAGGCAGAAATTCTTTGTTTCACAGTCAGACCCTACCAGTGGTGGGGGGAGGGTGTCGCATGACTTCCTAAGACCAACCACTGCTTAAAGGACAAAAGAGGCTGTTTACAGGTGATCACCCAGATGTTGAGGGAAACACCCTTGATGGCTTCCATTTGCACACTTAAAATAATAAACCATTCCATACTACATGTCTCTAACTTTACATGTAAAAGTGATACATACACCAAAATTAGATATACAGATCCAGCAGATTGTGACATTAACATTGACAGTTACATGAGGTATTTTGTCCAAAGCAGCTTTGAGTTATGCATATATGTGGCCATAAGTCAATTTCATAAAGCATGGGAGGGGAACCCTCACAAATGGCATTTCCTGCAGCCTGGACCCCTTTGTACTCCCCATAGAACAGAGGGAGTTGTCAAGCTGTTCCTCACTCGAGTGCAGAAGGTGGGGGCCTGCAAGAGACCTTAAAATATGCCTCTATAGGCTTCTGCTTACAATCTCCCCAAGGTCACATATTCCCTGGCCTTGGGAGGTAGCTGCCACCACCAAGTGAAAAACCCCTTTCTTCTTGAACCCAGGAAGAAGCACTTGGACTTCTTCCAGAGGGGTACCTCAAGATTTTTTACCACAAGAGAGATTGGAAAAAAGAGAAAACAAACTGCAGTCTCTAATATCTGACCTCTCAGTCTTAGGCATGCATACATAGACCTCCTATTATCCTCCAGAACACAAGAATTAAATCATCACCTTAAAAAGGTGATTTTATTAACAAAACAAAAAGATATACTTGATAAAGCATACTTGGTTGCTAGGTGTTTTAAAGCAACTGAAAAGAGACCAATTTCAAAACAGAGGATACACCTTAAAGTACAGTGGGGGGGGGGCACATGGATTTAGCACAGAGAAGCGTAACCAAACAACAATGTTTTTAAGTACATTAGAAGCAGGAAGCCTGCTAAAAAACCTGTGGGTCCCCTAGAGGATCGAGATATAAAAGGAGCAATCAAGGACGATAAAGCCATTGCGGAGAAACTAAATTATTTCTTTGCTTCAGTCTTCACGGCTGAGGACGTTAGGGAGATTCCCAAATCTGCACCGTCCTTTGTGGGTGATGAATCTGAGGAATTGTCCCGGATTGAAGTATCATTAGAGGTGGTTTTGGAACAAATAGAAAAACTTAATGTCAACAAATCTCCGGGACCAGATGCATTCATCCAAGGGTTCTGAAAGAACTCAAATGGGAAATTGCTGAACTATTATCTGTGGTTTGTAACCTATCCTTTAAATCGGCTTCCGTACCTAATGACTGGAAGGTAACTAACGTGACACCAATATTTAAAAAGGGCTCTAGAGGTGATCCTGGCAGTTACAGACCGGTAAGTCTAACTTCAGTACCGGGCAAATTAGTCGAAACAATAGTAAAGAATAAAATTGTGAGGCATGTAGAAAAACATAATTTGTTGGACAAAAGTCAACATGGTTTCTGTAAAGGGAAATCCTGTCTTACTAATCTGTTAGAGTTCTTTGAAGGGGTTAACAAATACGCAGACAAGGGGGATCCAGTAGATGTAGTATACTTAGATTTTCAGAAAGCCTTTGACAAGGTCCCTCACCAAAGGCTCTTGTGTAAATTACATGGCCATGGGATAAGAGGGAAGGTCCTTTCATGGATTGAGAACTTGTTAAAAGACAGGAAACAAAGGGTAGGAATAAATGGTAAATGTTCAGAATGGAGAGGGGTAACTAGTAGTGTCCCCCAAGGGTCAGTCTTGGGACCAGTCCTGTTCAACTTATTCATAAATGATCTGGAGAAAGGGGTAAGCAGTGAGATGGTAAAGTTTGCGGATGATACCAAACTGTTTAGGATAGTCAAGACAGAAGCAGACTGTGAGGGACTCCAAAAAGATCTCACCAAACTGAGTGATTGGGCAACAAAATGGCAAATGAAATTTAATGTGGATAAGTGTAAAGTAATGCACATTGGGAAAAATAACCCCAACTATATGTACAGTATGATGGGGGCTAATTTGGCTATGACAAATCAGGAAAGAGATCTTGGAGTTATCGTGGATAGTTCCCTGAAAACTTCCACACAGTGTGCAGCAGCAGTCAAAAAGGCAAATAGGATGCTAGGAATTATTCAGAAAGGGATAGAAAATAAGACACAGAATATCTTACTGCCCCTATATAAAACTATGGTACACCCATATCTTGAATACTGTGTACAGATGTGGTCTCCTCACCTCAAAAAAGATATTTTGGCCTTGGAAAGGGTTCAGAAAAAGGGCAACTAAAATGATTAGGGGTTTAGAATGGGTCCCATATGAAGAGAGGTTAAAGCAACTGGGACTTTTCAGTTCAGAAAAGAGGAGACTGAGGGGGGATATGATAGAGGTATGTAAAATCATGAGTGGTATGGAGAGGGCAAATAAAGAAAAGTTATTTATTAGTTCCCATAATAGAAGAACTAGAGGACACCAAATGAAGTTAATGGGTAGCAGGTTTAAAACTAATAAACGAAAGTTCTTCTTCACACAGCGCGTAGTCAACCTGTGGAACTCCTTGCCAGAGGAGGCTGTGAAGGCTAGGACTATAACAGAGTTTAAAGAGAAGCAAGATAATTTCATGGAGGTTAGGTCCATAAAAGGCTATTAGCCAAGGGATAGAAATGGTGTCCCTGGCCTCTGTTAGAGGCTGGAGAGGGATGGCAGGAGACAAATCACTCGATCATTGTCTTCGGGCCACCCTCCCTGGGGCACCTGGTGCTGGCTACTGTTGGCAGACAGGCTACTGGGCTAGATGGACCTTTGGTCTGACCCAGTATGGCCGTTCTTATGTAACAAAACAAAGAAAATATCCTGATTGTGTCTAAATAGATAGTTCCCTACTCCCGATCCATGCTTCAAGGTCAAGTTCATGTTCATTTCCATGCCCACTATTCTTTGTAGACATGGTAGTTCTGCCTGGTTCAATTCATCTTGTTCCCCCAACTTCTGGCTTAAACTCACACAAAGAAGAACACCAGGCAGGTATATCTTCCGATTCAAATCTTAATACCTTCACCCACTGGCTCTCCTGGCTCCCTGCCAACATCCAGTAGCTACCTGAATTTAACCCTTTAGTCATTGAATGCTGGGATCTTCAGAAAAGGCCAGCACTCATCCTATCCATCACAACAGTATTTTGCCTAAGTAAGAACTTCAAGGACTATAATTATAGGGCTAAATACTGCTCCTGGATGTTTTTGTGCAGAGGCCAATGGGAGCTACATGTACCTGAAAGCAGAATTTAGCCTGTTGCTAGATCAGTCTGGACAGACAGCAGGTGAATTTGACGCAGCTAGATATATTTAATATGAAAAACCTGATATAAATTCTGACTTTAAAGCCAGAAAAAATCCTCATGTAATTTAATCAGACACGTGTATATATTCAGTTCCTGGAGTTATATCTTAAGTCAGGAGTTTATAATTGTTGAAAAAACAGAATTCAAAGAAGTCAATATACGAGAAAGGGACTCAGATTTCTTTAGTAAACTTTGAAGAAAATAATATAATCTTTTTCTTCTAAACTGATCAGTGTCCTAATTGTTATGGCTCTATCATCTGTTCATTTTAGTTCTCTTAAAAAAAAACAAAAACACTATCTAGCAAAATACAGATTAAAAACCAATAACATTCTGCCCACAAATAAAGATGTAGTGTTACTAATTTTTCTGGATTTCCATTGCAAGGCCCCATTTGCAATCCATCACTATTCAGCAAAATACTTAATTATATGCGTAACTTTAAGCACATGCATAAATGTGTCACCGGGGGTCAGGGGAGCAAATTGAAGTTACTCATTTTGGGCTAAACTGCAAAGAATGGAGCAGGTAACCCCCAAACTGGTGGATATTTCAATACTTAGATTTAACAAGCCAGCACAAAACAGTTATACCTTGCTGGTTACCCAGAAGCTAACAACAGTTTCCTTAAAGCAACCCAGCCTTTGGCTTCCACGCAGGTCAAATAAGATGAAGGTCACTGAAGATCTTATTCAACATAAGAAAAGTGCACCAATCCCAAAGGATCAGACACATTACCTTTCAGGTTAATGAATATTTCAGATCATATCCAAATACATGCTTATAGACAATTCTTATTAACTAAACTAAATACTATTAAAAAAAGAAAAAAAAGAGTATTAGTTAAAGAGATAAATATACACATACATATACAGGCATGAGTACAATAGGATTCTGAGATCAGATTCACAGTAGAGATGGTAAACTTTGTGGTTGCAAAGAGTTCTTTTGAGAATCTAGTCCATAGATACAGTCCAATGTCCAACAGTTTATTCAGGACGTTCCAGTTTAGGACTGGAATTTCAATCCTTACATTTTAGGTTTCTCCTGCACGAAAACTTAAACAGATTGGATATAAAAAGGGTCAGGTCCCAAGGGTCAAGGAAGCAGACACAATTAGTATTGCTTCTAACTTTTAATGATGTGTGTTTACATTTCAGAGTTCTAGTTCATCTAGCATTGAATGGCCCTATTTACCATTTACATAATTTTTAAACATGTCTCTACAGATTGACTTGGGGTTATTTAACTTGCAGGATTCTTAACACTTTCTGGCTATGTGTCATGCTTGGTATAAGATTTATTGCAATTATATAACAATGATTTTTATGGCCACAATTTAATCAAATAATGTCACACAATGCTTTAGTGATTTAGGGCCTAATTATCGGGATGTTTAAATATATGGGATGTGTAAATTTTTTTTTCAGTAAAATATTATAGGAAAAGTATTCATTAGTGAATACTAGCTGCCTAAATAAATAGCCCATTTAAAAAGATAAGAGTCTTAAGCTTGAAAAGCTACATTACACTAACAATCCAGATAGATTTTCTATGTTCCAAACTATGTGTAACATTAAAATGGAGCCTGGGGTTTAAGAAAATTGGTAGACAAATTCATTAATGTTAATTTTCCGTGCGCCAAGCTTTTGGGTCTCAGCAAGTATCTGTACAATGATATCAGGAAGCAATCCACCTGAGATTTATTTGGTGTAAACATTATGCATTAGATTTTCACCATCACTTCAATCTAGTCTGTAAAGGTATTGTTTGTACCCACAGAGCCTGCATTTGGGGGAGAGGTGTGAGAAAAAAATAAGTATTTAGCCATCTGGCTTTAATTATGCAAATATTTGTGCACTAAAGAACAGCATGGGCAAGATGTGCACATGCAGCTGTAGGCCTAGATTGCTCTTGCCCTATGC
Source organism: Pelochelys cantorii (assembly GCA_032595735.1). Classification (NCBI taxonomy): domain Eukaryota; kingdom Metazoa; phylum Chordata; order Testudines; family Trionychidae; genus Pelochelys; species Pelochelys cantorii. Next base: position 70,386,161 of record CM064330.1, on the reverse strand, counting down.
ATAGGTGCATGTGTGGACTCATCGTAACATTTCCTTATTATACCCACCTGTACAAGTCTGGTTTGTAGTCTCTGGAGTTGGAAATGCAAAAAGACCTCTCCTTACTATTACTCCCCAGCCAAACACTGCCCCAGAGATGGACAGGGAGGAGAGAGAACCTCTGTGAAACTGGGCCACAGAATTATCTGGGTGTGTTTGGGTCAGGGAGCAGACTGCGCCATTTTGAGGGATAGCATAGTGTAGTGTCTGCCCTTCCTGGGCATTGTGAAGAGTTGAAGGAAGGATTATAGCTCCGAAAGCATAACCCTGCCCCAAGCTCCTCCACGGGTTGAATCTGCACTCACTGAATCCAATTCATGTGACCAGGGACTGAATTCTGTCACCTGGCCTTTAGAGGTCTTAGTCTTATGAATCTGCTGGACACATTGGCCCAGCTGAAAATAAAACAAAGACATCAAAATTCAACCAGAAGCTTCAAGGCTTCTGGACTTGTTTAAACAATTCTTTTCCGTCCATGGAACTGATATTTATATTTGAGTAGACTGTGTTTAATATGTAAACCACATTTACAAGGCTATAAAAATCCAAGGATATGAGGGAGTGGGGGAGGGAAAGAAATGCATTTAACAGCTATTGTAGAAACACAGCTAACTTTTTTTTCTGTCCTCCCCATGCAGGAAAATCTTACTATCCCAAAGGAAGTTAATCGCAAGAAGAACAATGAGACTGAATCCGCATTCCTGACTCCAGCAAATGGCTATGGATATTACTTTACTGAAATCAATTACCTCTACTCTTTTTAATCATAATTCCTCCATTTGTATTACATATGGTATATGGGTGTTGATGAGGTCATGGTGTCATATATCGGGAATTGTTTCTGTGTAAATCATCAAGTATAAGAAGAAACTATGGGACTCTGAGCCTTGCTTTAGAGAATTACAGTGGATAAATGTGTATCATACAAACCGTTTTTACATTCTGACTCAAGCTCTCAGAATTTCACACTGTGAATCCATGTTTACCAACATTACAGGTGGGCCTTCAGGCCTGGTTCTGCCACAACGTCTTCCACTACTCAAACTCCACTGCTGACATGCAACCGGTAAACTGCTGCCTCTCCATTTCCACCATTCCTAATTGCTTCTTGCAGAGGCTGAGAGTCCCCCTTCCCTCCATTTAGATGTAACAAGCCTAGTAGTTTATTTTCATCAATTGTCTGTATATCTCTATATTTTATCCATGTACTCTTTTGATGTATAGAAGTAGTATGAAACTCATGGTTTCCTTGTGGTAAGTGATTGAGATGCTGCCACGGGATTTGAGACACTGATGAATGGTGCTATTTTGGACTTTAAACATGCTCCTTGGCAAGGTAGCTCTGATGGAGTTATTTTTTATTTCCATGTTCTGAGAAGGTGTTGGTACTTTGTTTTCCTGAATGTTGTTCTTTAGATGGGACTGACTTGTTTCCTTGTGTCTTCAGTGTGGCTTTCTTATTCAGTGTTGTAGGGTGAGTAACTACTTATAGAGTAAAAGTGAGGGACTGATTCTGGATCAGGGTACACTCACAAACATGCAACTGTAGTGGGAGCAATCACAAAACTGTAATTTAAGTAAGTCTTCTTTCTGTATCCTGTCCACATAACTTAGAAAATGATGAGCAATAATTTTCTAATAGTCTTTGGAAGTCTCACACTTTGAGGGTAGAGGAGAGAAGGCTTTTTTGGGGAAAAAGGGGAGGGAAAATTTTTAAAATCCTCATCCTGATGTGGTAGGGAAGAAACAGCAATTTTTTTCTTTAAACTTGAAAAGGAGACACTTACAGGCAAAGAGTATATTTCAGTATCAAAATGTAGATTTCACATTTTTGTTTTTGCTCCCAGAGAATTAAGAAAAACAAAACTAAAAACCCCCAGTACCATTTACTCATGGAATGTTGTTGTGTTAGACACAGTCTGAAAGCCCACCTTAATTTTTTTATATAACTCTGTCTTTTAGCTCTTCCTTTTACAGGGCAGGCCTTGTTCTGAACTGTTTTACCTTTTGACTGTTAAATACTAAGGCATGCACTACACTGCTTAGGTCCTCCCCACCCCCTTTTCTTGTAAGTTTTCTTTTCCAATAGATTAGGTGCATTAACTGTGCTGTATATAGAGCAAGAAACAGTACTCAGCAGTTGTGGCATTTATGTATAGTTGCAGTTGTGTACTGTTGAAAATGCAGGCTTTTGTAACAGTGTGATCTATAATAATGCACTGCAAGTACCCAATGTATTTTAGTATGATTTGCTGAATAAATATGCAAGCTCTAAGGGTAACCATGCCATCTCTGTGTTTCCTTACTATAACGGGAGACCTACATTATTGGTTTTTGTACCAGTCTTCTAAGCGACTTTTGTGGCAATAAGCTTATTTTATAAGCTTATTTTAAATTTCTAAAGGTGTGACAGTTCTATTAGAAGTGTTGTCTGCTAAACAGTGGCTAGTATTACATAGAACAATAGATGTGGGGCATGCCCAATATAAGCTTCTTAGCTATGCTACTTATTTAGCTTATTACACTGCATCAACAAATGCATAGACGGAGCAACACAATTTATATTGATTTTAAAACCATTAATGTTAATTTTCATTCACAGTCCTAAACAAACCTTTAGTTAACCTGAAGTAGTATATACTATTCTCTTATAGGTCAGATATTCACCATTACTGGAAATGAAACATTCAACCTCCTTTATATTCGACCATAGCATATTACAGAAAGGATGCATCTACCATGCTTTGGATAATGTTGGCGCTGTACTTCTCTTTTAAAAGAACAATTCATGATTGATTGAATGAGATGGGATTCTGGTTGTCATTTTTAACACAGACTGGAAACTATAAGTGCAAGTTCACATGTAAAGCAAGCACAATGTCTTTATTTCTCATCAATAGAAGTCATTACAGTGAATGAACAGAAATTGCTGAATGAAACTAGAACACTTTCTAAAGCTTTGACTGGACTTTCTTTGTCCTGGGCTGATTGGCTATTTGCTCCAACCTTCTCCATCTCTCTTTGTCCTGGGCTGATTGGCTATTTGCTCCAACCTTCCCCATCTCTCCATCTCAGTGTCACTCCTCTTCCCTCTTCTCCAACCTTCCCTGTCCTTTTACCTGTTTCCCTTCAGCTTATGCCTGCCTAACTAACCATGATCCCCCACCACCACCACCCCAAAAGCATGGAACTAACATGCCATTTGCTGCCATCACACTGTTCACTCTGCTTGCAAGTTAGACCCCTTTCCAAAGTCCATGTTTGCCTCATCAATTTAGATGACAAGCTTTTTGGGACAGGGATTGTCTGTACAGCATGTAGCACAGTGGGGTCCTGGCTATGACTGGGGTTAATACAAATGCTGTTTTCCTTGGGTTCATAAAAACAGCAGGTCACTTTAGAAAGTCATTGGATCTAATTCTTGATAAAAAGGCTCTTATCCAGCAGCAGTTGGGAGCAGGGGGAATCGTTTCAAGTTATGCACACTAAACAAAGTATATTAGTTTCAGGTGCATTTGGAACTGAATTCAGGAACAGATTAACTAAAAACAACCCAAATGGAGCTACATTTATACAAGCTGAGGAGCTGCAATCCCTTGATATTTTCTAGTCATTGAGCCAAGTTCATCCCTGGTATCAGTCTAGTCAGTATAATGTATTATTCCCTCTTGGTGGAATGATGCCAGAGATTAATTTGTCCCAGTGTTTTATAAAACAGTCAGAGACAAACAACCTTGCTCCCCTCTCCCATACAGTCCACCTACACAGTTATTGACCCACATTCAGAAGTCAATGGACTGCAGTGGGTTTGGGATGAAGCTGGCCTAATCTGTTGTAGAAAGTGACTATATTGCGTTTTTGGTGATTCTTCATAAGTTAAAAAAAAATGATTGATTTAGTGCAGGGGTTCCCAAACTTTTTGACACAGGGACCAGTAAATCCATTCACGAGCTTTTGGAGGACTGGTAACATTCATTTGCATATTCATTAAGCAAATGATGAATATTCAAATAAGTTGTTTCTGGTCCTCCCAAAGCCCCCAGTGCCAGCGTCAGCAAAGCTTTTGATACAGTCACCCACAATATTCTTGCCCTCAAGTTAAGGGAATATGGATTGGATAAATGTACTGTAAGATGGATAGAAAGCTGGCTAGATCAGGGTTTCCCAAACTTTTTACTTTAGTTGGAACCTGTTTTTTTTTCAGTACTGTTATATATAAACGCATATAAAAAAAGAATGAAAAATGAATACATTTTCAGCGTTTCACCTGGCTGCATCCTCCGCCCAGCCTGGGCCAGGGCTTGGGGGACCCAGCACTGCATGGGCACTCCAGGAGGCGGGAGCAGGAGCAGATTGGGGGTAGGGTATCTGGCTAGGAGGGAGGGTGCAAGGAAGGGTAGGGTTGCCAGGTGTCCGGTTTTGTACCCGACAGTCCGGTATTTCAGGGTTTTGTCCGGGAAACAAATTGAGAAATTACCAGACATATAAAATGTCTGGTATTTTCTAATTAGGTAAGTTGTATTATAATTAGGTGTATCAGTCCTTAGCTGTGAACTGCCTGGCTGGTAGATGTGCTCACGCTGCCTGAGTGTGTCTACCTGCTAAGCAGTTTGCAACTACTCCAAGGAGGGAATGTGGGCGAGGGGCAAAATGGAATCCCTGGCCCGACTCACTCGTCTGCCATGGGCTGCAGGGTCTGCATGTGCCCAGGTCGGTCCCACTCCCGCCCCCACTTCTCCTCCCGATCTCCCCAGTCCAGCCCTGCTTCCGGCGGCCGGTTCCCCCCGCCCTCCACCAATCTCCCCCGGTCAGCCCCGCTGCCCCGATGACCCCCCCCGACCAGCCCCGCTTCCGGCAGCTGGTTCTCCCGTCCTCCTCCTGATCTCCCCCGGCCAGCCCCCCTGCCCCCCATCCAGGCCTGGTTCCACCGCCTGCCCTCCCTGATCTCCGCGGGACAGCACCGCTGCCCCCAACCCTGCTTCTGCCGCCCTCCCACCCCCCATCTCTGCGAGACAGCCCAGCTGCCTCCAACCCTGCTTCTGCCGGCCATCCGCCCAGATCTCCGTGGGACAGCTCTGCTACCTCCAACCCTGCTTCCGCCAGCCCCGATCTTCACGGGACAGCCCCGCTGCCCCCAACCCTGCTTCTGCCAGCCACCCACCTCCCCCCATCTCTGCGGGACAGCTCTGCTGCCCCCAACCATGCTTCCCGGCAGCCGTTTCCCCCCCCCGCCCCACACATGCACACACCTCCTCCCAGCCCGCCCCGCTCTGCTCCCCTCCTGGCAGCCACGCTGAGGCCCAGTATTTTTTTGGGAAATGCTGATTTAGTGATTGTGGACATCACCTACAAGAATCATGCAACAGTAAGAGCAGCACTGAAGGCTGTCATGTCAAGAATCTTTATAATAAAGAATGAAGAATCTGGATTCAATATTTTTCAACCAGGCAAGACAATAGAACAGACTCGTCAAAAAAGCACTTATTTATGTCAATACATGTATGTGAAAGGTTCCATCTCTCTCCCTCCCTCTCTCTGAGACACACACACGGCCATGTGTGTGTGTCAGAGAAAGAGAGAGCATGAGCGAGCAAGATGGCACCTTTTACATACATGTAAGAGCAACAAACATGATTAAAGGTCTTGAAAGCATGACCTATGAGAGAAGACTGAAAGAACTGGGCTTGTTTAGTTTAGAAAAGAGAAGAAAGAGGGGACCTGATAGCCGTTTTCAAGTATCTAAAAGGGTGTTACAAGGAGGAGGGAGAAAATTTTTTCTCCCTGGCCTCTGATGATAGGACAAGAAGCAATGGGCTTAAATTGCAGCAAGGGAGGTTTAGATAGGACACTAGAATCATCGAATCCTAGAACTGGAAGGGACCTCAAAAGGTCATCGAGGCCAGTCCCCCACCCCCCACTGCAGGACCACGCACTGTCTAGATCATCCCTGATAGAAGTCTATCCACCCTGCTCTTAAATATCTCCAGTGATGGAAATTCCACAACCTCCCCAGGCAATTTATTCCAGTGTTTAACCACCCTGACACAGTTAGGACATTTTTCCTAATGTCCAACCTAAACCTCCCTTGTTGCAATTTAAGGCCAAAAACTTCCCAACTGTCAGGGTGGTTAAACCCTGGAATAAATTGCCTAGGGAGGTTGTGGAATCTCCATCAATGGAGATATTCAAGACTGGGTTAGATAGACATCTGTGAGGGACAATCATAGAACACTAGAACTGGAAGGGCCTTGAGAGGTCATTGAGTCCAGTCCCCTCCCCCCATGGGACTGATCTGGTAGTGCTTGGTCCTGCCGGGAGGGCAGGGGATTGGACTCCAGGACCTCTTATGGTCTCTTCCATTTCTAGTGTTCTATGATTCTATGTTGTTTCTATCTTATTGTATTAGAGACTTGGCAGTTTTCATACACTTCACTTTTGATGGAGGAGGACTTTTTTGTTTTTACACACACACACACACACACACACACACACAAACACACACACACGGAGAACTGGAATGTTTAAAATACCTCAGAATCATACTTAAGTTAGCTGAGTTATTCAGCAAAACAGCCTGAATTATTAAACCCTTAGGGTATGTCTACACTACAGAGGAAGATCAAAGCTGCCACTGTCGATCTTTCAAGATTCAAATTAGTAATCTAGTTAAGACAGCTAATTCGAAGTGAGAGGGTCACTCTGGTCAATGCTGGTAACTCTGCTTTCATGAGTAGTAAGGAAAGTCGAAGGAAGAATGTTCTTCCTTCGACTTCCTGCTGTGCATACAATGCCAAAAGCTGAGTTAAGCTACTTCGACTTCAGCTACACAATTAATGTAGCTGAAGTTGTGTATCTTAATTTGACTTTGTCCCATAGTGTAGACATATCCTTACTACTACTGCAAGAAAACGCAAATAGATTATTTTCAAACAAAAGAGCAAATTTAAGTGACATTGATTACATTCAAATTCTAGTGAAATCAAATTAACAAATCCTCTTCTGCACTACTTCCCTCATTGGGCTATTGAAAAATTCTAGTTTCATCATATTCATGATACTTGTGACCACAGACGAAACCTCTAGGAAGCAGAGCTCATTGGAAAACTCAATTAATTTCTGTTTAAAAAGAAAAAAAATTGAGAGAAAATTTTCAGCTTAAAATGTAGGGTTGTGCAGGACACTTCAAAAACTAAATGAAACATTTAGTTTAGTTTCATTTCAAAACATTTAGAAATATTTTAATTTTGCTTCTACTTAAAATTATTTCACTTGTTGGTTTGGGGTTTTTTTAATTGAAAGTTTTTTGGCTTTTCATTTTGGTTATAAGATTTTCAGGATTGTTTCATCTTTTGCTCCATCTTGGGAGAAAATGATAAAGTGAACTTGGAAAACTACTTTTAAAATGTTTTCCAACTGGAAAAAGAAGGTTGGGGGGGGGGGGAGGAGGAGAGAACAACTACATTGAAACGGAAAACCAAAATGTTTTCGTTTCCAATGGCAGTTTGAAATAAACTTTTCAGTCTTCCAGTTGGGAAAACCTAAAAGTTTCATTTTAAAAAATTGACATTTTTCCATGGAATATTGTGATTTTAATTAAAATGACATTCTCCTACTGTAAATTTTTTAGTTGAAAAATTTTAACCAACTCTAGAACTCAGACTCCTCATAGTTTATGGGCCATAGTGCTGTTTGAAAGACAACACTAATTACATGGAAAGTAACAGCTGCATAGATTGGGATCAAAATGAAGTTCATTCTAGTTTTAGATGTACTAAAGATTTCAGAAATATTCACTGGAATTAAAATGAAGGACACTGCCACTATCACCAATTATGTCTGGAATAATCTTTGAAAGGGCAGCCACTGTCCTATTTCAGCTTGGGGAGACAGAGGCAGAACGAGGAGACTGTGGGAAGAGGAGCGAGAAAATGAAAATTTGGACTAGGAAAGGCAGATAAGAGACAATTGGGGGAAGAGGGGGGGAAAGGAGGCAGAGGGAAAGATTAAGGAGAAGGAAGGTGAGAGTGAAACAATTATTAGAGTGCTCTAATGCAGTGTTTCTTAACAGTGGTATGAGTACCTGTAGGGGTACTCAAGAGAAGTCTGGGGGGTACATCAACACAACTGAAATTTGGAGAAAACTGAATTTTTGTTTTAAGTTTTACAGCGCTTTATTATTTTTGTACCTTTTACACCCAAAAATTTCATCACCCGCCCGAGTACAATTAAGTTGTTTAAACAAATGTGTTGCAATGGTAGAAAAAAAACTGTCTCTGCAAACTTTAAGTACTGGGGGTACTTATAATTTTATAAAAAATGGTTGAGAAACACTTCTCTACTAGAGTGAAGGACTAAATGAACAGAAAGGAGAAACTAGAAAAAGGAAGAGAGATTGCAAGAAATGAAGGGATTTTGATGGGAAAGGGAGCTCAGAAGGAAGTTTTTGTGGAAAAGAAGAATGGTGCTTAGGACAGCGCAAAAAGAGTGGGAGGAGTAAAATGGTTGGGAGCACAGGTGGAAAACTCTCGGGTACTGACAGAGTGAGGAATTAGGTAGCCTGGTTGCAGGGGCAGGGAGGGGAGAGCGATAAAGGAGATATGGAGAAGAACAGTGAGAATGTTTTGGGGAGAGGGGGAAAGTGAGGTGGTAGAAGAAGTGAAAGGAAGAAATGTGGAGGAAAATACAGAGATTAGTGGGGGTCAGAAGAGAGCTACTTGTAAACTGTGAGAGTAACCATCTCACAGAATTCTACAGAATTATTCCCTTAAACTAGATGGCTGTGTCTATACTGGCGCGATCTTGCGCCAGAGCTATGCAAATGAGGCTCAGTGTGGAATATCGCCCAGCCTCATTTGCATAACTAATGAGCCGCCATTTTTGCGGAAGAGGCTCTTACATAAGACGGAGCTGTCTACACTGCCCCTTCTTGCGCAAGAAAAACCCTCTTGCGCAAAGCCGTTATGCTGATTATTTTCAGGCAAGAGCCTCTTCCGCAAAAATGGCGGCTCATTAGTTATGCAAATGAGGCTGGGCGATATTCCACGCTGAGCCTCATTTGCATAGCTCTGGTGCAAGATCGCGCCCGTATAAACACAGCCGATATGTTTTCCAGGGTCTTCCTGACTCAGGGCTAAGAGAGGCAAAGTTTGGGGTCACACAAGTTACAATGATGTGTTACACTCCATTGTGTGGCACCATTTCCTTTTGCAGGGCTGTTCACCTAAACTTCCAGCTATTCATCACAAGAAAAGTAATGCTGAAACTCAGAGCCAGACAGCAGTAGTTAGATAGTGCCCTGTGATAGGGATATGCATGGCACTGGCCAGCAGGAGAAAGGGAACTGTATCACTGCACCACTGTTAGAATCGTGCAGCAATGCACTTCCTTTTCTAGCTTGCTGCCTCCGCTGGCTCTCACACAGGAGGCGGCAAGATCTTGCTTTCTCTCGGTCCTAGTAGTTTGTGCCCCAGGGGCTGCTAGCAGGAAACAGTCTCTGGTTATGAATATGCTATGCCAGAATTTAAATAATGGCTTTTAAAAAAAAAAAAATCTCAAGAGTTCAGTCAATGGACATATAAAATAGAGTATACATACTGCAGCAAGCACAGTCCTCAGACTCAGGTACCAGCTATAAGTCAGAATGCCCAACTTGGCCTCTGGAAACTCAAGTGGCACTTAGAAGCCTTAAAACAGTTACCTAGGCTGCTAAGAGTACACCAAGTAGCCACATGGCTGCACTGTTAGTTAAACAATTTTGTATTTGTGTTCCAACATAGAGTCAGTAGATCAAATATAGAAGTGTTGTGTAGGTTGGTCAGTAACAAGTCAGTAAATGATGTAATACAGATGCCAATTACATGCTAATGATCTGAGTGGGGTTTGGCATGAAAAGCAGGAGCATCTCTACTCTTCACACTAGTATATTAACTTAAAACTTGCCCCTTCAGCATATAAGTGACAACTTAAATTCCCTTATCAATTGTAACTCAAATCACTTTGACCCTATTTCTTTTCTATAGACTATATTTTGGTCTTCTCTCTCCCAAGTCCCAGCAGCCTGAGGGCAGTTGTGTCTCAGTCCATGCCGCTGTTCAACTTTGCTCAACTTGTGACTCCTCTTTCCTACTTGGGGAGGAAGAGGTGAGAGTAGATGTGTTATCTAGGGAGTACTTCTTTAAGAGAGCAGCCCACATATAAAGGTACACTGAGCATGCTCCAGGACAGTTGTGAAATTCCCACTACTTAAATGCAATCCCATTACAAATTTTGAATTCTCTAAAAGTGCATTAGTTTAGACTCCAGGTCTTGCTGTTGCTATGACTCATTCACATTTGTACATGTCTACAACCAGAGCTGTCATTAAGTTTTAGAACTACTATTCCAGCATTGCCACTTGATTTTTACTAGCTATATTCTGGATTTAATTTCCACCAGTTATGTAATCGGCTACATCAGTGACTGTACTCACAGCTGTGCAGCTGTTGGTAGAACTAAGTTTGTTACCAGACGGGCAAAGCAGACTTTACCAGGAAGGTTCATTTTCTTTTGAGTCACTTTTGCTTGTTCACTGTTCCTTCACTACTGTTAACTTGGAAGTTACATTTCTACCTGTGATTCATTAACTCCATTATATAGTCTAGTCATCTATTGAGAATCTCACTAGTCATGTAGTTTTCCTGGACAAAACTAAGTGTATCTACCCCACAAGCCACCTGGACGCTTTCAGGATTTTATAGTCCATTTGTTTTCTTTTCAACTCTGACAAACTCTTGAGTGCCCCAATTGCATGCACATTCTGCAACATTGCACAGTCAGGTTTCAGTGAGAATAGTTTGTTTCTCCTTAAGGTGGTCAAAGAGTGTGACCACTACAGTTGTAAGTAAACATCAGTTAAGTAAGTTACTATGGCAGCAGGAAATGTTTGTCAATTTTTGGAATGCTTGCCTAGCCACAGCAGGAAGTGCTTCTGCACAATTGTTACTATTTAAAACTACACTTCGATCGGCAGAGTGGGAAAGAAAAAGTTGTCGGTACATACATGCAGACTTGGTTGGAGCATTTCAGCAAAACTTTTCACTAGAAAATGATGATTTGTTGAAAGACTATCTGCAGAAAAAGTTTGGTTTTTAACACAATTCCCATTTAAAGATGCTTTTTAAAATGTTTTGAAATTATCAGACCAAGTTTTCATTTGTTTGACTTTAAGTTATTTTTAAACTATAAATTATATATCTATCTCAAGAAGACTAAAATCAACACAAGGTTTGAAAATTATGGAAAAGAAATCTGGTTCCCAACAATTTGAGGTTTCCCCACTTTTCATTCCAATCCTTAAAATACTTGCAGGATGGGAAAATTTTCTCCCCAGCTTTAGACACACAGTGATCTACATTCTGAAATACACTAATCATAGCAGTCCAGTAGAATTCTTTTTATTGGGACCCAGAAGGGACAAATTGTACAACTCACTCTGCCAGTGAACACGGAGGCAGCTCATCTAACAAAAACATGCCTTACTTGACCATGCAACAACATTCAAACTCATCACACCAATACAGTGAGTTCCATTATCTTCCCATCCTTTTCCTAGATTGAGTTTAATATCCTAAGTTATCTGAGGCGTGGATTATCATTTAAAATATGTTTGTACAATGCCTAGCACAACAGAGTATCCTTAGTTATGGCCTGAGGTGCTACAACAATAGAAATGTTAAATAATACTGGCAGTCCTCGTTTACAATATGCTGCACAAAGTAGAATCAAACTATTGCAAAGGCTGCTACCCATCAATTACCTTGCAAACAGTGCAAATCAGTGTTTATAGACCAGTGCATGAAAAGGCTCTCAAATGAAGGTACAGAGTACTTTCAAGATTCATAGTACCTGGATGGCCCTAAAAATCCAATTGCAAAAAAAAAAAAGTACACAAAAAATCAACCTACAAATATAAAGCATATCCTATTTGCAAAGGCTATAGAACAGATTTCCAAAGGGTAGAGAAAGGGATGCCATCAAGTCACTCAGTTAAAACTAATCTAGACAAAGCACTTGGAAATAGTGTTTGATCTCACACTGGCAGGAGGGATGGACTAGATAACTTGGTGGATCTGTTCAATCGCTGTTTCCTGTGATTCTGTGTTGTATCTGATTTCCTATTTCCCTGGACCCTTTAATCTTTTGTTAAAGGTCATAGACAGTGGGGTTTGAACAATAGTGAGTTTGACCTTATGCCATTGTAAATGAGAAGTTACTCAGTTGAAGTCAGTGGGCTGGCAAAACTAATGCAAGATCAGAAATGGGTTCATGGTCTTAATCCAGACCAACTGTAAATTAGCTTTTATAATCTGACTGTGCATTAACAAATTATTTTTAAAAAGTGCAAGGCTGAGCTCCCAGGAACTTTAGTATTTTTATTCCAATAGCAGAACCACTGAGGTGGAGGGCAAAGTGAGTAGTTGTCCCATGGCCCAAGTCCCGGGCCCTTTAAATCACCACTGGAGCCCTACATATTATGATCCAGGTGGTACTGAGGGCTGGCTGGCTATAGTCCTGCCTCTTCTGTCTGAGGTTCTGCCCCTTTTGGGATCCCAGAGCAGGATCCCCCCACCCCCATTGCCCAGGGCTCAGCAAAATCTGTCGCCAGCCCTGTCCAACGAGTGCAATAAGCTTCAATCTGTCCTTCAAGATGCCGGTTCACTATTGAGTAAGTAAGCATTAAAACTGCCTTGTACATTTAAAATGAGAATTTAACCAGCTTAAAAAGGAATGATTTTTTATCAGGACTTGCTGCATAAAGCTTGAATAATGATGGCCAAATGATCTCTCTTCAGAGGCAGACCCGCACTGGGGAGATGCAGGGGATGTACGAAGAGAAAAAGACCCTAGTCCTGAGTTGCTGGGAGTCCTGAGATGCAAAACATGTAAACTTGGCTTAAAATCAGTATCTGGAGACCCCCCCTGTGTAGGGGAATTCTTAGGGACCACAGAGCTGCAACGGCAGCTCAGTGCCACAGCTGTCATGATCAAGAAAGGAGCTGTGGCTGAGGCAACCTGAAAAGTTGGATCCCTGGCTGCTACAATGGGCTCTCAGAGACCAACATGTCACAGGGTCAGGTGAAAACAATGGCCGTTCCTTCCCTTGGCTGGCTGTATCACCGCGGGGCCTGAATTGCCCCTAAAATAGCTTCAGTTAAACCCCTTCCTGCCCAGGCCCATTGTGAAATTTGTAGACACCTCTCCCCTCTTCAGTCCACATCCAGACACCCCTTAATTTGTGTGATACACAAGTGCAACCCCCAAGGAAAGTACACAATTTTGCATGTTAACTGGACAATAAGTTATGCATAATGAAATGATCACTTATTCTCTACGGGTATGTCTAGATTACATGCCTCTGCTGACAGAGCCATGTAAAATAGGCTACCTGACATAGTCAATGAAGCGGGGATTTAAATATCCCCCACTTCATTAAAATAAAAATGGCCGTCGTGGTGTGCTGGCTCAGCTGATCGTTGGCATAGCGTGCGAGTCAAGACGTGGATCGGTCGACAAGGGAAGCCTTTGTCGACCGCTCCTGTAAACCTTGCTCCCCCGGGCTCCCAGATCATGCACGGCCCTGCCCCCGCCCAGTCTGGGCGCCCCGGTAGCCTGGTCAGCCTGTAGCTTGGTCCGGCTCTGTACCCTAGGTGCTAAATATGGACCCATTTTTTAACGTCTTGGCCTACACATTTCAAAATATGCACTGGCAAATTCATTTAATACTAGGGCTGTCAAGCGATTAAAAAAATTAATTGCAATTAATCGTGCTGTTAAACAATAATAAGAATACTAACTATTTAAATATTTGTGGATGTTTTCTACATCTTACATCAAATACAACACAGAATACAAAGTATATAGTACTGATCCCGGGCTCTGCGTTACACTGCCCTTTTGAAACACCATGGCAGGGTTTCAAAGGGGCAGTGCTGCACAGAGCCTGGGTCAGCTGTCCAGCGCTGCCCCTTTGAAACACCACTGGGTCAGCTGTCCAGCCGCATGGTTCAGCACGCTGCGCATGTGCAGACTGTGCTGCACATGCGCTTACCGCCACAGGCAAGTAGATTACACTAATTGTCGAGCCTTGCTTATGATGGCCACAGATATAATGGACACAATGTTGCAGCTACATAATATAGATTGTCAATTCCTCTGAAGCAATCATTTCATAAGTATGTAATCCTTAGTGATTGAACCAGTTAATTTACATAGTGCTGATGAATAATGCACTCACACTTAGAAAACCTTTCTAGGGAGTCTGTCTAACACAGGGGTGGGCAATAATTTTGGAAGGGGGCCACTTCATAAATTTCAGAAGTGGCTGCAGGCCAACCCAGAAGGGGCAGGGCCTCGGGTAGAAGGGGGAAACTGAGATTCAGGGCTTCCCATAGACCAGATTTACTTTTCTGGGGTTCTTGAGTCAGTGGATTTTATGGACCTCCTTAGGCTCTGGGGTAGAGACAAAAATGAGGGGTACAGTGCGTGAGACTGGGCTGCCAGCAGGTGGAATAGGGATGGAGTGCAAGATCTGGGAGGGAGCTGGGGTGCAGAAGCAGGCTGTGAGTAGGGTGTCTGGCCAGGTGGAGGGAGCAGGAACAAGAGAGGGTGCAAGAAAAAGGGAGGGTGTTGGAGCAAGCTAAGGGTGCTGGGTCTTGGGGGAGAGGGAAGTAAGGGGATTGGGGTGGGGATGGAGGGTCTGGGCATGAGGGGAAACCTTACCCAGCTTCATACCCCCTTGCAGCAGTGGCTGCAGCCACGTTGTCCCGGCCTCCCCAGAGGGAGGCCCCGCTGCCGTGGCCACGCGGTCCAGGGTTGGCCCCAAAGCACCACGGTCACAGCCACCCCGGAGACCAGAGGTGCTGATGCCACAGCCCGGGGCTGGCCCCACAGGCACCGCGGCAGGGGTGCCTCCAGACTCCGGGACCAGCCCCAGGCAGTGTGGCTGCGATAGCGGTGCCTCCGGGTCGGGCCCTGTTGAGGAGCCTCAGCCCCTGTGCTGTCTCCCCTCCAGTGGATGTGCAGGGGGTAGAGCGGCAGGGCTGAGCTCCTCCCTCCCCCGCCTCCCGTGCACACTTTGTATGAACAGACTCTGCCTGCCCTTGTGTGGGATATGGAAATATAGCATGGCATGGGAAGAACACAGAGGGCTGTCTCCCCCCACCTTGTGGGGCCTTCACATATGGGCCAGTGTCATGTCTCTTGTATAGAGCAAAAGACAAGTAATACAAATGCAGGGTGGAAGGCAGCTTTGGTGAAAGTGACCATGGAATCATAGAGTTCATGATTCTAAGGAAGGGCAGAAGGGAGAACAGCAAAATAGAGACAATGGATTTCAGGAAGGCAGATTTTAGTAAACTCAGAGAGCTGGTAGGTAAGGTCCCATGGGAAGCAACCCTAAGAGGAAAAACAACTAAAGAGAGCTGGCAGTTTTTTAAAGATACATTATTAAAGGCCCAAAAGCCAACCATTCTGCTATGTAGGAAAGATAGAAAGTATGGCAAGATCAACTTGGAGATCTTATATGATATAAAAATAAAAAAGGAGTCATAAAAAGTGGAAACTAGGTCAAATTACAAAGATGAATATAAGCAAACAACACAAGTATGCAGGGGCAAGATCAGAAAGGCAAAGGCACAAACAAGCTAAATCTAGCTAGAGGCATAAAGGGTAACAAGAAGATGTTCTAAAAGTATATTAGGAGCAAAAGGAAGACCAAGTACAGAGTAGACCCATTGCTCAGTGAAGAGGGAGAAACAATAACAGGAAACTTGGAAATGGCAGAGGTGGTTAATGACTTCTTTGTTTCAGTTTTCATCAAGAAGATGGATGGTGACGGGATATCTAACATAGTGAATGCTAGGGGAAATGGGATAAGTTTAGAAGTTAAAATAAAAAAAGAACAAGTTAATAATTACTTAGAAAAGTTAGATGTCTTCAAGTCACCAGGGCCTCATGAAATGCATCCTAGAATACGCAAGGAGCTGATAGAGTAGGTATTTGAGACTTTAGCTATCATCTTTGAAAAATCATGGAATCAGGAGAGATTCCAGAAGACTGGAAAAGGGCAGATATAGTGCCCACCTATAAAGGGAAATAAGAACAACCCAGGAAACTACAGACCAGTCAGTTTAACTTCTGTGCCTGGGAAGATAATGGAGCAAGTAATTAAGGAATCTATCTGGAAACATCTAAAAGATAATAAGGTGATTGGTAACAGCCAGCATGGATTTGTAAAGGACAAATCATGTCAAATCAATCTGATAGCTTTCTTTTGTAGGATATCAAGCCTTGTGGATAAGGGAGAAGTGGTAGACATGGTATACCTAGACTTCAGCAAGGCATTTGATACTGCCTCGCATGACCTTATCATCAATACACTAGGGAAATGCAACCTAGATGGGGCTACTATACAGTGGGTGCATAACTGGCCAGATAATCATTAATAGCTACCCTCTGAGAACAGTTAACAGTCATGTTGGAAGGGCATAACAAGTGGGGTTCCGCAGGAGTCTGTTTCGGGACTAGTTCTGTTCAATATCTTCATCAACGATGGCATAGAAAGTATGATTATTAAGTGTGCAGATGATACCAAGCTGGGAGGTTGTTGCAAGTGCTTTGGAGGATAGGGTCAAAATTCAAAATGATCTGGACAAACGAGAGAAATGGTTTGAGGTAAATAGGATGAAGTTTAATAAGGACCAGAGCCGGTCTTAGGGGTGGACAAGCTGCCATTTTCAAGGGGCTGCCGACAGAGCTGGTCTTAGCGGTGGGCCACAACTGCATTTCAGCCTGATCTCCTGAATCCTCCCCCCACCCCCACCCCCTGGTTTCCCTGGTGGTAACTCCCCAAACCCGCCCCCCCCCCCCCTTTTTTTTTGCTTGACAAATTTTCCCCAGCTTTTTTTTTCTTGACTAATTGGCCCGGGGCTGCCAATTGGGGACTGACCCTGATAAGGACAAATGCAAAGTACACCACTTGGGATGGAACAATCAGTTTCACACATACAGCTTGGGAAATGATTGTCTGGGGAGTACTGGTGAAAAGGAATTAGGGGTCATAGTGGACAAGTTAAACATGATTCAACAATGTGGCACTATTGCAAAAAAAGTAAACATGATTCTGTGATGCATTAATAGGAGTGCTGTGAGCAAGACACAAGAAGTCATTCTTCTGCTCTACTCTGTGCTGATTAGGCCTCAGTTGGTGTATTGTGTCCAGTTTTGGGCACCACATTTCAAGAAAGATATGGAAAAATTGGAGAAGGTCCAGAGAAGAGCAACAAAAATGATTAAAGGTCTAGAAAACATGAGCTATGAGGGAAGACTGAAAGAATTGGGCTTGTTTAGTTTAGAAAAGAGAAGACTGAGAGGGAACATCATAGTGGTTTTCCGTATCTAAAAGGATGTTATAAGGAGGAGGGAGAAAAATTGTTCTCCTTGGCCTCTCAGGATAGGACAAGAATCAATGGGCTTAAACTGCAGCAAGGGAGGATTAGGTTGGACATTAGGAAAAACCCTAACTGTCAGGGTAGTTAAACACTGGAATAAGTTGCCTAGGGAGGCAGTGTACTCTCCATCACTGGAGATATTTAAGAGCAGGTTAGACAGACACCTGTCAGGGATGATCTAGACAGTGCTTGGTCCTGCTGTGAGGGCAGGGACTGGACTCAATGACCTCTCGAGGTCCCTTGCAGTTCTATGATTCTATAATGGGTGACTTTGCAAATGCAAGCTGGCTTTGCTATAAAAATACACGTCTTTACTTGCAAATTGTGCGAGTTTGATCTGGGATTAGTGAGACAAACAAAAACCATATAGTGCTGTTTTTACACCAATACTTCACAAAGTATAACTGAACTAAGCAGAGGAGACAAGTTACTGTACATGCACAAAAGGACATTTTTGAAACGGAGCCACAAACTGGCTTTTTACCAGATCACTGAAGGGCGCAATTCAATATTTTCTCATTTATCATCCTTTGTCCTTCAGTAAGTTTTAAGTTCAAATGACAACGTTTATATTAAAGACACTTTGAACTAGTTTTCAGTGTATTACCAAAATCCAAGGATCTCACTTCTGACTCCTCAGCAGGTGCTTGGACTGTTTTGCCTTTGCCCACTAAGTATGTAATTCAACCAAAAACAAGCATATCATATTTGCTTGGCAAAATGTAATTTATGAATCCATGCCTATTGCACATGCTTCTGTTATGGTCTAGAAATTGAGGGATTTCCCCCCCTTCTTTGAATTGGTCATATTTTTTAGTGATGGATGGTACACTTGTAGATCAGATAACTTAGCTGGATAACCTTTCACAGAAGTAGAGAGCGCCATTGGTTTAAGAAAACCGAGCTGAAAAGGAAATAAGCATAAAGTTTGCTGGTAATAATGACAAGGGTTTCAAATCTCACTGATTCTTGTGCATTTTGAGGATGTGCAGGGGGGTGGGAAGGTGGGCTAATCCCAATTCCTGTGCCTAGAAGGGACAATGGCAAGACAGTGACTGAATGAAAACTGCAGAGGGAATGACACTGTGGTGGTCTTTCCTCGTGCTATGACTTCTCACTCTCCCCATTGGATTTTCTCTTCTACATCCCAGCAGGATTTTTCCCCTAGGGGGAATCTTCCCCCTGTGTCTTCAATGCCAATACTAATTGTATTACTGTAACAGGTAGAGCCCCACCCGCTGAGACTGGCATCCCATGGTGCTAAGTGTTGTACTGGTACAGTTTCTGCCCCAAAGAGCAAGTCTAATGAGACAAGACAAAGGAGATGAAGAAGAGGGAAACTGAGGCACAAAGAACATGATTTGCCTAATCTCACACTGCAGATAAGTGATAGAGCCAAGAGAAGGACTCAAGGTTTCTAACCAGAGGGCTCTAGACCATGCTACCTCTTAGTTCCATTAGTGTCAATAGGACTACACATGTGCATAAAGTTACTGTTTATGCATTGGAAAGACTAGGGCCTATGTCAAGAGTTGCAACAGAACCCAGTTTGTTCTTTATTCTCACCCATTTGCTCTGGCCTCTTGACTATAACTCAGGACTAACAGACATGAGCCCAAAGATGAAACTAGAACCCTTGCTACCTAATCTTAGCATTCAAATCTTTGCCTAGATTTTGGGCAATGAAATATAATTAAGCCCAGGGTCTCAAATTCCTGGGCCATCCACAGCTGGAGTGATTGTACGGTCCTGCCCAGGACTCCTGGCAGGCTAGGGGGTGGGGAGCTGCCCATTACTGGCCTCCCAGTCCCACTCCTTCCTACCATCACCCTGCCCTCCTCCATAGCATTACATCCCCTGAGGATGCAGCTTCGGGGGTCACTGGGGGAGGGCCTGGTGCTGCATGACAGTAGTGGTGGTGGTCTCTCCACATTCCCCATGGCAGCAGGAGCCATGGGGAAATGGAGTGAGTGCAGTACTCGGTGTGCTCTACTTCCCCTGTGTCTCCTACCACCGTGGTGAGTGGGAGGAGGGGCACGACCACTGCTGCCAGATGGTTCCAACCCCCCTTCCTTCCCCAGTGATCCTCAAAGTCACGTCCTTGGGGGAATGAAGTGCCATAGGTGGGAGGGGGTGCTGGTGTGGGGAAGAGGTGGAGTTTGGGAGCCAGCAATGCCCCCCTCCCAGCCCTCCAGGAGTCCTGGGCCAGATTACACAACTGCTGCGACTGGGGATGGCCCACAGGCTGAGAGTCTGAGACCCCAATTAAGACAGAAAGTTTACATATGTCTATAAGAAAGTGCAGATGGGTAGAGACCAAAATGTATTATCACTCATTATCTACAGTAAGATCTCTTCCCTGTGCCTAAGAAGAATGTGCCTGTTACATCAGTAGTCTTTGGCAGGACCTTGATGGTTAATAGGACATGACCTGAATTTATTTCTTGTGCAACAAATAAATACTAAAAAACCAAAATAAACTGGCTGACTTTCAAACTATTTCTTGGAAAGTGTTTAAGTATTTTCCAAAAGGCAACAATAATTTAGGAAGTTGTCCAGCTTGGCATGTTAACAAGACAGACATGCCAGAAGTCCAGTCCTATTTGCCAGTGTCAGACTCGAGAGCGTAAGTGGCCATGCGCAAGATGTGATTCTTAAATCAGAAATGAGTATTACTCATTTTCTCTTATGAGAAAACAATGCAGCAGGCAAGCTAAATGCTTTCCAGCTAAGTATATTAAAAGCTCCTTGGCAAGCAAGTATTTGGTTGCTTTTTATGCCATAAGTGAACATCTTATTTATGGTGGATGGTTTTTCAATGACAATTCAGTTTTATTACTTAGTTGAGGGGACTGGCCTAGATGATTGCTTGACATCCCAAGCTACATCCCATTCCACACTTCTGTGATTCAAAGACAATAAGGGTATGCCTACACTGCACGCCTATTTCCAAATAAGCTATTCTAGAATAGTTATGCGAAAATAGCATGTCTACATTATAGAAACCTGCCTCGGACTAAGTTTGAGGCTTCCCTGCAGTGTAGACATGCTATTTCTAAATAGCACATCTACACTGCAGGGAAGCCTCAAAATTAGTCCAAGGTAGCCCATCTCAATTTAGAGCCTTAGGAGGCACTGGGGAGAAATAACTTAGTCCCCCACCAGGGCCATTTCAAAATAGCAGCAGTGGAGCATTTACACACTACTTATTTTGAAATAGCTATTTTGGAGTAGGCATTATTTCTTATAGAATGAAGTTTACAGATTTTGGAATGTGTCAGCTGTTATTTCAAAATTATTTCAAAATAACGGAATGGCTGTATAGACACTCGCATTGTTATTTCAAAATAACGCTAGTTCTCGAAATAACAGTACAGTGTAGATGCATCCTAAGAGTTCAAGTGACAGCAAACTAGAGGTGAAGGGAATCCACAGGTTTCAGCTAACTGTGCTGGCATGATTGTTCCACAAGCTTTTGACATTCCCAAGTAAGTTTTCATGTTAGCTTACGGATCTAATACATGACCAGCACGAATCCATCCACTGTGCACAAGACAGTCACTTGCCAGAAACAGTGCAGGTCTGTGTCTTAATAAAGCTAGCTAGCCTCAGAAGGCCACATAAGTACATCTGATGCTTGTGGTATCTTGACACTTCTGATTCCAGTGCTGCTGAAAGCACTATATGCAGAAAAATATGAAAATGTCTTACAGGATCCCTTTGAACCTGCAAAATTGGCAAAAGCACAGTTGAAGAGATGGCAAGTGTTCAACTCAGTTCTTATTTTGTGGCATGTTTACCATATGGTCTGCACTTGAAATCTGTAATGTACATTAACTTTAGAGTCCATAGAGTATGCTTTGTATACATGCTACAACAGTGTCTTTTGAGACTGCTATCTTCTCTTCTGATTCCCTTTGCCATGCAATTTAGAGGTAGTGATCATCATTCCCAATGAGGCACTTACTGATATAAATTCCTTGCATACCAATCTGACTATAGGTTTTTCTTTAAGAGAAGGTCTTTAGAAGGAAGTCAAACAAAACAACTTGCAGCAATAAACACTGTTCAGCAATATTTTCCTTTAAAAACTGTTTATGGTCAATATGATATTACATTTCTCATTAGCTAAGCAAATGTGTTTACAGCTATACAAACTGCAAGTGCAACTGACTCTAAATGGAAATAACACCATTAAATGTTAGCCAGCAATATATTGTGCCAACAGACAGTGCTATTTACCTTGCAAAAAGTAAACAGTGCATACTACCACTGAAAGAACCTAATAGAAGAGGGGGAGATTAAGGAATTCACCACAGTCCTGCCCAATAGGTTAGATGTCTATATATCACTGACCAGAAAAAGAATTTTGAAAAATGGTCATTGTGACTCACTGAGTTTTGAGCGTATTGAGCTATTTTTATAGGAGACAGGAGCTTTTTAGAAGTGTATAATATTGTACTTTAACTGACAATCTACACTTTATAGAGAACTGGCAAGAGGAAATCTCCTCTGGACTGTAGAAGGTTGGGTAACAGTCAAGTGTTTAGAGTGGTCTCTGATGTGCTCCAAGTTTACAACACCCTAAAAACATAATGCCAGTTGGGATTGGGATTGCCTGTTAGCTTTGTGTGCCCTCACTTTGGATGGCCAATATGACATTGAGGCCTGACTTTTTAAAATTAGGTTGAAATATAAAACTTAACTGTTATCATGCCAAAATATCTCAAACTGAGGAAACTTGTAGAACTCCTTGCCAGAGGATGTTGTGAAGACTTTAATAGGGTTAAAAAAAAAGAGCTAGATAATTCATAGAGATTAGGTCCATCAATAGCTATTAGTACGGATGGGTAGGAATGGTGTCCTTAGCCTCTATTTGTTTGGAACACAAAGTACACATGATGAGTACTTGTTGTGTTCACTCCCTCTGGGGCATCTGGTATTGGCCACTGTCAGCAGACAGGATACTAGGCTGCATAGACCTTTGGTCTGACCCAGTATGTCCATTCTTATGTGCTAAGGAATGTCTTGTAAACCTCGATTTTTGAGAAATAAGGGATCTTGCAAAAGAGGGTTTTTTGCCTGACAAATGGCCCCATCGATATGGGGCTTTTTGTTGGCAAAAATCTCTTCTGCAAAAAGAATTGGAAGATATGCAAATGTGAGCATGATTTGCATATCCTATTCTGCAAAAAAAGCAGCAGTGTAGCTGTAGCCTAGAAGAAATTTAGTACTCTGATACTTCACTTTTACTGGCACTTTCCCCCAGAAAAATCTCACAGCCATGCTGCACATGGTTTTGAAAAACCTGTCTGAAGTTTGGCTTGCAGTTTGATTATTCTACCTTTACTCCTGCATAATTTGCCAGAAATAGATATTGCTCCTCCAAATGCCCCATAATTAAGACTGAACAGTAATATTGTTTTTATTAGTCCATAGTGTACAAATAGCTCACAATGGGTGTGCCAACATATCCTCTAGATCAGAGTCATTATAGATGTACATTGGGCTATTTAAAATTAACAAAGGTAGTTGATCATGCTGAACACTAAGCAAATGAAATGTAAATTGAATACCATGTAGACCAGTGCACAATAATGCTCATTGGAAGGAAACATTTGAATGACTCATACACATGGATGGCTTCTAAATGAATATAACCAGCCAGAAAATGTCATACATTACACTGAGCTCACCAAAGTAAACTTCGGTTTAAGGTACAACAGAGGTCAAAGAGAAATAAGGTGTTAATATTCTGTTAAATTTCTCAATACCCAATTCAGAGTTATAATTCCATTATAAATGGATGGTTTGCTCTCATCTTGATTATGTTCTGTTTGATATCCCATCTCAAAAGATGGATCGCCCTTCCCTGAACCATATCTACTTTTGCTATGAAATTGCTATAAAATTGCAAAAATGAGGAGGCTAGTTAAACAGAAATTAAAAGGCGCAGTGACGAGAGCCAAATCCCTGCAAGCTGCATGGAAACTTTGTAAAGACACCATAATAGAGGCCCAACTTAAATGTATACCCCAAATTAAAAAAAAAATAGCAAGAGACCTAAAAAAGAGTCACCGTGGCTTAACCACCATGTAAAAGAAGCAGTGAGGGACAAAAAAGGCATCTTTTAAGAAGTGGAAGTCCAATCCTAGTGAGATAAATAGAAAGGAACATAAACACTGTCAAATCAAGTGTAAAAATGTAATAAGAAAAGCAAAAAAAGATTGAGGAACAGCTAGCCAAAAACTCAAAAACAAACAAAATGTTTAAGTACATTAGAAGCAGGAAGCCTGCTAAAAACACTGTGGGTCCCCTAGACGATTGAACGATAAAAGGCGCAATCAAGGACGATAAAGCCATTGCGGAGAAACTAAATGATTTCTTTGCTTCAGTCTTCACGGCTGAGGACGTTGGGGGAGATTCCCAAATCTGCACCGTCCTTTGTGGGTGATGAATCTGAGGAACTGTCCCGGATTGAAGTGTCATTAGAGGAGGTTTTGGAACAAATAGAAAAACTTAATGTTAACAAATCTCCGGGACCGGATGGCATTCATCCAAGGGTTCTAAAAGAACTCAAATGGGAAATTGCTGAACTATTATCTGTGGTTTGTAACCTATCCCTTAAATCGGCTTCCGTACCTAATGACTGGAAGGTAGCCAACGTGACACCAATATTTAAAAAGGGCTCTAGAGGCGATCCTGGCAGTTACAGACCGGTAAAGTCTAACTTCAGTACCGGGCAAATTAGTCAAAACAATAGTAAAGAATAAAATTGTGACGCATGTAGAAGAACATAATTTGTTGGACAAAAGTCAACATCGTTTCTGTAAAGGGAAATCCTGTCTTACTAGAGTTCTTTGAAGGGGTTAACAAACATGTGGACAAGGGGGATCTAGTAGATATAGTATACTTAGATTTTCAGAAAGCCTTTGACAAGGTCCCTCACCAAAGGCTCTTGTGTAAATTACATGGCCATGGGATAAGAGGGAAGGTCCTTTCTTGGATTGAGAACTGGTTAAAAGACAGGAAACAAAGGGTAGGAATAAATGGTAAATTTTCAGAATGGAGAGGGGTAACTAGTGGTGTCCCCCAAGAGTCAGTCCTGGGACCAATCCTGTTCAACTTATTCATAAATGATCTGGAGAAAGGGGTAAGCAGTGAGGTGGTAAAGTTTGCAGATGATACCAAACTGTTTAGGATAGTCAAGACGGAAGCAGACTGTGAGGGACTCCAAGAAGATCTCACCAAACTGAGTGATTGGGCAACAAAATGGCAAATGAAATTTAATGTGGATAAGTGTAAAGTAATGCACATCGGGAAAAATAACCCCAACTATACGTACAGTATGATGGGGGCTAATTTGGCTACGACAAATCAGGAAAGAGATCTTGGAGTTACCGTGGACAGCTCTCTGAAAACTTCCACACAGTGTGCAGCGGCTGTCAAAAAGGCAAATAGGATGCTAGGAATTAAGGGATAGAAAATAAGACCCAGAATATCTTACTGCCCCTGTATAAAGCTATGGTACGCCCACATCTTGAATACTGTGTACAGATGTGGTCTCCTCACCTCAAAAAAGATATTTTGGCCTTGGAAAGGGTTCAGAAAAAGGGCTACTAAAATGATTAGGGGTTTGGAACGGGTCCCGTATGAGGAGAGGTTAAAGCGACTGGGACTTTTCAGTTTAGAAAAGAGAAGACCGAGGGGGGATATGATAGAGGTATATAAAATCATGAGTGGTGTGGAGAGGGCTGATAAAGAGAAGTTATTTATTAGTTCCCTAAATAGAAGAACTAGAGGACACCAAATGAAATTAATGGGTAGCAGGTTTAAAACTAATAAAAGAAAGTTCTTCACACAGCGTGTAGTCAGCCTGTGGAACTCCTTGCCAGAGGAGGCTGTGAAGGCTAGGACTATAATAGAGTTTAAAGAGAAGCTAGATAATTTCATGGAGGTTAGGTCCATAAAAGGCTATTAGCCAGGGGATAAAATGGTGTCCTTGGCCTCTGTTTGTCAGAGGCTGGAGAGGGATGGCAGGAGACAAATCGCTTGATCATTGTCTTCGGTCCATCCTCTCTGGGGCACCTGGTGCTGGCCACTGTCAGCAGACAGGATACTGGGCTAGATGGACCTTTGGTCTGACCCAGTACGGCCATTCTTATGTTATGTTCTATAAAATAGAAGGTTATTCTAGTCAATTTCCCCCTGTGGACAAGAAAGGGAGATAATGATACAGGTATACAAAACAATGAACTGTATGGAGAAAATCAGTCAGGTACTTCTATTTACACTCTCTGAATGGAGAGGCAAGAGGGCATTCAATAAATTTAACAAAGCAGCCAGTTTGAAGTTGAGATGGAAATGCATTTAATCCAAAGCATAATTAACCTGTAGAGTTCAGCACAACAAGGTATCACTGAAGCAAAGAGACTAGCCTGTTACAGGGTTGGTCACAGAGATTCCTTTGAGACTGCCACTTAATATGCTGAAATACCACTGAGCCCACCTATCTGCCCTTTGGGGCACTCTATCACCCTGTCCTGCTGAGCTAGACCCTCCAGTACTGACACAGTTAGGGTGACATTCCACGAGTAATACAGATACTGAGATCAGCTCAGCTCTGGGAAGGCTCATTCAAAGGGAATTTTCATAGCATCCAAGTGCAGAACACCAATGGGACCAGAACCCCAGGTCTGACTCGATATAAAACTTTATACAGCTCACAAAACATAAGCTCATAGAATGTTCACTCTCTGTATCAAGGAAGGAGATATGCATAGCTGTTGTCCCCCCCTCCCCGCAAAGGTAACAATTATTTACATTGGGTTTATTAATAAATAAGTATAAAAAAAATAGGATTTAAGGGGTCACAAGAGATAGCAGACAGAACAAAGTAGGTTATTAAACAAAACCAAAACAAAACAGGTCAGTGAAGCCTAATATATTAAGGGTACGTATACACAGCAGGGTTAAAGTCAGAGTAAGTTACACAACTTCAGCTATGCAATTGACATAGCTGAAGTCAAAATAGCTTAATTCAGCTTTGGCACTGTCAACACAGCAGGAAGTCAAAGGAAGAACACTCTTCCTTTGACTTCCCTTACCCCTTGTGAAATTAGGGTAACCAAGAGTCAGAGTAAGAAGTCCTCCAGTTCGACATTATTTCAAAATAAAGGCTTGAAGTATAGACGTGCACTATGTTATTTTGGAATAATGCTGCTGTGTATACGTACCCTAAGAAACTTGTTACATGCAATACCTTACTCTAACAGTAGTTCTAATCTTTTTTCACAGACTGGAAAGCCTCCCAGCCTGGGGCCAATCCTTCCCCCTGTTGAATCTTAGATTTTTCCAGCAGTCATCTTGAGTGGTAAACCCAGGTGTAATCTGGCAGCAGTCCCTATTCCCACTTTTATATAGGTTTTGCTATATGTGGAACGCCTTTGTGTTTATTTTCTACTGAAAGTGCGAAAGTTTAAATTGCATTGTCCAAGAGGGGTCCCAGCATCAGGTGACAAACACATGTCCTTGTAGAGACTCTAAGCCCCCCCACTAGCTGGTTCATTTACAGATCATTTTTCTTATTAATGAACCTTCAAATTTCTGAACTACCCTTAATAGCCCTCACTTAGCATGTCTAGTTTAGTAAAATAGGTTTATACTTCATATTTCTAACTTCAAATACAAGAATGATATATGCCCACAAACACAATATACACATTCAGCATTTATAACTTTTCAAATGATACCTTACAAGTAAGTATTCTGAATGAGCATCTTCCAGTTTTGCATATTCACATAAAGAACATGAACTGTACCATCCCACAGTATTTACTTAAATGAGGCTGTAATCTGCTGTTTCTGTAACTCGGATAGAAATTCATAAGGGGTAACAACCTTCATGTTTTGACATGTCAGTCACTATCCACTTTGAGTTATGAACAAATGTTTCTTACAGACATTTTATTGCCTGATTGTCTTTTATAGAAGTCCTACATTTATAAAACAGTAATGCTGAGAAGCCCTAATCATGGATCACTACCCATTATGCTAGATACGGGTCTTCGATGCACCTGATTTTGTCAGCAACCAGTCTCAATGGATCATCACTATGCTCTGGTATTGCAGTTCTCAACAGTTGTGCTCAAAGCAATAGGCTAATTAAAGGGGAGATTCCCTCATCCCCTAGGATTGACAGTGAGTAAAGTGTTAGTTGCTTCATACTGATTGTGTGCAGACAGATGTAAGCTAATTCATACCGTGTGTCTTTCTGGTTCTCCATTGATTATCTATGGGTATGTCCACACTGCAATTAGACACCTGGGACTGCTGGCCCAAGCCAGCTGACTCAGACTCCTAAAGTGATTATGGGATTTAGTTGTGCAGGGATTTGGTGCAGGGATTTGGACTGGATCTTGCAAGGGGGCGGGTCCTAGAGCCTGAACTGCAGCCCAAGTCCAACCCTCTACACCACAGTTAAACAGCCCCTTGTCCTAAGCCTTTCAAGCCTGAGTCAGCTCGCATGGGCATCTCACTGCAGACATACTGAGGAGAAAGAGGACAGATGTATACCTTGACCTGGACAGGCCATCAACCTGACAGCTTTACCACATCCACTGAGTCAGGGAGCAGATTTTTAACCAAGCACAGACTGGAACCTACAGAGCACAAAGATTTGTTTTTGGTTGGTTTTTGCAATGCTTCTGGACTCAGCCAACTTTATCCCATTTAATTTTTTACTTGCTCTATTATACAAGCCTTATATAATTTAATATCATGATTATCCTTCAACAGCAGCCAAAGCCACTCCCCACACAAGGAACTCCAAGCTCAGACTTAGTGGAAAGTGGAGCTAGTGTGCTTCACTCTTCAAGCACTCCGTTAACTTGAAAAACCATTCTAACATGATTTGCAGTGAGACTGGAGCAAAGAATTATCCTAGAAACTAAAGGTATGTCTACACAGCAGCTAGGAGGTATAGTTCCCAGCTCAGGTTAACACATGCATGCTAGCACCAAAAACAGGAGTGTTGTTTTGGTGATGGGACTCTTCTCAGGTGGCAAGCTTGAACCATGGCTGCCTTATTGCTGCTTTTAGGCATTAGTTCAAACCGATCTAGCACATTTATGTCCACCTGAGCAGGGAATTACATCTTCCAGCTGCTATATAGGCAGACCCTTAAGCTATATTTGACCATTTTTCTTAATTTGTTCCACTGTTGTAGCTTCCCAGCAACAGAAGCATTAATGTCGACATGCTGTGGGCAGTTCAACCACCATGTGGCACAACTCTGCTCAGAGCAGGTCTGGGGAGTGGGCAAGAACACAAGCAACTGTCTGCACTTCATCTTCTCTAGCACTTCCACAAGTAGCTACCATTGCTAGAGCTTCCCTAGTGGTAGCTGTAGGAAATTTTAGGAGAAAATGTTAGCGTGGACAAAGCCTAGAAGCCAAGTATCAGGGACTTGATACAACATGATCCATTAAAGTCCTATAGCTTTATTATACACTAGTTCCCAGTTTGAGATTTTGGAATGAGATCTATTTGGTACTAATGCAAATAAAGATGTCTCATTAAGGTGTCTGCAGTGAAGGATAGTCTTGTGTTCTTAAATATTCTTGAAACCATGAACTTAAACACTGGTATTTCTAAACCTGACTAATTTGACCATTAGTCCCCAAACAGTAAAAATAACCAGACTAGATTTTTTTTCCTGACAGTTTTCCTGGTTGCAGTGTTTTACAGCAGCATTGAATCCAGGATATTAAAAAGACAGTGAGTGAGGCAGTATCTTTTATTAGACTAATTTCTGTTGGTGAAAGAAGCTTTCAAGTGACAGAAGTTTGCTGGTAGTTATTCTGGTGTGGTGGATGCAACAAATTTATGCTTGGCTACAGTGAGGATTCTGCTCATGACATGTGGTCAGCTGGGAGTGGCTGAAGACAATTAATTCTTTGTGAAATATTCAATATTTTCAAAAGTCATTCCAAGTTCTCAGAGTTCTTGCCAAAGTTTCTCTAGAGGCTGTACTCAATAGCTAGGTACACAACTGCAAATAATTCTATACATAACTGATTTTACAGTTAAAAAACAATTAGTAGTCCTGTTAGTCTCGAAGGTGCTACAATATTATATTTAGCTTTCATAGGCAAAACCCGCTTTTTCAGATGTTCATTTGATGTGAGGAGATTGGAGCTCTGTAGTATCCTATAACATAACATGAAGCCGTTCAATCTGGTTCTCCCAGAATTCTAACAAAAATTCAAAGGCTACCCGGTGACAAATGCATACAATAAAACATAAGGTAATAGCTGTATTAATTGCATCATTAGAACAAACTATCATTGGCTAAGCAGTGACATTATTATCTACCAGCTTCCAGAAGGTGGTAATCCCTTGTCATTAATCACATGCATTTCAAAAAGTAAGTACCCTGCTTAATGCTTTCCATTGCTACTTTTGTATAACAGACCCAATTTTGTTTGCATGATTGAACAATTGAATAGTATATTTAAAATTTTCACATCACTCACAATCAGTATGTACTAGACATTACTCACCATCAGTGTCTTCAAATACAGAAGACTTCAAGATAAGGTCAGAATAATTCTCTCTGCGTTTGAGAGTCTGCTTTTATAGGCCATCACCATGAAGAACTTCTGAGCCTGGATAAGAAAACAACAATGTTATGCTGCTCCTGTTCTCAGCCCTTTCATTCTCTCCTGGGGGTTGATGACAATTATGCAATAAAAGTTTAACAATAACTATGTTAACACAGCAAGGCGGCAGTCAATTTATTTTGCTGGGTCCTGTTGCTCCACCAGAAAACAGCTTCTGGTTGTAGGTTACCCAGCCTCCTCACGTAGGCAGGACTACTACTAAAACTCAAAATAAAAATAAATCCTTGTTCCACAGCTCCCTCCAGCACAACTTGCCATCTGATACTACTTTCCTTCCTTCTCCTTTGCAGGTAAGCAATTATTCCAAATCTGCGCCCCCTCCCCCTCCCCGGCTTTATTTAGAAGTACCATACAGTACACCCCTCTGAGGGAGAAGTAAAAGATCCCTGTAAAATGATTCATGTCACAATGAATGCTAGAAAGTTGTTCCTTCCAGAAAAGGACCACACAACTAAATAGCTAATTAAGCTCCTACATAACATCAAAACATTAGTAATGTTTGTTTCTGACAGCTGTTCTGCATCATCTAAACCAAGCTACGTGGGGGGAAGCAGTACAACATTTCAGATGACAGATTGCTGTGAACCCTATAGCTCAGTGGTGAATAACCTGCAGTCCATGAGCCGCATGCTGCCTGCTGGGGTTCCATCTGCAGCCTGCGAACCCTGTTTGTCCCCCTTCCCCTTGTGCCTCTTGCGCACTGGAGCGCTTCACTTCCTACTCCTCCCACTCCCTCCCAGCAGTTTCGGAGCACCATTAGTCTGCCGAGTTGTACTCCATCTCCATCTTTCCCCTCCTTTCCAGAGCTTGAATGCCATGAATTAGCTGTTTCTAGGAGGGAGAAAGGGAGGAGTAGAAGTGAGGGACTGCAGTTGCCCAGTGTGCAAGAGGCATGGGGGAAGGGGGCAGAATTGGGGGTGTGAGAACCACAGGTGGAACCCTCGTGTGTCACACTTTGCCCATCACTGTGGCCCACTGAGATAAAGGAGGGCCACTCATGCAGTCCACTCACTGGTCTTGGTTGCCTATCACTGCTATAGCTTGATTGCAAGGCGCAAACAAGAAATCGCTTAGTGATGCAAGCTTGCAACTACAGGCTAGGATTCTCAAAACTGATGATCTGGAGTGCCTCAGGTTTTTGGATATCCAACTTAACACATGTCAGAGGGGCTTGTTTTTCAGTCTCATGTTGAGCACCTCAAAAACTGAAAATTACCAGTAGCTTCTTAAGTTGGGTCATAGAAACCAATCACAAAAACAAAACAAAACAGTTAACCTGTCACTTATCTGCTTGTAACTCTATGTGGGTATGTCTACACTGCAAAGTTAATTTGAAATAACAGGCGTTATTTCGAATTAACTTTAATAGCGTCTATACATGCAAACTGCTATTTTGAAATTAATTTGAAATAGCGGAGCGCTTAATTCGAATTTGGTAAACATTCTACGAGGAGTAACGCCAAATTTGAAATAACTATTTCGAATTAAGTGCTATGAAGACACTTAATTCAAAATAGGGGGCTCTCCAGCCCTTCCCAGGGAGCCCTGGTGGCCACTCTGGGCACAACCAGGAAAACTGTTCTCCTCCCCCCCAGCCCCGGAGCCCTTAAAGGGGTAGACTCTGGCCAAACTGCATGTGCCAGATCCAGGCCTGCCAGCAGTCCCTGCAACTGACCCAGTGGCCCCACCATGAGCTGGGCAGCCAGTGCCAGCCAGCCGTCCCCCGCCCAGTCCCCCAGCACCCAGGAGCCAGCCAGGGGTTGTAGATGCCACGCTCCCTCCTGGACTAGTGCGGAGATCATGGACATTGGGGGCCTGCCCTCAAACCTCAATGTCCATGATCTCCGCACTAGATGGAGGAATGTGGCCGTCTACGGCCGCATAGCTGCCACCATGGCCCAGAAAGGCCACAGGCGCACCCAGGAGCAGGTGCGCCTGAAAATTAAAGAGCTGCATCAGGGGTACGCCAGGGCCACTCAGGGCAGCTCCTCAGCAGGGGGAGACGCCTGCCCCTACTTCGAGGCACTGGACTGCATCCTGGGGGGCGGGACAGTCTGTGCCACCCCGGGGGGCAGCGAGCCAGGACCAGAGGGCCCTGACCAGGGCACAGAGCAGGAGCCGCCACACCGCCAGGACCCCTGAGCAGTCCCACCTGCAGAGTCAGCAGGGTCGTCTGGGGAGGCCACACCAGGTAAGTGCCATCACTGTTTCCTACCCGGGGTGGGGGGGGGGGCAGGGAGGGAGACCAGGGACTGCACACATGGGTCTTGCTTACCACGGATCATGCAGCAACCTGTGCATGGGTGAGCAAGTGCTGTGCCACCCCTGGGCAGGTGGCTCCAGTTGCCTGTCATATGGGGCCTTGGCCTGATCTCTTCACATACGTGTGTGTGAAGAGACCTGACATGCTCCTGACCCTGGGGTGGGACACAGCAGGACGCCCTCCCTTCACAAGCCCCCTCTAACATTTTCCCCCCACCTCACCCACACTATACACAGCACAGGGACATGGGTGCGGTCTTGGGGCAGCTCCCACTCCTGGGGATAGCTGGACATTCTGACCATGGCCTCTGTGCAAGCACAGCGGCTCTGACAGTGCAGGGCACGGTCATCTTCACCTCGCAGAGGGGGGCTGGGCTACACCCACTGTCCCCCCAGGGAGAACTGACCACTTCTTTCTCCACAGCCACACCAGCTGCACGTGCAGGGTGCACCACCCCACCCTGGGACATCCTCCCACACCTGAGGGCTCCACAGGACAACTGCAACACGGCAGGAGTACCGAAAGCAGCACCTGGGGGCCCTGTGAGCCCTGACCTGCATCATGGAGCAGCGGGAACAGGAAGAACAGGAGTTCGAGGGAGCTGCTTGCCCAGGGTCATGCCATCTGTACCCATCTGCAGACCCTGGTGCAGAGCATGCTGCCTCGTGCTGCTCCAGCACCTGCTGCCCCCCAGCTACCATTCTTCCTCCCACTTCTTCTCCCCCTCCTGCCTCTCCCTCAATCTCCACACCCTCATCCCCATCCCCCAGGGGACAGAGGCCCCCACACCTGCTGTGCTGGGAGACATGTGGCCTGACAAGACCCCCCTGAGTGCTGAGCTTCCCCTCCCCCTTCCAGTTTTCCCCCTCCCCTCTCCCATGCTCTCTCCTGTCTCCTGCCTCCTTTCCCCAGAGGTTCATCCCCCTGCCACCATTTTGTTAAATAAACAGAGTTTCTATTTTTGAAAAAAGTGTATTTTATTTGACATCAGGAAGGGGGGGGCTAGGGAAGGGTAAGTGGAAGGACATGAGGGAGGAATGGGGCACAAGCCCCCAGTGGGGCAGACCAGGGAGACTGTTAGTGCTCCTCGGGGCGGAAGCTCTCCCACTGGCCCCCCTGGATACTGACAGCCTCCCGATGGACCTACCAGCAAGTGCAGCCTGGTTGATGGCAACATGTCCACAAGACACACCAGAATGCCCAGGGGCAGCTCTGGCTCCCTGTGGCAGAGTGCTGTGTTGTCCCGAGTGAGGGCAAGCAGAGCACGCAGAGACACAAATGCTTTGCTGTCCCTCATCGAAGTAGGGGTGGGGGTAGGGTCCCTTTAAGCACAGACCTCAGATAGCCTCAGGCAGCAGCCCCACACATTAAGTCCTGACCTGATGCCCTGCCGGAACTGGTTCCGGCCAGCCTTAACTCCGATTCAGAGTCCACTCAGTGTGGACGCGCTATTTCGAAATAGCAAAACATTAATTCAAATTGCATTGTGTGTAGATGTGTTAATTTGAATTATCTTAATTTGAAATAGTTAATTCGAATTAAGCTAATTCAAAATAGCGCTGTAGTGTAGACATACCCAGATTTATAAAGAGTTTCTGCAGCATGTGTTTAGCTTAGTTAAGAGGCTTATTAAGAAAGAAGTTTTTCACCATTAAGGCAATTTCTTCAAAGAAATGGTATAGCAGCTGATCTCTTAAAATTCACTTCTCCTTAGATATGGCTGCAGGAGTCTCTGCAAAGAAATAAAAAAGTAGGAAAAAAAGCTCTGAAAATCTCTACTGTTGTTCAGAGTTTCAAAGGTTCATAGCAAAAGTCCAAAGCTATGAAACGAATCACTACTAGAGATCATATTGGGCCTAAGTCTGAATGTAAGGTTTTTGGGGGGGAGAAAGGGAGCCTTCTTCCATTGTTGTGTTTGTAAACGTGAAAACACAGAGGTATTGTACACCTGATCAGAAAGGGAAATAAATAGCTATAAAATGTTCCAAGAAAATGGTACATTAAATGCAGCATACAGAAAACCTGTTTCCAAGTCTAATCAAGCACAAAGTAATTGTCAAACTGCAGGAAAATAAGTCTCATTCCAACCCCCTCCTCCCCTCAAGCTCCAAATAGACAGTTATAAGAGTACTCCTAAATGGACTAAATACACACAAGCCAGGCTAAACAAGGTACAAATCCCACTATCAAACCTTTATGCCCAAAATGTACTGACTAGCTTAAGAACAAACACTAGAAAGCTTCCTTTGGAATAAACTAACTATAAATAGTTATTAAAACATTGCCTTAGGATAATGTAATTACAATCGACCTAACATCACTAGCATTATAATACACCATTGAAACAGCATAGCCAAATCTGATTTCCATTTGAAACAGTGATGCAAATTTAGGAATAATCTGGCTACAAAGGATCAAAGCTCTACATGAGGTCAGAAAATGACCAAGTTAGCGGGCACAGAGTGCACAATAGTCCATTAATAATTCAGGGTTAATGTGATAGGTCTAATGCTCTCAGAGATTGCTACTGGGGTCAGCAAGCCTTTGGTCATCCCTCAACATATCATGGTTATTCTAGTCCTTGGCTCTTCCCTCCAGTGAGGAAGGATTGTTTTCCCAAGTAGTCATTTTTTGGTTATGGAATACAAAGTACTCTTCATCCAATCAAGTTAACCATTAAAAAAAGTCTGTTACACAGTTACTACCCATGTGCCTTCAGCCAAACTATTTATCAAATCTGCACTGCAACCAAAGAGATACTACAAACTACCCAGGTTTTCACATAAAGTGTTATTGTTTTTAAATTGCTTATGGGAATGCCCAGGATACACTAGGCACTTCCCAAATAGGCAAAGGAATGATCCAAGCCCTGAGGAGTTTAAAGATGAAGTGGAGATAGACACATTGTCAGAGAACAGCAGAGGAGAGAGGGATACAACCCATACTTTAGGAGGTACATTAATTTTAAAAAACCCAATTAGACTTGCTGTAAATAGAAAACTTCTCAAAAAGATTTTATATAGAAGACGCAAAACAAAAAGACAATAAAAAAGTAAAATGCCTCATTGTACTTATGATTTTTAGGATAGGAAAGAGAAAATATATCCCATAATCTCAGCACATTCAGACAGCATTAACCGCACGCAGGGGCGGCCTGAGGCGTGCTGTGGCAGCTGGCACCCCAGGTGGAATGTGTGATTGGCGCCCCCAATTGCACAGCTGTCAATTGCGTGACATCATCATCAGGCGCCCCAGGCGCCCTGTTGGAGGCGGTGCCCTAGGCAACAGCCGAGTTGGCCTATACTCACGGGCCACCCTGACCACACGTATATGTAGGTTTGCTGACTATGTGGACGAATATGTATCTGAGAGCTATTCAGGCCAACCTTTGTTTCCCACAGAGAAGTTCCTTCCCTCACTAAATGCAGCAGAATAGATCTTATTCCAGATACTCCTGTTTAGTTCAGGGTGCAGCCCTGAGGGTCAGTGCCCAAAGAAAATATTGATAGCTAGTTTATTATTTGCATTGCAGTAGCACCTAGAAACCCCAGCCCCATTGTATAGACATAAGACAAAGGCAGGCCTTTCCCAGAAAGTTTACAAAGCATTAGAAAAGAGAGACAAGATAGGTAGCTTCTGAGATTCTCTCACCAACAAAAGTTGATTCAGTAAAAGACATTACCCAGGAGTGGCCCTAGGTGAGCTGCCGGCAACTGGCACCCGAGGCAAAACGTGCGATCCGCACACGATCGGCATCCCCTCCTCCAAAGCCCTCAATGGCCGTTTCTCTTGGCACCCTAGGGGACCGCCTAGTTTGCCTGAACTGTCAGGCTGCCACTGACATTACCCCACCCATTTTGCCTTTCTAACATCCTACTACCAACATAGCTGCAACACCACAGTATATTGCAAAATGAGACAAGTCAGTGGTTGAGAGAGAAGTGTAGCTCATCTGCCTCATTTTACAGGTCCCACAGCACCCAGCTGGAAAACTCCTACCATAAAAAGCTTTAACAAATATGAGCAAGGGTGGCAGAAGGAATACCAGCAAGAAAGCAGAATAACCCCGGAGTGAGGTGGGATCAAGGAGTGTAAAAAGGCTGAGTAACCAGCTGTCCTTCTCCCCAGCTCTGAAAGGACCCACTGCAGAGTCTCTTTCCATAGAGTTTATTTCCTATTTAGGTAACACGAACAAAAAAAAATTCAACCCACCCTGGGCTACAGCTCCTCATGCTTCCCCTCACAGAGGCACTTCCCACTGCTTGCCACTCTATGCTACCAACTCAGCAGATATCTAGTCTTTCCTCTTGTATGGTCAGGTGCTTCCTTTTAAAACCTAATTGCGGTCAGCAGACTGGGCATAAACTGCATGCACTGGTTCTGCTCCCTTTTAAACGGCCAGTGTCAGTTTGTCACACTAAGCTACTGTAGCCAGACATGAACCCCATCTTGTTTCCCCCCCCAGAGAGCAAGAGAAAGGCAGTCAGCCTTTGATGCCCTGGGAATGCAGGTGTGCTGCCTGTTCCTGACTCTAATAACAGAAACCAGACAGTAAATGGGCTAGCTGATGACCCGGGGGCCTCCCGTCGCCCTGATGGCTAGTACCAGTAATTGACACGCCTGCACTGTCCCAGGAGAGGAATCTTCGCCCATCACATACCAGAGGTGCCCATTGTCTGCATGTTCCCAGGTGTGAATTATGCTTTGCACCCTTCGTGGGAAACTTGGCGTTCAAAGCCATTTTTCCTAATTGGCCACTTGAGACCAGGAAGAAGCCTACGTGACCCAAGGGGTATAAAGAGGGGTTTAGTAGCCACCCCATTTGAGCTCCAATCATCTACACCTGCTGGCAGGTATTGGTTGTCTCCCGAGGTCTGTGGGACGCCCAACCTCGCCCTACTTCTTCCTGAAGGATTGAGAGAAAGACGCTGGCCATGCCAAGTCTGGAACGCAGGGGTGAGAATATATACCTGCTAGGTGTCTATTTTGCATGCATTTAATAAGAGCTCAGAGAACCAAAAGGGTTTCATGGTACCTGTAAGTGACTTATTAGTGTAATTTCTGTCCTGTCCTTTGTAGTGGCTGTGTTATCTGTAATGCAGTCGTAGCATTTAACAGCTAAGTTTACCCTGTAACAATAAAATAGTAACTGTTTAAGCTGTGACCCGACTCCTTCAGTTGCTGTAACAGAACCAAGCACAATTTTAAAGAGAACTCCAGCCGGTCATAAGGGACAGATATAGGGAGAGCTTGAGCGTTGGATCGTGTCGCTTCCAGGGGACAGATCCATTGGGGCATCTCTCAGCCTCCCCAGGCTGCCCGCTGTGAAGGGATCGTGTATCCTAGCAGTCAAAATCTGAGGTGTAATAAGCTCTCCCTGTAAACTTCTTGGGGTGCCCATCAACCTCCTCCAGGTTGCCTGCTGCTAAGGGACCCCAGTCCTAGCAGTTGAAGTCTCGGGTGTATAATACACACACCACTCACTGCCCTGACCACTGGCTGACAGCTACTAATCTGCTTTTTAAAAATCAGTGTTTTCCAAGTTCTGATGCTCTGCATTATACATAAGAACCTGGGAATAATCCTACACTAGCAGAAGGTTCCTTACCGTCTTTTCTAACTCTAGTTAGGATTATGCAAGTATATTTTTGGAACTCCATTCAACAAAAATATTGTTCTCCTCTTATCCTTTGGCAAGCGGATACAACAAAGTTGTGTTTTGAATTTTCAGAATGTTATTACTGGAAATTGATTGACTGATTTTGGGCGAGGCCAAAAAAGAGATTTGTGACCAATGGGAGCAGCAAGGGAAAAGCCTCCAGGCAAGCACTTGGATGGGCTAACGTTCCCATGGCTGGGGGATGGAAAGGGGAGCAGCAGCATGCAGAGCCACTTCCACCTTCCCCCTGCCAGACAGAGCCCATGGACTGGATCTGGCCTAAGGCTTGCCTAGATCTGGCCCTTGAGGCTCTGGGACTGTGCTCTGCAGTGGGGAGTCAGTGCTGATTCTCCAGCCATACAGGGGTCCAAACCATGGGACACCTGGATTAAGGAGGTGCATGTCTACCAAATTCCACATTAGTGGAATGAATCAGAATAGATCAAGGCCTGAACCCATAAAAATGTTGGGCTCCAGAAAACAACCAGATTACCTCAACTCACTTTCCAAGCTTCCACCCCATCCCCCACATCCAATTCTAACTTCTCATTTCTTTTTCAGTTACCACTTTCTCCTCATCCTTAGGCACAAGTCCCCAGCCACACATTACATTTCCTTTGTAGTCACCTCCAACAATTCTTCCCTAAAGTCTCTGTTTCCTCAGTGCTGGTGCTCGGCTGTCTACATACATCACATCCACCACTCCTTTAAATTGCTCATATACCACAGGCTGACAAAACAAGGGAGCCGGAGAATCAGCTGCATGGTAGTACCAGCCCATGAACTTTCTGCTCCTTAATGAGTGGCAGCCCTCAAATTTCTTAACCTACGGGTCCTCAAGATGTGTGACAAATCAACAGTTAGCATCAGAAATACACTGGCCAGATTTTAAGAGGCTCTTGCTAGACCATGAAAGGCAGAGCCTCTCCTACCCATATGCAACAGCATGAAGCCTTTCACAGTAAGGCTACATCTACACTGCAGGCTTTTTGCACAAGAATGGCTATTCTTG
This sequence comes from Pelochelys cantorii, assembly GCA_032595735.1. NCBI lineage: Eukaryota > Metazoa > Chordata > Testudines > Trionychidae > Pelochelys > Pelochelys cantorii. Next base: position 70,347,019 of record CM064330.1, on the reverse strand, counting down.
TGCAAAAACTTGTGAGCGTCTACACTGCACGTGTGTTCTTGCGCAAGTAAATTTACAGCAGAGCGTCAGAACAGAGGGCTTCTTGCGCAAGAGTTATTCTTCTCCCCACTAGGAATAAGCCCTCATGAGCAAGACCTCTTGCACAAAAAGGCAGTGTGGACAGGCAACAGGGGTTTCTTGCGCAAGAAACCCCTATGGCTAAAATGGCCATCAGAGCTTTCTTGCACAAGAGAGTGTCCACACTGCCATGGATGCTCATGTGCTTTTGCACAAAAGACCTTTTGCGCAAAACAGTCCTTGCACAAGAACCCTGCAGTGTAGATGTAGTCTAACAGTCTACATGAGCTCTAAGGAGGTGCAGAGTTTCTAAGTTCCTCCTACCCACCAGAATGCTGAGGAGTGGTAGGGTAGTGGTCTTGCCATCCCCCCACAACTCATGAAGTAAGGGCAAAGTGGCAGGGAAGCAATGTATTCCATTCTAGTGATGGAAGCAGAAAGCGTGCACCCTGGAAGCTCCAAGAGATATGTGCCTCAGTCAGCCGCAGTCTTCTGGCAGGACTCTGTACCATCTCTTGCGCAAAGCTGTGGCATAAATGCTTTGATTTAAATTCATGTGGGGTGGCTTTGGACTAGTGGATCCATGGGTCTGTTTCTGATGTGTGCCTGAGTCTAATGAATCCTTTCAGAGAAGAGAGACAAAATTAGCAAGAGGTAGGAGAGATGCAGCAAGACCTACATAGAATGATTGAATATGCCCAGCTCACTTAATCTAGAGGACAAGAGGACTGAAGTAAGGCAGAATTATGTACAAAGGGATAATATAAAAAGGACGTGGATTATTTTTCTCAGCCAATGAGGAAAAAGAAGCAGCAATGGATTGAACCTCCAGTTGAAAATAGTTCATTAGGAAATCCTGACAGGTCTTATAAAGGAAGTTGAGGAATCACCATCACTAAAGATATTCAAGGCCTACATCAAATAACGATGGATTAGTTTAGTAACAACTAAATCAAACCTGCGACAGTGCAGGGTGATGAGTAAATATTGCACTCAGGGTGCCTTCCAGATGAAGTTATTCTATAATGATCGAAATCTGGGATAAATGGTTTCATTGTCATCTGTTACTTCTGGAACGACCTGTTACATTTGACATACTTGATTATGATGTTACTGTTGATCCTGTATTCAAGACCTTATAAGAATACACAAGAACGTACTAAATGCCTGCAATCCTCTCGGCATGATTACACAAGGAAGTTATTTCAAAATAATAACTCCCAAAATAACTATTTTGAAATAGCATGTCCTCACTATGGGGATGCCTTGAAATTAGTCCAAGGCAGACTCCCTTAGGATGTGTCGACACTGCACCATTATTTTGAGATAACCAGCATAATCTCAAAACAACAATGCAAGCATCTACACAGCCATTCCGTTATTTCAAAATAATTTTGAAATAGCGGACAGCTTATTCTAAATCTGTAAACCTCATTCTATGAGGAATAATGCCTATTCCGAAATAGGTATTTCAAAATAAGGTGTGTATACGCTCCACTGCTGCTATTTCAGAATAGTCCTTCACCAGGGCCATTCTAAGTTATTCCACCCCAATGCCTTCTGGGGCTCTAAATTGAGACAGCACATCTACGTTAGGGAAGCCTGCATTACGGAAGCCTGCATCAGACTAATTTGAGGCTTCCCTGCAGCGTAGTCGTGTTATTTCAAAATAAGCTATTTTGGAACTATTATTCTGGAATAGTTTATTTTGAAATAAGCATGTAGTGTAGGCAAACCCTAATGTGGACATGCTACCTACGTACATGTAGGTACCAATGACGTAGGGAAGGGTAGGAGAGATGTCCTGGAGGCCAAATTTAGGCTGCTAGGAAAGAAACTGAATGCCACCATAGAGGTCCTGGATTTCTCAGAAATGCTTCCAGTTCCACGTGCAGGGCCAGGTAGGCAGGCAGAGCTTCAGAGTCTCAATGCGTGGATGAGACGATGGTGTAGGGAAGAGGGGGTTTGGATTTATTAGGAACTGGGGACACTTTTGGGAGAGGGGGAGCCTATACAGGAAGGATGGGCTCCACCTAAACCAGGGTGGAACCAGACTGCTGGCACTAAACATTAAAAAGGCCGTAGAGCAGTTTTTAAACTAAGAGATGGGGGAAAGCCGATTGGTGCAGAGATGCACGTAAATCGGAGGGAGACTTCTCTTAGAGGAGAATCCATTGATAGAGATTCTCTAAGCTGTAGTCAGAAAGAGGAGGGGAGAGGGCAAACCATGGGCCAGAGCAGACAAACAACCGCATACAAAGGAATCCAATGCACCAGGGAAGGGCAGACAAATAAGCAGTGGCAAATTTTTAAAGTGCTTCTACACAAATGCTAGGAGTCTGACTAATAAGATGGGTGAACTAGAGTACCTAGTATTAAATGAGGAGATTGACATAATAGGCATCACTGAAACCTGGTGGAATGAGGAAAATCTGTGGGACACAATCATACCGGGATATAAAATATATCGAAAGGATAGAGCAGGCCGGGTGGGTGGCGGAGTGGCACTGTATGTGAAAGATAATGTAGAATCAAATGAAATAAAAATATTAAGTGAATCAACATGTTCAATAGAATTGCTATGGATAGTAATTCCATGCTCCAATAATAAGAAATTAGCAGTAGGGATATATTACCGACCACCTGACCAGGACAGCGATACTGACATTGAAATGCTGAGGGAGATTAGAGAGGCTACCAAAATAAAAAACTCTACAATAATGCGGGATTTTAATTATCCCCATATTGACTGGGTACATGTCACCTCAGGAAAAGAAGCGGAGATAAAATTTCTCAATGGCCTAAGTGACTGCTTCTTGGAGCAGCTGGTGCAGGAACCCACAAGGGGAGAGGCAATTCTCGATTTAGTCCTGAGTGGAGCGCAGGATCAGGTCCAGGAAATAACCGTTACAGGACCGCTTGGGAATAGTGACCATAATATAATAACATTCAACATTCCTGTGGTGGGTAGAACACCTCAGCAGTCCAGCACCCTGGCATTTAATTTCAAAAAGGGGAATTACACAAAAATGAGGAGGCTAGTTAAACAGAAATTAAAAGGCACAGTGACTAGAGCCAAATCCCTGCAAGCTGCATGGAAACTTTTTAAAGACACCATAATAGAGTCAACTTAAATGTATACCCCAAATTAAAAAAACATAGCAAGAGACCTAAAAAAGTGTCACCGTGGCTTAACCACCATGTAAAAGAAGCAGTGAGGGACAAAAAGGCATCTTTTAAGAAGTGGAAGTCCAATCCTAGTGAGATAAATAGAAAGGAACATAAACACTGTCAAATCAAGTGTAAAAATGTAATAAGAAAAGCAAAAAAAGATTGAGGAACAGCTAGCCAAAAACTCAAAAAGAAACAACAAAATGTTTAAGTACATTAGAAGCAGGAAGCCTGCTAAAAAACCTGTGGGTCCCCTAGACGATTGAACGATAAAAGGCGCAATCAAGGACGATAAAGCCATTGCGGAGAAACTAAATGATTTCTTTGCTTCAGTCTTCACGGCTGAGGACGTTGGGGGAGATTCCCAAATCTGCACCGTCCTTTGTGGGTGATGAATCTGAGGAACTGTCCCGGATTGAAGTGTCATTAGAGGAGGTTTTGGAACAAATAGAAAAACTTAATGTTAACAAATCTCCGGGACCGGATGGCATTCATCCAAGGGTTCTAAAAGAACTCAAATGGGAAATTGCTGAACTATTATCTGTGGTTTGTAACCTATCCCTTAAATCGGCTTCCGTACCTAATGACTGGAAGGTAGCCAACGTGACACCAATATTTAAAAAGGGCTCTAGAGGCGATCCGGGCAATTACAGACCGGTAAGTCTAACTTCAGTACCGGGCAAATTAGTCAAAACAATAGTAAAGAATAAAATTGTGAAGCATGTAGAAGAACATAATTTGTTGGACAAAAGTCAACATGGTTTCTGTAAAGGGAGATCCTGTCTTACTAATCTATTCGAGTTCTTTGAAGGGGTTAACAAACATGCGGACAAGGGGGATCCAGTAGATATAGTATACTGAGATTTTCAGAAAGCCTTTGACAAGGTCCCTCACCAAAGGCTCTTGTGTAAATTACATGGCCATGGGATAAGAGGGAAGGTCCTTTCTTGGATTGAGAACTGGTTAAAAGACAGGAAACAAAGGGCAGGAATAAATGGTAAATTTTCAGAATGGAGAGGGGTAACTAGTGGTGTCCCCCAAGGGTCAGTCCTGGGACCAATCCTGTTCAACTTATTCATAAATGATCTGGAGAAAGGGGTAAGCAGTGAGGTGGTAAAGTTTGCAGATGATACCAAACTGTTTAGGATAGTCAAGACAGAAGCAGACTGAGGGACTCCAAGAAGATCTCGCCAAGCTGAATGATTGGGCAACAAAATGGCAAATGAAATTTAATGTGGATAAGTGTAAAGTAATGCACATCGGGAAAAATAACCCCAACTATATGTACAGTATGATGGGGGCTAATTTGGCTACGACAAATCAGCAAAGAGATCTTGGCGTTATCGTGGACAGTTCTCTGAAAACTTCCACACAGTGTGCAGCGGCTGTCAAAAAGGCAAATAGGATGGTAGGAATTAAGGGATAGAAAATAAGACCCAGAATATCTTACTGCCCCTGTATAAAGCTATGGTACACCCACATCTTGAATACTGTGTACAGATGTGGTCTCCTCACCTCAAAAAAGATATTTTGAGCTTGGAAAGGGTTCAGAAAAGGGCAACTAAAATGATTAGGGGTTTGGAACGGGTCCCCTATGAGGAGAGGTTAAGCGACTGGGACTTTTCAGTTTAGAAAAGAGGAGACCGAGGGGGGATATGATAGAGGTATATAAAATCATGAGTGGTGTGGAGAGGGCTGATAAAGAGAAGTTATTTATTAGTTCCCTAAATAGAAGAACTAGAGGACACCAAATGAAATTAATGGGTAGCAGGTTTAAAACTAATAAAAGAAAGTTCTTCACACAGCGTGTAGTCAGCCTGTGGAACTCCTTGCCAGAGGAGGCTGTGAAGGCTAGGACTATAATAGAGTTTGAAGAGAAGCTAGATAATTTCATGGAGGTTAGGTCCATAAAAGGCTATTAGCCAGGGGATAAAATGGTGTCCTTGGCCTCTGTTTGTCAGAGGCTGGAGAGGGATGGCAGGAGACAAATCGCTGATCATTGTCTTCGGTCCACCCTCTCTGGGGCACCTGGTGCTGGCCACTGTCGGCAGACAGGATACTGGGCTAGATGGACCTTTGGTCTGACCCAGTACGGCCATTCTTATGTACCTCAACTTAGAGCTCCAGGGAGCATTAGAGAGCAATTACTTTGAATGCCTCTGGGGAGTCACACTACCGCTATTTCAAAATAACTATTTCAAAATAAGCATTATTCTGCATGGAGAGCACGAGTTATTTTGAAAAAACAGGTTTGGCAGTGTGGATGCGCCACTTGTTATTTCAAATTAAGGGGACCTAGCGTAGACCAGGGCTCAATGACTGAACCCAAAAGGTTGCAATGGGTCAGTCAACCTCCCACTGTGCTTTCACCTATGGTATCCGAGTGGTCCATTCTTTCCCCCTCTCTTATGCAACAGCTACATAACAGCACTGAGAGGTAATTAAATCATGGATTCAAATGTCAGCACAACAAAATACTGTATATTTCCTTCACATTTGATAGAGAAAACACCCTCTGGCAGCCATCCTAGTGAAGTGAAAGGGTGAAAGTTGCTGACCAAAATGAACCTTTGAATTCAAGAAAAGGTAAAGAGGTAATTTTGTTATCATCTGCAAGTAGCTATATGGAAATGGCTCTTTAATCTAGCACATGCAGGCATAACAAGATCCAGTAGGTGGTAGTTGTAGCTGGACAGATTCAGATTTTAAATAATGTGAACATTCTTAAGTGAGGGCAGTTAACGATTTATAACAAATTCCCAAGGCTAGGACATCTTATCCACCATAGGTAGTCTATAAATCTGGTTTGAATGTCTTGCTAAGAGATATATAATTAGCTCAAACTGAAGTTATGGACTCGATGCAAAAATTAATGGGGAAAAATTCTATAGCTTGAATTATTCATGTGGTTGGACTAAGGATGTTAGGCCTGGTCTATAGATGGGGCTAAGCTGACCTAAGTTACACAACTCCAGCTATGTGAATTATGTATCTGACTCAATGTTGTTTAGGTCGACTTGTTGCAGTGTGTACACTGTGCTGGGTTGACGGGAGTACCTCATCCATCAACTTACCTTACACTTCTCATTCAGGTGGAATATCAGAGCTGATGAGTGAATGATCTGCAGTTGAGTTAGTGGATCTTCACTAGACCTACTACATTGACTCCCAGTGAATCGATTGTCAAAACACTGATACCCACTAAGTGTAGACATACCCATAATGGCTTTTTCTATCCTTAATCACCATCTATGTCTCTTGGCAGACAAGAGCTGACAGTCCACAGTTGTGGAACTCCCTACTGGAGAGATCAGGATAGCTATGAACCTCACTGCTTTAAAATGTTATGTGATTAAAAAATGACCACATAGATCATTGTTTCTACCACTGTTATATAACTGCAACAAAATCTTGCACAAAGATTATCAAGTAAGGTGTATTTGGAAAGGTTATGCTTTGCTGAATATGGTTATGCTATTGTATGCAAGTACCATTTTTGTATTTGAAGTTTAACTATTGGCTCAACACCTATGTTTAAAAAATGTTGGGTGTTGTGGTAATGCCCACAAGATATTTACCCAGCACATCTTGAAGAACTATTTAAGCTAACCGGTGCATCAAAATAGCACTTAATTCTCAATGGAAAACCTCTTTTACACTGAATGGAATTTTCTGTGAATATTCCATCTAAAATATAGGTAATGGCCTATTGTAAGCCACCTTGCTCAGTCATGGGCCCCAGACCTGTGCTCAGGGCTCAGACAAATGCTCAGTGGTCCCCTTCAAGCTCCGGCCCCAAATACAGAGCAGGGTAGTCAAACAAAACACAGCCCAGTCTTTATGTGGGGCCTGGTCCTAGGGTAGGCAGGCTGACAAATCCTCAAGAGTACCCAGTTCACCCAGGCCCAGTCACTGGTGCAGGGCAGGCAAGGCAAACACAGTTTAGCAGTCAGTCTCAATAGGCTCAGGCCCTGATGCAAGGCAGGACAGGTAAACAAACAGTCTCAGGAAGGCCCAGACCCTGGTACAGGGCAGGGCAGGCAAACACCTACAGGTCCCAAGGCATGTAGGCCAAGGCTTGATGCAGGACAGGGCATTCTGACAAATAGTAGTTCACAGTATAAGTAGGCCCAGACCCTGGTGTAGGTCAGGGCAGGCAAACAGACAGTAATCACTGGCAAGAGAGAGGGGGAGACTGTCACCCAGCATGTGGGGCAGCAGGGGGGACACAGGCCCCTCAAAAAAGATATATTGGCATTAGAAAAGGTTCAGAAAAGGGCGACTAAGATGATTAGGGGCTTGGAAAGGGTCCCATATGGGGAGAGGCTAGAGAGACTGGGACTTTTCAGTTTGGAAAAAAGGCGATTGAGGGGCGATATGATAGAGGTATATAAAATCATGAATGGTGTGGAGAAAGTGATTATAGAAAAATTATTTACCTTTTCCCATAATACAAGAACTAGGGGACACCAAATGAAATTGATGGGTAGTAGGTTCAAAACTAATAAAAGGAAATTTTTCTTCACACAGCGCACAGTCAACCTGTGGAACTCCTTGCCCGAGGAGGCTGTGAAGGCCAGGACTCTATTAGGGTTTAAAAAAGAGCTTGATAAATTTTTGCAGGTTAGGTCCATAAATGGCTATTAGCCAGGGATAAAGTATGGTGCCCTAGCCTTCATAACAAGGGCAGGAGATGGATGGCAGGAGATAAATCACTTGATCGTTGTCTTCTGTTCTCCTTCTCTGGGGCACCTGGCATTGGCCACCGTCGGCAGATGGGATGCTGGGCTCGATGGACCTTTGGTCTGACCCAGTATGGCCATTCTTATGTTCTTATGTTCTCCCTGCTCCACCATGTCCTGGCCCAAGGCCCTAGCAGTGGCAGCTCAGGCTGCCACTGGGGTCTTGGAGGATCCAACCCACAACACACTGATACACTCTAAAATACTATAAGGTCAGCCTGAAGTCATCAGCTCCTTCTGGGCCACTTCCTAACTCCCCCTCACTGTCTACCTGGTGGCTGCAGGTTCTCAGGGTTGTCAATTTCTGATCCCTTGGGCAGAGTAATAAAGGTCTCCTCTTCGGTGTAGTGGCTTGGTGGTCCAGGCCAGTCTTCAGTAGCCTCCTGGCTCAGGGAAGGCTTCTGCTTCCTTCAGCAGCTGGGACCCTAGTGAATTTCTGGGCTGGGCTTTTATACCATTTGCCCCACCCCTTGGTTCCTGGGCAATTAAAGGGGCAGGCCCGGGCTTGGCCCATCCAGGCTTAAAGAGGGGTTCTTCCCCCTCTGGGTCAGTGAGCGGCCACCCCTGCTCACTACACCTCTACTGCGAGGGACTAAGCAAAATCAGGCATGGACATGTAACTTTCCCATGTGACTCCAAATACTATCTTGTTACTGTAGCTTGTCATAGTGAGATGAATGGGTTTCCCTCCACATGGGAGAAGCTAAAATAAGTTCTGGAAACATCTTAATTTTGCCTCTTTCCTCTCAGACCTCAGGACTAAAGACTATTGGGGGCATTTTAACCAAGGGATTGAGAACCTTCCAATGATTTGGAAGCAAGCAGAGACTTGACTTAACCCAGCAGTTTATTCCATCACTGATACAAGCCTGAAGCAAATACCTTTGGAATGGAAGAAAACAGCTTCTCTGACTTATTGTTAGCCAGTGTGTCAAAAGAGTTTACTTTTGTTGCAGGTTTGAGATATCTTATGGGAGAATAAGCACCAGATTTGGTGTGTGTCTGCACTATTTCTCAGCAGTTTGTCCTATATTTGCTATTCTCTGTTGTGACCCATGAAGGCACAGTTACACCATCTTTACAATCTAGCCTTTCCTTAGCATAGTTCACACTTTCTGCTCTCCAACCTAGGACAAGAGGAGAGAGAGAAACCATGGCAACAAAAAACCCATTACTTTCCTTAGAAGGCACTCTGGTACCATGGTGCTGAACACAGTACAAAAAAACAGGATTGACAGAAAGAAGACTCTTTGGCAATTTAGTATCTATCATTCTGACATCTGAAGGACATATTTACATAGAACTTAGGTGATAGGCTCTGCTTTTGATTCACCTGTACTGCAACATGTTCACTTAAGGCTGGTGCCTCTGGGACAAGATGCAACAGAACTGTCATCTGCTCAAGACTTTATTAATAACTCTGTCTTTCTCTTATATTATGGATTAGAGAAGAACAACACAGTGTCACTTGTCTTCTTGTGGCTAGAATAGAATCAAGATCGTCCAATAAGCCTTGAAGGTGTTAAACTTTCCAAGTTTTCACAACACAATTATTATGTATACCACTCCAAATGTCAAAGGGATAAAATACTGTTTCAATAATTTAATGTACACTAAAGTCAGTTTAACAGCATACATCTTTCTTAAAGTGTGAATTACAAGTTCTTTTTTCTGTTTCTTTTTAAATGGTGGGATTTTGAGCAGCAGGTAGCATAACTCCCACAGAGACCTTCTTTCCTCTGGGGTAATTTGAAAAATGATGCAAATTCCTAGCTGCTCAGCAACTCGGCCTGTGAAAAGCACATTTGTTATATTGTGCATTTCTGTGCCTTGGAATTCAAACTTCTGCAACAATAACACCAAGAAAAAAATATCTCTCTATGCTTTGAGTTCACCATGGGTGAATCATCTGTGGAAAATCCAGAATCTCATCTCTTACCCTCAGTACTCTCCTCCTGGAATTTGTCAGCTTCAGTAAGGGAATTCTGGGCTGTACCTTGAGAGCATCCTATCTTACGACAATGGCTACCATAGCCCTCTGACCCATTTCCCAGCAAGCTTATAATCAGTCCCTACTAAGGACAGTCAGGAGGCTTCCATATAGGGTGATATGGACAAACAATTTGCTGAGCATTGAAGAGTCAGTATTGCTCAACACCCTCAGTGGAAGGCTAGAACCTCACTCAGGGTGCATCTAGATAGCGATGCTATTTCGGAATACTTCCGGTATCCCAAAATAGCATTTTCTGCACCCGTTATTTTGAAATAGAGCTTTCAAAATAATGGGCCCGCTATTCCAATGCCCCTGTAAACCTTGTTCCACGAGGATTAAGGGATGTTTCAGAATAACTCTCTATTTTGAAATTTGGCACTGTGTGGACAGTGCCAAATTTCAAATTTCAAAATTAACTCGAAATAAACTACACAATTTGCATAGCTCAAATTACGTAGCTTATTTCAAACTAAGGGTGCAGTGTAGACGCACTCAGAGACAAAGAGATCAGGTTTAGTTTCAGCTGAGAGAGAAGCAGAACAAGTCAGGGACTCTTTGATTAACTCCCCTCTCCACAGAGAGAGTCTTTGTACTGCTGTGGGATCTAGTGCATGGTGCACTCTGCAGAAACCAGCATCCAGAGAGGCAAAGGGCAGACCTGGTGCTAGCTACTGAGAGGCACCAAAGACCTCTGCAAGACTCTGGACCAGGAAGCCAGGAGAGGATCCTGTTCAACCCTGGACAAAGCACAGTAAGAAGGCCCTTTATTTGTTTAAATAGGCCAACATTCAGAGCACTGGTCACTGGCCTCATCCTTATTGTGCCACCTGCTGGGAAAGGTTCCAGAGAGATATCTTGGAGGGCTTGGAAAGAGTTGGGAAACTGGTGGATTTGTTAATGTTTCGTATTTATTATTCATTTATCATGTAACCCTTTAATTCCCCACATCCTATTTTCCTATTCCTAATAAAATCTCCTTTGTTATATTGTTGGTTTGGGGTATGACATTTCTTTCCAGTGATTTGTGTTGCTATATTTCATTGTTTAATGTGTGCTAAACTGTGTACTCCATATCAGCAGGGCGTTATTCATTTTTCCTAGGGGACTTGTATCCCAAGCACAGTGAGGAGTCCCCTTGGGTGAAGGCACCAAAAATCACACACACACACACACACACACACACAAACCCCTCAACAACCCAGGACCCAACCCATGCAAGGGGCAAAGAGAAGCCACTCCAAATAAGTATGAGGGAAGAAGCATGAGCCACACCTCAGGGGAGGGGCTACTCCTCCATTTCTGGATCAAAAACTAACCAATGTATTTGAGACCAACCTGCTTCTTCTTCGCATGTTTTAGATCTTGTTCTTCAGCAACCTCCCTTCCCCTAAAAAAAAATCTGGACATGTTGTGAGAAGACTTTGTGAGTGAGCTTTGTGTTATCCAAATACCCTTGCCCCACCCATCCTCTGAGGCCTCACTCCCTTCACGCCAAACCCCTCCCTCCATCGCTCACTCTCTCCCACCCTCACTCCTCTTTCATTTTCACTAGCTGGGGAGGAAAGAGGAGGATCCCTTTTCAATTGATTGTCAGTTAAAAACAGTTCCCCTGCCACTGAATGTTTAAAAGGTATTCACTTCTAGTATCATGAGATAGTTGCAGTTTCTTGGGACACACCATCTAGTGTTTTAACGTTATTTGGCCTGGTGGCAATGGTGGCTTTTCCAAGTTCATAAAACTTGTAAGTTTCTTGTATCTTGTTGCTGTATTTCACTATTATTGTAAGTTTCTGTTTGCCATTGCCTTTGCCAGTGAAATGATCAAAGGCATAATCATCTTTAGTATGCACATACAACCAGTAGAGTCTTTAGGTTTCAGCATACAAAGCAGGCTTTTCCTGTGGATCAAGACAGAGTGTTTTGGAACTATAACTCCACAAAGAAGAGTGTGGCAATAGACCATGGCAAAACTCTGGCCTGCAGACTGCTGTTTGGTCATCTCTGCCTTAGAGGATGCCTTTGTATTCTCAGTAATACCCAAGCACATTATTTGTGTCTTTGGCAACCAAAAACTGGGCAGGAAATGTAATCAAAGCAGTGTAACCGTACGCAGACAAAACAACTCTGTCTATGCACCCAATTCCCAGCACAGATGGGAAATAAGCCCCAGACCACATCAGATACAAAAATTTTAAAGGAAATAGTACATATATTGATGTGATTTTGATACAGAGAGAAAGAAAAAAACAGGTATTGAAGGTTGAATATTTGACGGGAGTTAGGACTCACAGGAATTCAACCTCGTATCTTCAGGAAACAGCAAGCAATTAGTTAGATTCTGACAGCAAAATTTGGCACTTGTTTTGTTGATATTTCACAAAGCTGACCAATGCATTTAAATTGCTGTAGGACATCATGTTTACATTGTAATGGCTTCCCCAAGCTTTGTGAGATATTTTACACTTGTATTACTCAAACACACTAAACATATTTGCAGTTGGTTTCTTTCTACAGGAGGTTGTTAAGGAAACTGTACAAAGAATCTCATTTCAGACCTATGAAGTGAGCTGCTGTGAGCATGGATCAGGAATACATTCATAGTAGCCACCATTCCCTTTAACTTAAATTAACTTTTCCCATTGTAATCATAGAAATTAAACTCTTCATTATTTCACTGTATCCAACACTGAGCTAGGACTACACAAATTGACTCTCGTTAAAAGGAAGATCTGAAAAGTAAAAAGATAATTATGTACCTCTTTATAAAGTAATGCTCACACCAGAACCTATTTTCACCTTTCTGCTACAAGCAGATCAGTTAGCTTAATGAGATGAATGAATAATACAAACTGCTTCTCCTTAGATTATCCTAGATATTTACAGGCTTTTTTCACCACAGAGGTAGGAAGAGTTTTCTGCAGTTGACCCCTGTTAATGGTAATGGGGGATGTGGGTGTGATTAATTCCCTATAGCTCAGACAGAAAAGAGTACTCTTTATAACTTTGAAATATGTGTCGCTACGAGAGAGTACTGAACTCTCCTTTAACATACGTGCAATCTCCCAGCAGAAAAACAGTATGTTGTGTGATCCTTTGGACCACCAGGGGATGCCAGAGAAGAGGACCATATGCAAGTCAGCGCTCTGGCACAAGGTGGTGGGATGCACTACTTTACAGATCGTTAACCCCTAACTAGGATATTCCATACTGGACTTGAGCAATGACCTTTTATTTCTTTGCTGGAACTACTGAACATGCTGATATTCAAAGTCTTTTCCAGGGGAGCAGATGGGAACCTTCAGCCTCCCAGGGCTCCATGTCTGTGGTTCTTCCTCTATGCCTAGTGTCATGAACACGGGGAGTGCTGACCAGCACCCAGTGACTAGGGGCTTAACTCGGGTACCTAGCAAAGGTGTCAGCCAGGGGGCCGGGAGAGCCAATCAAGTTAGAGGGTTGAAATTTGAATTGAATATAGGTTCCCTGCCTGCTTTCTTTGTGTGGGAGAGTTAAACCAGGAGTTGAGAGTCACAATGATTTAAACCCAGACAGGGTTTAAACCATGCCCCCCACCCCCGCCCCCACACACAGAATTCAGGGCATGGGAGTGGACTAAACAAAGAAAAAATTATAAGTGAGTACTAGGGAAATCTGAGTCCAGTCACGTTCAGGGTAATTTTTCTTTATTTTGTGGTTTGATTTGAACTGCTCTGTGTGAATCTATGTCTCCCATCCCCATTTACTACCATCTAAGCATTGTGCCGAGACTTTTCTCTGTTTTTTAATTTGTTTTTCCCTGGTTGCTCTGTAACATCTAGCAACAAAGTACGCTTTATCAAGTTTATCTTTTGTTTTGTAATAAAAATCACTTCTTTTAAGGTGGTTATTTGATTCTTGTGTCCTGGAAGGTCTGTCTGTGTGTATCTGCATGCCTCTGACTGAGGGGTCAGCTACCAGAGACTGCAGCTTGTTTTTCTCCTTTCTTTTTCAAGCTCTTTTGGGGCAAAAGAACTTTGGGTACCTCTGGGGGTGGTTTCAAGTGTTCATCCCTGTTTTTTTAGGGATCAAAAAGCACTTGATGGTGGCAGCAAATTCCCCAAAATCTGTGTATTAGGATTCAGGGGAGTTTTTGTAACCAGTGCCTGTAGAGGAAAGGTTTTGAAGCTCTCTTGCAAGCCCCCACCTTCTGCATTCGGAATGCCAGAGTGGGGAACAGCCTTGACACATAGTTACAAGGGCTGGCCAGAAAACATTACCATTTTGCATAAGGTTTCTAGGTTTCTGAATTTGTATGTATTCCAATGAGCAAGGCTTGACAAACCGTGGTGAAATCAACTTGCCAGCCCTGCACTGCGCATACACCAGACCTGCATTGCGCATGTGCGTGCGTGCCGCCGGTGAATGGGGCGACCGGCTGAAATCTACTTGGCATGGGTGAGTAGATTCACTGATTTGTCAAGCCCTGCCAATGAGAACAAAAGAGGCCTTTTGAAAAAAAAATTTTTAAATCACTCTTCCTAAGAATAGCCACTGGTCCAGTGATTAGAGCACTCTTTGGGGATGTGGGAATCTCAGGTTGAAGTTCCTTCCTCAAATGAGTCATAGCACAGAATTCAACCTGGGACTCTCACATCTCATGTGGGCACCTTCTTCCCTAAGCTATTGGGTGTTCTCAGAGTGCCCTCTCACTCAGGTCCAGGAGGAAGTCCTGTTCAAAACTAAAACAGTTCAAATCAGCATGTTTCTGTGAAAAGTTTTGGTTTAATCAAATCTGCATTTTCTGAGACACACACAAAAAAAGTACAGTCAAATTCCTGACCACCCTTGCTCATCATGCTAGTTAGTCCTCATGATCACTAAGGCTAGGTCTACACTGCACTGCTATTTCAGGATCCCGAGGGTATCTCGAAATAGCTATTCCGTGTCTTTGGAACACTCCTGTTATTTTGAAATATAGTGGCCTCACTACTCTGACATCCCTGTAAACCTCATTCCACAAGGTGTAAGGCAAGTTTTGGAATAATGATTTATTTCAAAATAAGTGCTGTATAGACAGTGCCAAATTTCAAAATAAGGTATTTTGAAACTGACTCAAAATAAGCTATGCAATTTGTGTAGTTCAAATTGCATAGCTTATTTTGAGCTCTGGTGCAATGCAGACGCACCCTAAGTATCACTACAAGGAACAGAAAATACATTCATTTAAAATTAATGGCTAACATAAAACATTACCTTTGTGCTTCCATCCCAATCTATTCTTTGTCCCTTTTTGTCATTAGACCTTATCCCTACATCTTAATTATAATCAACTGCAAGACTCATTGATGCCTTCCTGTACAAAGAATTATTGTACAACATCCTATTTCAAATATTTCACAGGGATGCACCAAGATAAAGTAGATTGCTCCAGTTAATGGAGTATGAGGGATGAATTTGAAGTCACTGGAGTTACACGAGTGATTAATTTAACCGTCTTGATTTTAAGGCTGATGGACAGCCAAAAAAAAGGCATTGATATACATTACAGTCATATCATTTCAAGAAACTAAGACATAAATGTATGTTCAATTCATTATCCAAAACTGTGTTACATCCTGGATTACTACCATTTTCTTACAGGAAATGGCTAAATAACTAAAGATAATGCATTGTACTAATTGAAAACATGCCAAACATATGGTTAAGGATCTTAAAACAATTATGAGCACTTGGCCTGAAAGTAAATAGTTTCCATTGTATGAATTAGATAAAAAATTCATGGGGGAAAAATATCCAGTTTAACAAAAATAATGTGTATGTGAATGTGCATGTGGAATCTTATGCTCATAAAAAAGCTGCCAGACGGACATATGTGCAGACTGAAGTTGTCTATTTATGCACAAAGCAGGCACAGCACAGATATGGGGTTGCTAAAACTGAGCTTGAGAAGAGGGGTCCGACCTAATACCCAGGCATTTCCATTTACCACACATCTCAGGTACAATTAAATCAAGCAGAAATTTCTTCCCTAAGGTTACCATATACTGCCAGTCTTGGGCTATAGCCAAAGAACTTTTATACTCTTTTCTTACTTTTTAATTTGATAACTATACAATGTCTGAAAATGTAAAAAATATGTGTACTTAGAATAAATAGAAGCAATGAATGCAATAGGTGTTTCAGCTGAATACAAATGGATAGGAAGTCTGTAGGTTGTTCATAAAAATAATATGCATTCAGCTGTAACTAGAACCTTATGGAACATCCTTGAAGACTGAAAATGTAAGCTTTATTTTTATACTGAGATTGTTTTCCAAGTAAACCAATATGAAAAAGATCCAAAACCAGGTATCTTAAATTTCACCAGATGCTGTAGATGATCTACTCAACTAAAAGGCTTACGAAGACCTTTGGAAATTACTAACGTAACTGGGTTAACATCCATAGCACTATAGGGTATGTCTAGACTACATGGCTCTGTCGATGGAGCCATGTAGATGAGTTTACTAGACATAGGAAAATGAAGCGGCGATTTAAATAATCGCCGCTTCATTTACATCAAAATGGCCGCCGCGCTGTGCCGATCAGCTGTTTGGCAGCGCAACGGGGCAGTCTGGACACGTCGCGGTCGACAAGGAAAACCTTTGTTGCCTGCTCCGTTATGCCTCATTTGCATATTTCTTGTGCAAAACAGCACAGTGTAGATGTAGCCTTACAGTTCAAGGCAGTATGCCAATGTTAGCAGGCACCACTGCATGCCGTCTTCCCATGATAAATCCTGAGTTGGTTCACTGGCTGGGAAATCTGAGCAGAGGGCACCATCGGGAGGTTCTACTTGATGGTCGACCCCCTCCGCTGCGTCCCTCTCTCTTTTATGGATCGCTGCTCGTCCATTCCTTGGGTTGGCTTTCTCAAGTCTTCCATATTTGGGCATGTGTATGTGTAGGTCATGCTGTGCATGCATTGTCACGTTCATGTCTCCGTGTGGCCCCCGTGTCTACCAGAAGCATGCTTCCACATTCACATCGGGAAAAGGTAGGGAGTTTACAAATGACATTTACAAAAGATTTACCAAAAAGCATCTTAACATTATCATAAGAATACAGTTTGACATTCTTAACCCTTTTCTGCTTGCACTTTTCCTTCACCCCCAACAGTCAGAAGTGTAAATTGCTAAGGGTTGTATTGGGGACCAAGTTTCAGACCCTTCTTTGCACAACCACACTGCTGTTTTATAGTTTTAATCTGTTTTATCCCCCTCTCTGTACTCCCATGTTAACATTCAGTCTAGCCAACAGGATCAGGAACTTGGGCTGTGGAAACAATTTGTCAGTCCACCCTCCTCCCTCATGTGTATGAAAGAAAAGAGACAGAGAGATGTGTATGCTTTGAAAAGAGTTAACAAAGATTTAGTAAGGAAAGTAACACTAGCAGGGAAAGGGGAAGGATAACTAGAATAAACAACCAAGTGCAAATGCAAGTGTGGCTGTCCTCATTTGGGTGTGCAGCCCTGAGACTTGTACAACCCTTAACCTTGGCTATATTTAAAATAAACAAAAGGAAAACTAAAACTACTCCAGTACTGTACTGAATCAGAGAAGAAAACTTCAGGTAAGACAAAGGAGCTGATGGTGATATATCTTGTTGTAGTTTGAGAATGTGGGAATCTGGACCTCAAACCAAGCTACATAGCCTGACTTGGGCTGTGGGAGGGATGAGCACAGGGCCATCAGCAAACCAGAATACAAGTAGGTGTTACAGTTTGTGAGTGATGGTAAGAGATGTCTTCTTGGCTGGTGCTGTGGATCTGGAGTCACTGAGGAGATCCTTGACACCCATGCAAATCAATGTGCTCAGATGTGCAGACATTTTTATAGGCTCAGTGGAGCAAACCTAGTGGTCTAAGCTGGTTCTAACTGCTGCCCCCTATGAGTCTGCTGCTCTTTTCCCCCACTAGCTTGAGAAGATGCAAAAATTCTGACAAGAAGAAGTAACAATAACATGGAGCTTCAATTGTGGTTATGGCATGACATCATCTTGAGTAGTCTGGACTCCATTGTGAATCATGGACTCTATTGATTTCTATCCCATAATTAACTGAGTTTGTACTAAACATTACAGCAATCACAATAATTCAAACATAAACATTAATATTAGCATACATTTAGGGGGGAAATTCCTAACATGTCACCTCCTTCACAGACATTATTGTTTACCAGCTAGTAGTATAAGGGCCCTACCATCAATCAAACGTTAGCCCCGCCCCCTGACCCCGGAAGTCCTGCCCCTGTAGTCCTGTCCCCCCCGTCACTGGAAGTCCCGCCCTTGGGGGTAGTACATCCGGGGTCAAGAGGGACAGGTGACTGGAAGTAAAGGGTGTCATGTGACCCCCCATTAGGCCCGGCCCCTGTCACCGGAAGTCCCGCCCTTGGGGGTAATACATCCGGGGTCAAGAGGGACAGGTGCCTGGAAGTAAAAGATGTCATGTGACCCCTCTAAGGACTCGCCCCGCTTCCCTCTACCAATCAGAAAGAGTTTTTTCCCTGTAGGACCGCCCCGCGAACCGCTTTGACAAATCAGGGGGCAGTTCTGGGACCGGTTGACCAGACCGGAAGTGGGTCGTGTGACCCCTCTAAGAGCTTCCCATGACACCCTCTGCCAATCAGAGCATAGCACTACCCCATAAGTTCTAGCGCCACACAAAAGAGGCCATCTTGTTCCTAGAGCACGTGTTTCAGAGATCGTGCAAATGCTGAGCGGAAACATGGCTTCTTTCACCAACTTTGTTTTGGTGCCAAGAAGAAAGCGTTACATCAGCGACAGTTCTGAGGAGGAAGGAGAAGTTGAAGGGAGCCCTTTGGCCCAGCCACTGATGGATACACCAGTATCTGATGCTGAAACCCAACCGCTCATGAGGCAGCCTGAAGAGCTAGACGACCTGGAGGAGGAAGGTGCCCACGGCTCCCAGGAGTCAGACAAGGTGAACGGAAAAGAAGTCAAACAGGTAAATGAAAGATCGAAGTTGGGGCATCATGGGGTTAGGAAACCGGGATTTTGTAAACCTAAAAAAAAAAAAAAAAATGACCAGAGGGTCTTACATTATTTCTTTCTGGCAATCTCTCGACAGCTCGACGATGCCTTTCTAGCTGACCCTAAGACCCAGGACAGCATTGCATCGGACAAGGAAGACGAACCGGGCCCAACTTGTTTTTGCTCAACACCAATACAAAGCATTGAAGAGAACGCCAAGGATGATGGCCATGAAGAATTCAGGAGGTGGCTTGGCATTGACCTAGTTGAGCCAGTGCCACATCATAAGCGTAAAAAAGTTATGCGCTCTATTGTACGCGTTGGTGTTTATACCGTCCTTAGTCACTGTCTTAGGGAAAAGCTTTTTGAGGACTGTGAGGGTTGTGTCATAGATGCGCCAGCCCAGCAGCACCATGAATGTTTGACTTGGACTTCAGAGGATATAAACTGCAAGCTCCAGGGCCTATGTGCTGAACTGTGTTTGGAAAGCTTATTAAATACTGTTATTGCCGTAGGTTATGCTATGCAATGTCTGTGCTTAACTCAAGAACACTTAGCACAAGGGGTGACTTTGGTAAATGCAGTGCAATTCAATCAAGATCCTCACAGTGTTTTAAAGACCATGACCAAGCCAAAAAGATGCCTGCTTAGAGCGTTATATTGAACGTCTGGTGCGTACAAAAAGTTACAGAACCCTGCTTAAGAAAAAGACTATTTGTAAGATGTCTAAAAGGATGAAGTTAGAGAATGGTGAGGGGACACACATGAGATATAAAACTTGGTAGCTGTAAATATCTATTGAAAAGGGGCTTTTGTGACTATCTTCTGTCAGAAGGTTTGTGTGATCCTTACATGAGTAAAAGTTTTGGTGGAACACATGACCTGTATGTCTTTTAAATAAAATCATTTAAAAAAATAAAGTTTGTGAGAATCCATTTTGTATAAAGGGGTCCATTTACTGAAAAACCCTGAAAGATGTATGGTAGAAACTCAGGGAAGGAAAAACCCCTCCAAAATGTTTTGTTTTTTAAATAAAAGGAAAAAATCAAGCCCCCCTCCCAGTTAGGATTTATTAGACATGAACTCAATGGTTTAACCACACCTCACTGAATAGCCAGGGGGCTCTAGTCAATGGTTAGGTTTAGGTGTGACCACTTACCCTTGTTGAGGTTAATGTTCAGTAATTAAATTTGATGGGTTGGATGGGTGGGCTCTGATGAATATCTAATTAAGTAACACCTCAGGAGTTTGCAGATGCTATTGGACAGTTTAAATATAACCCTGGGGTTGGTAGAGCACTATTGGACAGTTTAAAGGACACAGGAGTTGGTAGAAACGCTATTGGACAGTTTAAATATGACCCAGGAGTTGGTTGAATGCTATGGGCTACTCTTTCTAGCCATTAACAGTTAAAAAAAATTAAGGGTCTTACCCAAAACTGAAATGTTTCAAACTTTTACCATACTTTAGAACAAGCATTTGCTCTAAAGACAATCAAACATTTAAAATCATTTTATTTAAACCCCAAGCCTTAAGCATGAAAGAAACATGTTTAAAAAAAACAAACCCCAAGACATTTATTGATATCTACAAAGGGTCTCCACATGGAAATGGGTACAGCTACATTAAGGATTGGTGCTTTTACTTTTAATACTGTAAGAAGGCCCTACAAAAAATGTATTTTAACTAAACGAAAAAAATTTAGCCAAAAGCAACTCAGTTGTGGAGACAGCTTAATTCCTCCACCCCCAGATCACAAAAGGCAATGCTAGGGAGGGGTCTAAAGTCTTTAAGGACCTATTATTTTAGAGTTGCAGTGATCAAATTAACCTGCTAGCTACTATGTTGAAGTTGTTTGAAACAATGGGTTAGGATGGTATAAAAACCTAGGTATTTTGGAGACTGTCCTTTTCAACAGAAACTTTCTTGAATGGCTGCTGGACTGCAAGAGGAGAAGGTATGTTCCCTGTTTTTAACTTTGAAGATATATATTATATAATGCCACTCTTTGGCCATGCTCTCTTAGTAAAATAATGGTGGCTATCTTTATTGCAGTGTGATCTGTTCAGCATGGAACCAGTAACTTTAAGCTGCAGTTCACCACCAGGCCAAGGTAAAAACCATTTTTAACTGTAGTTGTGCTTAATACTGTTTTAAAAAAAAACAACCCCTGGGTAATACTAACTAACATTTGTGCATGTTCTTTAACCTGAAGGCCCAAACACACATGGGGGGGGGAACAGAACAAGCATGTGCTTGCAACACTTTATCCCATCATGAAAGGTAACTTTTTTGCAATTGGCTTTTAAGTGCATGTGGTGCTGCTGGGTGTGTGTGTGTGTGTGTGTATGAGAGAGAGAGGAGGTCTGTGCAAGACATAGGTGTGGTTTTTTAAAAAGTATTTGGTTGCAAACTGTTGGCTTGTTTCAAACTAACAGGGTTTTTTACTGTGCAAAATGTGATGTGTTTTTAAAATGGGGTTTGAGGCATTTGGGGGTAATCCTAACTCACATTTTTTGCTTGTTCTTTATTTCATAGTCCCAAATATACATAGGGGAAAACAGAATAGCCCTGTGCCAGCATGCCTTTACCCTGTGGTAGAAGGTAACTATCCATAATTATTTTTTAAAGTGTGGGTTATGTTTTTTCTTTTAACTAATTGTAATGTTTAAATTGTGAGTTGGGTTTTTTTTTCAAAACTTAATTGTGGGGGAGCTTATTGGTGTTTTTAAACTATATGTTGGCAAACTGCTGGTATAGAGTGTTTGGTGGGTTGCTTTTTCTGTGCAAAATGTGATATGTTAAATGCATGCAGGTTTTGAAAAGTATATGGCTGCAAACTTGGCTTGGTGAGTTTTATAAAGCTGCTGTTTAGTGTGTGTGTGGGGGTAGGGGCTGTGCAAGGCATAGGTGTAGGGTTTTTTTTTAAGTACTTGGTTTGTTTAAACTAACAAGGGTTTTTGTGCAAAATGGATTTTTTTAAAAGCAGTTTTGGTTTTTATTCTGCAAAATGAGATGTATTTAAAAAATGGTTGTGGGTTTTTTTAAGTGGTAGAAATAAACTCAAAACGTGTTTGTTGTACAATCTGAAATGGATTATTTTGTTTTAAAGCTATAACTCTTTAAATAGAAAAACACCCTAATGATTTTTTTAAAGTTTACAAGAGGGTTTCATGTGTTTTATTATAATGTCGTTTGCTCCAGAGTACAGTCAAAATGTGAGAGATCCTTAGACCAAAGGGAAAACAAGCTCAAAAGAAAAAGGAAAGAGACAGCAGAAAAGGAAAATTCACCAGCATCACTGACTGATGGATGGATGAAGCCCAGTAAATATATTTTGCTTATCGATTTGGTTGTTCTATGAGGTTTTAAGTAAATACATAGGTGTGGGTGAGAGAGATGGTAAAGTTCAGGTTTGGTGTGGTGTGTTTTTACAAAAAAAAAAAAATGTTTTTCCCCCACCTCATAGGCATGGGCAACTTTTCTGACAATGCTGTAGTCAGAGCTACAAGGACACCTCCTCCAGAACCAGGAATCTGCTTTGAGACCTTTAACAACGCAAAACAGCACAAGAGTGCAGATGAAGCATCCGGGCGGTCCAAACCTCATATACGTCAAACCCAAGGACAAAACAAAAGACTCTGGTAAAAAACCATGCAACCACACCTCCAGTTCCTCAGCGGCCACCGCCACACCATGCCCTGAGGAAACTGTGAACGAAAACACCCACATTCACAAACCCAGAGCATGTACTCTAGGGATTCTGAATGTGTGCAAACCCGGAGCACACGCTCTAGGGGCTGCGTATAAAAACCCAAGGACTGAACTCCTGCAATGCCGAGGTATTGCAGCCACACAAACACAACTCCAGTTCCTCAGCGGCCACTGCCACACCAAGCTCTGAGAAAACTGAGTGAAAACGCCCACATTCACAAACCCAGAGCATGCGCTCTAGGGGTTGTAAATAAAAAACCAAGGACTGACAAACCATTCTCCCAAAACCATAAGCTCATCATAGCTCCCCTATATTCTAGTATTGGGGAAGAGTTTGATACTTCATTCAGAAAACTGGTGAACTCTGTATCCTCAGGGGGCCTAAAAGAAAGGGGCTTGGGCAAAAGGGGCATCTTCAAGGGTTCCCATCAGATAAGGTGTAAACAAAACGGGGGACAGCATTTGGCAGATAAATGGGTGGCTGCCAAAAAGTTCCAGGCCAAGATCACTGCAAAATTTTTAAAAAAGGCTAAAGAGATGATGAGGAAAAAATACCAAAAAGAGATGCCACCTACTGGAGGCTCACAAAATGGCTTATCTGACCTGCGGGGTGGTGATGAGTCTGTAGACGGGTCCCTAGCTAGTCCTGATGACTCTCACAGAGACCGCTCTGACTCTGAAATGGGCATCTTCTACCTCAGATGCTCTGATGGTCCCCTAGAGGAACCCCCAAGTACCCCTGAAAATCCAGAGTTGTATATGGAGAGAGTGAGAAGTTGGCAACGTGAAGTACCTAGATTTGGAGGATCAGTGTATTGTGAGGAATTTCGTTTTGTAAATCTTGAGCAAATTCAGCTGAACAGGTTGTTGAAGCCATACATAGGGGGATACAGTTAGTTCTAGATGACGTTAATGGAAGGATAGGTCCTGATTATGTTCAGTTGCATTTAGAGAGCCGTAATTTAACTGACCCCTTGTTTTCAGTCAGAAGAACTAGGGATGAGCTCTCAGCTGGGGATGAGGCCCTGGTAAATTCACCGAGATAAACCTGTATATCGATCCTTTCCAGTACATCACGCTGGCCTCCGTCTGCATGGCGAGGTACAGGTTTATGTTTTTGGAGCCTAGCACGATAGCCCTTCTCCCTCCAGACAATTACCACAGGCAAAAAGAGATATTCGAGTCATCTATTCAGTGGCTGATGTATATCTCTCTCAAAGAAAATACACTGATGCGGCATGCTTTACAGGGTGGGGAACTACAGGTAGGCCCCTACTTTTTAGATGGTTATGCAGATATTGACGGGGTGCACACAGCCTTTGAGTTTAACGGGTGTTTTTTCCACGGCTGTGTCCTCTGTTATCGTGAAAAAAGCACAAAACCCTAGGACAGGGACAACTTTTGGGTTTCTTTATTACAAGGCGCAGCTTAAGACCGACTATCTAAAACGACTTGGTTTTGTAGTGAGGACTCTCTGGGAGCACGAGAAACAGACAGGGAGCTTGCAGGCTTTTTAAACCGAGCCCAGTTACCCCAGCCTCTCAGGCCTAGGGATGCTCTTTTTGGGGGGAGGACAAACGCTATCCGCTTATATTACAAGCCTAACCCCGGGGAAGAAATCCACTATTATGATTTTACCAGCCTGTACCCTTTTGTAAACAAAACCAAAGAATACCCTACTGGACACCCTGATATAGTTTGACAACTTTGGACCCCTCGCAAATTATTCTGGAATTGCACGTTAAGGTGTACCTCCCGCGAGGCCTCTTTTTTTTTTTTTTTTTTTTTTTTTTTTTTTTCCCCATTGTTACCTGTCAGAGTGGGTGGCAAGCTTATGTTCCCGCTATGCCAAATGTGTGCGGAAACCGAGCAGTGGGAGACATGCACCCATACTGATGAGGAGAGCGCTATCCTGGGGACATGGTGCACGGTGGAACTAAATGTGGCCATAGCAAAGGGGTATACAGTGGCTAAAATCTATGAAATCTGGCATTTTAATGACCAATCTGACAAACTCTTTTCAGAGTACATAAAATTACACCTCCGTCAGAAACAAGAGGCTTCAGGGTATCCCAGCTGGTGCACAGATGAACAAAAACAAAATAAGTACGTTAACGATTTTTACCAAAAAGAAGATTTTTACGCCAACACGAGATCAGGTCGAACCCTGCTAAACGCCAAATTGCTAAACTGTTTTTAAATTCTCTGTGGGGTAAATTCGGCCAAAGAACAAACCTACCCAACACCAGCAGCGTGAGAGACCCTGATGAACTCTTTCAGTACCTGTTTTCCCCCAGTTACAAGGTTTCATCCTGCGAATTTATCGACGATGAAACAGCGTGTGTGTCTTGGGAGCACGCAAAAGCCCAGTACTCTGTCTCTGGCAATACCAATGTTTTCATAGCCTGTTTCACCACCGCTTATGCCCGCTTAGAATTATACAGTCTCCTAGATGGGTTGCAAGAGCGATGCCTGTACCACGACACTGACTCAGTGATATTTGTGAAAAGGGAAGGTGACTGGAATCCCCCTCTGGGGGATTATTTAGGGGACCTCACGAGCGAGATCCCTTCAGATCAACACATCACTGAGTTTGTGTCGGCAGGCCCGAAAACATATGGGTATAAGCTGTCGGGAGGAAAGGCCTGTATGAATATGAAAGTCAAAGGGATTACCCTAAATGTAGCAAACTGTGAAAAGATCAACTTTGACAGTTTGAAAGATCTAGTCCTGGACTATTGCACGGGTCTGCAAGAAAACACCTCAAAAAAGACACAGGTGCAACAGCCCTCGATTGTAAGAAACAAAAATCAGTGGCA
The DNA here is from genome assembly GCA_032595735.1 of Pelochelys cantorii. NCBI lineage: Eukaryota > Metazoa > Chordata > Testudines > Trionychidae > Pelochelys > Pelochelys cantorii. Next base: position 70,321,517 of record CM064330.1, on the reverse strand, counting down.
AACAGACAAAAAACCCTTAAAAAAACAGAAAGTCGTTTATAACAAGAGGGTCCTAGGAGAAGGGTTTAAAACCTGGCCCTACGGCTTTTGAAAAATGGATACGAGGTGGAAACATCCCTTTTCTGCAATTCTCACAGGGCATAGCAACTGTGGGAAAAGTTACTCTATAAAAAATGTATTGGATAATGCCAAACACACACTGTCTGTTATGCCTGAGAATATTGTGTGGTGTTACAGTTGTTGGCAACCTCTGTATAAAGAACTGCTCTGTAAATATCCCTTTATCAATTTTGTGGAGGGTCTGCCTAATGCTTTTGATGATGACCGTTTGTTTCCTACTAATAAAGTGAATCTGATTATCGTGGATGATCTGATGAACTCTGCTTGTGAAAGTGATGAAATTGAGAGAGCCTTTACCAAGTACGTGCACCACAGGAACTTGAGCATTATGTATATTGTTCAGAACGTATTTTGTCAGGGGAAAAAGAGCCGTACGATTAACCTAAACGCTAAATACATGGTTCTGTTCAAAAACCCCAGGGATAAACTACAAACCGCTACGCTTGCTCGGCAAATGTACCCTGGCAAGGCTCAATTCTTTCTAGAAGCTTTTGAGGATGCTACCAAAAGCCCTTATGACTACCTGATGGTGGATTTAAATGCATCCACGCCAGAAGCTTATAGACTAAGAACCGGTCTTTTCCCTCCAGACTGGCCGGTGGTTTATACTTTGAAAAGAACATGTGCTGGGTATAAAAAGAGATGATTTATCAGCAGACCCTTTTTAACAGCTGGGGGTTGTTGACCAAAAACATGTCTAGCTGCGTGAAGAGAAACCTGGCTCTTTTAAAATTACTTAGCAAATCATCCCCGCAGCAAAGGAAGGCTATACTGTGTTCGGCCTCTGACGATTTAGTAGTGGCCATCTCAGAAATAGCACTCAATACCTTAAAAGGAAACGTGTCTTTGATGCAGAATCAAGTGAGCGTGCTGAAAAAGAAACGCACACTTATAAAAACATTGTCTAATAAAAGGGTCTCGCTTAAAAGAAAGAAGCATCTGGTGAAGCAGTCTGGGGGGTTTATTGGCCCTTTGTTAAGTTTTGCTGTCCCTCTGATAACAGGGCTTTTGAATAACCGATAATGGAGTATGCAGAAAAAATGTACCTGGTGCCCAGCCATCAGCTGGAGCAATTAAGGACTCCCCCTCCAGTGGAGGAAAATATCAGAACAACCGCAACTCGCTTACTGGATGCTGAAATGAAGTCTGTTCTTCAAAGGACTGACTTCGCTGAATACAAAAAGGCTAAACTCTACAGCACTGTGCTTCAGAGGTACCTAACGTATGTGAGGCAAAGTGATGCAGATAAAGGGAAAATAAGTCTATTTCTACCGGAACAGAGTGACACCGCCAAACCTCCAGAAACAGAAACACCTCAGACTCTGTGGTTCAGGAAGTGTTGGATAATGTGAATAAGCGTTATAAGAAAAACGCTTCAGTGTTGCTAAATAAGCTGGGCCAGGATAAAACTATCGCTTCCTGGAATGATAAAGGTGCATTTGTGTACAAAGGCTCGGTGGTTAATGGTTCTAACATGCTTGACTTAGTCAGAGCCGTTACCCAGACGCGTTCTGTCCCTAGCAGACATGTACCTACAGGGTGGGATGTGTTTATAAATGCCATGGCAGAACTAAACGTCCCATCTTCCATCAGGGGCAGTGCAGACAACAGAGTTCTTTTGGAATGCCTGAAGGCCTCAGCTGCTGACACTGGGATGGATCGAGAAACACCGACTCCTTTTTTGCCTTCTAAAAACGAAAATTGGCTAAATTATCTGAATGGCTCAGTGTGTGAAGTTTGTCATGTTCTAAAAATAAGTTTTGAACTTGATCACGTTTTGCTTAAAATAAAACAATTTTATATTCATATATTAAATGTCTTGGTATTTTTTCTGAATTGTTCATTGTTTTTAAGAACAAAAATTAAGAAAAACAAACAGCAGTTGCCTTTAAACCCCTCACCTGGGGTGCTTTATTGAGCAACATGGCTATGAAAGTCATTGCAGGATACGCATGTCTGAGTTTGCTGAAATATGTTTTGAGCAAGACTAGGTATGCCCAAGTATTTAAATTTATTTTTTACAAAGTTCATTGCCATCTGGTCATTTTGCATTAAGTCATTAGAATACATTTTTAAAATCTGGTCAAAGATAAACCCTTGCTACGGTAATAGCTGCAGGTGACAGAGAGGGGGTGTTGTAATTGTCTAGTGTGAAACACAATGTTGGTGGCATTTTTGTTTAAAAATTTCATAATGATTCTAGGAAACAATGCACTGTTCAGGGGATGCCCCTATGAATCAAAAAACTCTCCGCAGTTACACTCCGCCAGATACAAGGCAAGCCAGTGTTCACCTGGTTGGTTGTGAGGGTGCGTGTTGACCACCAAACCTAGGGGTCTCTGAGAGAACCTGCCATCAGGGAGCCAATCACAAGGGAACACATCCAAGAAATTCTCTTTTGTATAAGGGTCTGTTGATAAGACACGTGAGAGCTGCACGGTGTCCATCTTCACATGTAATCAAACAGAACGTTTCTCCTCTGATTTATCTCTATGATGTTGTCAAAAACCCCATACATGATCATATTGACGGTGACCGTCAAAGCCTTCCCAAAGCGTATCTCTGCTCTGAGGTTCCCGGTTTTAGTCAGCGAATAGTGGTCGGCGCATTCCTGGTCAGGAGAGAGATCGAAGGCAAACAAGGTGTAACCCCATGCAAACTCCTCACGGTCGATTAACAGAGAACGATCTTTCATGTGTTTGCCTGCTGTCTGTACCAGATTCATGTATTCTCTCACACAGCAGCCGGCCTCAAAGTCTGGTTGCAGAGGTTTGGTTGGTATCTGTTCACCATCCACATACAGGGCCACAAAATTAATATCATAATGTTTAAAATAAAAGGGGTTTTTAGTGTAACTTCCGCTAAAGGCGTCATTATCCACAAACCCTAGGACAAGTATTTTGGGTAACTGTCCCAAGAACAAGTTCTCCTGGTTGCTGACCCTGCTGCCTGCGGGGATGCTAAACACTTTCATTCCCACAAGGTCCACAGGGTATTTAGCATTAGCGGTAAGCAGGGCCTCCGCATGCCCCAGACGGACGCCCGGGGCCACACGCACTTTCTTCACAAAGAGGGAGGCCGATATAATGCGCAGTTTAAAACCCTCAGCCACATTACCCATTAAACAAAAGGCCTCTTTACTGTGTGTTCAATTTAATTTTCACATCCACCCTGTTCAACAAAAGTTTTTCTTGAAAAAACAGGTCGCTGTGTAGATGACCCAACAACTCTACTGTCCTGCTCTGGGATGTCAGCCTTGCACGCCTCATAAATCCTAGATTCTCACCATCCAGCTCTGTTTTTTTGTGTTGTCCAGGAGTGTCTTTGTAAAACAGTCGGGCGGAAAATTGTGTAGCGAGGGTGTCGTCGCTGTAATTGAGAACCAATTTGATAAAGGCCCTGTAAGGGTAACAGTTGTTGATTTGGCTTACTAGGCGGTCTCCTAATGTAACGTCCAATTGACTGAAAATAGAGGCCACTGGGTAATTCACCAGACCTACCACGGCATCCCTGGGGAGTGCAGTCCTGTCTCCTTTTACTATCTTGCAACAAAGGTAGAGTAGCGTGTTTAAATCCATATAATCTATGCCATTCCCTGCTATAAAAAAGTCGATGGGGGCAGTCTCTGTCACGGCTGACAGAGGTGGCACCTTGATGTAGATGCTTTTCTCAATGTTGGTCTGCGTAGGGGCTATCTGAAACAAGTCTAGTTCGGATTTGGTACACTCTTCCGACCCGCAGTGAACGAAAGCCATGTTGACTAAAATATATCTTTTACCAGGTACAGAGCGTGTCCTCTTTCTCCCTGGCTTCCTCTTGGACTTTCCCTTATGGCCTGTCCTGCGTGTCAAGGCTCTTCTTTTAAAGGGTTTCGGGGGGGCCTGTGCATCGCGGGTATGACGCATTTCTCTTTCTCTTCCTCCTTTTAATATACATCAGCCCTGACCCTTCCTGTGAAGCCGGATTCCCCACCTTCTCCAGGACAGCCTGGGAAACGTGGCCTACCACATCTCTGGCTATGTTTTGAGTGGCTGTTTTTACGTGGGGTTTAATAATCTCTAGCCCTCTTTGCAAAAGCGGTACAGCTTTCGAAAAAGGCTATGGAATATTCCGCCCATGCCAGCCCCATACATCACAGGGGCTCCGTGATATCCAGGAAGGGCGTATCCAGCCTGGGCTTTGTAATAGTTGCTGTAGACTTTGGGGTCACCGTAATTTTTTACGATCGCCATAATAGTGTTTTGCTTTATAGAAACCTCGCTCTTTCCGGGAACGCAGGTGCAGCTTCACAATCACCTTGCCAAAGTGAAATGAGACGCGCCTGTTTTGATCTGTCTTTATTTCAGTGGTGATGGTGTCGATGTGGTGTTGACTGATGGGTACGTAATGAGGCTTATTGTAGGTGATGGTAACAAACTCATTATTTCCTCTGACAGGGATGCAGCATAACAGGGGGACAGAAAAGTCCCCCACAAACTGGTGTTCTACAATATCCGTGTATAGATACAAGGAGTTGAAACCCCCTGTGATGTCTGCTGAGAAGGGGCTCTTCTGGACACTGGGCCCGGGGGCCAAACCCAGAATGTTAGCTAGCTCCCCGATGGTAGAAAACGTAGCAGTAGCATCGGTGGATTTAAGTCTACATTTTCTACTCACCGGGTCATAATTCATGATCACATCAGGCGGTCCAGAATGACGTGCCACAATGCTGTTCATGTTCCAATAATTAGGGTATAGTTGAGTAATAACCTCGTCGTACGATATAACTCCATGATTTATCTCCAAAGGTGTTTTGGAAAGGGGTGTCCTCAGTAATGTTGTTCCAGCTGTGCAGATATTGTATTTCCACTAGCCCCACTTCCCAGGCACCCGGGAGATCCAACGGCTTTATTAGCTGTATCGTAAAGGCCGAGCTGGTGTTTTGGGGAAAAACCCCAGAGCTGGCGTTGCTGGGCAAAGTGATGTAGAAGCCACCGTCCCCCATTTCTCTCCTTGCAGGTGAGATTGTTTTTATTCATGCTTAAACATTACAGAGTTGAGAAGCTTCTACCCAACTGTTAAATTTGTTGGGCCACCCCAGCCATTTCACCAATAGCTGCTTTTTTCTCCCTTTCCCTTTCTCTGCTAGAACTTTTTCAATCCTGTAAATCCTGTCTTGTTTGGGGTTCACCTTTTGTAATTCTTCAGGGTAAAATGACCCCGTCACTGTCTCACCCTTGTAATCTTTAAATCGGTAGACCCTGGTTAAGGCTTCATCCACTATGAATATCTCATCGGTAAACATTTGTTCATAACCTTTTTTAAAAGCACCTTTGGTTTTAGAGAGTCTCACGTGATCCCATTTTCTAAAAGGAACAACAGCCTGCTTTATTTTAAAATCATCTCCATAAACAGTTTTCCAGACCTTCAGAGAATTCACATCAGCAGGTCTGGTACGTATAGTTCTGTGAAAGCTCCAGTTGTAACTCTTTATAAACTCAGATAACACGTCAATGTAGCGAAAGGTATTGTGGGCTGTAAAATATCTCCACATCCTAAGATTTTAAAATTCTGTTAAATCGCTCCACAACCCCCGCTTTGACTTCATTGTTAGTAACAAAATGGTGGACACCATGCCGCTTTAACAATCCACTTAAAGGTTTGTTTAAAAATTCTTTTCCCCGATCAGTTTGTAATTTTTGAGGCACGTGACCTTCACTGAAAATAGCTTTAAAGGCCTTGGCTACCTCCTTGCCTGTCTTGTCCTTTAGGCCTAAGGCTCAGGCATATTTTGATAGAATGTCTATCACTGTTAAAATATACTTAAAACCGCTGTTGTGTTTAGAGAACCAGTGCATATCCACCAAATCTGCTTGCCATTGTGCATCCACATCTGAGACAATGGTCTTGTTTCTTTTAAAACGTATTCGAGCAGGCTTGTGCAAAGAGTAAGCGTCCTGGTCTGAAAGCCATGATGTTACCTGTCTTCTGTTCAAAGTTTTACTGTGCTTTTTGACTGCTTGAAACAGAGGGTTCACCCCACCAAAGCTGCCAACTTCCCCGGGGGTGTAATATATTTTCTCTAATAGAGCTATCTGCGTAGACATGACTACTATTTGTGTTAGTAAAAGATGCTGTAACTATGGAAGGAACATTTTACATGCTTGACCAGCTTTTTCCTTAGCCAGATGGTAAGATAAATTAATACATACTTCCAACAGCTTGAAAAATTAGAACCACCATGCTTGGGCGTAACAAGATTTCTCAGAATGCTTTGTAATCACCATTTACATTACAAATACAATCCCATTGAATGGTTTTAGCAATGGAAGACAAGAACCCCTGTCAGAGATCTCTCATAATTCTTTGATGATTCTCTTTTCTGCTGCCGCAGTGTCAGTGTTCCTAATTATACAGAGCTGTGAAGAGTGTGACACCTTCCCCAACGTTTATTTGTTTTGGGAGATTGATTATCATTATATTAAGTACAGTTGGACTGATAACACTTTCTTGTGAGCTACCTGTGCCACCTCTTCCCTACATATTCCTTTTATTCAGAAAGTCTTTAATCTACCCACGTATTCTTCCTCCTATCCCTAGTTCATAGACTCACAGATACTATAACTGAAAGGGACCTCGAGAGAGCATCAAGTCCAGTCCCCTTCCCACACAGCAGGACCAAGCACTGTCTAGATCCTGCATAGTCCTGTCTTTTGTTTCAGCTAGACCAGACTAACATGGCTACATCTCTATTACTATTCTCCCTGATAGCTGTGTATCCAACCTGCTTTTAAATATCTCCAGTGATGGAGATTTCACAGCCTCCCTAGGCAATTTATTCCAGTGCTTAACCACCTTGAGTGTGAGGAAGTTTCTCCTAGGGTACATCTAGACTACAGGCTTTTGTCAACAAAGCTTCTGTCGACAGAACCTGTCAACAGAAGCTTTGTCGACAAAGAGCATCTAAACTACATTAAGCAGATCGACAAAGCGATCTGCTTTGTCAACAAAGAGTGTCCAGACTGCCGGACGCTCTGTCGACAAAAGAAGGCACCCAGAAGTGCTTCTGGAAGGTCACAGGGGCAGCCTTAAAGCCCAGGCACCGCTGCACGCTCTCTGCAGAGACACGTGCTTAAAGGGACCCTCCTGGACAGCCGTTGCTCTGCTCCTGCTTCTGGCTTGCCTACCTCCTAGAGAGAAAGCAAAGCTGCTGCAATTTTTGCTCTGGTTGCCCTGCTTCCTCGGACACCACAGCAGTTTATTTTCAGGTTTGGTTTTTGGCTTTGCACTTTTGTGCTTTTTGGCCATGGAATCTGAGCTGCCCCTGGGCAGGCAATGGCCCCACACCGTGCTGCTGGAAGTTCTGCTGCATGCTCAGGAGAGCATCGTGACGTTTGTGGCAGCGCTGGATTCTGAGCCCAGCTTTGAGCCCCTCACTCAGGCTGCAGCCCTGCTGCCCTTGCCCCCGAACTTATTTATGGAGAGGCGAGTTTGGAGGCTGGACACCAGTTCTGACTGGTGGGACCAGCTAGTTATGCAGCACTGGGGGGACAACCAGTGGCTCCGAAACTTCCGGATGCGGAAGGCCACCTTCCAGGAGCAATGTGCCTGGCTCGCCCCTGCCCTGCAATGCCAGGACACCCGCTTGCGGGCCGCCATCCCCCTGGAGAAGCACATAGCCATTGCCCTGTGGAAGCTGGCCACCCCTGACAGCTACCGTTCCATGGGACATCATTTTGGCGTGGAGAGGTCTACCGTCGGGGCCGTCTTGATGGAGGTAAGTCACTCTCGGGGGACAGTCAGGACCAGGCACAGGGAATGGGGGATGAGGTGGGAGTGGTGGAAGCCTGCCTGGCCTCACCCTGTGAGGGTGCGGGGGCCACAGAGGGGTTGCCTGGGGGGGGGGGGCTCTTGGGGTCTGGGAGGGGAGGGGTGGAGGGGCACCTCTCACCAGCTCACCCAACTCCTCTCATGTCCTCTTATGTGTGTTTGTATGTGTCCCTTTCTGCAGGTGGCAATGACCATCAATTCTGAGCTGCTCCACAGGACTGTCTGCCTCAGAGACCTGCCTACCCCACTGAGCAGCACAGTGCATTAACCGAAAGGGCTACTTTTCCATGGTGCTGCAGGCCCTGGTCGACCACCGGGGACAGTTCACTGACATTTGTGTTGGGTGGTCAGGCCGGGCACATGATGCCCATGTCTTCCGGAACTCATACTTGTACCGCAGGCTGCAGGCTGGGGCATTTTTCCCAAAGAGGAACTGTGCAGTGGGGGATGTGCAGATGCCTACGTGCATCGTGGCCGACGTGGCCTACCCCCTTATGCCCTGGCTCATGAAGCCTTACACTGGCCACCTGGATGCGAGCAGGGAACTCTTTAACTCCCGCCTGAATCGGGCTTGCTTCCAGGTGGAGTGCGCCTTTGGCCGGCTGAAGGGCAGATTCAGATGCCTACTCATGCGGCTGGACATGGGGGAACAAAACATCCCCGATGTGGTTGCAGCATGCCTTGTGCTGCACAGCCTGGTGGAGAGGAAAGGGGAGGCCTTCCTCCCTGCGTGGGGGACACGGGCTGATGTGGAAGGAAGGCACTTTGAGCAGCCCCGGACAGCTGCCATCCGGCAAGCCCACCAGTTGGGATGCAAATCCGAGAAGCCCTGAGGGAGCAATTCTCCCATGGAGGCCAATGAGTTTCCCCAGGGCCTTCCAAATGTGGGATTGCCCCATGCCCCTGGTGCCTTCTTCCCCAAAACCCCTCCCGGCCCCGCATTCACACATTCTACTCCTTCGTCACACGCTGAGAACAGAGACAGGTGTGGGTGAAAACATTTTATTGCACTGTTGCTTTTTTGACCAAATTAAATAAGAAACTCTTTTTTTCAGAGAAAATAAACTGTTTGCTAACAAAATAAAATGCTTCCCTCAGTTACTCTCACTGGTGGGAGGGGAGAATGTCAACCAGGAAGGGGGAAGGGAGGCTGAGGGCTGAGGGGACTACCTGGAGGAAGAGCCCCTGGCAGTTTGGCTGTGGAGGCCTTCTCGCACCCGGCTGCACATGCCCAGTCAGAATTGTCACTTGCAGTTGTGATTGGGTTCCAAGAAAGAAATGGGGTCCATCTAGAGATCTCTAGGAGTGTCCAATCCCAGCTAACAGTTTCCAGGGGACTTTACCCCACTAGGAGAGTTTAGAAGCAAGGGTTTCATGCCCCTCTGAACAAGATGGATTGTAGGGGAGACTGTCCATCCCACAGAGCTGTAATGTTCCTCATCCAGCAGTGCATTAAGGCTGCCTCCCTTCCTACGACCCACTCTCTTCCCAAAGTCTTATATTTGCCTTGTAGTACTAAAGGAAATTAGAATAACTGAGTATTCTTTCCCTCTGGGCTCAGCAGACAGGTGCTTTCTTTCCAGTAAGAGGTCGCTGCAGTTCATTTCCCCCAATTGCTCTCAGAGTAGATTCCTCTCCCTATCCTAAGCTGTCTAGCTTCCTTTTAAGCTCCATTCCACTGGGGTGGACTCTGCAGCTGCAACTGGGCAGGGGGTCACGTGGGCCCAGCGTCACTCTTTAATCCCTTCAGTTCCAACACCCCCATCGTCCTTTTTACTTTTTTTTATTAGCTTCCAGTTTGGTTTAGATTGAAGATTGCAGAGGCAGCAATTCCTTCCTTAATAAGAACAAGGAAAATAAGCATATACAGTATAATACATAGTACATTCAAGGGTCATGTGGCAGCGCAGGAGCACTCTGTTCCAGAAGAGAGAGGATAGCAGGGGGGTGCACATCACGGTGAAGTCTGTGGTGTGGTCTCAGGTCTCACAACTCCCTCCCCCAATGCCTAAACCTTACGGCTAAGACAATAGCCCGAGTGTCTGGGGCAGCAGGGCCTATCAGCCTGAGTCAATTAGGACAGTCCCTTGGGACAGGGCAGCATGGCCTCACAGCCAGAGCCTTTGATGCATGGCAGGACAGCCTAACAGCCAGAGCCAATATGGCAGACCTTTGATACAGGGCAGCGCAGCCTAGCAACTTGAGCCAATACAGCAGCCTTTCAATACAGGGCAGCATGGCCTAACAACCAGTACCAAAAGGGCTGCCAAAAGGGTGGCTGTAACCCAGCCCAACTCCACCAGGCCCTGACCCAGGGCCCTGGCAGTGGTGGAGCAATCCGCCACTGGCACAGCGGGGAATTTGACCAAAACACACTGAGCTCACCCTGGTGGGAGATACCACTCCCTCACTGGGTCACTTTCTACTGTACTCTCTGGTGTGGTAGCCCATGAAGCTTCAAGATCTCCAGGCTCCTCAGTACAGGTTTCTCCCTGGGCCTCCATCGACTTGGAGGCTTATTTTGATCCTCAGGGTCTTCAGTTTCAGAGTCAGTGGGGGCTGTGGCTTGTTCTCAGCTGGAGCTTCCACTGCAGTTCCTTCCCTCTCTGTCATCCTACCTAGAGTGGGCTAAGCTGCTTCCCTTTATACTGGCCCAGCACTTCAAGCATACCCAGTGCGGCCAAGGGTGGGGGGGAAGACTTCTTCTTCCCACAGTGTGGCATTAAACCCTTCCGTCCTAGGGCAGGGTATGCACTCTCTGGCACAGACTAACTGTTGGGCCTATTCTATCTCCATGAACATCAAGCAGCACCTTCAATATGGACTGTCTATAAATAATGAATATACAAATGGCTTTATTTAAATGGCATCTTTCCTTCAGTAGTATTCTAAAGTACTTTGTAAATACATAGGAATTGCTTTGCTCACGGTTAACATTAATCAATTTTTCAATATCAGAAGATCTATGGTAGATAGCTCTACACAAGTAGCTTTGGTATCAGGGGAAAGCTGATGCAGCAATATAGGAAAAGGTTTCTTTCTATTCCATTTTTCTTCCAAGTGTTATACCTGGAGCCAATAATCCACATTGGCTGGGCAGTGAGTCAACGAGTTGCTTTTCAGTTTCCTGCATGGAATAAAACTCTTCTGTCTCTTCTGTTTATTAACTGACCACAAACCATTTGTGCTTTTGATCAATAACCATGATACAGATAATGCACCATTCTGAAGTCAGCACTTTTTGATGTGATTGATGAGATTGTTAAAACAGGAAAAAGCTTCATTGTCCCTCACACTCCTTGAGAAAACACATGAAAGAAATAAAAACACCCAACAGAAGACAAAAAGCTGTTGAAGGGATGGCTAGTAAATGTATACAAACTAGGGGTAATAAGAAAAGCAACTCAGGGATAAATTTACAAATAATCCTTAAATACATGTTGAAGTAGGGGATGCTTTAGTTACAGGCAAACTAGCTAGAGAGGCATAGAGTAAATGTGAATGGTGCTATGAACTTGGTAGTCAAGTTGCAATGCTACTTGCTCAAATCTGGCCCTTCCCTACCTCCCCAGCTCATCCCATCACAATAAATGGATGACTGGACCAAATCTAAGTGAGGAGTGCTGCAGCCTGGTGCCCCCCCCCCCCCGATTTCTACCATAACTACCATATCATCAGAAAACTCACCATGACTCCCCAGCAGGTCATATGTGTCCACCCCAGAGGCACTACACTGCACCCAGTTGAGCACCTCTGTGCTGGGGGATAGGAAGGGATAGTACACTGAAATCATCTTTAGTAACCTCTGCAGTAAGGGCTGCCCAAGGTGTGTTCAACAGGTTATTGGAAATATAAAGAAATGATATTTTCAAAGAACTGTCATACAGTAAGTGATGGACTTCCTGTTTCACCAAGAAAAGACTTATAATAAGTTTATTGAGGACTGAAATATTTGATCAAATCCAATAAGGTCACCAGCAGCTCAGGATGTGTACTGTTATGACTATATGGAGCCTAGGTCACAAGATAAGTGTTTTTATGTGAGCTTTGCCAAAGTTATAAGTTCACCCAAAGAAAAGGGCTATTACAAACTAGTCTGTTGACAGAAAGTGCTTTGTACCTGGTGCCATCTACTTGTGTAAATTACAAAGAAATTGACATTGGTTAGTCATTGTCTACCATTCCACATTTACTGAGTCAGGTACTATGTGATAGCCAATATTAATCAATTAATAACTGATAGTGTGACTCATGACATCGTGAGTTTTAGAATGCACTGATGGCAGTTTTCATTATATTTAACTTTTCAGGGGAGGAATTTTATTACTTTGTTTTAGAGCTTTGGAGAGCTGTGATAGGGATCAACAGCATTTAAATAAAAAAAAACCTTCCCACTTTGGATCTAGATTAAATTGTTTCTAAATCAAACCATTTAGGGCTGCAGCTAAAGAATTGGACAGGAATTTGATAGAATGTGTTTAGATGAAGTTCTGTAGTAGTGGATTTTTAGGCAAGATCATGGGACATATCCGAATTGCAGTTGATACAGCTCAGGAAGTTGGTTTTACGATAAAGTAATGCTGTCCCTTGTCCTTAAATACTGGTAATTCCCAGTTTTAATATGTCAGTGCAATTTGGAATAGCTCAGGATTGCTGTAAGGCAGGGCTACTCAACATGCGGCCCATGGGCCACATGCGGCCCGCGGCCCATTTGTTTGTGGCCCGCAGTGCAGTTTGGGTTTACGCAGAGTTCAAAGATGGGAGCCAAAACAAAAAAGTAGTCACTATAATGGTCTTCTGCTGATATGCGTTTTAATAGTTAAATTCCTGGACTGTCATTGCTCATTAAAAGTGCTGTCATATGGGTGGAAACCGGGGTAAATATTGCATTTTATTAATATCAGCAGAACTGACTTACATGGGGCCTGTGTGTTGTGTAGTCTTGTCTTAATCTTTGTATTCATGCCTGTCAGTGTGAAAGAAGCTATTTGCATATATATGTAACCACACTTAAGTGGCGGCCCTCAGCATGTGCTGTGAGTATCATTGTGGCCCCTGGGGCTTCCAAAGTTGAATAGCTCTGCTGTAAGGGCTCATCGCCATAGGAATATCCAGGAAACCTAATCCAAATAACTAAAACTGTGACTTTGAATTGGATTAGTTAAACCATATTAAATACTATGCGGACAAAGTTTCTCAGAATTAAGGTGCCTGTAATTCAGTCAATCTTAATGCACTTTGAAAGTGAATAAGGGAAATTCACACAGGAGTTTAATGTGGTTTAGCTAATCCATTTCTACGTAACACCTTTATTTAATTCAGATTTACTTTCCTGGGTGTTTTTGAGTGGAAAAATCCCAAGTTACACTTGGATGTCCATGGTCTCGTATTTAAGAGCACTCCGACCATGCTGCTCCCCTCCTTACCCTTTCAACCATCACTATCTATGTTTCATATACTGAAAAACTAGCCTTAGTGTTTGTGCATCATCCAGGGATTCACTTTACACAAGGATAACCCTGAGTGGGCTGGGAAGATGCTCTATCTACCCACTTTGTGCTGCTAGAAAGTGTTAAAGAAGACAAGCATAGGGGAAGATCACCCAATTCCTATTTAAAAGCATAATATAGTATTTGAACTGTCTATCTATAGCACTCTTTGCAAAATATTGTGTGTTTTTGTATGTTGTTTGGAGGATTCCAACTTTCTTTGTTGTGCAACAAAGAAAAAATTGTTCTAATCATTCAGTAGAAATTTATTCTGAACTTTCAAGGTACTTTTTTGAATTGGAGCCATGGATTCCTTTATGAATCTCTAGGATGACAAACTAGTAAAATCAATTGCATAATTTAATGGTGATTAAATTATGTGTAAATATTAAGGCATTTTCCTTTTTCTGTTAATTGAAAGAATGATTCTCTGTTTGAGAACACTGCTGTTATGAAGCAAAGGCATTAAGAATCTGGCATTTTATTTGTGAAAGAGAGAGGGGAGTCATCAGCACATGCTTAGACTACAAAGAAGTTCAGGGACATTGTTAAAATGAGAATACTAAATTTTCTCTCTACTTTTAATGACAGTTTTTTCCTATATGTATCCCCCTTTTCCCATTCTTTACTTATGCCCTGTAAGTGGGATAAATTTGGGGACAAATGAGGAAAATGTGGAGGGTTTACTTAGATGAGACAGGAGTCAAAGGAGTAATGAATTGTCTGGATTGGCTATAATTTTGAATTATTTGGGGTCTAATATTATTGCCTGTATAGAGAGCCTTTTGTACTTTTTAATGCCCCAATCCTGCAAAGACTTAACATATACTAAACTTTACCATACTTACAGTCTTTGCAGGACGGGGGCATTAAAAAATAGTCTCACTGAGACAGAGTAGTCTCACTGAAGTTAAAGGATCACTCACAATATATAAAAACAATTACATGTGTAAATCATTGCTGGATCAGGATCTAAATCTGATTGCCAGCTATAGGAAACCCATATACAGTATAAGGTATTTCAATGTTGCAAGCCAGAAACATTTAGAATTAATTGGAAGGAAAAATTCTTAATTTATGAATTGCTATTGTGAAATATATTGTATGATAGTTTTCAGTTTAAGTTTTTATTTCTAACAAGATTTTATTAAGACTTTAACAAGAAAACAGTTGATTATTTATTTGAATGGAATGGGAATTGTCATTTTTGCTGAAAAGTTGAAACTTTAAGATAAAAAGTTTACAGATTTGTATGTAGGTTTCATTGTAATTTAGTCTTATATTTGTAGAAGAAAATCATAGTGATTTTTAAATGAATTGATTTCTGGAGTCTGTAACCCATAGCTGCAAGAAATTGCTACTTCCATGGCCTATGTAATTGAATTGGAGAATCATAAATAACCAAGCTATGATTCCAAACTCAAAGGGTATGTCTACACTGCATGCTTATTTCGGAAATAAAACTCCGAAATAGCTTATTTTGAAATAGCACATCTACACTAGCAAATTCCCATTGAAATAGCGCTGAGTTATTTCAATAGCATTTAAGGCCACCCAGAAGAATTTCAGGCAGGGTACCAGGACAGCACTCACTTCCTGGAGCTGCTTCCTGAGGCTCAAGTTTAAAGGGATCCCCCTGTACAACCATATCTCAGGCTCCTCTCCTTTGCCTACCTCCTCGAGGGACAGCAAACCCATTCCACTGCCTGCTCTGGTTGCCCTTGCAGACACCACAGCACTCCCAGCCATGGAGCCAGACCTGCCTCCAAGCAGTTGATGGGTCTGAGACCCCATGCCGTACCTCCTGCGGCAGTTTCTGCAGGCTTCCCTCGTGGCCCTGCAGGAACAGGACCCCCAGCTTATTGTCACATCCTGTCCTCTCTCCACACACTGCCCATGCAGCATGACCCCTCCCACCCTTTCCCTGCACACCGTGCACCACTACTTCTGACGACTGGACACCAGTTCCGACTGGTGGGACCGGATCATCATGGAGTGGTGGACGACCAGCAGTGGCATCAGAATTTCCGTATGTGGAAGGAGACCTTCCTGGAGCTCTGTGAGTGGCTCTCCCCTGCCCTCATGTGATGGGACACCCACATGAGACCTGCCATCCCCCTCCAGAAGTGGGTTGCCATTGCTCTGTGAAATCTTGCTACATCAGAAAGCTACTGCTCCATTGGGAACCAGTTCGGCATGGGGAGATCAACCATCAGGGTCATGTGCTATTGTCCAAAAGGATGGTGAACTGCTGGAATGGGGTTCCCTAGGGAAGGGGTGGGGTGGAGGCTCCCTCCCTGGAAAAGTTTTCAGTCCCGTCTTCACAAAGCAGTGATGGGAAATGGGGTAAGTAGATAGTTGGTCCTGGTGTGTCCGAGGGCGGTAGGGTGGGTTCGGAGACCCCTTGAGGGCCCTGGCAACCCTGTTATTCTCTGTTTGCCTCTTTCTACAGGTGTTGAAGGCCATCAATACCGTCCTGCTGTGGCGGCTCATCCTCCTGGGCGATGTGGACCCCATCGTCACCAGCTTTGATGCCATGGGGTTCCCCAACGGCGGGGAGGCCATTGATGCCACCCACATACCATCTGGGCCTCCAGCCACCAGGCATCTGACTACATTAACTGCAAGGAATACTTTTCTATGGTCCTGCAGGCTCTCATGGACCACCAAGGCCGGTTCACGAACATCAATGCTTGGTGGTCAGGAAAGGCGCACAATGCCTGCATCTTCTGCAACTCCAGCCTCTACGAGAAGCTGTACAGTGGCACTTTCTTCCCCAACCACGCCATCAGGGTCAGGGTCATGGACATGCCCATGTGCATAGTGGGGGACGCAGCCTACACTTTGCTCCCGTGGCTGATGAAGCCCTATATGGGACATCTGGACCAAAGCAAAGAACATTTCAATGCCAGGCTCAGCAGGGCCCACATTGTGGTGGAGGGCACCTTTGGGTGTCCGAAAGGGAGATTCTGTTGTCTCCTCACCCGCCTCAACCTCGGGGAGCACAACGTCCAAGTGGTGGCAGCCTGTTGTGTTGCACATAATATATGTGAGAACAAGGGGGAGATGTTCCTGCCAGGGTTGGGGACAGAGGCCGAGCAGCTCAGAAGGGCCTTTGAACAGCTGCACATAGCTGCCATCCAGCAGGCCCATCAGGGGGCTGTGTGCATCTGAGAGGCCCTGAGGGAGCGTTTCACACAAGGACCCCAGTGACATTCTCCCCTGGGCCTCCCCACAAGGGGCCTCTCTACAGTGCCACAGTATGCCTTTCCTCCCCACCCCTCCAATCCCCAGCCTCCTTTCCCTCTCCTCCTTTCCCCTTCCCCTGCTGATACAATATAGCAGACCTTCAGTTTTTGAAACAAGAAACTCTATTTTTTGATTAATTGGGGTAAATGTAGCTGGAGAAAGAACCTGGGGGGAGAGAGGAGAGGGAAGAAAAGAGGGGGAGACGCTCAGAGATCGGGCTGGGAGTGGCGCCTGCTTTGGGTGGTCCCACTGCCATGTGTGTGGGGCCCTTGGTGGCCACGGGGGGATGAGAGGGAGAAGCTGGAAGGGAAGGAGGTGGGGCAGGAGCATCCAGCAGGCAGTCGATGGTAGCAGTATAAGCTGCACACATGGTCTCGGCTCCCACAAAGGTGATGTGGTTGGGGCAAGGCCATCAGTAGCCTACACAGAAGGCCCCTTCCTACAGGGACACAGATGTCCCCAGGAGGAGCCTCACTATCCCCACATCCAAGGGACAAGTAGGCATGGAAAGGTGCTGGCCAGCCCAGGAGCCTGCGGGCAGGAGGAGGGCGACGGGGTAGCTTGGTTTCCCTCTCTGCCACACACATGCCAGGACTGGCAGTGGCAGCCTCCCACTTGTATCCCTACCTGCTGGAGGAGAGGAGAGGGTGTTGGGGGAGGCATGTGTGAGTGGCAGATGGGGTCCTCTCTGCTTCCTCCACTGCCCAGAAGGCTCCCTTAGCAGGGGCTCGGTGTCCTCTGCCTTGCTGTGCTTGCCCAGGAGTGGATGCTGCCTCAAGAGTGTGGCCCTGACCATGTGCCATGTGCGGCACTGCTGTGTGTGTGTCCATGACCCCAGCCTCCTTAGTGGTGGCTTTTGGAGGGAGGGTGTCGGACCTTGGATTCAGGACTAAGGCAGGCCTGTGCAGGAACCCTGTGAGCAGATGCACAAAGTTCCTCTCTGGCAGCCTCTTGGGGCTGAGTGCTATGGACCAGCACTCCATGTACACCAATGTGCACAGACTGCTGTGCGATGCCCAGACTGAGAAGGTCGAGCGAGGAACACACACCCCGTCGCCACCTGCCACCCACCCCCCCCAGTTGTGTCTAGGGACAGTCAAGGAGCTCACCTGATGGGCCTTCCCCAGCTTCATCCAATCCCTGGGCGACATTCTGGGAGGGTGGTACCAGGTCCAGGAACAGGGTGAAATTCTGGCTGGCAGGCATCATGGATCCTGAGGCCTGCTTCTCCTCCTGCACCTCCTCCTTGGCTGCAGGCCTGCCCTCCGGGAGGATGGCAATAGGCCAATGGGCATCTCCTGGTCAGAGTCCACAACCAGGGGAGAGGGACTGACCTTCCCGCCCAGAACGTGGTGGAGCTGATCGTAGTACTGGCAACTCTGTAATGCTGCCCCTGAGTGGGAACTGTGCTCCTTGGCCTTGGTGTAGGCCTGCCTTAGCTCCTTCAGTTTCATCCACACCTGCTCCTGGATGTGGATGTGTCCCCTCTATCCCAGGCTGTCCGCCATCTGGCCATAAATGTCCATATTCCTGTGTCTGGTGCAGAGATCGTGGAGGTTCACCTCCTCACCCCAGATCTCAATGAGATCCAGGACCTCCACACCAGACCAGAAAGTCGCCCGCCTTTTCCACCCCCAGGCAGGGGATTGGGAGCTGCCTGCAGCTGTGCTAGCAGGGTAGAGGGACTCAGGTGCAGTGCTCTGGTCTGCCATAGCACCAGGGAAGGCAGGGATGGCTGCTGATGTGTGGCATGGTGCAAGCTGGGCCTGCTGTGTGCCACACACTTTTCCCCCTGTGGTTGCACCTTTAAAGCCAGTAGGGGAAGGGGAACTATAGAGTTCTGATGAGTGTGGCCAGAGTGGCCAGCAGGGCATCTGTGGGAAGCCCTGGAGGCCCCTTATTTTGACATAGCCACAGCTGTGCTGTCTACATACACCCCATTCCAAAATAACTATTTCGGAATAGGAATAATGCCTATAAAATGAGGGTTACAGATTTCAGAACAAAACGCCCATTATTTTGAAATTATTTCAAAATAACAGGCTTGCTGTGTAGATGCTCGCATAGTTATTTTGAAATAATAATAAGACATGCCCAAAAGGCTTAGGCCAGAGCTATATGTGGCCAGTGTAGAATTAACCTCTAATGTCTTGTGGATGTTTCTGGAAGATATCAAAAATTCCCTCAGTCACTAAAAAAATCCGTCTAGCTTTTGTACCAAATCTTGGAGTCACATTTTCCTCGTTCTGCACCTGGGGCAGTGCAGCTGCAAGCTAGACCTTTGCTATGTATGGCGACTAAACAATCTAGTCCTAACTTTTTTACTATTTATTATGCAAAGCATGTTGGGATATAGTTTGTATGAAAGATACAATGCAGAATAAAGCTATGTTACACTGTCTTTATGATCTCACTACACAGAATGATGATAGTTCTGAATAAAGGCTAGAATGTAAAAAATGCTCATTATTATTACACGCTGAAGCTATGCATAACAATGCACAGGGGAAATGCAGGAAGATCAGATGTTACACATTATTACTGTTATCAATCTTCTGATTCTGAAAGGTGACTTAAAAACTATCTGTGTTAGGTGCAGGAGCCAAGTTCATTCAAGGATATTTTGTACATGCATTTCAAAGTCCATGTTTTTCATTTCCCATGTGATAATTTGGGTCCCTGGCCAATGTTAAGCATAACACTCATTGTTAAACTGCTTTCCACCATATCCCATTTGGATCTAGACATTTAATTTAAACAGTATGTTTTGATATAAAATATTTATTTTGCTTTTCTGCCACCTTGTGGCTTCTACAAACATTGTACCATTTTTAAAAAAGGCAACCACTTGCTAAGGGGTTTATTTATTTCATTATTCTTATGTGGAGTTACATATGCAAAAGGGGTTAAATTCTGCTCTCATTTACAAAGGTGCAACCTGTAGCAGAGCAGTTTGGCCTCATGAAGTCATTCTCATATAGGATTCAGTCCAACAAAAAGAAATACTACTTCCTTTACTCTACTTAGGTCGCTGGAGTGAGAGTAAACAAGCCATTGTTTCCTCATTCTGGAAACTCAACTTGCCTCTGACCCAGGTCTGATTAATACAGTGCTAATCTAAACAACAGGAAATAACATATGACATACAGCTCTACTTTCCAAAGTGAATATGTAAAAACTGAGCTGGATCCTAGTCTGCTTCACTAATAAGTCCAAAGAATTGTTAGCGAAATGCAAGTCAAATTTTGTCCTTGGCTACATCTCTGAAATCCTGTGCTGCACAGGGGAAAATGATGGCAGAATTTGACCTTTTAGAATCTTTATTATTAGTGAATTATTATATCATATAATTATCATATTATTATTATTATATAAGCCCTGAAAAACCAAGCTTGACTTTCAAGATTTCAAGGTTGTATTCACTAGGCTGAAAGTTACAGGGGAAAAAGTTTAGCCTATAAATTGCACACCTTTGATTTGGAAAGCAGTGAGAACACATAGTCACAGCTCTGTACCTTTCCACTACCATCTGGTGGGGAGCAGAGACATCACAAATTATTTGCTAGAGACATCACAAATTATGTGTGTACATGAATACATCTATTTAAAAAGTTTATGAACTAGTTGAACGTTAATCTTCAAGTCAACTATTAGTTAATGTAATCTTACATTTAGTCAGATTCCAGATCAGAGTGGATGGCTAAAAAATTAAGCTAAGAGGCTCTCTGAAATGCTACTGTTAATATATAAATTGCACTTTCCTGCTTCCTTTTCTAGGAGCAGGTGCACACACCGAAACAGCAGATGAAAGTTGGAGCCTGGAAAAAGTAGTGTTGGTACATTGTCCTGACATGCTCCAACCTACAATGCCTCCCAGAATCATCAGCTGCTAATAGAACAGGTTCAAGACTAAATATCATAAAACTTTAAAAGTAGTTTTCCATTTTGCAGGATTTGAAATGGAGTTATTGAAATTTCATAAAACACATTTTAATTAATAAAACTAAAACTTGTTCTCACCAAAACCCCACCTTTTGGTAATGAAAATGTGTTAGAATAATTTCTATAGGGTTTTTGATATAAATAAATGTAAAATATTGCAAAAAAATTGTGAAACTGGAAAAATAAACTATTTGACAGGGAACATATAATATGAGTGGGTTACATTAAAAAAGCATCACTTGTCACAGCCCAGGATTAATCCTGATGGTTACAGTCCAATATGTTAGAGGTTAGAGACTGATGAAGCAAAATAATTGCTGCTTTCTTTCTCATCCCCCTCTCCCTACTCCCAGTTATATTGCCCAGGAACAGGTGATAGGAGAGGAAGCCATATGCTTTGTTTTTGTTTTGTTTTTTTTAGAACTGGCTGGATAACAGTTATTTCAGAAATGTTAGTAGGTGGTCTTAGGATGAATTAATTATTTCAGTACATTGTGCTGGGAACCAATGTAAGACATGTCAAAATTCTGCCAGAGAAGGAGCCATGGCTTTTGAATTTTTGCTGTGGTTCATAATCTTGTATTTCTCATAATGATATGGGACCCTCATAAGGGATCAGTCATGTTCTAGTCACCTGGTGTCATATTTCCTTTGACAGCTAATTGTCAAGCAATGGTATGTGCTTAGTGGAGAGGGGTGAGACATAAGTAGATGTTTAGGAGCCAAGGTCTCATTGGCTGAGTCTACAAGGTTTTGGAATATGCGCCAGTGGTCCAACTGTAGGATTCATAGATTCCATAGACTGCTGGAACTGGAGGGTACCTCGAGAAGTCATGGAGTCCAGTCCCCTGCCCTCTCGGCAGGACCAAACACCATCTAGATCATCCCTGATAGATATCTATCCAACCTGCTCTTAAATCTCTCCAGTGATGGAGAGTCCACAACCTCCCTAGGCAATTTATTCCAGTGTTTAAACACCCTGACTGTTTGTTAGGAAGTTTCTCCTAATGTCCAACCTAAACCTCCCTTGCTGCAATTTAAGCCCATTGCTTCTTGTCCTATCCTCAGAGGTCAGGGAGAACAATTTTCCTCCCTCCTCCTTTAACACTCTTTTAGATACTTGAGAACTGCTATAATGTTCCCCTCTCAGTCTTCTCTTTTCTAAACTAAACAAGCCCAACTCTTTCAATCTTCCCTCATAGCTCATGTTTTCTAGGCCTTTAATAATTTTAGTTGTTCTTCTCTGGACCTTCTCCAACTTTTCCACATCATTCTTGAAATTGGGTGCCCAGAACTGGACACAATACACCAACTGAGGCCTAATCAGAGCAGAGTAGAGCAAAATGACTTCTTGTGTCTTGGTCACAACACTCCTGTTAATGCATCCCAGAATCATGTTTGCTCTTTTTGCAACGGTGTTACACTGTTGACTCATGTTTAACTTGTGGTCCACTATGACCCCTAAATCCCTTTCAGCAGTACTCCTTCCTAGATAGTTGCTTCACATTCTGTATATGTGAAACTGATTGTTCCTTCTTAAGCAGAGTACTTTGCATTTGTCCTTATTAAACTTCATTCTATTTACCTCAGACCATTTATCCAGTTTGTCCAGATCATTTTGAATTATGACTCTATCCTCCAAAGCACTTGCAACCCCTCCCAGCTTGGTATCGTCAGCCAACTTAATAATCGTACTCTCTATGCCACCATCTAAATTGTTGATGAAGATATTGAACAGAACTGGTCCCAAAACAGACACCTGGGTGGTTAAACACTGGAATAAGTTGCCTAGGGAGGTTGTGGAATCTCCATCTCTGGAGATATTTAAGAGCAGGTTAGATAGACATCTATCGGGGATGGTCTAGACGGTACTGGGTCCTGTCGTGAGGGCAGGGGACTGGACTTGATGACCTCTTGAGGTCCCTTCCAGTTTTAGTGTTCTATGATTCTATGACCTGCGGAACCCCACTTTTATGCCCTTCCAGCATGACTGTGAACCATTAATAAAACTCTCTGCGAATGGTTATCCAGCTAGTTATGAACCCCCACCCCCTTACAGTAGCCCCATCTAGGTTGTATTTTCCTAGTTTATTGATAAGACGGTCATGCGAGGCTGTGTCAAATGCCTTACTAAAGTCTAGGTATGCCACATCCACTGCTTCTCCCTTATCCACAAGGCTTGACATTGTATCAAAGAAAGCTATCAGATTGGTCTGACACAATTTGTCCTTTACAAATCCATGCTGGCTGTTACCTATCACCTTATTATCTTCCAGATGTTTGTAGATGAATTCCTTAATTACTTGCTCCATTATCTTCCCTGGTGCAGAAGTTAAACTGACTGGTCTATAGTTTCCTGGGTTGTTCTTATTTCCCTTTTTATACATGGGCACAATATTTGCCCTTTTCCAGTCTTCTGGACTCCTTCCCGACAGCCATGACTTTTAAAAAATGATAGCTAAAGTCTCAAATACCTACTCTGTCAGCTCCTTGAGTATTCTAGGATGCATTTCGTGAGGCCCTGATGACTTGAAGATATCTAACTTTTCTGAGTAATTTTAACTTTTTCTTTTTTTAATTTTAATTTCTAAACCTATCCGATTTCCACTAGTATTCACTATGTTAGATATCCCATCGAACTTCTTGGTGAAAACCAAAACAAAGAAGTCATTAAACACCTCTGCCATTTCCAAGTTTCCTGTTATTGTTTCGCCCTCTGCACTGAGCAATGGGCCTTCCCTGTCCTTGGTTATCTTCTTGCTTCTAATATATTTGTAGACGGTCTTCTTGTTACCCTTTATGTCGCCAGCTAGATTGAGCTTGTTTTGTGCCTTCACCTTTCTAATCTTGCTCCTGCATACTTGCTTTGTTTATTTATATTCATTCGCTGTAATTTGACCTAGTTTCCACTTTTTATATGACTCCTTTTTAATTTTTAGATCATGTAACATCTCCTGGTGATCTACCTCAGAGGTTTTAATGTACCAAGCTAAATTGATAGAATACTATGGGTACCATTTTTTAAAAATGTGTAATACACTTTTTTTTGTCAATTATACACTGACAGTGCTCATTACACAATCTGCCTGTTGATCAATTTGCTTACAAGTTATGGGTGCCTGTCACTAGGAAACTGAAAAACATCAGTAGGTTGCCTGGCTGATATAAACATAACTAGTTATGAAATATTTTTGTTAATTTTCTTAAGATAACAAGGTCCTTAAAGTAATTCTGGACGGATGAATCCCCCAATGGCCATATTGCTATCAAAACCCTGGGCCAACTCACTGTGATCTGCAAGTTTGCAAAAAAAAAAAAAAAAAAACCCCAATATGTCTGTGATATACTCCATTTGGTGCATTTGATAGCTTGAAGTGAAAGAAGTTCATTTGTGTATGTGGCATGTTGCTAAATACCAAGTTTCTTATGGGGGGCGGTAGTGGTGGTATGATACAGGTTCACTGGGAAACCCAAAGAAAAGAAAATATTCAGTGTTGCGCACTAGTCTCTCTTGCCTCAAGGTGTCTCTAATGCAGTGTTTCTCAAAGTGGTCCGTGGATCCCCTCTGAGAAACCTGCTAATGGCCGCTCCCATTTGTTGATATACCGGCTCCGCAGCCACAAAGCCTCCTGATTCACATTGGTTCTGGTTCGCTGTTTACAGCTAAGGGGAGCAGCGTGGGCCAGGCCTCTGCTTCCCATGGCTCCCCCTTGTCTGCAAATGGCAAACCTGAGTGAATGGGAGCCACAAGTCTCCGTGGCCATGAAGCCAGCAAATAAACAAACCAGAGCGGCCAGCTAGCAGGTTTCTCAAAGTGGAACTGCAGACCACTTTGAGGAACACTACTCTAATGGAAACAAGGCATAACTTTTGTCCAGTGTGCCCACCAGAGACTGAAAAACTGTAAGAAAGCTAGGTCCCACCTGGACTTATCTGGCTGAGGCCTCAAAAAGCCTCTGATAAATGCCCATACAAACAAACAAGCCCATGAGACTGAGATAGGAAGGGAGATTCAAACCCACCTAGCAGACACTGTAGCTACATCTACACTGCAGGCTTCTTGCGCAAGAAGCCTTTCACACAAGAATTTTTACGCAAAAACTTCTTGCGCAAGAGCATGTCCACACCACAAAGTGCATTGCAAAAGTGATGTGCTTTTGTGCAACAGAGTCTTCTGTTCTGCCGTTTTAGTGCCAATTTACTTGTGCAAAAGCGCTTTTCAGGTGTGGACATGCTGCAGGTTTTTGCGCAAAAACCTTGCAGTGTAGTGAGGTGCACCTAGTCCTGCTCCTCCCCTGCAGCCACAAGTCCTCCAGAGGGGGCAGCCCCACACCCAGCCCCACACCCCACCACCCCTGTGTCAGGCTCTGGAAATCACCCTACCAGCCCAGCCCGCACCTAGGCAATGGTCAGCCCCACCCACGCCATCATCATGCCACCTCCGCTGGCCAATCCCTACACTGTCCTCAACCCTGAGCCCAGCAGGAGCCAATGAGAATTCCCCACCTGCCCACATCTCAGCCAATGAGATCGCTCCTATGTCAATGGCCGGAAAGCCCGAGCCTCCGCCCCCCCGTCGCGTCAGCCCTGTTTCGGGGAAAAGAGACTGGCTGGCCGGCCCGCCCTGTGATTGGCTGCTCCGGGGAAGCCGGCTGCGCGCCCATTGGCTGCCGGCATCGTCCGCTTTGCGGGCTGGGGAAGCTCCGCGGCCTCTGGCACATCGCGGCGGCCCCTTGCCCAGGTGAGTACGGGGCGGCCTGTCCCGCAGCCTGCGCCGCCAGGACCTGCCTGAGGCACCGGCTCCCTCCGGCGCAGGGTCCGGAGCCGGGGGCGCGGGGCGCCCGGGAAGCGCGAGGGGCGGGTCCGGACTGAGACACCGAACGGGGGCCCGCGCTCAGCAGCGCCCCACCACAGGCAGCCGCCGGGGCCCGGCTCACACGGGGCGCGGCGCGGCGCGGCGCGATCCCCGCCCCCGGCCAGAGGTGCCCTTGCTCTGCTCTGCGCCGCGCTCCCAACCCAGCTGGGAGACGCCCCTGCCCCGCCCCGGCACCTGCCAGCCGCCTGCCCGCCCTGGTGCGCTGGGCGCCTGCCGGGGGCTGAGCGCGGCCGCCGCCCCGCGTGCCTGAGCGCCCAGGGCAGCAGTTCCAGAGCTTCACTGGCAGCCCGCGGCCAGCCTTTGCGGACTGCTGCTGGGCTAAATACCGGCGCGTAGGGCTCGGTTCGGGCCGAAACCAGCCGCGCTGTGTGTTTGCACCGCCGCCTTTAGTGCTGTTTGAATTCGCTAAGTGGGACGGTTTCTGTTTTCCTCTTAGTGCTGCTGGGTTACCTCCAGTGAGCGCTATTCCACTGTCCCAAAGGACAGGCTACCCTCGTCGTTTATATGTTCTCTGGACGTCATTCACTGCATATTAGAAGCAAGGTGAGCGAGAGAATATCTTTTATTGGATCAACTTCTGAGAGGTGTGTGTATGGTGATAGCCTGGTATTTGCCACCAGTAATTGCTTAGAAGTAATAAAAGCATGTCTTAATATGCCATCTTTGGAACTAAACTTCTCATCTTTGAGTTAAGTAGTCTGAATCTATTGTTCTTTAAGGGGTGTTGCAAAGCGCATTTATTTTGTGGACTCACCCTTTTCTAAAAGACCCTGAGGATTTCTGTTGAAGGGTGGTGACGGGGCTGTTGTATTTATTTTCCTTCCCTCTGGTTAATTTTAGTCTTTTTTTTTTTTTTAAACTTACAAAATTCAGGTGAGATAAGTTCTCAACTATAGGCTGCTGCCCTGGCTGCATTGGGAGCTATGAAAATTAGACAATTTAAAGCATAGTATTGTGATAACATTCTGAAGTGTGGAACAGTAGCAACTCTGAGATTTTTGGCTTACTCAGGGTGACCATATTTCCTTACACTGACTATGAGACACATAGTAAAATTACTCATTCAAGGAAGTTCAGCAGTAATCAATTGTACAGATGTTCAAATTATCAAGTTAACTGAACCTGTTAGAGTCCAACTACAACGTATTTTTATTTACCTTCTTTAAGGGTTTAGTGTTCACACAAATACTGCTCCCATCCCCTTTTCTCACACTGAGATGTATGTGTGACTGACCAATCCAGCCCAACCCATGTGGTGCTCTCTGCCCTCCATGGCTGGCTGGGCAGTAAATGGACTCACCTCTCCTAGTATCTGCCTTGGAAAGATGCAATGCCAACACTTTTTTGGGGGCGAGGAGAAGCATGTCTCTTCCTCTGATTTCTGCCAGGGTTTATTGAGCAGCAGCCTTTTGATACTGGGCAGGAGGGAAGGAACAGGAGCTGCTTCCAGCTGCAGGGAAGTGAGTGAGTGTGTGTGGGGGGGGGGGGGGGAAGGTTAAGGAGGAATGACTTGGAATATGTTTTTTGCAGAGCTCATCTCTTTCTTTGCCCTCCCACCTCGCTTCCATGTGGCTGGAAACAGCTTGTCTTTTCCTGCTCACACAGTGTGAAAAGGCAGCTAACACCTCCAGGCTGCTGCTGGCCACTGATATAACCAGCTGCCTCCTGTCCTGCTATAGTGTGGGCAGGAAGGGGGTAAGCCCTAATGATGCATTGTGCAGCAGAGCCCAGATTAAACCTGACTTCAGGGACTTCAGTGAGCCCAGCAAGAGAGGTGGCACAGCAGGAAGGGTGCCTAGGGAACAGAGCAGCCCTATGCTCCCTGGGGGCAGGACCCAGGGTGCGTGTGGGGAGCGGGGAGGGGGGTATAAAGCGTGCTACGTCCCTGTCCTGGGGACTCTAGAGTCTGCAGGTTGGGAGTGTGAAGAGGCTGGAAATCGCTTCAGCATCACCACTCCAGAACTTAGCTGCGGGATGGAGTGGCTTCCCCATACCAGTGCTATGTGGGGCTTTGGCACATGCAGACTTCAGCTCTTCCTGACCAGCACCTCAACCTACGTACCTTTGGCTAGACTGGTGCCCTGGACAAGCCCAAGGTAATGGGGAAAGTAAGGCGCCTGCCAGCCAGTCTCTGCAAAGAACACACTGCAGAGAATCAACCTCTGGTCACAGCACAAGGAGCTCCTGGCCCTCAGAGACCGAGTGCGTGCTTTGGAGGCCAGGGTGGCTGAACTGGAGGAGCTAAGGAAGGCAGAGGTGTTTGTGGATGAGACTTTCCGGGACATAGTAGGGCTGTCCCACCTCCAATCTGACAGTCCTGATGCTGTTACGGAGGATGAAAGGCTCAGGGAAGGAGAGCAGTCAATGGGAGCAGAGGGAAACCATCCCATAGTTGGGACCCTCCTTCCAGAGGGTGATGTTGTATCCTCTCGTGCCAAGGATACTTCTCCGGGGGAGGGAGCTCCAGCTGTTAGGAAGAAGCAGGTTTTAGTAGTGGGGGATTCGATCATTAGAAATATAGATAGTTGGGTTTGTGATGACCGGGAGAACCGTATGGTTACTTGCCTGCCTGGTGCGAAGGTTGCGGATCTCTCGAGGCATCTAGACAGACTTATGGGCAGTGCTGGGGAGGAGCCGGTCGTCGTGGTACATGTTGGTACCAATGACATAGGGAAGGGTAGAAGAGATGTTCTGGAGGCCAAATTTAGGTTACTAGGAAAGATACTGAAATCCAGAACATCTTTGGTGGCATTCTCTGAAATGCTTCCAGTTCCACGCGCAGGGCCAGATAGACAGGCAGAACTTCAGAGTCTCAATGCGTGGATGAGACGATGGTGCAGGGAAGAGGGGTTTAGATTTATTAGGAACTGGGGACACTTTTGGGGTAGGGGGAGCCTATACAGGAATGATGGGCTCCACCTAAATCAAGGTGGATCCAGACTGCTGGCATTAAACATTAAAAAGGTCGTAGAGCAGTTTTTAAACTAAGAGGTGGGGGAAAGCCGATTGGTGCGGGGGAGCACCTGGATCGGACGGAGACTTCTCTTACACGAGGCTCCATAGGTAGGGATTCCCTAGAAGTTAGTCAGATAGGGAACGTGGGAAATAATATATGGGCAAGGTCAGATGTGAAACAATCGTGCATAAAAAAATCCAATGTGTCTGTGAAAGGCGGACATATCAATAGTGGTAGTTTTCTAACATGCTTTTACACTAATGCTAGGAGTCTGTCTAATAAGATGGGTGAACTGGAGTACCTCATATCAAAGGAGGAAGTTGACATAATAGGCATCTCAGAAACATGGTGGAATGAGGACAATCAGTGGGACACTATCATACCGGGATATAAATTATATCGGAAAGACAGAACAGGTCGTGCGGGTGGCGGAGTGGTACTATATGTGAAGGATAATATAGAATCAAATGAAGTAAAAATCCTAAAGGAATCAAAATGTTCCGTAGAATCATTATGGATAACAATTCATTCCTCTAATATGAATATGGCATTAGGAATATATTACCGACCACCTAACCAGGACAGTGATAGTGATGCTGAAATGATAAGGGAGATTAGAGAGGCTACCAAAATAAAAAACACAGTAATAATAGGAGATTTCAATTATCCCCATATTGATTGGGTGCATGTCACCTCAGGACGGGATTCAGAGATTAAATTTCTTGATGCATTAAATGACTGCTTCTTGGAGCAGCTAGTACAGGAACCCACAAGGGGAGAGTCGATTCTCGACCTAGTCTTGACTGGAACGCAGGATCTGGTCCAAGAGGTAACTGTTACTGGACCGCTTGGAAATAGTGACCACAATATAATAACTTTTAATATTCCTGTGTTGGGAAGAACACCGCAGCGGTCAAACACTCTGGCGTTTAATTTCAAAAAGGGGAATTACACTAAAATGAGGAAGCTAGTTAAACAGAAACTAAAAGGGAGAGTAATTAAACTAAAATCCCTGGAAGCTGCATGGGAACTGTTTAAAGACACCATACTAGAGGCCCAACTTAAATGTATACCCCAAATAAAAAAACACAGTAAGAGACCTAACAAAGAACCACCATGGCTAAACAGCCATGTTAAACAGGCAGTGAGAGAGAAAAGGGCAGCTTTTAAAAAGTGGAAGTCAAATCCTAGTGAGGAAAATAGAAAGGAACATAAACACTCCCAAATTAAGTGTCATAATGTAGTAAGAAAAGCCAAAAAAGAGTTTGAGGAACAGCTAGCCAAAAATTCAAAAAATGATAGTAAAATGTTTTTTAAATACATTAGAAGCAGGAAGCCCGCTAAAAAAGCAGTGGGGCCCTTGGATGATAAAGATATAAAAGGAGCGATCAAGGAAGACAGTGCCATTGCGGAGCGATTAAATGATTTCTTTGCTTCAGTCTTCACGGCTGAGGATGTTACAGAGGTTCCTAAATCTGAGCCAGCCTTTTTAGGTGACAAATCTGAGGAACTCACTCAGATTGAAGTGACATTAGAGGAGGTTATGGAATTAATTGATAAGCTGAATAGTAACAAGTCTCCGGGACCAGACGGCATTCACCCAAGGGTTCTGAAAGAACTCAAATGTGAAATTGCGGAGTTATTAACAGTGGTTTGTAACCTATCCTTTAAATCCACTTTGGTACCAAATGACTGGAAGATGGCCAATATAACACCAATATTTAAAAAAGGCTCTAGAGGAGATCCTGGCAATTATAGACCGATAAGTTTAACATCAGTACCAGGCAAATTAGTAGAAACACTAGTAAAGAGTAAAATTGCAAGGCACATAGAAGAGCACGAATTGTTGGGCAAAAGTCAGCATGGTTTCTGCAGAGGGAAGTCGTGTCTAACTAATCTGTTAGAATTCTTTGAAGGGGTTAATAAAAATGCGGACAAGGGGCACCCAGTGGATATAATATACCTAGATTTCCAGAAAGCCTTTGACACGGTCCCACACCAAAGGCTTTTACGTAAATTAGGTGGTCATGGGATAGGAGGAAATGTCCTTTCATGGATCAAGAATTGGTTAAAAGACAGAAAACAAAGGGTGGGAATAAATGGTAAATTTTCACAATGGAGGAGGGTAACTAGTGGTGTTCCCCAGGGGTCAGTACTGGGACCAATCCTGTTCAACTTGTTCATCAATGATCTAGAAAATGAGGTAAGCAGTGAGGTGGCCAAGTTTGCAGATGACACAAAGTTGTTCAGGACAGTCAAAAGCAAAAGGGATTGTGAAGAACTACAAAAAGATCTCAGCAAACTGAGTGATTAGGCAGCAAAATGGCAAATGAAATTTAATGTGGGTAAGTGTAAGGTAATGCATGTTGGAAAAAATAACCCAAATTACACGTACTACATGATGGGGTCAAATTTAGCTACAACAGATCAGGAAAGGGATCTTGGAGTTATAGTGGATAGTTCTATGAAGACATCCGCGCAGTGTGCAGCGGCAGTTAGTAAGGCAAATAGGATGTTAGGAATTATTAAAAAAGGGATAGATAATAAGACAAAAGATATCATACTTCCCCTATATAAAACTATGGTACGCCCACATCTCGAGTACTGCGTGCAGATGTGGTCTCCTCACCTCAAAAAAGATATATTGGCATTAGAAAAGGTTCAGAAAAGGGCGACTAAGATGATTAGGGGCTTGGAAAGGGTCCCATATGGGGAGAGGCTAGAGAGACTGGGACTTTTCAGTTTGGAAAAAAGGCGATTGAGGGGCGATATGATAGAGGTATATAAAATCATGAATGGTGTGGAGAAAGTGATTATAGAAAAATTATTTACCTTTTCCCATAATACAAGAACTAGGGGACACCAAATGAAATTGATGGGTAGTAGGTTCAAAACTAATAAAAGGAAATTTTTCTTCACACAGCGCACAGTCAACCTGTGGAACTCCTTGCTCTAGGAGGCTGTGAAGGCCAGGACTCTATTAGGGTTTAAAAAAGAGCTTGATAAATTTTTGCAGGTTAGGTCCATAAATGGCTATTAGCCAGGGATAAAGTATGGTGCCCTAGCCTTCATAACAAGGGCAGGAGATGGATGGCAGGAGATAAATCACTTGATCATTGTCTTCTGTTCTCCTTCTCTGGGGCACCTGGCATTGGCCACCGTCGGCAGATGGGATGCTGGGCTCGATGGACCTTTGGTCTGACCCAGTATGACCATTCTTATGTTCTCCTGGAGGGGTTATGGAGGAGCAGCAGGTGGGAGAGGCAAGGAGGAAGACAGGATAATGAGGGGAAGCATGTAAAGAGCTAATGGGTAAGCACCAGAGTTGACACAACCATCTGGTGCCTGCTTGCATTCCCCAATCACAGCAGCTTGCAGCCAGTGCCAGCTGGAAACAAGATGGGTGGGGATGGGTCCCTGCTGACCTAGAGCCATCAGGCAGCAGAGTGTCAGGCCCCAGGTGCTCCATCTTCACCTGGCCACTGGACCCTGCTGGTAGGCGTGTGGCTGATGAGCAGGGATCTGGCCAGGAGCCGGAACCACTGGTACTGTTGAGGGGAGACAGAAAATACAGGACAACCTCTGCCAATTTTTAAGTCTAAACACCTGTAAGAGGGATTAAATATGGGACTGACCCTTTTAAAAATGAGATGTCTGCTCATTGTAGGTTTATTCAGCTAAAATTCCTCTAAGGCAAGCTTATGGAATAGGTAGGTCTGCCTTCACTTGTAAGGTTAGTTGGAGTGCTTGGGTCTCATGAAGAAATTAGTTTCACCATTGGCACTAATCTGGGAGTAGTATTGCTGGCTTTCATCCTGATTACAACTGATTCCTAGCTCAAGAGTTTGAGGAAGAGGGGGAAGATTCCTTGTTCCCTTGCTATTTTCACCGTCCATGTGTACCTAGTCAAGACAAACCAATTTAACCCTAAGAGTCGTATTTTTAAAAAATATTAATCCATTTTTCCATAAATTAAAACCATACAAGTTAGAAAAACAAATAAACATTCTCCTGTGGGATATGGAACCCAAATATTGCATTATGCTAGTGCCTGAAAACTAGAAAGAGAAACTAACGATCCAGATAGCAAAGTAAAATGAAACTGATCTCTCTGGTTGCATAACTCAAACTGATAGTTCATTTGCAATGGGATTACACAAAGCATTAGGGCTCCACATTTAAGAAAGTAAATTGCTAATCACACTTAAGTTTTTAACTTAATCTAAAATTATACTGATAACTTAATTTTTCATTTTTACAGTAGGCCTTTTTAAATAAAGAATAGAGCAGATCTCTGAATGGATGTAGTTTTGTAGACTGTAATTATCTCTCTCAGGAATGGGATCTCTTTTTTAAAAAAAAAAAAAAAAAAAAAAAGGCAAATTGTCCAATGTTTAATTTCAGATGCAGGAGTTAACTAATTTTACTAACTATGGGCTATATCTTCAGAGTAATTTAGGTACATAGGTCCAAATGTTGATCAAAATGTTGATCCTCAAAACTCTTGCTTAGCTGCCATCTAACTATGGATGTAAAATCCCATTTAATTGGTTAAATCAATTAATATTTAACTGACTAACCAATTAAAGAGGGCATGGGGGGGTGACCACTCCAGCCCAGAAGGGCTGGAGTGCCTCCCCTACTTCCCTACCTGCTGAGGCTGGGCTTGAGAGCCCCCTCTCCTTCCACTGCAGGCAGGCGCCTGGGTCCTGGATGCTGAAGCAGTCCCTGCTTGTGGTGTCCCTCCCCTCTGCCCCCGTGAGGCTGGAGGAGAGAGCTGCTCTAGCCACCACTGGTTAACTGGAACCAATAACATCACCCTTACTGGTTAACTTTCACATCCCTACATCTAACCCTAATGTCTCCGTGGGATCCTTCAACTACATGTTCTCCAGCTTGTCTTGCCTGTAGGACCCAATCTGGTAGGCGCTCTTGGAGAACACGTAGTCACAATAAAACACTGGCGATAGTGCTCCCCTTATGCCAATTAGAGCATGCACTCCTGTCTGTGTAGTATCTATAGACGAATAGTCATCTTTGACAGTCTTGAAATTACACAGCGTCTTCTTTTTCCATAAATCGGGGGTGGGCAAAAGCCACTCAGTGGGCTGGATGTGGCCCACCTAAGGCTTTGATCCAGCCTGTGTGTCTGTTCCAGGCCCCTCCTCCTAGTACATTGCTTGGGAGCCTGAGCCACGCAAGCCCTTTCAATGGCTTCTACTTAAAGGGCTCATGCCTTCCCTGTGGCCAAAAGGCACGGCGAAGGCCGATCCCTTTAAATAGAAGCAGTTGAAATAGCTTGTATGGCTCAGGCTCCCAGGCAACACGCTAGTGGCACCAGAGCTGTGAATCATTTTAATTGTTTCTGTTTAAAGGGCTCGCCTGAGCCCTTTAAATAGCAGTTAAAAGGATTCATAGCTGCCGCCCCACTGCTAGAACATTCCCTGGGAGCCATGTGCTACCCCTTTCAACTGCTTGTATTTAAAGGGCTTGCACCTTCCCCATGGTGGCAGGCAACAGCCAAGAAGGCATGAGCCCTTTAAACAGAAGCCTTTGAAAGGGCTCGCGGGTCCCCGGCTCCTAGGCAGTGTGCTAGCATGGGGCCGGAGCTGCGAGCCCTTTAAAAAGCAGGAATTGAAAGGGCTCACAGTTTCTGTCTCCAGCTAAGGTGATGCCTGGGAGGTGCGAGCCCTTTCAACTACTGCTATTCAAAGGCCCCGCCCCTTCCAGGGTGGCCCGCAACCTCTTCAAAATTTTTTGAAGCGGCCCTCGCGCAAAAATTATTGCCCACCTCTGTCACAAGGTAGTATTGTGTAAAACGTTTTTATGCTAGGTCATGCATACTGTGGGTGATCACCATTAACTTCCTTTTACAGTAGTTCCTGAGCCATATTTAAGCATGTGTATAATGTACATATTTATGAGGTTAGCTAAAGTAATGACATACTTTGGCCTTCAGTGATTTGATATATTCAAGATACCATTGATTTGCCTTTCAATTTAGAGCCTGTTTCCATTGAAGTCAAAGACAAAACTCGCATTGACTTCAGAGGGGAAAGGATTCAGCAGTTTTAACTCTTTGGAAAACTGTTTTAGGGACATTGAAGAAAGTTAGGCCAATTTAATTAGTGTAGACTGCATTTTAAAGTCATATTGGTGTGGTTGTCCTTATGCAAAAGTGGCCTTTTAGTTCACTTTAGCTTAATCCTTTAATTCAGTTTAGTTTTCCTGTCCTTAAAATGTTGGTTCCAGGTGTCAGACAGTGATTAGCTCACAGAGAAATTAAGGCCTCTTAATGGCTGATCTTTAACTTAAATCCTACATTTCTACACAGGAGAAAAAAGAATGGAAATCCTTCCAAATGCATCTTTGCTAGCACCAAAGCTGAAAAATACTCTAATCCAGTACCACAGGATTGAAGATTGTGAATGGCGAATTGCTAAGAAAACGGTAAACAATCCTGTTACAACTTCTTATATGTAATTGTACTGTTTCCCTTATGAGATGTGTAGTAGGGCATCAATTTTTCCTTTCTTCTCACACTCCTAAATAATGGCAATTTGAGAATTTTGTTACATGGTGATTTCAAATGGAATTCTTTGTACAGCAGAGAACCCAGGTCAGCTAAACTGTTGCTAGTCTGCTTTGAGGCCTAACGCTGACCTCCTTTTCTTGAGCAAAAATGTACTATGTCTTTACCTTTCCAATTATGGATACAAGTATCTCACACTAGAAACAGTTCTCCAAGTTTTCCTTAATAAACGGTGTGGACTTTCTAGTGTTTTGATTTGTTTGCTGCAAGTTTATCAAAGTGATGGGACCAGGTGTAGTAACTTAGTATTTTTGCCTGTTGCTGTGCAGTAGCAGATTTTTGGACCTTTGTGTTTGTTTTTCAAGCAAAAATTGGTGATGCAAAATCAAATATTGTCCTAGTGTAATCTGTTAGTTTACAAAATATAAAGCCCTCTCTCTTAAAACAGGAGTAGTAACAAACGTCACACAGACTATTTCCTTCTTGCGGAAAGCTCGGGGAAGGGATTTCTGTGTTATCCCCAGAAGCAGATGTCTTGCACCTTGATCTCTTTCTTGAGTCTCACAAGTCTCATAGCTTCAGTTTCCTTTGATCACTCTGACCTCTCTACATTTTAAACATGGAGAAACTTGTAGTCCAAGGCTGTTCACCAAGGCCTGGAAAGGTGGGCCTGGACATCTATTTTCTTGTGAAGTTATTCCGTATCCAAAAGAACCTCAGAGTTCCAACTGCCCAGCAAACCCATATGACAGGGTTGCTATGTGACACTTTTATTCTTTGGTAGGTTTCATCCTGAGTGTTTGTTTGCTAGAGATGAAATAGTGTAACTATTTAAATGGTTAACTGGTAAGCATGAACTTCTTATCAGTTACTGTAACAATTATACACAGGCTCCTGGCTCCCCTCCCAGGGAGCCAGCTGCCACCCCATCTGTTGGCTCTGTATCAGAGCCTGCAGCGCAAGGTGGCAGCTGGCTCCCTTGGAATGGGGCCAGAGGCTGGGAGCCAATATGCACCAGGAGCTGACTTAAAAGTAGTAGCTGATACAGAGGCAGCAGTGTGGCATGGCAGCCGGCTCCTCAGGAGCAGGGCTGGCAGGTGGGAGCTGGTATGTGCTGCTTCCAGCATGCACCAGCTCCCAAGAGCCAGCTGCTGCCTGTGCTGCAGGCTCCGCAATTTAATGCTTATACTGTAGAGCCTGCAGTGCAGCTGGCTCCCCAGGAGTGGGGCTGGCAGCTGGGAGAGACCTGCCATTCTGCCAGTTTATATCTGTGTGGCTACAATTGTACTGCTCTACTTGGTACTGGTGAGGCCTCAGCAGAAGTGCTGTGTCCAGTTCTGGATTCCTCACTTGAGGAAAGATGTGGACAAACTAGAGAGAGAGTCCATAGAAGAGAGCGCGTGCACACGCACACACACACACAGAGAGAGAGAGAGAGAGAAATGTTTAGAAAACCTCCCCTATGAGGAAAGGATAAAAAGACTTGGCATGTTTAGTCTTGAGAAAATGGAGGTTGGGGGGGGGGAGGGGAGGGGAGGGAAGAGACCTGGTAAGACTTTATATGGGAGGCTGGACTTGATGGCTTCTCTGGGTCCCTTCCAGCCCTACATTTCTGTGATTTTAGGAGATTAGCAGAGCATGAAGATCATTGAAGTCTTTCCAAACAATATTTAGGTAATTGAGTTTTCTTGAAAGCAGAAGATGTAGAGCAATAAAGGAGAAAACTACTCCTGCAGAATAAATGACTCACTTAAAAAAAAAAAATCAAAATCTAAAGAGATGAATGTCTCCGTATTCCCAGTGCTGATGAGTTCTTTACAGGTTGTCCATCCACCTTTTGAGGTTTTCTCTGAGGCTTTGATACTTCCAACTCCATTTCTGCCCAACAGCTAATTCGGGTGCATGTGAAGATTGAGAACTAGAACACATGTGTAAAATGCTTTTACCAAGTCCACGCTGGCCAGGAAAAAAAATTAAAACTTGTTAGGCTTAATCAGTTTTAAGCTCTGCCAGCTTGAATCTCTGGGTGGTAGAGACTAGAATTTAGACATTCACGTCCTACAGCTTTATGGGTAGGTCTTCACAGCATAGTTAGCTTGAGGTATAACTGAACTGTTACCCCAACCCAGCTCCCTTCCACATATACAAATCTGTAACTTAAGTCAAGTGGGGCTTTAAACTCAAGCTGTCCTGCCATTGTCAGGGAGAATGTTGGAGCTTGAGTGCTACTGAGGTTCAAGCTAGTAGTGCTTTAGGAACTCAGCCTAAATTCCTTCTGCTGAGAGATACTGCAGTCTTTTTCCTGTGTCTGGAAACAAACTTTGCATTTATGTAACTGTAAATAAATTGTGCGATATTGCTGCAGAGACTACTCTTAGATTCCTTGCTAAACATTGTCAAGGTAGTAAGTAATAAACCTGGCCTTTTAAAAATGTGAAGAACCTTTTTATTAAATGTTGTAATTCCCTGAATGTTAATAAAAGTATGATACATGATTTTTGCTTTATTAAAAAAGAAAAGGTACTATTTACTTTGACAACTAGTGTTCTGTAAGGACCTACTAACCAGGTGCCCTTGATAATGAGCCAGGGCCTTAAGATGAAATAGCTTGTTTCTGGCAAAAAGGTCCTAGTGACTGTCCACTTTTAGGAATTTTTTTAAAAAGAGTATATGCAGTGATATAAATAGAACCCTAGCATATGTCTAACATTTTTAAAACAGCCTGCTTTCCAATTTTTCTGCTACATGGCAGTACATTTTGTGACTTTTTCGTGGCATCAATGCAGTGCTTAACAAGTTTTACACAAGGTATTCAATGCAATAATTTCATGGCTAAACCGGATAGTGTTTTAACAACAACAATAATAATAATATAAAGGGATACAGACTGGTTCTGAGCCCGTTTTAGTTCCTGATCAAGCAGAGCACTTAGACATGTTCACGACACTAACTCACCAGTTGAAAGAGTTAGGCATATGCTTAAGTTGCTTGCTGAATCAGGGCCTTAATTCCAACACTTTATAGTGTACTGAGAAACACAGCTCATTTGAAACAGTGTATTTGCTTGTTATTAGTAAAAATTGTGATAGCTTATGTGTTTTCATGCCTAAAACATGTAGGATGACCTATATATAAAATTGTTGCACACTTTAAAAGCATTCATATATAATATGGTGTTCTTCCACGTTTATTTTCCAGAAAGATGCAACAGTGTGGCGGAAGCCATCAGAAGAATTCAGTGGATACCTGTAAGTTCTTACCTTCAGACTAGATAATGTCTTAAAGTCCCACCAACTTACTTAATAGAAGTTGGAAGTGGGAGGGGTGGGGGGGAGGGGAAGGGGGAGAGAGATGTGGAAAAAATCCATTAACACATCTCGTTTATCAAATTGTCAGTATAAAATACTATAGGGACAAATTCATCTTAGAGTTGAACATTTTAATGCCTGCATCTTATATACTGTCTGTACAAGACACACAACTAACTATGAAGACTCAGTGAAATTCTTGCTCCTTTGACATCAGTGGTAAAACTCCTATTGATATCAAATGCGACCAGATTTCAACCTCAGACTCTTTAGAAAAATCATCTGTTGTTCCCTGAATTTGACAGCTTACCTTGTATAATGCTTCTAATCCCATTTATCATGGAACTCCCAATGGGCTAAGAGGCCAGCCTATGATTGAGAAGAGGTTTGTATATGTGGGTTTTTTGGCAAATATGGAATTAGGCAACTTGCTGAAAGCTTCTGTGAGCATACTAAAACAGTTCAACATTTTCAATTTACTTTTAAATGTGTTGTGGTTTAAATGAAGATATTTATTATATGGTATTCTAAAGGACTGCTGCCCTAGGCATATTTTGATTGTTCATTCTCAGTGGAAAAAACCTAACTTACTGTTGTTGTTATTGCCATTTATTTGTTCTTTATAAAATACTTTTCTCCTCCTCACCCTTTTTCTTCTCCCTTTCTGTATTTCATTTCTGCTTCCCCATTCACCACTGTTCCCTCCTCCCTCTGTCCCTCCTCTTTTCCCTAGATGTCTTTCCTGCTCCTCATAGGAGAGGAACAGCAAACTGACAAGCAGTTTCAGAGATGGAGGATGTCAGTTTTTCCTCTCTCCATTTACCCATGCAGTGAGAAATACTGTAGTGATGTATAGCAGAAAATTACTGCTTACTGGAGGTGTCAAAAAGGGACAGCATAAATGGGAGTACATCTTCTTATTGACCTTTAAAATACATTTAAAAAAAAAAAGCTAAGGAACCATATCACATGGACTGAGATGAGAAGTTTTCAATTTGAGAAATACAAATGGTAGTATCAGAACCTCTCTTAAAATACACTGCAAGAAAAAGGATTGGCTGATTGAATGCATGTCTTTCCCCATACCTAAAAACTAAACAATTTATCAGAAAAGTTTATCTTCAGTTGTGTACACAGTAAGTGGAAAGCATAAACAATCTTTTATTTTAAACAGCTACAAGGCTCAAGGAGTTGTGGAAGACGTTACCAACAGAGTAGTAGATCACATTCGTCCTGGACCTTA
This sequence comes from Pelochelys cantorii, assembly GCA_032595735.1. Taxonomy (NCBI): domain Eukaryota; kingdom Metazoa; phylum Chordata; order Testudines; family Trionychidae; genus Pelochelys; species Pelochelys cantorii. The sequence goes on along the minus strand of CM064330.1, from coordinate 70,281,993 downwards.
TAGACTAGATTGGGACAGCTTAATGACTACAATGGACATTGTTGAAAAGTTTGAAGAGGTAAAGATTTGTCTTCTAGACCCATAAATAGACCATGCATTGTATGGATGCAAATATGTATTGTATAGTTCAGTATAGTCATTGCATCATTTTAAGCTGATTTTTGTGATTTTGGCTGTGAAATTAATCTATGCACATGTGTCTATACATTTTGTCTTATGAAGTAATCTCACATATATGCTCCTGTATGTAGTATTCATTTCAGAAGCTGGGTGGAATTCTGTCCCAATTCAACGTTTCCAAAAGTAAGGATCAAAGGACAAGATTTAGCAGGTTATGCTCTCGCATCTTCCTGTAAATATCTATGCTCTGAGGGATTAGTTTTATTTTTACTTCAAGTGCAATCTTTAGAGCTTTTATTCTGTGGGATGTAACCTTTTTAACATTGCAAAAGATGCATAGTTTTGGAGAAACTACCAACTGACCTGTTTCCTGTAGGATGACTTCAATGTTATCAGAATTTTGTGCTGGGAACCCGGATAGTGAATGCATTGGGCCAGGACTTACCAAAAGTGATAGGCTTGGAGTTCATTATGTTCTGAGTGTTAGTTTTGTCCTGGTTATTGGGAGTATTCAGTACAGCACTTCCAAATTAAAGGTTTATACATTGCATGAAAAATGTGACCAGTTTTCCTGGCTTTAAGTTAGAGCCTTACAGTGAAATATTTTACTTAATGTGTTTAATATATACAAAATTAGTCTCCTCTTTGGAAAGTTTTATTTTATTACTAGCTTGGCGAATCAAAAGCACTTTGTAGTGCAGTTGCTTAGTTAGTGAAAAATACTCTGTTTTATTCATAACTTTTGGGGTGTCCAATTTTAGACATCTGGAGCTTAACTTAAACCAAGGTCACTCCGATTCACTTGCAATTGCTCAATAACTCTAAGTTTTAGGCACTGAAGGCTTGATGTTGGACCCTTCATCTGCACCTTTACTGTAGATTTCTGTAAAATGAGTAGCTTAGTAAGCAAGTTGGGATGTAAGCAAGTTGGGATATAAGTAAAAGCTTTTTTTGTTGTTGTTGGAAATAAGGATGTTAAGGACTAGTCAACTATCCGATAAGCAAATGCTTATCGGATAGTTGAGTTGACTAGTAGATTCTCCCCCTCCCTTGCTGCCTCGGATAGGGGCAGCAAATGGGAGGGGGTGGGGGGGGGCCAAGAGAGGGTACTTCAAAGCAGCAGTGCCACACAGCTAATCCTGGGTTCAGCTGTGCAGTGCAGCCCCTTTGAAACACCTTCTGGGCATTTCAAAGCAGCGCCGCACGGAGCTGACACTGGACTCCATGCAGCGCTGCCCCTTTGAAACACCCAGGCGGCGTTTCAAAGGGGCAGCACCGCATGGAATTTCAAAGCGCATGGAGTCCGGAGTCAGTGGGGGACTGAGTCCCTCGCTGACCCCAGGCTCCATGAGGGTGCTGCTGCTTTGAAATGCGCAAGAGCCCCTGCTGGGGCTGGCACACCATGGGGCTCTTGTACATTTCAAAGGAGGAATGTGGAAGTGCTGATCAACTAGTAGATGGAATTATTCATTTAGGGACAAAGTGAGAAAAGGCTAAAAGTCATGTTGAGTTGGACCTTGCAAAGGGAATTAAAACCAATAGTGAAAGGTTTTATAGCCATATAAATAGGAAGAAAACAAAAAAAGAGGAAGCGGGACTGCTAATCACTGAGGACGGAGTGGAGGTTAAGGATAATCTAGGCATGGCCCAATATCTAAACAAATACTTTGCTTCAGTATTTAATGAGGCCAATGAAGAGCTTAGGGATAATGGCAACATAACAAATGGGAATAAGGACATGGAGGTAGATATTACCAAATCCGAGGTAGAAGCCAAACTCGAACATCTTAATGGGAGTAAATCAGGGGGCCCAGATAATCTTCATCCAAGAATAGTAAAGGAACTAGCACATGAAATTGCAAGTCCATTAGCAAAAATTTTTAATGAATCTCTAAACTCAGGGGTTGTACCATTTGACTGGAGAATTGCTAATATAGTTCCTATTTTTAAGAAAGGGAAAAAAAGTGACCCGGGTAACTATAGGCCTGTTAGTTTGACATCTGTCGTATGCAAGGTCTTGGAAAAAATTTTGAAGGAGAAAGTAGTTAGGGACATTGAGGTTAATGGCAATTGGGACAAATTACAACATGGTTTTACAAAAGGTAGATCGTGCCAAACCAACCTGATCTCCTTTGAGAAAGTAACAGATTTTTTTAGATAAAGGAAATGCAGTGGATCTAGTCTACCTCGATTTTAGAAAGGCATTTGATACAGTACCACATGGGGAATTATTGGTTAAATGGGAAAAGATGGGGATCAGTATGAAAATTGAGAGGTAGATAAGGAACTGGTTAAAGGGGAGACTACAGCGAGTCATACTGAAAGGTGAACTGTCAGGCTGGAGAGAGGTTACTAGCAGAGTTCCTCAGGGATCAGTTCTGGGACCATTATTTAATCTTTTTATTACTGACCTCGGCACTAAAAGTGGGAGTGTGCTAATAAAGTTTGCGGATGACACAAAGTTGGGAGGTATTGCTAATTCAGAAAAAGATCGGGATATCATACAGGAAGATCTGGATGATCTTGTAAATTGGAGTAATAGTAATAGGATGAAATTTAATAGTGAGAAGTGTAAGGTTATACATTTAGGGATTAATAACAAGAATTTTAGTTATAAGCTGGGGACACATCAGTTGGCAGTAACGGAAGAGGAGAAGGACCTTGGAGTCCTGGTTGATCACAGGATGACTGAGCTGCCATTGTGACATGGCTGTGAAAAAGACTAATACGGTCTGGGATGCATTAGGCGAGGTATTTCCAGTAGGGATAAGGAGGTGTTAGTGCTGTTATACAAGGCATTGGTGAGACCTCATTTGGAATACCGTGTGCAGTTCTGGTCTCCCATGTTTAAGAAGGATGAATTCAAACTGGAACAGGTACAAAGAAGGGCCACTAGGATGATCCGAGGAGTGGAAAACCTGTCTTATGAAGGGAGACTCAAGGAACTTGGCTTGTTTACCTTAACCAAAAGAAGGCTGAGGGGAGATATGATTTCTCTCTTTAAATATATTAGAGGGATAAATGCCAAGGAGGGAGAAGAATTATTTAAGCTCAATACCAATGTGGACACAAGAACAAATGGATATAAGCTGGCTATTAGGAAGTTTAGACTCGAAATTAGGCGAAGGTTTCTAACCATCAGAGGAGTGAAGTTTTGGAACAGCCTTCCAAGGGAAGTAGTGGGGCAAAAGACCTATCTGGCTTCAAGATAAAGCTAGATGGGTTTATGAAGGGGATGGTTTGATGAGGTAACATGATCTTGGCAATTAATTGACCTTTCACTATCAGTGGTGTATAGGCCAATGGTGGGAAGATAGGAGTTGCTAGAGAGAACTTTTTTCTGTGTGTCTTGCTCATGAGTCTTGCCCACATGCTCAGGGTTCAGCTGATCGCCATATTTGGGGTCGGGAAGGAATTTTCCTCCAGGGTAGATTGGCAGAGGCCCTGGGGGTTTTTCGCCTTCCTCTGTAGCATGGGGCACGGGTCACTAGTGGGAGGATTCTCTGCATCTTGGGGTCTTTGAACCATCATTTCAAGGACTTCAATATCTGAGATATAGGTGAGAGGATTATTCCAGCAGTGGGTGGGTGAGATTCTGTGGCCTGCATTGTGCAGGGGGTCAGACTAGATGATCAAAATGGTCCCTTCTGACCTTAAAGTCTATGAGTCTATAATATTTAACATCCTTAGTTGGAAATGCTGGCTTCATATGAACATTAAGACTTCTTTGACACTTGGTTCATTGTTTTGCTATCCTTCTGAAGAATTGCTGTGTAATGCGATATACTACTGCTGGCCAGCTGTGGAATATCATTTCCCCACGAGAGTTTGTTGACTTCTCCTACACTACTCAGTATGAAGAGGGGCTTCTAACTTGTGGTAAGATGTCTTTTTGACCACTTTTTTTTTTATTTCTTATTGTGCAACAGATTACTATATAGTTCCGTATATGTGCTAGGAATGTGAATGGGTAACCGGTTACCCATTATTTTAGTTACACACCAGTTAACTAGTACCTGAGAGCAGCCCTCAGCCTGTGGCCTGGCTGTGGGCAGAGGGCTGCTCCAGCCCCAAGGGGGTTTGGAAGCCAGCCCTCCTGCGCTCAGGGGGCCAGGAGTAGGAGCTGCCCCTCCTCCCATGCATAGCTGCTGTCTCCTGCTGCTGGTCCCTCTCCTCCACAGCATGCAGGGAGGCCAGCAGCAGCAGCCCACTTAATTGGTTTAAACCAGTTAACTGATTAACTGGAATTGTACATCCCTAGTACATGCTCTTTTGAGCCCCTTAAAATTTCCAGTTTTAAAAGGCTTCACAAGCTGCTCTATTGAAAACATTACACATGTACAAGTGTGCTCCTGTATAGCACTTTACATATTCAAAACCTTATACAAGCATTAGCCAAGCCCTACGTCAAGCAAGTATCACCAGGTAATGCACGGGAAAATTGTCAGAAAACAGAGATGCCCAAAGCTACATAGTGAATCGAGTGGAGCTGGAATTAGAACTTCTTCATAAATGGAAGACAACTCTCGTGTAAAGTTATTGCTTGTCCCTGGAGAGATGGTTTGAATGAAGACTGGGCAACCTCCAGGCTTTAAAATTATACTCATAATACCCAGAAGTAGAGATTTTTATCTTGCATTTGCTCTTCCAGACTCTTTCACATCTCCTTCCTTTTCCTCCATATCCTGCTAACAAAATCTTTATTCTAGGTCAGCCTGCTAACTATATAGTGGAGCTGTGTGTTATCCCAAGGCACAACTTATAGTGCTTTGGAAAATGAACTTTTCAACTGTTCTCCCCCCCCCCCCCCCCCAAAATGCATTTTGTGCCTTAAGATAACAGTGAGATACGCCGATGGATCTAAGAACAAAACTAAGCCTCCAAGTGTGTACATATAAGAAACATGGCTTCATGATCCAATCTTCGGGATTGACTTTTGTAATTATTTATTTTTTTAATTAGGTATAAGTCTAGACTATGGAGAAACGAGACCTAATTTTGTCCGTGGATTTAACCATCCCTGCGGCTGGTTCTGTATCCCGCTTAAGGATCGTCCTGACCAAAGCCTTTTGACAGGCTTCATCCAGACTGAACTGCGAGGGATGCTTCCTCAGTCTGCAGTAGATACTGCCATGGCTAGTACCCTGGCAAACTTTTACTCTGACCTCAGAAAAGCACTGAAAACATAATCTATTGACCTTAATTTCCATACATGTCTTGCAGTCATCTGTTCCTCTTTCCTGTATTGTATCAAAGCTTTGATTAGATTAGCAGGTGCTGTCTCAGGGGTATGCATACATCCCGAGCTCAGCATGTGGGTTTGTGTTCCTTGCTGAGCTCTGAAAACTTAGTGTGCAGACTGACCATATAAAATCATTTGCTTCCAAGGAAGATAGCTCAAAATTGAGGCTCGATCCTAGTAAATATTGAATGACATCGACTCTCGCTAGAACAGGAGGAGCAGGGGGGTACTCGTTATTTTGCAAGTTCAGTGCATCTGTGCTGCCAGGATCTCATTGACAATAGAATTTTATTGTGAATATTTTAATTTTTAAGGCACTCCTTTAAAAGATTGAGACAAAGTCTATATTTGCACGTTTCTATTTTTATACACTTTAGTTGAATGCAAAATGACATTTTAACAGTCTGTGTTAAGGCTCAGAGTGGAATTCCCCAAAAGGATATAAATTGGGTACTATCACTTAAAAATTGAGCTCTTATTTGGAAGGTAAAAATTCACATTAGCAAATATCTAAGTTATTTGCATTTCCTAAATATTAGATTTAACTACTGTATTTAAGAAGTCTCAGATATGTCAAGATACTAAATATTTAGGTGTGCATTTATAGCTTCTCAGAGTCCACTGAAGTCAAAAGGAGTCTTTCCATTGTCTTTAGTGATCGAACAGGCCCATGTTCATTAAAGCACAAAACCCTAACACATCCATCCATTATCCCTTTGTGCAATCTAGCTTTTAAAAGCAGAAATGTATTTATGTATCTAAACTTGCATCTACTGTATTTGCTACTATTAGAAACCCTAAGCTCATTTTTCCACTGTTCAATTTAAAAACAAACAAAAACAAAAAAAACATTCCTCATTTTAATTCTCACTTCTGCCCCCTATATTTTTTTTCCTTTTGGGTTATATCTTCAGATTTGTTCAAAGCTAAATACTACATCTGGATATGGTATTTTCAAGTAAAATTACCAAACATTCTCTGAAGTGAAAATTGGGAGTGACTAGCCACACTAAAATGATCAGCAAACATGAATATTTTATCTGTGTTTAAAAAAACCCAATGTAAATCTTGAACTTGGATAATCAACAAGCAGAAAGCCAAACTCTAGCCTGATTCAAAGCCATATGAGGATTAAGGGCCAAAACTTGAGGGGTATTTAGACATAGGAGAGAGATGGCGCTTCTGACAATTCTATTGGATAACTAGCTACATCTTTAGGTGTCTGTCTTTAAAAGTTTGGCCCCAAGTATTTAATAGTAACTTCTATGCATCTTTGCTTTAGGAAAAACTACAGAGTTACCCATGCAACCCTACCAATGTTTAATGGGCATTTTGTTTGAGTAGTAGGGTTTACTTTAATTGTATGGTAGATGCAATTAATACATTTTCATTTTTTGTAATTCAGCAACACAATATAGCAAGTGGCATACTATGAGTGATGGAAAACCACAGGCAGCTTAATTATCATATATGCAACAATCTTAAATGGATGTGTATTTAGATGTCATTGAAATTAACATTCAGAAACCTATGATCTACTAAGTTAATCAAAAACAACTTAGTCTCAGAGGGGTAGGTGTGTTAGTCTGTAACTTTAAAAACAACAAGCAGTGGGCACCTTAGAGACTAACAAAAATATATATAGTCTCATGAGCTTTTGTGGGCAAAGCCCACTTCTTCAGATGAGCTGGGGTAGAAACAACAGGAATCCCGAATTTGTAACAGAAAAAGAAGGGGAGGAAAAGAGTACCTGTCAATTGTAGTACTTTTTAAATGGAAACTCAGCTTTCCTCTGCAGCATTTACAACCCTAACAGTGGGCTCATTCAGAACACTGAGCAGATGTTAGTTTCATTATTGTTCAAGCTGACTAGTTTCAAAGAAGTTAATTTGGAAAACAGGCATAAATAGTGAAAACAGGTTTTTTTAAAGTCCTCAGTTTAAGGCATTTAGTGTAGATAAGTTGGTCCCAATTATATGCATTTGGTGGGGGTGGGATTAATTTTATCGTCTGTGCCTCTCCAGTCAGAGGAGGCGTACTGTGTTATATCTTCATTGGGTTTGTGTGCATGTCTGCAGCCTGTGATTCCTCACTTGTATACTCTTCTCTTCTTCCCCTCCACTTCCTCTAGATCCCAGAGTTAGGCCCTTTTTTTGGCTTGGGAACTATAATTTGCAAGGAGGCAAGCCATGACCAAGAGAAAGTGGAGCTGGAGGGTGGACTTCCCTTTCCCAAACCTGCAGGGATTTCTAGCCTTTACCAATACCACAGGTCAGGCATTCTTTCCTTCTGAGCCCCTCTGATTCCTCGAGGAAAGCGATCCAAGGGAAGAAGCCAGCGCAGACCACTCTAGCAGCACAGCGCCATTGGAATAGCACTATTAAGGATTTAGAGGAAATTCTGTGAGATCTTCTGGATTTTTTTCCAGATATAGGAAAATCTGTATAATTATGTTAAACTCCATGTCTTTTCCAGAGCTGATGCATCTAGATAGCTCTTTTATAGTAAAAAAAAATCTGGAATTATCAGTTTTCTGTTTATACTGTTCTTTTACCTTTCCATGAAGGAATCTGAACATCTAATTTATGAAGGCACTTCAGTGGTGCAGAACAATTCAAAAGGAGCACAAGAAACCCTTTTATAGGAAGGAAGGTGTGTTTATATGGCACTAAGCACTTTACAGATGAGACTACAAGGCACCTGCGCCAAAGGTTCCTGATCTAACACTCCTTGTAGTCAGGGATGTCTTTGTAGACACTTCGGTAGAATTGTTCAAGACACGCAGTGAAGATAGGCTAGTGAAGCAGAGTGAGCACAACTTGTTTTTTCCCTTTTTTTTTTTTTTTTTTCAAATGGAGAAGAATCACAGTATTTTAGGTATAATGTTTGGGTCATTCTTTTCTGTTTCCATTCTGTCTCTATAGAAGTTGCCTTTATTTGTGAAATAACTTCTCCCAATAGTATCATTAGGGATTGAAAAAGCTCAGTTCATATCTCCTCTTGAGATCTATATGAATTATGTATTTACTAAGGAAACTAGTAAATACAAAGCATGTGTAGTCATTTCTGGAATCTAGAACATCTGTTGGCCTGGTTTTTTTGTGCAGTGCACAGAGCATGGTTTCATGGAGTGATTACAGATTAAGATTCTGAACTGCAGCTCTCTCCAAGCTGCTCTCCTCTCTCTTTCTAAATAAAGTATCTGCCCACGCTCCAGTTTCAATGACAGTCTCCTGAATACATTGTCTGTCCTTATGACATTCTTGGCACAGAGACCAGCAATTAACAGTACACACTGCTGTAGTGATTTGGCTGTAGGTGTAGCAGGCTTCCTATAAAAACTGATTAGCTTGCCACATTACTGGAGCAGTGTAGGTTAGAATCATTCAGAGGCTGAGTGGCTCTACCAGGCTGCATTTTATTTATCCATGTTTAGAGGACAATGAAACTAGTTTTGTACTTTTCAGAACACGCATGAGCACAGAGCATGTTTAAGGGAACAACAAATCAAAGACTCAGGAAAGATATCAGAGACTCCGGGCCAGGTATTTTGATAAGAGCTTTAACCTCCTTTCCCCCCCCCCCCCCGCCCCCCCTAAGAACTAAGGAATTATACTATGATTAGAAGTGAGCTCGTCCTTTCATAAGTTCTTGGTGATCTTGCTGCATCTAAAACATGGCACTAAGCCAGGTCAATAATTTTTGATGGGGGCAGGGATCTACTATAAGATCTTGGTAAGTAGTCAAGGGCTGCACTCTTCTATGGAGGAGGTGCAGGTCTGGGCTGTAGATTGGGTGCAGATGGGAGCTCAGGGTATGCGATTAGGGTGCAGGAGAGGGTTTGGGAGGAAGAGGGGTTTGTGACCTAGGGCAGGGGATTGGGGTGTAGGGTCCAGGAGTAGGGGAGGATTCTGACCTAGAGGCAGCATCTAGGTGGGGGGGACAGAGTCTAGGAGGGAATTATTACCTGGGAAGGGGGGGGGCATGCAGAGGTTTTGGGTGGTGACATGAGGAAGAGAGTTGGAGTGTAGGAGAGGGTTGGGTGATAGGTAAGCACTTCATGACCAAAGCCTGCCTCTAGGAGGTTCCTGGTCCTGCAGGACCCTCTGGCAAGCTCCCTGCCTACCACAGCCCCAGGACTCAAAGTGGCTGGCTGCTCCATGTGCCTCTGTAATGCGCACTAGAGGGATGGAAGGGGGTGGGGGTAGAAGAGGCTTTGTGCACTGCCCCTGCCTCTGGCACAAATTCTCAGCTCCCATTACGCAGAACCAAGCAATGGGAGTTGAGAGATTGTACTGGGGCAAGTGCAGCGCATAAAGACTCCCCAGCACGTGGCACCATAAGGCATATGGAGCAGCCTGGGGGGGGCTGTGCCCTGCCTGAGAGGCCTGGTGGCGTAGGCCAGATACAAAGGCTTGGTGGGCCTGATGTGGCCCACATCTTGCCCGCCTCTGTACTAAACTGTAGGATTGACCTTATGCCCCAAAAAAGGAGGTTTACCGATCTTGCGGGAAAAGGGGTTTTTGCACAAAAAGAAAGTGTCCACACTGCTTGTTTTTGTGCAAAAACCCCAGCGCAAAAACGGATTGGCAGAAAATACGCAAATGAGATCGTGACTCATGCAAATGAGTCCCTCATTAGTATATTTTTGCCAGGAAAACTCGTAGTGTAGCCAGAGCCGTAGTGATTAACTGTGTTGTTGTAGAGCTCTTAAATCACCATTCTGTAATAGGATTGTTGTGTGTATAGTATTATTTAAAAATAGATGCTTGTGTATAAGCACTAAGTTTTGTTTTCAGGCCTCACCTGTTAGATGTAGGGGTGCTGACAGCCTCGTGGGGCCCCTGGGCAAGGTGGGGGAGGCCAGGTCTGAGTGCCTGGTAGGTGTGGGGCCTTCGGTGGAAGGGGTGGGACCAGGAACTGCCAGCTCTCAGTGCTGCCCAGACTGTAGCATGCCCCCTGTCCCAGCCTATAGTGCTGTCAGGAGTGCCACATGTTGCACTCCATTGGCTATTAAAAGGGCCCTTTTTAATCACAGGGCCCTGAGGCAGTTGCTCCCTCTGCCTCTTCTCCCCCCCCCCCCCATTGGCAGGCCTGGTTAGGGGAACAGTGACATTGATTCCATGGGGGCTCCAGGAGCACAGAAGTGATTCCAAAAAGACATAGAAATAAACACAGATGAGAACGGCTGTGCCCACAGGGGCAGTGCTTTCTCCTCATACATTAGCGTGCATCACTACATGGGCAACCGATGGCAGTACTGCACAGAGCCGGCAGTGCTATTGGGAGAAAAATTGCCCCACACACTCTTCCTTTGACTTCCCTTATTCCTCATGAAATGAGGGTTACAGAAGTCTGAGTAAGAAGTCCTCCAGCTCGACATTATTTCAAAATAAAGGCTTGTAGCATAGATGCACACTATTTCAGAAGAATGTCAGTTATTACAATGTAATGTTGCCATGTAGACATACTCCCAGGCCCCCATTTTACATCTGTACTATTAAATCTGTGCCTAATTAGCATCAGTTGTGTATGCTATACTAAAATTTACAGTAATTAGTTGAGGTTGCTCAACACCACACATTTTTACGGGACCCTCTGCTGGTCCTCCAGCACAGTTTGACAAAGGAAGCTTAGTTCCTGCTCCAGAATAGCACTCTCAGGGCCTGTGTTGCATTACTTGCCAAGTTAGAATTTTTGGCAGTGTGAACACTTAAGTATTATCCTTACAAAAAGGGTTATAATCTTTACTCTTGCGAACTGGTATTTCCAAATACATTGTTGGCACAAGTGGGTTCAATACTGTTGAAACCAACTGAGTTGTTCCTATTTTTATTAGGGTTGAATTTATTCCATGAGTGTGGAATTGTCTTTAGCTGATAAGAATTTATAATGTATCATAAGATTGTATTTATATTTTGAATAGGATTGTGATGTAAATTAAAATGAAGTACAACAGACTCTTGCCTTGTTTTCAGTACTTTTACAGAGCCTTATGCTTATTCCATTAGAGGCAACATTTCCATTCATTTCACAAATTATTTAATTAAAGGCAATTAGATGATGCTCTTCTAGTTTTTCCAAGAGAAAGCCATGTAGTATGTATTTTGATTCTACCACAGCAAGCTCTGCACAGGTTTTTCATGGCTTTGTGTGTATTGAAAGTCCCTTGAAAAAAAAAAGTATCTAAATGCTCTTACCAAAAGCTGGAAGGCCTTTTCTAAAACGATCCATGATATAACTTTCTCTTACCACACCATGGGGAGAGGACTATGGAATCTGACCAGTCCATGTAAAAAACAAAAATTCTGATACTTAAGCTTGTTACTGAAAAGATAGAAGAATTTGCCATCAAAATGTGTTACTCAACCTAGGCAAATGGTCCAGTCGAGTTCTGAAAAATACACTCCCTCGCTTATCTGGAAATAGTTAAATGAATCCCACACCAAGTTTTTCCTAAAAAGATTGAGTTAAAACCTAATTTGCATTATTCTTATACAAAAGCCTCAAGTGAACATAACTTCTTAGCTGCTAACATGCCCACACTGTAGTGTAGAAGCGGGCTACCTCCACTCCCATGCTGCTAGTTCTTCAGTGCTTTCCTATAATGTCTCCTCCTTGCCCTGCCCTGCCCTGCCCATACCCAGAGAAGATAGATGTGTTCCCTAATAGTTCACTAGGAAAGAATTCATAGAGGGGCACAGTGGACTGCAATGCAAAGAGTCCTAGGCGGTGCTACAATGGAGTGAGTGCAGCAGCAGTGTGGAGACTGCAAAGTGGCACCTGGACTGCTATGTAGCTGTTGTCATGTTAGGCTCATTCAGGGGTGGTAAGGAAAGTGTAGGCACCTTGAGTTGACTGCAGTGAAGATATTCCTACCGTAACTTGTTCAAGGCCAAACAGAAAAATCGTTTCTATGGCCAAGACTAGCCACCGAGCAATTTACACCATGTGAGTAGATCCCTATAGCTGGGTGCAGCCCTATTTACTTTAGTGAGATTCCATGGCATGCAAGGGGCCAAGAGGAGTCTGCCTGCATGGAGACATTTGCAGGAGCTGAGCTGAAGACCAGTCCTAGTCACACTTAACCCACTAGTTGAGTGTCTGCCCTGAAGGAGAAATAACACCCTTTCTTCCCCCCCCCCCCCCCACGACTTTCCCTGTTCTGGCAAACTCCCTTGTCCATGACCAGGGAGGTCCAACCTATGTTAAAAAAGAAAATCTCATAAAATAGTTTGAGTGCAGAGAAATGACAGTACAGCTAAAAATACTGACATATTCCAGGCTAGCTGCTTAGTTGTACATTGCATGTCCATAACAAAATGGCATTTGCACATACTGAAGAAATGGTGTTTCCATTAATAAGAAGCAGGAGAGAGGGAGAGCACGGAGTAAGATGGGATTATAGCTGGCTTCACTTTCAACAGCATAGTAACTTTGGGCTAGAGTCACAAACGGAATGCGGTGCTTAGTGGCTATGTCTAAATCCTGAACTGGGCCCTATCAAGTTTCAGTACAAGCCCTGCTCAACTGTCAAAACCTGCAGGGGCCTAAATTTACCAGGTGTGCTCATTTTTGCAGTAAAGGTTTCCTAGATACCTATATATCTGCCTCAGCATGCACGCTGCAGCCCACACCAAGCATCCAGCTAAGCCCCAAACTGATTCACAAACCAGGAGCAGACAGACAGGCATTCCTTGGCCTAACGCACTTGAAGGGCTCAATCAGGTAAGTGTGCTTAGAGCTTATCTACCAGCATGTGCCCTTACAGATGAGCTTACATAGCCCTGGCCAGTGAGGGGAGAAAGAAGACAGTGCTCTTCTCCTCCCTGCTGGCTAGGATGCTCACCAGGGATAGAGTAAATCACCAGTTCAAGTCCTCCCTCCACCTGAGGAGAAGAGATTAAAATAGGGCTCTGCTGCCTCTTAAGTGAGTGCCGTAGCTGATACAGGGCTTCTTCAGTCTCATCCATCAAAGCTTTTCTTCAGTGAATAAATAACTTTAAATCTTTGGCACAGGTGGACAGACTTTGGGGGTCTCCCACCTCCCAGATGACTCTGTAGCCTAGAGCACTCTTTCTCCAACTCTTAATTCACAGTGGACCAGCTTCAACAAAAGGATAGTAACCCCCATCATAGGAACATAAGATTGGCCATATAGGGTCAGACCAATGGGCCATCTAGCCCACAATCCTGTCTTCCAACAGTGACCAGTGCTAGATGCTTCAGAGGGAAGGCCCAGAGCATGGCAATTAGGCAACTTCCCCCATCCCTTGTCAGCCAGTCCAAGCTTCTGTCAATCAAAGATTTAGGGACACGCAACACATAGGGTTGAATTCCTGGTTGCCTTCAGTGATAGCCACTATAACCTATCCTCTATGAACTTTTCTGAACCCAGTTATATTTTTGGCCTTTACAACATCCCCTGGTGACTAGTTGACTGAGGTATTGCCTTGTGCTGGTTTTAAACAGCTGCCTATTAAGTTCTTTCAATAACACCTCCGTGCCCCCCCCCCCAGTTCTTGTGTTATGGGAATAAGATAACATAATCCTTATTGACTTGCTCCACATCATTCATGATTGTATAGGCCTCTGTTAAATCCTTCCTTAGTCATCACATTTCTGTGCTGAATAGACAATTTTTTTTTACTCTGTTTAAGGGTCTGAGAGAAAGTTTGAGTGGGGAGGGGTGCAAGCCCTGGATTGGAGCAGGAGATTGGGGGAGACTAGGAGGAAGTTTGGGTGCAGAAGGGGTAAACCTCTGCAGAGGTCTTGGGTGTAGGTGGGGATCTGCAGGCTCTGGGAGGGAATGTGGGTGCAGGACAGGGTGGGGGGGTACAGGCTCTGTGGTGGAGTCCGGTTGCTGGCTCTGGCCTGGGGTAGGGAGTGGGCAGTCTGGCTTCAGACTCTGGGAGGAAGTTTGAGGGCTGGAGGGGGCAGGCTCTGGAGGCGCAGATGGGTAGTGTCATAGTTACCTGGGAGCACCCTCCTCTAGCAATGGCCCTGGGATGGGGGGAGGGAGAGAGGTGTCTTCAAATACTGCTGCGCCCTGTACACTCCATCCTGCACATTCCCCTGGCAAATCTGCCCAGGCCTGCCACCCACGGGTGAGTTATAATGCCCTGAGGGCCCTCACCACCAGCACCACAGCAGGGTTAGAGTGGCTTCTAACTGCTCGCTTCCCACAGCTGCTGGCATAGGTGTCCCTGTGGCCAGGGAGTGGTGGCAGCAGGACCACTAGGGGCATTTTAAAATTGCCAGGAGGTCACAAGTGGGGCCCAAGGAAGCACAAGGGCAGAGAGCAAAGGGAGGTGGTGGGGTTTTTGGAGTCCAACCCCGGGTCAGGAATATCAGTGGTGCTGGTGAATCATGGGCTGATAACTTGCCACCTATGCCTGTCCTGTATCTTTTCATCAGACTATCCTACAGCTCCATGGTTAAGGCATTCACCTAAGTGGTGGCAGAGCCCTGTTCAGTTCAAGTCCCCCCTCTGCCTGACAAGAAGGGATTTGGAGTCTCACATATTAGGGGAGTGTCCTAACCCTGGACTAAAAGCAAAGAGTGCAGAATGCTTTCCCACTTCTTGTATAAACTCCTTAGTAAATTTGAAATAATTTCCTAGTGATGGCCCTAAATTTGACTTAGGAACTCCAGATTTAATAGATTTGAACTTCCATGTTCTCACTATGAGGAAGCATCAAAATTATTCCGAGGCAGACTCTGTTAATGTGGTTGTGCTACCCTGGACTCAGAACCCCCAGAAACTCTGGGAGGCCTCCCAGAGACCAATTCGTTTGAATTAGTGATACCGGAGCATGCACACTACTGTTGTTTCAGACTTACAAATTTGGAATTAGTGTTATTTCTCATAACTACAGAGAAAAGCAGGACTAGAGAGTTTGAATTCCGTGGCCCCTTATTTTGGAATAATGGGTTCGGTAGTATGGATGTACCACATGCAAATTTGACCTGGGGGGATGGTATTTTGGACTAAGGGCCTAGTGTAGACCAGGCCTGAGAAACTAACTCTAAGAGGAGGTACAGCCAAAGAGTGCTCATAGAAAGACCCTGTAGCCTACATGAGTGCATGTCTCAGAGAGGGCAGGGTTTAGTGCACACACCTTGGCATCACCTATTGGCTAGCTTAGGACAGAGCTGGCTAACTTCTGTGAATCCCCTATGGAGGCACCTGTGTCTGCCCATTCATTGTAGCAGGAGCCTATGTTTCAAACTGATGCCTTAGTGAACCCCTGTGATTTTTCCAGGCATCTAAAAGTTAGGCATAGTGAAACTCATTGACACCACTCTTACATACCTTTGTGAACTTAACCTGTTGTGCTTTTCTAAGCTGTAAGACAGCAAGCAGGATGTTTTGTGGGTCTCAATTTACTGTTCAGTATGCTTCAGGGCTGCATGATTGCCAGTTTTTTCATCTCATGCACTGTCTAAATTTTTGGCTCTATATTTGCAGAATATAGCCTATATAAACATACCACAAGCTTCCATAATACTTTTCACCCTGTAGATTTGCATGTGTTGCTCAAGAGAGAGGGAGAAACTTATTTACTGAATTTCAATCTTGGGAAATCAAAGGAGAGCCAAAACAGTTATTCCTATGAATACTTTGCAACCCCTTTCACGCTGACCTTCACACACACCAATGTTTCACCAATTAAGTTTGCTCTCTTGTTGTACAAAGCTACTAACTTTTTTGGGGGGGGGGGATGGGCACAGAGTCCAGGGAGGAGGCAAATGCCTATGCCAAGCCTGAATTCATGAAAGATTAAGAAGTTACAATATTTCTTTATATGTGCCATGATATCCCTTTATAATAGCAACATGCTGTATTCTCCATTACACATTTTGCTGTAATATTTCTCATTAAATTGAATGACAAAAGGCACTTCTGGCTAATTTGTTTATTATCATATTGTACATGCAATTCTTTTATAAACTTCCTAGCATCAAAGCATATTCTTTTTATTTAGCAAATATCAGCATGTCCATATGAGCATATAAAAGATTACATTAATTCTAAATAATACATTTCCAGTTCTGCTGTTCCAAACTCCTTTCTAGATCTGAATTTTTCCCTATAGTTTGTTTACACAATATGAGAAAAGTTGTTATACATTCAGGATTAGCCTGAAATAAGTGTACACTTAACAGGTGGTCCTACATTTTTTACTATGGTTTTGTTATTAAAGGTAAACAACTGTTGATGGCAGAAGGTTGTTTTTACATACCAAGTTGTAAATCAGTATGTCAGATGTAGACAGAACATAGAGTTAAAAAATAAGGGTCATGGAGTCCAGTAAGTATACAGAATATTTTGTAAAGACCAAACTATTCCTAGATTTATAAGCTTTCCTAATAGGTTTATAAAATATACCTTATAACAGATCAATAGCACCATTTGAATTTTTGAAGTGTTGCCACACTGCACTGTTTATAGATCTCTTTAATTAAATAAGCAGACAGCTTAAGCCTATATTTCAATAGGCTTTTTCATGTTCACAAGTCAGGATCTCTACACACTTGCAGTAATTTATTGATCAAATAAAGAATCTGTATCCAGATCAACTAAGTTCATCACTTCTCCAAGTCAGAAAACAAGGGCAGGCAAACTACAAGCCTTCAAACGAATGAGTAGCTTGTCTGAAAACAGATCCCCAGGGCATAGCCCAAGTAGCCAGCCTGTGCACAGGTAACCTCCTTACAGGGACAAGAAAGGAACTTCCTAACACACAGCAGGACCAGCATATTCCCTAGCTACTAGTCATCTCCCCACAGGTGTGGGCCATTTAAGTGGATCTGCAGAGAAATGCATCTACCTTTGCCAGGACTGCATAGTACTGAAGGGAATATGTGCCCCCTGCATAGGCTCCTCAGATCTCTAGTCACCCCATGGTTTAAATTTCCTCCACATACCTCTTAAACCTATTACTTTATAGAATACAAGTCCATAAAAGTGCCCTCTCTGACCACTATTACTGCTACTGAAGCATCACATTATGCAACATACTGCAAGACAGGAGTGGCTGAGTAAGAGTTGGGACGTAGTGTATGGAACACCAAGGCAGCCCTGAGGTTAGCTTGAGGCAGCATGTATACATTTTAGTTAACATTTTGTTACTATGCAATGACAGTTCACGATCACCCCAGGAAACAGAGGCATGCACAGAGTGTATGACAATATGCAATGCTGTGTTGTGGTACTTCTGAGAAGGAGGCATTTAATTCAGAACCACTGATAGACTAAGACTAACACTGTAATCTCCCACCTAGGGCTCTGCAAGCAGAGAAAGGGACTGCGTGAGCTGATAGGGCTTTATTAGCCACTGATTTCTGGGAATATTACTGCAGTAGGACGCAGCAGATCCACTGAATAAAGATTTCTGTACACTTACAGACATGCATATAACATTTTTACCCATCTCATTTACAGTCTAATCACTATTCCCCAACACTTACCATGCCTGCTTTGCTGAGTAGTGCAAGAGGATTATTTGAAGCTACACACCTCAAGCAGTGAGGGCATTCCCCTGGTTTGGCATAGCAGACTAGAGAAGAGGCTGCAGCTATATTAATGGAGCTATATATACACCAAGTGTGCGTGTGGGGAGGGGGAAAGCGGCAATGAGAATTTTTTTTGTGGTTAAAACAAAAGTTGGGAGCAGAACTCCTTCCCATATAAGGGGCCAGTGCACAAGGCGCTTGCTTTTCTTTCTCCTGAGTGTGTGTGGCTAAGTAGTGGTTATTGACAGATTTTTGTCTTTTCAGGCAATGACCAGTGCAGAGGAGGGACTTGAAGCTTTTTTCCTCCCCTCTCTCATTGCCCAGGTAATAAATAGAGAAACTTTTTTGCAAGCCCACCAATGAGATGCTGGGGGTAGTACAGTGTCTTTGTTATGGGCTTACTGGTAGGTGGCTTGTTGGGTTTTTTTTAATTTTGTTTGGCTAATTCAGGAGTGGGAAACCTTTTTTGCGTTCAGGGGTTACTGACCCACAGAAAAGTCAGTTGTGCTGCACACAAGTGAGAAGAAAAAAAAAAGAAAAACAAATCCTCGCTGACTTGGCTGCTGACTGAGAAGGACACTCCCCACTTTCTCCTCACACACTAGAACATAGAGGGTCTCAGCCTAGTACATTTTGTGTGCTCTAGCCCCACGGTGAGGTGGCGGGGGGGTGGAAGGGGGTTGGCGTGCCAGTGCAGGCTCCCCAGTGCTGGCAGTGGAGGCCGTGAGCCGCGGAGGCCAGATTCAGGCAAGCCAGGGGCCGTATCCAGCCCCTGGGCCTGAGGTTCTCCACCCCTGGGCTAATTCATATATATTTAAATTTATGAGCACCTTTTTCCCACCAAAACTACATTTTGGGGACCTTTTTTCCTCACAGGCACCCTGGTTTTCACAGGTGCTGCAGCTGCAGTGCTGAGCAATGCCGTACCGAACAATGTAAGGCAATGACAGCATAACACAATACAGAATGAGGAGTGCAGGATCTGCCGAAAAATCACCCTGCTGTCGGCAGAATTGTGGCTAAGCCGCAGTTTCAGTTTCGAAATGGTGCTTGTTCGAAACAGCGCCCGAACGTGATTATGCAAATGAAGCGTGGGATATTTAAATCCCCACTTCATTTGCACTTCTGATGTGTCTAATTTACATCCCTCTGCCGACAGAGGGGTGTAGTTTAGACACGGCCACACAGTGTGACTAGTTCCATTGACTTCAATGGGCCCAACTACTCTGGATAAAGTGAAGTGTGTACATAAATATTTGCAGGTTCAGGTTTTAAGGCTGATATCTCAAATCTGTGTGTCTCAAATATGTGAGTTGCTGCCTGCATTCCCCATGTTACCAGCTTAGAGACCTAAGCCTGAGTCCCACTGCCCATGGCTGAAGCCCTCAGTCTTCAGCTCTAGCCCCAGCCAGCGGGGCTCAGGCTTTAGCCCCTAGCTCCAGCAAGCCCTGATGACCTCATTAAAACAGGGTTGTGACTATGGCAGTGGGTGAACAAACCATTGGGGAAGGCTAGTTCCTGGCCCTCCCCTGCTACCAAAAGCCTCTCCCCTTTCCCTCTGCCAGAGCCCAGAGAACCCCCCCATAATGGTCACTGGTTCCTGATGCACCTCAACCCTGCAGCACCAGATGGGTAGCATGGTCCCAGTGCTCCCAACTTCAGCCCTGGAGTGCCAGGCATGTGGGACAACATGGCCCCAGCCTACCTGCCTCAGTCTCTCTGCCAAGGAAGGGTGGGAAGGGAACTGGAAGCAGGCAGGGTGGAGTCTGGGGACAGAGCATGGAGAGGGTCAAGTCAGGCTGTTTGGGGAGATGCAGCCTCTCCCATCCTATGATACCCGCTGCCTATGGTTGTGACCCACTTTGCGGGTCTTGATCCACAGTTTGAGACCCCCTGGGTTAGGCAGAGGTTACAAGGCAACCTGTACTTGGCTGAACACTGTCTCTTATTCATGAAAAATAGGCCATCACAAAGTTTTTAAAATGTACATATACTTGTAACATAAAACCCTTGTTTTACTTCTCTTATCAGCAACTCTGTTCTCAATCAGCTTTTCAGAAACTGCTGTACAACGTCTGCTAATCCAGAGTCTGATTTTCCAATGAGAATAGATTTCTCTTGTGCCACCTTGAGAACTGGGGACACTATTCCTTTGTTCAGCCCATCATGTATCCTGATAATCAGTCAAAAATTCTGTGCTATGAATGAGACCTTTTGATCTCAGCAAAATAAAACACTTTAAAAATGCAAATTGCTTCCTGATATAGATAATACATATTGGTCAAGATTGTCAAAACAGGAGCCTAATGAAGTTAGGCTTCTAAATCTATATTTAGGCACCCAAATACATGGCCTGATTTTCCAAAATGTGCATTCAACAACAGTTCCTATTGACCTCACTCTGAAAAGTAGCTAGTTGTGCTCAAGAGGAAGATTTGCCTTCTGAAGGAATAGAGTAGAGGACATGGAACAAAACTGCAAGAACTGATATAAAGCAATTGCTTCCTGTACAGTTATTATGGAAAATGAATGGGATATATTTGTGCATATTATATTTGGGTCAAACTCAGGCCACTCCCCATTGATCTTCACATTATACATCCTACCTTACCTTTGGGCTTGTCTAAATGTTGCCTACAGTATGATACCTGGAAAGTCACAAAAAATTTAATAGATGTAGTGAGTGAAAAAATTACACCCCTTTCCATTTGCTAGACTTTTGCCCCTGTGTATAAATACACAACTTCTAAATTAGCTAGGATTTGCTTCCAATTGTTTTGCATTATAACACAGTACATACTTTATATTTTCACAATATCAGAGCCAAATATTACAGATTAACATTGCTAATATAGACTTTAAATTGTGATGACACAGTAAATAACAGACAGTAAGAAGCTTGTTCCCATAGGCAAGGTTTCAGAATAAGGTCACCGCGGGGGCTATGTTTTTCAGATCTGTTGCACCTGAGACATTAAATACTTATTAAGAATGACTAAAACCAAGTCTTCTGTGTAATAAGATGGGAAAAGGTATAACTGATAAAAACTAGATTTTTTAACACAAAGCATTCAGAAGCCACAGCTGCCAAAAGCACTGGAACAGTGTTCTTTTGTAAGGGTCATTCTGTTTAGAATCCTTTACTTCCTGAACATTAGAACACAGCAGACCTTAAAGATCTAAGGCAGCCTCAGCTATCTTTTAGGGCTGAATTCTCCACAGGTCCTAATCTTTGTTATGCAGCATTATGCTATTGCTGTCAAAAAGACTGTGGCATTCTCTCTTGATAAAGAAAACAGAGGGTTCCCTAGGCTGCTGCAGCAAGTAATTGGAAAGGCATTATATGGAGGAAACTAGGAAATGGGGAGATGGAGAAATCCAACTAGCTGATCAGAAAAGACTCAGGAAACTCATGTGAAAAGTCTACTCGGCTATATTTATAATTGGCCAATCAAGAGCAAATTTTTGCTGGAGGACAAGGCAACTCAAAAAGCAGTGGCCTAACCATCTGACAGACCCAAAGGCAACATCTGATTTGTCAGTACAACTTGCAGCTGAAGCCTGCTAAGGAATCAGATGCTAGATATTCCAGAGGTCTGTCAGCCAATTAAGACCCATGCGTGCCCTATGCGGTCTGATGCCATGAAAGACAGTGGCTGAGAGGGAAGAAAAACAAGCAGCAATTTGGCCTTTTTTAAGATGTAATTTAACATTTGTTAAATGAAACCAGAATTTAAAATGGCAAACTATGAAAGAGATGTGACTCACTGTGTTTGATATTTAGATGGTGTTAGATTAATGCTTGGGGCTGTGAGCTGCAAGATTACAGCCGTATAAACTGGGACAACTGACATTCACCAGCAGGGCAGGTGCTCTGCATCCTTCATCTACAATGTTAAAGAGGAAGAAACAATTATGCTCAAAACTGAGGGGTCTGTTCTCTTTGCTGCACCCAGTGTTGGCTGGCAGCTGGGCCCCTTGACGTAATAAGAGCTGACTCAACTGAGTAGAAGTTTGTAATTACCCAGGACCTTTTACATAAAACTGAGATCACCAAAACTGAACATTTCTCTAGCCATGCCTAAATTTTTTGGCCATACCCACCTACATTAGATAGCTGTGGTAGCTGGAGCACTCCTTCCAGGCCAGCTTTGTGCTGGTCAACTGGAAAAACCTAACAGAAAATCTAGCTCCAAATATTTATTAACCTAAGTTGAAGCTACATACCTTTATTGATAAAATAGATGACCTTAGAGGAATTTTGTCCTGAGGTAAATAAGCCACATATACTGTATTGGTAAACGCTATAGTAGAGCTTATGTTCCAACTGAATGATATTGGCAAATGACATGGAATGTATTAAAAATTTGATGCCATGTTTAATGCAAACATGACCACTATGATAGCTTTTGAGACTGTAACTATATATAGTGATATATGTGTATGCACTGAAGTCAATTAAAGTAGCCTGCTTGTGTCTGAAGACAAAATTTGGCTGCTTCATATATTCTGTTTGATATAGATATCTGAGCATGTTCCAGTAGTGGATTAAGTAACATGACTAACACCTGTCACATATTGGAAGAAGTGTGTGTGTGTGTTTTGTGGTATGTTTTAAAAACATTACATTTGTTTGTGTGCACACATACATTGCTGTATGTTTAGGTTACAAAGGTTAGGTCAAAAAGATGTATCTTGCACTTGGTATCAGTGTAGCCCTGCATTAATCTTCAAGCTAAAAGGTTTACATCCTGCAATGCAAGGTGGCACTGTTCTAACAACTGTGCTGGTTATTAAAATCTTCAGCAAAAGGGGAAAAGAACATTTTTGTGTGGATCATATTTTAAGAAGAAGCTTTAAAAATATATTCCAAAACATCTCCAATTATAGAACACTAAAACTGAGCGTGTGGAATCTGGAGGACTTGCTTAATTAGCATGTAACAAAGCTATTGTAATGAAGGTCCAGTGGTGTATGTCTCTGAGGCAGCCTTTTGATTTAGGCATCCCTCATATTTTGAACATTATAATGACTTTTTCCCTATGTCAGTGTATGAATTATATCTAGCCTGGGGGTTGATAGTCCCTTTGGCTGAGTGGGGACACAGCTTTTAAAAAGAGTAGACTTTAGAATAATTAATCAGAGAAGTTTACAGCCTTATTGCAAAGTTTGTGTGTGCACTGCATTACAGTCAGCAAAGCAAATCACTCCTCCAGTAGGAAAAAGATAGGAGCAGGGGAACTGTGTAACGTGGCATATGTTCTGTATGCCTGCTCCCAAAAAGAAAATTGTGCAGCAGTTAAAGGAGTTCTAAGCAGCCTTAATCCACACACTTCAGTGCAGGTTATGTCAGGACTCCAGTCTGACGTAATAAATGATGGCGTGTGTCAAAGATGAGGGACTGTATATTGGCAATTCATCATTCTTTAGTAGGGACTTCCTGAAATTCTAGCTGCACTTGCTCATTAGTGCCAATAACCTACTGCCATGCTGGTCTCATGGAGTTTCTACCATTCTGTTTCCCGTTCTTGAATATGCTGCTGTCCAATAGTGAGTACAGTGATATAGTTTAGAGGAGCCTAAGGGTATGTCTAGACTACATGGCTCTGTCAACGGAGCCATGTAAACTAGTTTACCCGGTATAGGCAAAGAAGCGGGGATTTAAATAATCCCTGCTTCATTAAAATAAACATGGCCGCCAGGCTGTGCCAACAATCAACTGATCCGGCACAGCGTGGCAGTCTAGATGCAGATCTGTTGGCTGTTGAAACCTTTGCCGACTGATCCCTTATGCCTCGTGAAACGAGGTTTACAAGATCGGTCGGCAAAGGCTTCCCCAGCCAACAGATCTGCGTCTAGGCTACCGCGCCGTGCCGGATCAGCTGATTGTTGGCACAGCGCGGTGGCCATATTTATTTTAATGAAGCGGGGATTATTTAAATCCCCGCTTCTTTGCCTATACCGGGTAAACTAGTTTACATGGCTCCGTCGACGGAGCCATGTAGTCTAGACATACCCAATGAGCTGACTCAATTGCACTAGGAGTTCGCTTTCCTTGATTGCTAGATTGACCTGTATCTATTTTATTAACAGTAAGGCCACTAGAAATATGCATTGATATTGCTGTGTCACTCAGGGGTATGAAAAATAAATGTAATTATATAGGGTTACCATATTTGAACTTTCAAAAAAGAGGACACTCCTGAGAGGTAGTGTATCTGTATCTACTAACTCACATTGTATTAATGTGTTATATATATACTATATGTTTATAGTATATATAAAACACATTAATACTATGTGAGTTGGTAGATACTTACGGTGTCCGTATTTCTGAACCAAAAATAGGGACACATTAGCCACACCCCGACCACCTTTAGCCACGCCCACCTGCCACCACAAGGGTTTGTGCAGAGCGCTGGTTCTGCTTTTTAAATTAAGAGCCTCGCTGCTTCTTATATTTAAAGGGCAGAGCCAGCGCTCTGGACAAACCGGGATCAGCTGATTTCAAGCACAGCTCTGCCTTTTAAATCTAAGACGACCCACGTGGCTCTTAGTAAGTTTAAAGGGCAGAGCGGCAGCAGGACCAGGCTCCTGCTGTGCTGCTGCTCTGCGTTTTAAACCTAGTAAGAGCCACAGAGGTAGTCTTAAATTTAAAAGGCAGAGCTGTGCTTGAAATCAGCTGATCCCAGTTTGTGCAGAGCGCTGGCTCTGCTGTTTAAATCTAAGATCTATGTGGTTCCTACTAAGTTTCAAGGGCAGCAGGGTTTCGTGGAGGGGACTGTAAGGGGGAGGGGGCCACTTACCTGCTGCTGCTTTAGCAGAGTGACTCCCAAGAGAACTACCTGGCCACCAGAGCAGCAGAGGGCAACAGGTCAGGCACCGCCTCCTGCTGCTCTTATTGGCTGGGTTCCAGAGCAGTGGGAAAAATCTGTAAGAAGGTCCCTGCACACCTGTGTTCCCCTGGAAGAGCGAGGATATGGGGAAACAGCACTGTGCAGCCGCTTCTAGCTGTGCTGCCATTTCCAGGACATTTTCAATGTTTTATGGGGCACCGGGACAGGAAATTGAAAATTGGGACTGTCCCGGATTTTCCGGGGCCTATGGAGAGCATATAGATATTGATACAGGTACACTCCCTTTCAAGAGTGTCCTCTTTTTTGAAAGTTCAAATACAGTAACCTCAAATTATACCAACTTAACCCCTGGATAGATAGTGCTATGCCAATGTCAGGGTTTCTCCAGTCGACATAGCTGCTGCCTCTTTTTCAGCTGGATTAACTACACTGATGGGAGAAGCTCTCCAGGTGGTATAGGAATGTCTTCACAGGAATGTTTCTGCTGCTGCTGCAGTGTTTTAAAGATAGATTTGCCCTAAGTGATGCAGCAAGCAGATAGCGGTGAACAAAAGAGAACTTTATTAAGTACGTAGCGGCCAGTGGTCAAAGGCTGAAGCTCAGACTGATGTGGCAAGGAGACTGGGCTCAACTTATATTTCTGAGTCAGTCCCTCCTGAAACCTCACCCTCTTTCTCCAATTTCACTTAATATATGACAGTACGCATAGGGCCTTTTATGGGAGATGGCTATTGCTTACCAACCTTTAGCCCTAATACATGTAACGTACATGCTGGTTGACTCTTGTCATTCCTTTCTGCATACCAGCCTGGCTGCTCATTCTCAGAGGGAGGACAGCTAATACCCTTTTTTTCTCAGTTCATTTTTGGTTAGCATTTTTAGTGCCCTTCCTCCACCCACATGCTCTTTTGCAGTGAATTTTATTTCTTTTTTATGTAACAAGCCAACACCGTAAGAGTTCATTGTTTGCCTGCACTTTGTAATAATGCAGTTACAAGTGAAGTGTTCCAAATGATCAGAAATCTCTAATTGCTTTGGATTGAGTCCTCCATGTTTAATTTTAAAGAGATAGGCATTCCCAGAGAGGAGCCTTTTTTGGGAGGGGGTTATATTATAGCACCAGATTCTTGCTTTGGCTCTTAGAAATTTAGTTTTGTTCATGTATTTTGTGGGCTGATGATCTCTGCACTGCCTCTAAGAAGTTGTGCTCTGTTAAGAGACTCAAAAAAAAAGATTCTTCAGATCCGAACATCTCTCCTGTTTATGGCTGAAGAGCCCTACTGAGGAGTTACTTTCCAGAAGAGGAGGAAATCAGCACAAAATCAAAACTAAACCATGTGATACCTTGAGTAACAAGGGGCATCTCAACAGTGTAAGAGTTAGAACTAAGTCCAACAGCTTCAGTGTCCAAACTTCAGCCTGAGCCACAATTTGAAAGCACTATCTATACTGACTGTTTTTAGAGTGCTGGTGTGAGCCCTGCTAACCCAAGTCTGTCCTCTTAGTCTGGGAGGCTCTCTGCCAAGGTTTATGTAGACACACCCTAAGTGGTGCCAAAGTTTCAAGTCAGTGTCCTGACAAAAACAGCTGATGGGTGACTTAGAGAAAAAGCAGTATGCAAAATGTTCCTTGCTTTACTAACATGAGTGTCTCAACAACATGCTGCCACTCCTGCTGTCTAATGTTCCACTGTGTAAGTCAGGAGTACTGGTCATAACCATGCAACCTATGCATCACAAGCATCTTAATTTGATGTTGCAAATACTGAAGGGGAAGCTAAGCAAAGTCTGTAAAAATCTTGTACAGCCTCTCACATGCAATACCACATTGCCTCTCTTATGCTGTCATACATAGACTGCTGTTTCCACATATTTGGTTCATACTTGTGGTGTGTTTGAGACAAAGCCTGCAGTGTAACTATCACAGAATCATCCAACATTGCTATTGGGACCATGGCTTTACTCTGCACAAAGAGATATTTCAGCCAATGGTATCACCATTCAAGGAAGATGAACAATAGACCCATGAAGTATGAAATACCTATGCAGCCTGTTCTATATACTGAAATTAGAACAAGCTGACTAACATAAAGGAAAAACACATATCAATCCAGGTGCTCCTGCTGAACTAATTACTGGCTGAACACTACAGTGTGGCTACTGTAACCAAAAGGGAGACCAAGGATGAGAATGCATTCCTCCTCGACGGGGACAAACAAGATGAGATGTACCCCTCATCCTGTTTCCAGTGATTGTACCTATAGGAGTATTTTTTTTTCAAGTGAAGATCTGCAAACTTCTCCCTTAGCCTCTTTAGTCAGATCTGCAAAATTACATGGAAACCCTACTGCCATTATAACAGAAAGCAATGTGCCAGTGTTTTCAGTGCATATGCTTACTTTCTTCCCAAGAGCTGCGCCCAGGAAACGAATGGGCATTTGTGCTTTGAAACTCAATTTCCCATGAATACCAAATCTTTGTTGTGCAAATAGCTTTGAGAAATGGGTAAACATAGTAACTACTGTGCATTAGAAAACTCACATTACCACTTTGCAAAGGTGTTTCCCTTTCAGACCATTTATTTTTCTGTTTTAGCATTGGTACAATCTATACCGGGACCAATAAAGGTGGTGATTTTTATTTTGCAAACCTACCATATGAATAATATTTCAATGCTTTTTTATTTTAACTTCAACAAAAACAAATTACTCTGGTTTCCCTCTGTAGCTGAAATAGGGTTTGTGGCTGTTTTTCAAGGCAAAGCAACTTATAAACATAACTGAAGTAAAAGTGGAAGGCTGAATGGTTTTTAAGTAACTGTATTACAAAGTGTAACAAATGCAAAGGTCACTGACACTTCAGCTTCTTTTCATTTCTGCAATATACAATATGAAATGCAAGTACTATCCAAGTAATTAAGAAATATATAATGATGCTGATCAATTTTCAGTTAATATCAATTGTCTAATATATGATCAAAGTATGATAAAGAACTTGGCCCTGATCCTGCAAGTTGATCCATACTCATGTATTTTAATTGAATTCATGGGAACTCCACAGAGGCAAGGTGCTGGAACAATTTGTATAGTGGGAGTGCTGAGAGCCACTGAACCAACCTATAAACCCTGCATATTATGGAAACCTTTTCAAGCCAGGGGATGTCTCACCTCCAGCAACTCTAGTTCCAGCACCTATACACACAGGTGCAGGGAATTGCCCATGTAGATCATTTTACAGGATTTGATCATTTATTAGCAAATCTGGACTCATGAGGTTAACGCTTTTGGGTTGTATCTGTCTATCCATTCAACAGTTTATTTTATTGGTACTCACAACAGCATTAGCTGAGTGCCTCCCAGAGTAAAATCACCCTGTAGTAGAATACCTTTCTTCAAGTGTTTAGAATTTATGTAATTGCAGATTTTCTCCATACAAACATTTTCTAGCTGCACAGCTTTATAAAATCATGAATAAATACAATGGAATCTTAAAAAGTTGCAACTACCCTCATCTTATTTTATACTAATGTATCATTTTGTTTTGCTAATTTTTTTCTAGAGAATGAATGGCAGAAATCAGAGTAATTTTGATGATTAAAATACTGTATATAAACTCTTAAAGATGGAGTAAGGCATTCTGAACATGAGCTTGAGGAACATACAGTTCCATGGCCATTTGAATTAATTTTTTACCAGGATTAGTGGAATGTTTTTGCATATAAATTTCTAAACTATGTTCTCCTTGTAAACACTTTATAAATATTACCAGTAAAAAGCTCAACATTTCAGGTGTCATTTTAAAAGCATTGGATTGACATTAGTTCCCATTCATTTACTGTGGGATTACAATTCTGAAAGGAAAGTTACAAAGAAATTATCTGTAGAAGATGCCTACTTCTGAAAAACAAAATTAAATAGTATTCATTTCAAACATCACCTCTCAACACTCTCTAAAGGTATATGAAATGTGTGGATTAACGTAAGTAGTAGTTACTCACTCTCATATTTCACTTGTTGGTAGGACAGCAAATAACATTATATCCATGACATGCCTGATAGGACAATTTACTATTTTCATAAGCAGTCACATGCATTGAAGTTAGGACCACCAGCTGGTGCAATCTGCACTCCAAGGCAGAAGCACCAGAGAGGCCATGCTTGCAAATCTTTCTTGCTAAATGGCAAGACAGCTGGTGCATGAAATGACAGATTTTAGCTGAAAAAAAAAGGAAGCAAATGACCTAGGGATTCTCTTCTGATGCTGCTTCAACTTCCTGAGTTGGCTTCTGTTCAGGTTCACTGTCTTGAACGGGAGACGGATTACGGCTGGGCTTATTGCTGTCATGGCTGCTGTGACTACTTGCACTCCCAAGACGAGTTGATGCCACAACAGCTTTCACTGCAGCCTGATGAAGACAGGCAATTTAAAGGAAATCCAGGATGTATAACATGACCTTAGTGTCATATGTGCAGGGAATTTTAGCACCTATTTGTTTCATGTTAATATCCCATTAGCTAATAAATTATCACATCTGAATTCACAACATTTGAAAGAGAAACTATTTCTGAAGACTAATACTTGACCAGCATTAACAGAAACATTTCTTCAGATGTTTTCTATATCTAATTTGAAAATAAAATACCCCCTATCAACATGTGAAGACAAAAACCAAACTTGTGTTTTTTCCACAGTTATATTCATATTGATAATTTCACAAAATATGCCCAAGGAGAAGTGACTCTTATAATAGTCATTATTGTTTATTATAGTAATGTCCAAAACATGCTAAGAGGGGTTTAGATATATAGGAAGACTCTGGCACTGACCCTCACTGATGTAAATTGTCACTTCTCCAGTTTATACCAGTTAGGATCTGCCTATTGATCCCTCCCTGGAAACGCTGATATTCTTTAAAAAAACAAAAACATTTATAAGAGGACAAGTGGATACTTGACAATGAAGGAGGTGGGAGAGGGAATCAAAATGTGGGATGACTTAGACTGATGGACTAGAAACAAACGTGTTACTTGGTAAAATGATGAAATATAAAGATACGTGCAATGACCTTTTGGTTTACTATATTCTGGAATCTCCAACACTGGAGATATTTAAGAGCAGGTTAGACAGACATCTATCAGGGATGATCTAGACAGTGCTTGGTCCTGCAGGGAGGGCAGGGCACTGGACTTGATGACCTCTCAAGGTCCCTTTCAGTTCTGGTATTCTATGATTCTGTATATGTTTACAAGAAGCAGTTCTGATCTACTGTGCTGGAACTCACACCAGTGTTAATATTGGAATTTGCAGTATGATTATTTTTATAAAAAACATGGCTTTAAACAGACATAGAAAAATATTAAATAAGTCTTATATCGTTCTTATATACTGGAGGAGGAGGTAATTTTAATGTATCATTACTTGTGTAACTGTAGCAATAGGTATATTATTATAGATATCCTTATTGATTCAGTACCTGGTTATAGTTCATCCTTACTTTTTTGGTGAGAGTGGTTTTCATGTTAGCTATTTGATAATTCTGTTCTTGATGTAAAAACATTATAGAAATAAACTTATAAAAAACTTAGTTCTAATTAACTTGGTGGTTTTAAAAAAATGTGTCTAGTTCAATGTCCCAGAATCGATCAGTGATATGAGAGTACAAAGAGAATCCACAATCAAATTTGCAAAACCGACACAAACTTTTAGAGACTCTTTGAGCAATAAATGTAATACAGGTTGGACCTCCCTGGTCTGGGGCACCCTCAGGACATAACCAGCCCTGAAAGAGGAAATTAGCTGGATCAGAGGAGATCCCTCGTCACTGACTCTTAGGACACTCCCCCTTCTGTGCGGCTGGTTTCACTCCGGTGCACTGCCACTGGGCTCCAGCCTACAGGGCTTTGACTTGGGCTCCAGCTCACTGCCTCCAGCTGGCTGGGGCTCCCCGGGGATGGAGCTCCCCAATCGCCGTGGCCCCGCTTCTCTCCCACCCAGCTGGGGCTCCCTGGGGACGGGTTTGCCAACTGCCCCGCTGGCAAACTCACCAGCTGCCCCGCTTTTGACCCACCTGGCCAGGTAGGGCTGCTCGGTGCTGGGGCTCCCTGCTGCTGCCCCTCCTGGCTTGGGTTCCCTGGGGATGGAGCTCCCAAATGGTTCACACTCCCGGGTGCTGGGCTCTCTGGTCCAGCAACATCTGTGGTCCTGACAGACCACAGATGTTGCTGGACGAGAGAGTCTTGGATTTAGAAGGTTCAACCTGTAGCTGACTCAGGAGGAGTTAATGTTGTACTCTTCAGGAGACACATTATAAATCTAGCTTTAAGTCTATGGAAATCTTCCTGAAAAGAACAACTTTAATGGACACCTGTAAGCCTATTCTGAACAGGCTAAGTGACACTGGGAATTACAGAGCTTCCCAAGATCCTTGTAAACACTTCACAACAGTTCTGCCCTCCTTTTGTTCAGTTGCAGTGTGAGTGGATTATCTTTAGCTTTTTCATCTTCATCAGTTATTACAGAAAAGGACAGAGGAATACTTTTTTTTAACCAAAGTAAAAAAAGTTCCTGATTTTTGTGTGTGTGTGTGTGTGTGTGTGTGTGTGTGTGTGTGTGTAGAGGTTCTCAAATGGTGAATGCTGCTATATGCTTTTAAAGTTAAGTGCAGAGACTTACCTTAAGTTTACGCCGAGCATTGAATTCTTGAAGTTTCTTTTGTGCATTGTCCATATGTGCAAAATTGGCTGCCTTTCCTGTGACCCAGGGGTGCTGCAAAGCTTGAAAGGTCGTGAGGCGCTTCTTAGCATCAAACACTATCAACTTTTTAACCTATATCATCAAGAAAAGAAAATCAACTTACTTTCCCAGAAATATGTATCAAGGTCTAAATTTATAGGTCTTGTTCTTGGTTTTGTGAAGCTGCTCAGTGAAAGACTCCCTAAGAAAAAGGCCTTTTGTTGAATAGCCAAAAAAAACCCCCAAAACCAAACCTCCCACACAAAAAAACGGGGATTCTAGAACTAACAGACTCAATCCTGGAATGTAGGTTGTTACTACTTAGCATTATTTTCATTTTGAAGTTAAGTGTCTTGCTCAAAGACAAATGTGCTACAAAAAGGAAAAAAAGGTTTTAAAAAATGTCATTGCTGTCGAACACTATGCTGTTTGAGTGAGTACATTTTCATTACAGCTACACTAGGTGACTGCATTTGTCTATGCTGTCAAGGAGAATATAATGCCCAACTTGCAATATGTTAAATGGTTAATGGTAAATGGGCTTAAGTATAAAAGAAAAAGAGACAAAGGAAAAATAAATACATTCACTTTAATTTTGAAGCTCCATGTATCAATTCTCTTGTACTAAAGTAGCTAAAGTAGCTTATAGCACTTTACCAATGGAAAAAGTAATCCTGCATGTACTTAAAGTATAATATGCAAATGGATTGTAAAACATGACCAGAAGAAACAATGCATTTGAATGGGTAAAAGCATTCAGAGCAAAGGCATTATGCTTATCTGATAACTTAGGTCAAGACTCCTGCTGACTGCAAGGCTACATAAGAGAGAATATCAGTACACCTAGCAAACTTTAATGCTATTTATAGTGAACAGCAGTAGGGATTAGATTACACAGCAGCTGAAAGAGATATTTAACTTTTTTTAAAAACAAATTTGGGTTCAAACCCTTGAATGGAATATCCTGACTAGTGATGAAAGTTAAGTGATAACTGAGGTGTGATTGTATGAATGGTATCATATAGTGTTTTACTGTCATGAACACCACATCCGTTACTCTTTCCACTGAGTCTGGAAAAAATGTTTGGCATACCCATTGACTTTCACTAGCTCTGTGTTTGTCTTTTTAAGACTCTCCTGTTGGCAGCCATTAGCATCTTTCAACATAACAATATTTAATTTAAAAATTGTATTTAATAGGATTAAATTGCACATACATCAAAATATTGTATATTTCCTGAATCACTGTCTTACACCAGTGTATTTAGACTTCTACAGCAGCAGAATCATGGCCCAGATTTTACTAACACTTCACTTAGTATCAAATGTGGGTTGTTTTTTTAAAATGTTTTTGTTTAAGCTATAAAGATGACTGGTAAATTTTTAAAGATATAAACCAAACAACTTAATGTCCCATATAAAAAGCCATATTTTCAGAGTTAGGCACATGATCTCAAGTAAAAATATTTGGACATACTTTGTTTGTGCATGCAAATGCCCATTGGAAGTGTGCAAAATAGGGTGTAAGTTTTTTTGAAGTTCTGTGTATTATTACTTGATGACCTATAGAATGCAATTTACAAATGCACAAGCTGTTCTAGGAAAATGGGCTAGGCATCATTGTTCACAGCTTAATGAAAACATCTGCTCAATGCACAGTGGAGGTTCAAACAAGTAAATATAATAGAATGTATAAAAGAACTGAACAGAAATTAATACAGGGCAAGATTCTACCAGAGATGGCAATTCCTATCATGTTATGGGAGGCAAAGATAAGCAGCAGAATCTGTACAATTCTGCTATTGGGACTTTATCCGCATTAGCAAGCAATACGTAATACCAACTGCAAGGAGTGCTGCTATAGGCAGGGCTCAGGTATTTTCAACGCTATCTTCTAGACTTACTGTGAGCAGAGGTTGATGACACAGATCTAGACACTAGTATTGCCACCATTGCTCCACCCACCTATGTTACTGCAATGGTGGGAGATTTCCCAAGCTGCAATATGGTTAATGGTAAATGGGCTTAAGTATAAGAGAGAAAGAGAAAAATGTCACTTCCCATGTGAAAGCTGTGGAGAGCTGAGCAAATGGTTGTGCTCTATGAAGCTGTGTTCCACAGGGCTCCAGCCACGGCAGGGCAGAGCGGTTTAGAAAAAAGAGAGAGTGAACAGACTAGGAGAAGGACAGTAGCCAGTGAATCCACAAGTACACACATCTCTTGCCTGAACCCTTCATGAGCAGGATACACTGTGACTTTGGAGGAGATCTGCTACTGCTCCATGGCTTAAGTGGGGGGAAGGGGAATTATGTTTATCCCCATATCATACTCAGGAGTGCAAACCAGCACCTGGTGACTAAGGGGTTAACTCAAGTGTCTAGCAACGTATTGGGTGGTCAGCCAATAACAATGCAGGCAGAAA
Organism: Pelochelys cantorii; assembly: GCA_032595735.1. NCBI lineage: Eukaryota > Metazoa > Chordata > Testudines > Trionychidae > Pelochelys > Pelochelys cantorii. The sequence goes on along the minus strand of CM064330.1, from coordinate 70,248,102 downwards.
TGTCAAACTGGAAAAGAGGGGTTTTTCCTCTGTTCTTTGTTTGAGACTCAGAGCAGTTTCTCCCAGCTATTGAGGGAGATGGGAGACGCTTCTCTCTCCAAGAACGGACTGATTAAAATGTGTAAGTAGGGAAAAGTTTAAATAGTCCATCAGGGTTTATTGTTTTCCTTGTATGGGGATTAGGAAATAATGTCTGAGCTTGCTACATGTTGTTTTTTTTTTCTTTTACAACTAAGCCTTACAACCCAGGGTTTTTTCCCTGAGTATCCATATCAAATGGTGGCTCTTTCCATCTAGCCAATTTACTATGCTTGCAACTGTAGTTTTGTTTTGATAATAAAAGTTTGGGTTTTTTTTCTAATTAACCGGTATTGGTTGATTGTTGTGTCCTTAGGACTCAGTGCATAGTTACAAGGGCAGAGTCCATTCTTGTCCATGGATTCCCTCTGTTTTCCCAACTCCAAGTAAAACGGAGGTTGGAGCAAGGGGAGAGTTTTACCTTAGGGAGGGAATTTCCCAAGTGTTCTCTTCCCTGATTTTCTTGGAATTACTTGGGTGGTGGCAATGGGTCCCTCAAAATCTGAGTATTAGGATTGGGGGGGGAGGGGGAGTTTTTGTACCAGAGCTTGTAGAGGCAAGGTTTTGGAGTGCTCTTGCGGGCCCCCAACTTCTGCATTGGTCATGACAGAGTGGGGAACAGCCTTGACACCCCACCAGGTCAGAATTTCCCCATAAGTACTCTGAGGGAAACACACTGCCTCTGCTGAGGGCAAGTCTGAGTGTCACTGCCATGTGTGCTGAGTGAGAGTCCAAGCAGGAATTGTGGATCAATTACTCAATGCCTCTTTGTGACTCCAACTGCAACACAGCTCCTCATTCTTCTCTGAAGCATGGGTCATAGCTTCCAAGTCTCAAATTGACTCTATTTCTGGTTCATGTTTCACATCCAACCGTTCAGTACCAAAAATATAAGCTTCATTAGAGCAACTGCACTGCAACAAGTTGCAAAAATGCCATATGCACACAAAGTGAACATGGTATAACTAGACTTTAGTAAGGCATTTGATAGAGTCTTGCATGATATTCTTATCAATAAACTAGGCAAATACAACTTAGATGGGGCTACTACAAGGTGGGTGCATAACTGGCTGGATAACTGTTCTCAGAGAGTAGTTATTAACTGTTCACAATCCTGCTGGAAAGGTCTAACAAGTGGGGTTCTGCAGGGCTCTGTTTTGGGACCAGTTCTGTTCAATATCTTCATCAACTATTTTGATACTGGCATAGAGAATACGCTTATTAAGTTTGCAGATGATACTAAACTGGGAGGGGTTGCAACTGCTTTCAAGGATAGGGTCATAATTCAAAATAATCTGGACAAATTGGAGAAATGGTCTGAGGTAAACAAGATGAAGTTTAATAAGGACAAATGCAAAGTACTCCACTTAGGAACGAACAATCAGTTTCACACACACAGAATGGGAAGTGACCGTCTAGGAAGGAGTACGGCAGAAAGGTATCTAGGGGTTATAGTGGACCACAAGCTAAATATGAGTCAACAGTGTGATGCTGTTGCAAAACAAGCAAACATGATTCTGGGATGCATTAACAGGAGTGTTGTGAGCAAGACACAAGAAGTCATTCTTCTGCTTTACTCTGCACTGATTAGGCCTCAGTTGGTGTATTGTATCCAGTTCTGGGCACCACATTTCAAGAAAGATGTGGAAAAACTGGAGAAGGTCCAGAGAAGAGCAACTAAAATGATTAAAGGCCTAGAAAACATGAACTATAAGGGAAGACTGAAAGAGTTGGGCTTGTTTAGTTTAGAAAAAAGAAGACTGAGAGGGGACATGATAGCAGTTTTCAAGTATCTAAAAGGGTGTTAAAGGAGGAGGGAGAAAAATTGTTCTCCTTGACCTCTGATGATAGGACTAGAAACAGTGGGCTTAAATTGCAGCAGTGGCGGTTTAGGCTGGACATTAGGAGAAACTTCCTAACTGTCAAGGTAGTTAAACACTGGAATAAGTTGCCTAGGGAGGTTGTGGAATCTCCATCACTGGAGATATTTAAGAGCAGGTTAGATAAATGTCTATCAGGAATGGTCCTGCCATGAGGGCAGGGGACTGGACTTGATGACCTCTAAAGGTCCCTTCCAGTCCTAGTATTCTGTGATTCTATGAAAGACCATCCACTTAGAACTACTATGGGGTATTGTTTAGTTGACCTTTGCCTACAAAGAGACATAAAGAGACATTTTCCCTATCTCAGAAATATTCTAAATCTAATACTTTGAACCTCTACAGTGCCTTTCATCTGAAGCATCCTGAAGCACTTTACAAACATTAATTAATGTAGTGTTTTATGGCACAGTTTGTATAAGTGATGTGGAACTGAGCATTTGTTATTGTTATTTTAATGAAATAACTAAATTGTGTACATATCATTGGGTAAAAATAGAACTTGGACATGTTCATCTTTGTAGATCAGTATCTCTTGGAGCCAATTTACTTTATCTTGTAATCAAAGATGTAGTGCTCCAGCCTTAGCATTTTACTAATGAATCATACTTACGGGCAATAACTGCCTCATCCACTAAAAATTTATCACAAAAAAGCTGAGAAATGGACAGAATTGTATAGTCAACAACAGCTGGGGCCTTTTGATATTTAATCTTTGTAAGGAAAAACATTCAAATATGAAACCATACAAACTGTAGGGGTGGGCACTATTTTTTATGGACCTTTTGAGGATGAAACTCCATGAAGAAGAAAGACATTAAAGAAAAAAAGCTACCCAGAAAAATGATACCTGCCAAGAAAGTCAGACACTAGAATCTTTACCCAGTTTCCGTGATGTATGATGTAGTGTGGGGACTTTTTAATTGTAATTTAATATACTTTAAAAAAATAAATGTGTTAACAATACTCAATTTTTACAGCCTAATTTACAGGAGTTCTTCAAAGCCACTGCTTTAACAGGGGCAAGAAGTGCTCAGTGTCTCTGAAATGCGGGCCATTGGATTTTATGGTGGTTTTTGCATTTTTAACAAATTAGTCTTGATTTGCAGGCAAACAAGATAGGTAGGGTATCAAAGCACGATAAAGATATATATGAAAAAACTCCACACAAATACTGTTTGCCACTGGGAAACAATGACACGTATGCATCAGAGAAAATGCTACTCTTCGTGTTCTTGTACTTACCAAATCCTTGGCGTTGAGAGACACGTCATCCCACCAGGGGGACACAAAGTCATATTCACAGTTCAAAATTCTTTTAAACATGTACTGGTCTCCCCTTTCATCATAGAATGGTTCGAATCCACAAAGGCTATGGGAAAAAGAGTGAAATTTATCAAAGATTTAAGTGATTTCAGTCTCCAAAGAACATCCCCCTATGTGATTTTTTTAAACAACTACACAAAACTTATCTCACCTTGTAGGTGAAAACAGAACAGCTTTTAATTAAAAAAAAAAACACAGCAAAACCATAGCAAACCTTTGTGTGGGCCTATATACATGTCATTTTAAGCAATCCCTATATGAATATATATTACAGGCAGGGCTGATATTATTAAGGTTGCCAGACACTTTCCATCATAAGACACTGTTTAATGTTGCTTATAGTTTTGTAAGACTTCAAGAGTTTGAGCTGAAATTGCCAAAGCTGGATGTCTACCTCAGGCTGGATTTTTTTTTTTTTTTATTAACATTTCAGGCAAAATAGTTCAGTTATTTCTGAGAATGTTGTTAGGGAAAATAGTGTTTGGCCTGTGTAAAAAAATTCTGAGACTTTGTCTCAGAGATGTTCTAGCACCCAGTGCTTTGGAGAAGACACTTGAAATTTAGCAGGGGTCTGTGCCAGGCCTAACTCCAGGCATTAGAGCAGGGAGACTGCCTTTCCTGTGATCTTGACACCACACTGCTGGGCCTAGGCAGCATGAAGGAGAACTTCAGAGGGGATAAGAATTGAGTCTTCAGGAAGGTATCAACTCAGATGATGACTAATGTGGGTGTCAATAGGATGCTAAGATGGAATTTCTGTATTTTCACTTTGCTTTCTTAACAATGTAAGAAATTACATTAAAAATACTAGAACCATTGATTCAGTTAAGCACTCAAAAGTTAAGGAAATACCACAATTAAGACTGACTGACTGTGTAACATTAATTTGGGCTCCTGAGAGCATACATTATGGTACCGTCTAATTACATGACCATATACTATTTTTGCCCCATGGAATTTGTCTCATTCATTGAACAGATTGGACTTAGTCTGGGGATGAACCAGGGGCTGCGAAGTAATGGAGGGTGTTGCTTGGAGGACAATTGCCTCATTTGTTGCAGATGATGGTAGGGACTGCAGGAAGAGAAAGGATGTTTCTCTAAGTGAAGGCTGTTGAAGGATGCGCTGGAAAATGGATTCTGTCCCTGCCTCTGCCAGAGAGTTCCCCTGTGTTACTGGGCAAGTCACTTAACCCAAATGTTATAAGTCACAAATTATGTGCACCTCAGTTTTTGGGAACTGATGAGATAGTCTAGGTCAGTGGTCCCCAACCTTTTGGGGCTGCTGGGCCGGGAGGGGGTGGGGCCAGGCATGCGTTGCACGCCCAGGGCGGGGACCGTGCATGCGCCACGCGCCCGGGGTGGCACAACGCATGCGTTGGGTGCCCGGGGAGCAAGAATGGCTCGGGCCGGCTCTGGTCACTAGGTGGGCACGCATAAATGCCCCGGCAGGCACCATGGCGCCCGCGGGCACTGCGTTGGAGACCACTGGTCTAGGTTTTGATCTGCCGAAGAGCTGTGTGCTCATAGCTGCCATGAAAGTCAATGGAACTGTGCTTTGAACATATATAGTGCTATCTAAAAATGCTACAAATACTCTGAAAAGTCAGGTCCTTTGCATTTCTAATTAGGCATCCAAAATTAGAGGGTACTTTTGACCTTAATCGCTCCGCGTCTCAGGGTACATCTACACTTGCACCTTAGTTCGAACTAGGGATGCAAATGTAGATGACTGAAATTGCTAATGAAGCGGGGATTTAAATATCCTGCGCTTTATTAGCATGATCTCGCCGGCACGTTACTCTGCTCAACAGCTGTTCCGAAAGTGAAAGTGCACGCTGGGACGCCTTAGTTCAAACCAAACCCCTTGGTTTGAACTAATGTTACTCCTCAAAAAATAGGACTAACGTTAGTTCGAACCAAGGGGTTTGGTTCGAACTAACGTGTCCTGGCGCGTACTTCCACAACAGCTGTTGAACGGAGTAACGCGCCGGTGCGATCATGCTAATGAAGCGCGGGATACTTAAATCCCCACTTCATTAGCAATTTTGGTCGTCTACTTTTGCATCCCTAGCTCGAACTAGGGTGCAAGTGTAGATGTACCCTCAGCTCCCCCACCTGCAAAATGGCAACAACACCTTTATGGTCTGAGAGTATAGGGTTATGAAGATAAATTCATTAATGTTTGCAACACACTGGGGCGCGATAAGGAAACTAATAATTCTGTCTTTAGAACAGGGTTTGAACAGGGCACAGTAAATAAGCCTATGGCGACACACTAAAAAATGGGAAACATCAAAGTACTGAATAGCTGCTCTTTAAATGAACATCATCATTTCTGTGCACTGAATGTGGCATGGATCCTGTGGAAAGACATGCAATCATGTAATTTTATACTGTATCACAATGCATATGTACAAGGAGGTTGAATTAAAGTTAAATTAAAATACAAAAGAGAGAAAAACAAAGAAACCAACCCAAAAAACCAAAGCAACACCAAAAACTAGGGATGTCAAAAGCCTTTTAATAAGGTAACAGTGTAACTGCTAAAAATCCTAGCAGTTGCACGCACTGTGGGCTCTGCAATATAAAGTTTAAATAAGCTTTATACTGCAGAGCCTGCAGCAAAGCCTCCCTGGAAGTAGGGCTGCCAGTCCCTGCTACCCCACTCCCAGGGAAAAGGCTTTGCTGCCGCAGCAAAGCCACTTCCCTGGGAGCCAGGCAGGCAAGGGCTGCCAGCTCTGCTCCCAGGGAGGAGGCTTTGCTGCTGCAGCAAAGCTGCCTCCCTGGGAGCGGGGCAGAGTTTAACTGATAGTTTAACCGATGCTTATCAGTTAATGTTAACATCCCTACAAAAACCCACCACACATACCTCACAGACTGAAACCTAATTATTACACTGGATTGCTTGAGCCAAATTCAGTGGTGAATCTAAGGGTATGTCTACACTTGCACCCTAGTTCGAAGTAGGGATGCAAATGCAGGCATTTGAAATAGTCAATGAAGCAGGGATTTAAATATCCCACGCTTCATTTTCATGATCTTGCCGGCGCATTACTCCAAATGCCAGCTGTTTCAAAAGTGAAAGTGCACACCGGGACACCTTAGTTCGAACCAAACCCCTTGGTTCGAAATAACGTTACTCCTCAAAAAATGTTTGAACTAGGGTGCAAGTGTAGACATACCCTAAGTGAGTTTAGATTTAGAGAATCATACACTCTTCTGCCACTTCATGATGTATCATTTATAAACACACCAGAGTCCTTCATACTTATACTTGCACCTATTTTACACAATACCAAAATTTGTATATCTGAATTGGGTCCACTGGTTACAATCCTGCTCCTACTGAAATCAACTGCAGAACTCCCAATGACTGTAAACAACAGCCTGACTTAACTCCAGCATGAACAATACATTCCACTAATTTATCTGAATAATCAGGGCTTGACAAACAGCGGCGAAATCTACTCACCAGCCCCGCACTGCTCATGTGCAACACCCGCATTGCGCATGCGCGCACCGCCGGTGAATGGGGCGACCGGCTGAAATCTACTCGCCATAGGCGAGTAGAAACAGTGATTTGTCGAGCCCTGTGAATAATGATCCCATTTGGAGATTAGATACATTCAACAATATTTCAAATGGAATGCAGACACACAAAAATGAGTGACAGTTATACAATTTTTTTGCTATTCTTGCTTTCAACTATAATCAGGTATAGCATTTTACAGTGATCTACCATCTAATCAATAAATGTTCTGATGCTACAGAGGATTACTGTATCTGCTGTCATGTCACAGGTAAATATGGCAGGTCACACAAAATGAAGATAAGAAAACAACCAAATGGAAAGAAAGTGAGGAACAATGCCATCAGTTAAACACGACAGGAAACTTCAGTAGTAATCTTAGTTTTGAAAACAAAATATTTTGTAGGTTATCCTGTTTTTCAAAATGCGAGAGATGCATTACAGATCAAAGAGCAAACGTTCTGAAAGCACAGCTGCCTGCCTGTGGGTGGAGTGGCTGCATCATGTTATACAGCTAGCACAGAGAGCAGTTTAAAAATATTCTTAGAACAGTACTTGTGCTCAAGGCTGGCAAATGGGCTAGACCACAGCACTAGAATTTGAGTACTGTATTTAAGTAGGTGGGAGTGGGCTGCTTGTCCTCCTCCCCCATTTGTCTTCTTCTCCCACCATCATCTTTGTGTTGGCTTCAGTGATGCCCTTTTCCCATTTTCCTCCCTCAATTGGTCTGTAAGGTCAGTTCCCTATTAAGAGGCAACTGATATTTATTTATAAAATGAACAACATTTAATGCATTTACAAATGTGCATTTTGACTGTTTCTTTATTCCAAGGGGAGCCAACAGCCTCAGTGGGCTCCTGAGTAAGATGGGGGTGTGGGCAGCTTAGCACTCCTGGAAGGGGCAGGGCTAGGGCAGCATGTGTCACGCCAGCCCCACACCAGGCATCAGAGCCACTGGAATGTGTGGTGCGGTGTTTGGAAGGCAATTTAAAGGGCCTGGGGCTCCAGCCAATGCTGCTGTCATAGTAGCAGCGGCAGCAGCTAGGAGACCTGGGTCCCTCTGAACTGCTGGGTCTCAGGGCAATTGTACCCTTTAGTCCTGTTCCCCTACTAGCAGGCCTGTTTGTTCCTAACTTTTTTGTACTGCTTGTCTTAGCATATGATGGGCACTACTGGAATGTAAATAATAAAAGCAGTCATTCAGCCATTGACACATAGAAGGTGAATGGCTCAGATACTCTGTTGTGCTAGTCTCTGCTGATACAGTATGGGGGCAGATCGGGCATGTGAATGTCAGGGAGCTGGTTATGGTTCCCTGCTCATAAGTCTAATTTCATACCAACCTTGAGGGTGTTTAAGTGTCATTCACATACTTTCTCACGAGTGATTTTGTGTTTTCTTCCAGGTCATTGATAAACATATTAAATAGTGCAGAACAAAACTCAAGTTCATGTGGGACCCCCACTTAATGCTGACGCCCAGTTTACACTGCATTTTGAGGCCTATATAAGTTAGCCAATTTTTAATCGATGTAATGTGTACCATGTTGATTTTGTATCATTCTAGTTTTCTTAATCAAAATATTGTAAGGTATCATGTCAAATGCCTTGCAGAAGTATATTACATCAACACTACAGGTTGAATCTCCCTGGTCCAGCACCCTCAGGACCTGCCTTTGCCCAGATGAGCGATTTTGCCACATCAGGGGAAATCAATTCTTGCCCCCCTGCTGCCAGCCCCACTCCCTGCCCTCCCACCAAGTTTCCTGACTCCTGGACTCCTCGGCCTAGCTGAGCCATGTGCCAGCCCCCATACCTGTCGCAGCCCAGAAGAGCTATGCGTCGGCCCCCTCCTCGCTCTCCTGCACCCCAGCTGAGCTGCGCATCAGGATTCCCAGCTCTCGCCCTCCCCTTCCCTCACAGCCCAGGAGGGCTGCAAGTCACACCCCAGCCCCTTGCAGTGTGCCAGGTTCCTGACCCTCCCCCGCAGTGTGCTGGGACACTTTGGTCCTGGAACACCCGTGGTCCTTCTGGATTATGGATGCTGCTGGACCAGAGAGTTCTGGTTTATAGGAGGTGCAATCTGTATTATCCTTATTTACGCAAACCTGCAATCTCATAATAAAGAGATATCAAAATATTTTACAGGATCTGTTTTCCATAAAGCCACATTGACTGGCATTAATTATATTACAGTGCTTTTTTAAAATTAATTATGACCCTTATCAGCTATTCCATTACTTTGCCCAGTACGGATATCAGACTGGCAGACCTCTAATAACTCACATTCTCCTGTTTACCCTTTTTAAATAGTGGCACAATATTATTTTCTTCTGAATCTTCCTCTCAGTGATCCATGACTTACTGAAAATCAGCATTAATGGTCTAGAAAGCTCTTCAGTCAGCTTTTTAAAAACTCTTAGGTGCAAATTAGGGATTTTTAAATCAGTAGATCCAGGTAATTTTAGTAGCTGCTGTTTAACTGCCTCCTGAGTTGCTTTCAGTTTCACTAGTATTTCATCATCATATGATATGCCTTTATCCTTTAGTTTTTTTCATGAAACACAGAGCAGAAAAATTTATTGAACACTTATGCCTTTTCTGCATTATTATTAACAATTTTACTATTTTCATCTAGTAATAAACCACTATAATTTTTAGGCTTCTATTTATTGCTAAAATGCTTTAAAACCTACTCCTTATTGTACCCTACACTGCTGGCCATGGAGTTCTCTTGTTTCGTTTTGGTTCCCTTATCTATTTACTACAATTACTAGATTCTGATTTCTGTTCATTACTATCAATTGTTGTTTCTTCTGTGTGTATATGTATTTTTAATTGTTATGGGCTTCTTTCTCCATTGTGGCATATATATTATTACTATTTATTCTGTTTGAACAGAAATATGATCAAGCCATGATCATTTGTACCTAAACTACCAATAATTTTTAGTTCTGTGGTTCCTTTAGCTGATAAGATGAAGTCTCATAAAAGGGAATTCTATGTTGGGTGGAAAGCTTCTTGAGTTAATAAATTATCATCTGTAGTATTCAGAAATCCTAGGACATTTTCATACTGACGGCATGAAACTTCTAGCACATGAGCTGTGGGACTTTCCTTTTATAGGATGGATGGATGGATAGACAAATAAGGAGCAAGTCACCCTGTGCTCTGATGTGATTTGTTGGTCTTTAACAGATACCAGCAAGTACTTGATCTGGTGCTAAATTTGTTAGGACACTGGTCCATAAGCATTCAAGATCACTTTCTTCTGAGTTGTCAGTGACTGGGAAAGAGATAATGTCATTTTTGACACAGTGTCACCCTTCCACCCCTTTGCCCAGTTGATGCGCCCCAAATAGGCTCTATAACCAGTGGTTTTAATAGTCCAGTCATGCAGATCTTCCCATGAGGTTTCAGTAATATCAGCTAGGTCAAATTCCAATTTCTGCTGATATGGTGGCTCGTCACTGTTCTGCCACCTCCTCTGTCTTTCTCTCATTTTCTGCCTGCTGCTTCTCCTTCATCTTAAATCATGTGAACACTTACAGCAAATCATTAGTAACATCAACTAGAGTTGAAATAAGTCAATTTTACTACCATCAGAGAGGGCCCAACTCTGCAAGGTTCAGAGCAACCTTGATCCCCACTGATTTCAGAGGGAGGCAGCACAATCAGAACCTTTCTGAATCTGGCCTCTAGCTAAGATCCCTCTTATTTTGTCCTTTCTCCGTTACCAGGGCATTGAACACGTTTCAGGAAACAAATCTTCACACTAAACCAGGAGGAAGCACTAGCTCAGTGCACATCGGCTCACTAGTGTAAAACCATCTTAGCTTTTCACTGCCTGTCTTTTCACAAAAGGGACCAAATAATAACATCACATATTTTCTTATTTGTTAGAGATCAGATATCTTGCTGCTTATAATTGTGGACACAATGATTAACCTGGGGTGAAAAATGACTCCTAACTGCTGTAGTGTAGTTGCATGTTTCAGCTAGCTCACCAAGCCACCATATGAGCTAAGTCATGCATAATGCAGGAGAGTACTTCCTTTTCTGAATATCAAATGAAATCTCACATGTAAACAGTGGGGGGAAAATCCTGTAGTTCTCAGTGGGCTAAGGAATTCATTTCAGCAAACCAACTGAAGCTTTTGTAACCAGCATAATTAAAGAGGAAATATGCTAACAGCTTCCAGTTTGACAAGAAAAACAAGGTTTCTTCAAATCAAACTTAAATCCTTTTAAAATTCAACTCCATCTTGAATCATGTAGCGTTATTGCATTTGGAATGACACAGCGACAACAGGGTATCACTGCATCAGGGGTTAGAATTTTGCAATAAAGAAGAATACAGTTGTCCTAGAGATAATCTGGAAATAACAAATTGCATATTGACTGCTATATGTAACCACACCTCACCAATTGCAATCTGGCTTTGTTGTCAGTGTTTATATATGCTAATTGTCCTTGTTCTATCTGCTCCACTTGTAGGCTCTGATAAACTGTTCTCTATCTATTTCTACAAATATTTTCACAATGACTCATTAATACCATATTTGTAATGCTTATCATGTGCTGTGAGTTTCATCAACTAGGTGAGTCTATCCTTATTACTACTGCTCATGTCTATGCTTCTATTCCAAATAGTTGTGTTCCACCTATACTCAAGATCTTTTTTTCTATATTCAAAGGTAAGCCAGTTTAAAGAAGGCTGTGATTTGACAACGACTTCAATAAACTGTGTGGACACTCAATTTGACTTAAACCACATTTATACTGATTTATCTTAAGTAGATGTTTACCCTATTAAAATAAATCAGTATAAACCAGGTTTAAATTGGATTAAGAATTATGTTTTGTATCAAGTAAATTAAGATGACCTAAAAAAAAAAATCACATTTTTTGTTCAGTTCCCTTTAAGCTGGGTAGCAGCACAGCTTCACAGGTGATTAATCAGCCCCACCCCATCTGTCAGCTCCATGCAGGGAGCCCTGAGCATCTGAATGGGCGGAGCTGATTAATCTCCTGTGAAACTGTACAGTTTAGAAGGAACACTGTTCTTGTTAAACCAGTGCAACGCTGACTATGGACTAGGCCTAGTATATCTTAACTACTATTTGCTTATCTTATGTGCGATAGAATTTCTGGCTATGTTTTTATAGAAGGGAATACAAGGCAGATCTTCTGGTGGTGTAAATTATCCATTAACTTTAATGGAACTACGGTAATAATTTACAATGGCTAAGAATCTGCCCCAATATAGCTTGATATAAGAGAGAGGAAAGCATAAACTGGGTGTAAGAGACAAGGTCTGAGATGTACTCCAGAGCAGATCTGTGGCAGGTCTTGAGATTGGGGGGGGGGGGAAATAAATTTTGTAATAAGAGAATAAGGGACAAAAATATGATTGTAGAAATTCAAATAAGCGGATCCCAAAATGCACAACTGTCTGTGTTCCCCTTCAATACACAAAATCACAGATCTGAGATTTACACTAATAATTTACATCTTCCATGTAGCCAATCTCCTTTAAGAGCTTTTCATTCTTTCTTACGCAGTCTTGTCAATCATACTATGATTTCTTATAGTAAAAGATATTGTAAACTATCCTTTTAGAGGAAAATGAAAGCAGATCACTGATCTTATTTATGCTCTATATTAAAAAACTTGCATTTTCCAAAATTTTATATTAAAATAATTTGTCAGCATTATATATGTGTGTGCACATATATAACATTCTGGTTTTTTCCCCTTCCCAGAATATACTAACTGAAATCATTCCACAAACATGCAGTACAACAAGAGAAAACAAATCAGCCGAGCAATCAGGGTTGCCACCAGACTGAAGGGAAGTCACTCATACTCCCATAAGGCAAAAGGTCAGAATACACAGACGTACAGCATGAACAACGCACAACGACCTTCAACTACCAAAAATTTTCAGAAGCATGTCATTTATGCCACACAAAACAACTGCATCACTGAAAATCAGGCCACCCTTATTTAGATACCAAACTGCAGAGTAAGGTGTTTAACTGTACACTTCCTTCTTTGAATATCTGAGTCTAAACTGGCAAAGGCAGTTGTGTAATCAATGCACAATATTGTAGAAAACTTGTTTGCCTGGAAATTTTGGGACATTTTGGCTCTTACAACCCTCTGTCAGGTACATCTCTGACAGAATAATTTTGAGTTTAAATGTGAAGTGAAACATCAAATATTTTGATTTTTATGGATCATTTCAATCCAGACATTAAGCAAACAAACTTTTTTTGGGGGGGAGGGGTGCAGGCTATGCCTCTTTCTGTGCCCAACAACTCCACTCACCACTTTTTTTCTGCTTAACAGCATGGCAGACTTCCACCGGGGGAGCTGGATGTGAATTGGCAGCAATGGCATGTGACTTATGGCACCAAACATGTTGGAGGAGGAAGTCTCCAGAAACCCTGGTGCAGCTGTGCTCCTTGCTACTCCAAGGCAGCTCAATGGCAGTCATGTGCTTTGATTTCTTTTTGATCCACTGCAGCTGTCTGTTCAAAACAGGCAATCACTTCTATTCTCAACTTCCATCTGAGCACCATTCTACTTAATTTTTTTCTGCCCAGGTTTACCCGCCTGACTTTGTAATACTGAAGCACACCAATAATTTTATTTACAACACAGTTTGGTAAGCGTGCTGTTCTCTCAGAGGAAATACATTCAGTGTGCCAGATATTCTGCTGCATCTGAGGAGCTCTCCGCTTTGTGCTACCTCATTTCTGTGCTGGTCCGGGCCACGCTGTTCCCTAGGCTGCACTAAGTTACACCAATTGCCAAGACATTATGGCAACTGGCACTTGCCAGGGCATAGGGACAATTCCTGCAAGCCAGTTAAACCAGCTTTATGGCAGCTATCCAGTGGCTGAGTGGGACAAAGCTCCCCTAGTGCAGCCAACGCATGTAAAAAGTTGACAACAACAAAGTTTATATTCAAAATCTTCATGGGATAATAGTATATACTTAAGTATTTATAAGTGATGACTACTGTCTGGCATTGCCTGTGATATGAGCTGTAGAAAAGATCTTCATTCCAAATAAGTGCTTGGCAGTTCCTAATTTAGATATTAGGAACAGTATTTTATATGGGGTCTGTTCTTAGGCACTTCTAATCTAAAGAGGCAAAACCGTAAGGAAAGGCCAGGGAAAGCTTTATTTACTATACTGAACAAAAATTAGAAAAGTCACCCATTATTCAATGTGTCCAGCTAGCATTTTGAGTATGTTTATCCTGTATTATGCAGTCTAAGTGTAAAGTTAAGTTTTTACTGAGTGAGTGGAGTAGTAACGGTTTTTATATAAAGCCTGTTATTAACAATGAATCAAGTTATTAAAACACTGAAATGTGGAAATGGAAACATTACCCTTGAGTTTTTCAATCCAAACACAACAGTACTAGAAATATGACAAATAAATGGTCATGAACAGACCCATCTAGTTTCATTGTCTGTGCTGAGTGAAATGCGGAAAATAAAATGATTTTTACAATTCTTTTGTTTTAATAAGTGTTTGCAGTAATTTAGAAAAGGGATATTTTGATATATATGACAAATATATTACTTGATTTTCCTCAGTGCTCCTTCAACCTTCAAGTCATTTAATTATCATTAAACTATAAACCATATAAAACAAATTAAGACTTTTCACTTTCAGGTAGCACAGTTCAGAATGTCAGAAAACCTGTGGCTTAGAAAATGAAACATCAAAATATCATATTTGATATTTCACTTGGTATTACTGTCTAAACTTACAGGATGTAGGTGATTATTCCCAAAGACCACATGTCCACTTCTGGGCCATAGGCACATCCACGTAGAATCTCTGGTGCTGCAAATGATAAATATTGTCACTAAAACAAAAATGTAATGCAGAAATAAATACGACTAATAAAAGTCAGGAATTTCAAACATGTCTGACTCCTTAATTCAAAATGCAATTGCAATGTCTCATTTTCAAGTAGAACAAATAGGTCCTGAGCTTGAAAGCCTTTACTTAGGTGAAAATTCCCATTCACTTGAGTAAAGAGCAACAGGCTTGCTTTCCTGAGTTAGGACAGATGGAATGAACCCCTAACTTGTAGAAGTCAAGAGGGCAAATTAACTTTGATCTCCAATCTGATTTTAGAGAAGGAACCAGATCCATGGAAGCAATAATGGGCAGCTACAGATTTACTGTAGCTTGAGTTTTACTGACTAAGTGTATTTTTTAATGGTGCCAGTAATTCTAAAGTCAAGTTGACACTATAATTAAGGCTGAAAACCACTCTCCATGTTCTATTTCTGAACCTATCCATGTCTCTCCCTGTCCAAATCTATTTGCTCTAGATTTTCTCATGTTTAATCTCCCACAAGAAGAACAGGGAGCTATTCACAAAAGACTGTGGGTGTGGAAGGCTGCAGGAATCTAGAAAGTTTCTTTGAGAAAGCCCTGTTGCCCAACTTAAGGGGTTCAACCCTGGCAACAGACAGCAATAGCTTTCTAGGCAATTAGAATGGCCATAAAAGCATAGGAGGGAGAGGAAGTCTCTAGGGACACTCACAATTCTGAAATGGCAGAGGAGCCATTCTTCACTAGAGAAACTCAACCCATGTATGATGGCATGGCTGCCCCGCACTGGCAGAAAAGGGGTTAAAAGCAGCCTTAGGGAGGCTGCACCAGAGGCAGCCAATTAGAGAAGGGCTGATGGAAGCAGCCAATCAGGGCCAAGTAGGCCCATATAGAAAAGTAGCTGCAGGGCAGAGGAAGGCAGTTAGTTCTCTGTCAGGAGCCATGGGAGAAAGGACTTGTTTCTCTGTCAGCCAGCACCCTGGACAAAGCAGGGGCCAAGGGAGCAAGGACAGCTGGTGATGGCTGTTGGTTTTGCAGACTGAAGCAGACACAAGAGCAACGATGGTGCTGGAGCTATGTGGGAGATGGCCCTGGAGTAATGGACTGCAGTTGGCCACTGAAGGAAGTGCCTGGACAGTATTTTGAAGGTCCCTTGTAAAGGGTGAGCTCAGTGTGTGGTATGGCCATAGGAGTGTGCTGATACCACTGCCAGCTGCCAACCAGCCATAGCTTCCTAGGGCAAAGTAGCCAAATATCAGTAGGGGGAGTCAAACCTCACTGTGAAGGAGAGGGACACAACACATGACATGAGACCCACTCATCTTTTCCCACATCCTTAGGCCACACTGATCTTTAAATTGCCCTCTTCAGAATATGCACTATACTACAGTCCTTCGTGAGGCCTATGGGTTGGAATAGTTGATCTTGTCTTTCCTAAAAGGGAACTCCCAGTCAATGGACTGGAAAAAAGCGAACAGTGAAGTCTCTCTTGGTTCATTCTCACAGTCCCTTATTCATCCCTCCTTCTCCCACCCCATGAGATAAAGGGGATAGATTCCCTCCAGCATTACTGCTACACTCACAACCGGGGTTAGGAGGCATAGAAGTGTTTGTGAAGACCCTCTGAACTTGGCTGAATGTCACCGATAGTGCTATGATAGTGCACTTTAAAACAATACCATTTGCCTGCTGGACAAATGTTAGAGAACAGCTAGCACACAGACTTTATATGTTATGTTTATGAAAAGCTAAAAGTCATTCTTTATAGTTTGTACAATTTGTATGTAAACTGTCATTTTGATTCTTCCGTGGAGGCAAACCAGTATCTTCCTGCAAACAAGATGCATGTGAGCAGTAAGACTTTCTGCAAAGCTATATCAATTAAAGTATGGAGACTGAATCACCAAGACATCCTGAATAGCAAAAAGCTCTTGCCTCTTACTTTGTGTTGGGAGAGGAGAAGAGCATACACATACACAAATCTTGTATAACTATTAAAGCATGTTAAGCCCCTAAGTGGCTACCCTTATTGACAAATTGTGTGGCTTTGTTTCTCTGTAACTTAATCCTTCGCCAAATCTTCCAAAAAACTACATGTTTGCCAGGGTAGTTTGTTTGTTCAGTAGGGCTGGAATCAGCTATAATGGTGAAGGCATAGTTGTGCTGGTATTGGCTGCATCACTAGGAGTACTTTGCTGTTTTGCTATACTGGATTAGCATTACTACTTTAGCACTGCTAGTGCACATCTGATCTAACTTGTCTTGTCCCAGCCTCAGAAAGATGCACTGTTTTCCTCCCTCTCTCTCAGGCTCTATGGCACTTCAGGATATTCAGTTCCACAGGAGTTTCAGTAACCTCCAACTTTTCTAGCTATATTGTGACTATCATGGATTACTCTTACATTTCCTCAGAAGAGCTGTTACAGTTGGGGCGGAATTGGGAAGAGCTCCCAACATCGAAAACATATTTAGGATGGCCACTGGCAACCAAACTCTTCATCGCTTACCTTGATGTGGTGGAGAGGTTTTCATTAAAAGTGGGGTCTGTGAAAGGCAGGCACCTGGGGTCTTGAAAATAAGCAGATAGCTCAAGGCAGCTTACCTAGAAGAATGAAATCTCTCATCTCAAGCCCCCATCCATTTGTTAAATGAAGCCTGGTGTGGGGCAGTGGTAGCCATGTCTCTCTCTCAACTCACTAAAGGGCTGTAGTTGATGTTGGGTATAAGGCTGTGAGAGTGGCCTGTATGCCTCCTGCCTGGGACTACTGCTAATGATCTTTCAGCCTTAGGTCAGATTTTCACCCACTTCAAGCCTGGCAGCGCTGGGCCAACAAGATTTTGGCAGCCATTTCCTGACCTACCTATTAGAGGGTCAGAGGGACGAATGGTCAGAGCAAAGGATCAGAAACAAAGCAATGACCTGCACAGCCACAGAAGTCCTATTTCAAAAGTGGCAACACTGGTTTCAGTTTGACATGTAATGGTATGGAAGTCATTGAGGAGATAGTAAGGAGAGGTTTCAATGTGGTGGACCAGGAATGCAGTGAAGGGGTTGGCCTTAGATTGTAAATTCTCCTATGCAGGTGACAAAATGGGGCATAGTGAAATATTGGTGGCAGGGAGAGGAGAGCTGAGGCAGACTGTGTGTGCAGTTATTAGAGTAAGTGACAGACTGATGGCTGTTAAAAATGAAGAAGCATGTCATGTTTCTGATATCACTGTAGGCATCTCAGCCTGGACATGATGAAAAGGCAGAGACTTCCTATAAGACTTGCAGATGCTAGTGGATACAGTGGCCCCCACATAGCTGCTTGTGGTACTTGGTGAGCTGAAAGCACAGATAGGCAGAAACAAAACAGGGTATGAAATGTATTTAGGAAAATGCAGCCTAGGCACTATGAATGAGGAAAGGAAAATGCTACTGTATGGGCAAATGATGGATGATGGCCAATACTTGATTCCAAAAAATAGTGTGTTAGCTGGCTATGACTGGTTCCATCAGTGGTGGAAACAAAAAACATACGCTGTTGATGAGGAAATCTCAATGGAATCAAGCAATGGGCTGCAAATTGATACCTAGTGAGACAGTATCACTGCAACATAAGCCTCCTGTGGTAGCGTGTTGGACAAGGAGGGAGCTGCTCCAAAAGAAAGATTAAAATACAGAAAGTTAAGAGAAGTACAGCAGAGATGTTTGTGCAAAGAGTACAGGATATGTGTCCAGAAACTGATTTGCCATCATCTGACTAAAAGAATCACCTCAAGAGAAATGGAAGTCAGAGGGATTCACAGACTATATAGATGGGGAAAACCAACAGCAAGAGACGTAGCAATGGACCAGCAAAGTGTGTATCTTTTTTTGGATCACTGCTTGCAAACATAAAATGGAGCACCAAAAAAAAAGAAATGAATCCATTGACTGTAAATAAAAACAAGTACGAAGGAGCTGCTAAGCAGGCAGTGAAAAAGGACAAATAAAGAGCCCTCGATCAGTATGCTGAGTTTGTAAGTGACCCAGGGCTGGCTAGCAAAAATACCTTCAGCACTACAAAAATGAACTGCAAAGGTGGGAAGGATGGTATTACACATCATGTGTAAATGAAGATTGGGGAGACTGCTAATAGAACACCTGAACAAAAAAACGGAGAGGTGGAAATGATACTTTGAATCTCTTAAATGAGTCAAACCTCTTTAGGCTGGAGTTGACAACATGTGATCCAAATGTGGTGCCTGAGGAGGAGGTGAAAAACACAGTCCAGGAAATGAAGAATAGTAAGGCCGCAGCACATCTGATGATGTGATGACAGACCTTTGATGACAGAGAAATACAGTGCATGAGCAGAGTGGCTATAGCCATATGGCAAGACAAGAGAATTCCCAAGGACTGGTGCAAGTCTATCCTGGCACTAATACATAAGAAGAGAAGCATCCATGAATGTGAAAATATTGAGGGATAAAACTGTTGTCGCATGGAATAAAGATACTGGAATGCATCCTAGAAACTGGGAGTAGGAGAGTGGAGGAACCTTTACTCAAGCAAGAGAAGTGTGAGATTAAGACAGGATGAAAAAATCATCAATACCATGTTTGTAATTCAGCAAGGGATAAAGTGGCTAGAGTACCAACAGCAGAGCTTCTAGGCTTTTACAGGCCTAGAAAAGGCATACGATAAAATGAACAGAAGAATGCTCACATCAGTGCTGAAGAAATGTGGAGCGTCCGAGGATTTAGTAACTACGAGTGCCCTACATATAGATTACCTAAAACAGTGATCCAAACACATTTTGGAACAAGTCCTTTTGAAGTAAATGTTAGACTGCAGCAGAAGTCAGCCCTAACTCTGCTGCTGTTTATGCTGAAAGATTTCAAAATGGAAATATTAGGATGGAAGTCAAAATCCATGCTGTGGCTGACAAAAACCAGGAAGCACAATGTCACTGGTTCAGGCATGTGCAGAGAATGAATGAAGAGGATCTGATGATCATAGCATGGCAGGAGAGGACAGTAAGAGACTCTGAAGAAAGCTATCAAAGTGATGAATGAATTGCATCAAAGAATGTGGTAAGCAGGTCAACCTTAATGCTGCCTTGGACAGACAAAGATGGAGGATGCTCGTGTGATGACCCAATCCTAATGACACGATAATGGCAAAAAGAAAGGTTATTGTTTCTGAAGCTCTGCTATCCTATTGGAGCAATTGCAGTATCCAGCATAGAGCCAGGGATTAGCAATACAGTGCTCGAGGTTTAATCCTGGTACTCCAACCGATTTTCTCTGTAGTCTTGTGTACATTACATAACCTCTCTTTACTTCGTCGTCTGACATCCAGGAACAGAAACAACACCCCTGGCTCATCTCACATAGTGCACCAAAATGATGGTCATCACTACATGCCTAGAACAGTAAAATGGGAATAACATTTCCTTATCCTACAGGCATGTTGTGAGGGGGAGTTAAGGTTCGTACAGCACTCTGAAGATGTGAAGTGCCACAAATGTCAAATTCTATTGAACTGCTGTTGTCAGAAATTCACTTTGCAGAAACAATTAGCTGGGGATTCTAAACAGATTGAGAACTCCCTTTCAGCTCCTGTTGACTCAGAGTTCTATATATGTTTAATGTTCCATCCAAAATGAAAAATACCAAGGACCAGCATTGAATCTGTATGAAGCTAAGGCCATTCAATATCTCAGAAGCAATAATCACACCAAGGACCCTTAGACTACGTCTACACTGCACCAGAGGTATCCCGAAATAGCTATTCCGCGTCTTTTGAGTGCACCTGTTATTTCGAAATATAATGGGCTTGTTATTCCGCCATCCCTGTAAACATCATTCCACGAGGAGTAAGGGATGTTTCAGAACAGTGGGTTATTTCAAAATAAGTGCTGTGTAGACAGCGCAAAATTTCGAAATAAGCTATTTCAAAATTAACTCAAAATAAGTGATGCAATTTGCATAGCTCAAATTGTGTAGCTTATTTTGAGCTTCGGATGCAGTGTAGTCACACCCTTAATGACATACATTACATCCACCCATTCTCCTCTTCCTAATCACTGCCACACAAATTTCCTTGCTGTCTCCTTCCCTCTGCACATGTATGCAGTACAAACAGCTGAATCGTCACCGCTTTCGGGTCTGCATTATGTATTTGCTTCCTCTCCTTCCCACACTCTTTTATAGTTACAAAAACATAGGCATAACAAATGGCTTCTGACACTGAGCAATAACTACAGCTTTACAACATTTGCAGTTTAATAGCAATGATAGACATTAGCATAGAGACTGATAAACAATACTCATAGTACAATTTTATGAGACTAAAGACACTAGGAATAGGTCCAATTCCAAGGGATGTTTAGTTTCTTTGTTTGCCTGATAAAGATGCTACACAAACAAATGTATGTATTACTTGCAGCCTATTATCAGTTAGGTTACAAGCTAACTAAATAATCTTGCCACCTTCATCAATGTCTTCCCATTTCCTTTCGTTTCTATGGTAACACGCATAAGAAAGCACAGCCTGCAAAACTTTAACTATCTGCTCCTTCTCTCCCTTTCCTTTTTCATATCCCCCTTATATATTTATTTTCTTCTGTCGACATTTACATTAACCCTGTTTCACGTGTATATAGATTTCAAACTAAAAATAATCACTTAAAATAGTTTGGATACATCCGGAAGTTAACACAGGTTTACCGCCTGCTTCTTGTCTAATCAGGAGCACCAAAGACTATATCTATGCAACATTTTGGGGTGAGCAGGGAGTAAGTCTCCCACCCTTGGTCAACAGACTTGGGCTAGCAGGCCTCATGTTAGTGCTCTAAAAACAGCTGTGTGGACAACACTTTGAAGTTGCAGTTCAGGCATCCCCTTCCCTAGGCTTCAGAGTCTGAGCTGCAACATCCAAACGTGGTCAAGACTTTGTTTTTAAGTGTGCTAGTGTGAGGACTACTAGCTCGAGCCTGTCATCCTGTACTGAGAGACTCACTCCTGCTTGCTCCAAAATGCTACGTAGACACACTCAAAACTGCAGTTACATCTTTTATACCAAATCCTGATCTGGAGTCAGAGATTAAAGGCAGAAGGGACCACCAGATCATCGTCGACTTGTATATTACAGACCACTACCACCTGACAGTATCCACACATTACAACCTTTCCTGGGAGCCATCATTAGGCACAAAAGAGTTACATCTGGCAAGGGAGAGAAACTGCAATAAGGAGAGGTTCTATGGGAGCAAGAAAAAGAGGAAGGAAACTGCAGGTCCTCTACATAGTGGGAGGAAATGAGCTAATAACAGAAAGAATCAAGAAGTGTGAGGTGTTGAATGACTATTTTGCTTCAGTCTTCACTAACTATAACGGTACAAGATACTCAACACAATTTGATATTAACAATGGGGAAGGAATGCAGGTCAAAATAGCAGACAAACAGGTTAAAGAATATTTCGATAATTTATTATGTATGCAAGCACCCAATCTGCATGCATAACTGCAGTATTTCTGTATGCAAAACAAGGACACAACTGCCTGAAAAAAATCTTGTGTGGCATGCCTCTCGGGCCACTCACATAGGCTTGCACTATCTCGACTCAAGCTAGTGTGTTCAAAATGGTAGCACGGCCATTGCTGCACAGATGGAAGCTCAGGCTAGCCAACAGAGCTTGGGCCCAGAGTGTCAGGTGGGTTTGAGCTCAGGTGGCTAGATAAGCCTCCGCTGGTGCTGCAACATCCACCCTATATTTAACACACTAACCTGAGCTGAGCTAGTGCGAGTCTGTCTACCAAGGATGGTAGACAAGCTCCTAACTGCAGTGTAGACATACCCTCAATGGCTAAATGGGGTTCTGTCAGTAAAATGACAAGACGACAGAATTTTTATGTCTGGGATTTTGTGCAGGCTTTGTAATCCTGACAGGCCAAATCCATAAATATTTGTAATGGTTTGACAAGGACTGGAAAACAGGGGCACATACATGAACACTGGTCTGAATGGTCATTATTTGTATTGCCCACAAATCCGGAGTAAAATCAGGGCCACATTGTGGTAGACACCATACAAAGATGAGAAAATATAGCCAGTGCCACAGAGAGCTTTCATTCTTAGGCCCACGGATAGGAAGGGCAAAGAGGGCAACTACCCTGGGGCCTGGTGATTCAAAAGGGCTCAGGGATCCCAGCTGCTGCCACTGCTGCTGTGGCAGACGTGGCACCTGGAGCCCCAGGCCCTTTAAATTGCTGCTGGAACACCGGGCAGTGTGCTCTGGGTGGCTCTGAAGGCTGGGGGAGGGCAGCGAGGTGTGCTCCGGGAAGCACAGAGAGCTGGCTCTCCAACCCCGCCCCTTCCGCCCAAGGCCCTGCCCCTTCAGGCGCCCTTGCACGCAGGTGTGGCTGTCATCTTCCCTGTACATTCTAAATACATTTTTAAATGGCATACAAAGGGGGCACACATTTCTATTTATCTACATTAAGATATTGATAGTGCGCTAATAGTATCTACCCTAGCAAGTTTTGCTATTAACTGAGCCTAACCAAAATGGTAGATCTGAAACAACCACATGACTTCCTTCTTTTTTTGTTTTGGTTAAAAACTAATTTTGAAAAGACCCCCGACCCTTCCACATCCCTTAAAGCGACAAGTATTTCCACCTCAATCTTTCCAGTTGCCAAATCCACCTGTAACTCGGCAGTCTGCCCCTTTAAGGCCACTGGGATTTGGCAGCAGCAGATCCTTTTCTAGAGAGAAGCTCAGCAGACAGGTGCTGGGAATCTCCTGGCCCCGCTGAACAGCATCTATGGATTGGTCTGATAAGTCCCAACCAGGGGGTATAAAGAAGGTCCTGAGCTCCATGAGGATACTGGGACCAGGAGTGAACTCTCCCCTGGCTGTAGTAGAAGATTGTGAGAGGGCTGGTTAGCCTTGCCTAGGCTGGGGAAAGTCCAGTCCATTAAGCTGTCGCAGGTCAGAAGGCCCCACAAGCACAGATCTCAGCTGAAAACAGAAGCGTTGTTGTTTTCTAAATTGCTCCATTTTCACTTTGTTGTGTTAAAGAATAAAACAAGAGTCCTGAGAAAAAGGCTACAAATTGAACTGGGTGTAGCTGTTTATTTTTCCCAGGCAGGTGATCCCACAGTCACTGTAGGAAGCTCCCTATTATCACTCCCATAGTTATCAATCATATGAGTCTCAATTTTGCACCACACATAAGCACTTCTTTCAGTCAGGACCAAGGCTCAAGTCGTGCCAGAATGCTCAGGGACTCCAGTCTGGTATTTTTCTTTGGTGTTTTGCTACTTTTGGTATCATCATTTACAGTACTGGAAGTTTATCCTGGCACTCATTAATTTTTAGGACTCAGTTACTGGTCAAGACTGTAGCATGTGATAAAGTTATGCATGTGCTTAAATGCTTTGCTTTCTTGGGAACTTAATCTATCCCCCCTTTTCAAGTGGTAATACTAAGAGATAATTTGGTTTTTATTTAAAAACAAAAAAAAAGTCACCTTAAGTTAGTTTCTCTTACACTTAATTTTGGACTATCCATAATAGGAATTATTAAGGGCCCAATGAACTTATACTAATGAAGTTGTGATTATAACTTCCATGCCAGTAAATCCAGTATCTCAATAATTTGGCATGGATTTTGATTATATTTGTATAATTGGAATATTGTTGTATACGGTATTTGTATTCAACATCAGAGTACTGTCATGTAAATTATGAAATTATATTAGAAAAATGCACTGGAATATTGGTTAGTTGGTGTTAGAAAAAAACCCTGCCCCCCAGTAAAAAGTTTGGCCAGGCCGCTCTTGCTATAGTGGGCCACAGTACTCCTTGGGAGAAACTGGCCGCACCCTTCCTGCAGACCATTGCCTTTAGAAAAGGGAAGGTGTGAAAAGGGGAAAATAGCCTTGGACTCTCCCACCCGTCACCTTGGCGTGAGAACTGCGTGGCTTACCTGGTCGCATGAAACCTGCACAGTTTTGGCCCAGCCCCTGTGACACATACCCCCACTTGGTGACCGTTGGGCCGTATATGGTAATATGCAAGCGCGGGAAAGCGATGTGCAGACTTGGGGATAAATACCCATCGCTCAGTTCGCTCGAGGAGGTCTTCGCAACACACGCACCACCGTGCGTGTGCCTTCCCGTATACTTCAAAGTGCTGCCGGCCTGATCATCTGACCAGCCACCTCCCCCAAATCTCGGGCGTAACCAAGGCCTTCGCAACCGAACCGATATCTTTGAAATGTTCCGTGTGCTGTGTAAGTTGGTATGTATGATTTGATTTTCTTTGTTGTATAGC
This sequence comes from Pelochelys cantorii, assembly GCA_032595735.1. NCBI lineage: Eukaryota > Metazoa > Chordata > Testudines > Trionychidae > Pelochelys > Pelochelys cantorii. The sequence continues at coordinate 70,223,108 of CM064330.1, read as the reverse complement.
TTAGTGTTATAGTTGTTTTGGTAGTACATAGAGTTTGTAGTTATCACTGTTATTAATTAGTATAGCTTGATATCTTTAGAGCAGAGACTATTCCCCTTGCTGTTCCTATCCTTATATTTCTGATACGTTCAATTCTATGTTCGTAGAATAAATATAATAAATATTGTAAATTCATTACTGACACGGTCAATTAAAAATCTTAGAATAAATACTATAAATTCATCACTGTCATAAATAAATATCTTTTATTTACTAAAATGGTCCACCTGGTTCTGTCCTTCCCCCCTTGGGTATGCATCATTGGACCTGTGGTTCTCGCGATATTGGCTTGAAACTATAGAGTACCTATGTTTTTGAAAAGTTAACACTGATGACACTCTTGGAATTCTAGTTTTTGATTTAAGCTGTTCAGGGCCTTGTCAATCTTAAAGAAACTTGCATTTGCCAAGCAGAGAAACAGGAAAATGTAAATAGTCTCCAAATCAGAGTCTAAATCCAATATATTGTAAGAAATAAAGGAACATACCACAGTATCCTGGAGTTCCACAAATAGTCTTCATGGTCACTTGATCTTCCACAATCTTGGAAAGCCCAAAATCAGCTGTCAAGATTTGTAGAAACATAAAACAGAAGTTTTATTGTCTGCTTATAACTGTGTAAAGAGAGTACATACTCAACAGGGGGAAGTAATTCACTTTTTTTTTCTTTTTGAGAATGCTTCATTTAATGAAAATCGCTATTATATTAAGGAACAGGTTAAAAGAAAAAAATACTTCAGGACAATTGCATGGAAACAAAATTATACAGGTAGGAAATTTGTGTTGATGGATTAAATCCTCTTGCTCTAAAATCATCAAAATATTTTTAATCTACAACTTGTGCTACCTGCCCCCAAAGATGGTGGAAGAAACAGCAGCCAGCAAGGAAGAGTCCGACGCAGGGTCAATCATTTATTTACAACTTCTGAACAGAGCATGAAATGTGGGGGAGGGGGGAATAAATACAAAAGAGAAGATATTTAAAAACTAGAGCAAGTATATTTTTATAAAACAGAACACTATCAGTTTTATAGAGAATTTTCATGAAAACAGGCCTGCCATTGTGTGCTTTGGAAGATATATGATTTTCCAAATGGATGGTTTTGTATTGTTAGAGAACTGTGTGTCTTTCAGTTTAATCACCCACCTACTGGCTGGTCAGAAATTCTGATTATCTAATTTTCCCGTAAAACAGAAGGGCAGTAACTTTTTTCTGGTGTCACTCCAAAAAACACTATCCACAGCAGTGCTTTTTCTAGCACTGACACTGGCTACACTGGGCTGATGTGCTTCCACTTTGGACTTTTTCGGATCTTATCAACTAAGTGGAGACTAACATGGGGTTTGATCCTACAAGGAACTGAGTCTTCCAGCTACAATCCAGAAAAGCATTTAAGCAAGTGCTAAATGAATTATCTTAGGGTCTTGTTCAAACAAGAAGACACCATTTGAAAATGCAGATTTAGTAGATATCGTGGGCTGTACAAGCCTGCCTAGGACTTTGAGTACACATTTGTGTTGCTGGTGTGATGGAAGTCTAAGCCACTGTGTCTTTACTGTATTTGTAATTATGCTAGCTAGTTTAAAGCTAGCATTTGTATGCCTACTCCAGCTACAATTACACCCGACTGCACCGTAGACAGTCAGACAAGTGAACCTTTGAAGATAAGTTTCACTTATGCTTTTCTTTATTTTAATAAACAAAAATAGGCTGAACAGCAGCATTATTCATTAGAAATCAAATCTTATTTTAAATAAAGTATTTTGTAAATCAGAAATTAATGGATGTATAGTCTTTAGCAAAACAAACATTTTAATCTCTCAACACCCTGCGATGTAATGTAAAGCACAGGAGGAAAAATTTCTTTATGAAAAAAAAAAAAGACACACTATGGCTCAGAGATTTTTTCTTTTCACTGTGTACAAATCAGATCTCTTTCAGTTATCACATCAGCAATGCCACAATCTACACAGCTCATCAATTAGCACTCTGCTGTTTTCTGCTTTATCATACTATCGAATGGAAACCGGCTTACGAACTGTAGCTTTCCTACATGGAAACGGTGAATATTCGTATCTCAGAGGGTTAGAGTCTGATTTTCAAAGGTGCTGAGAACCTAAACCTTCTACTGACTCCTACTGCAGTTGCAAATGCTAAGTGCTGCTGGCTGGGCCACAGTGAATGCTCTCTACTCCCTGGTTTGTACCAGGGATGTAATAGTGTAGTCAATTAACCGATACGCAAAAGCTTATAGTTTAATGCTATAGACTACATGTATTTCCCTCCTCCCTTCCCCCCAGTAAATTTTTTAGCAGGCTGGCCAGCAGCCTGGCTGAGTCCTGGTTCATGGTGGGTCCAGAACCTACCCCCTCTGTGGCTCTGCATTTAAAGTGTATTAGGAGCCAGAGTGGGCATGCAGCCCAGCTCAGTTCTGGCTCATGTCGGGTCTGGGATCTCAGACCCTGCCCTCCACTGGGGTTGCTGCCACCCCGCACTGCTGCCTCTTTATCAGAGGCAGCAGCACAGGGTGACAGGCAGCCAGTCCACGAGGAGAGCTGGTTTTTAAATTGGCTCCCCTCGTGGACCAGCTCCCACCTGGCACCCTGTGCTGCTGCCTCTGATATAGTGGCTGCTGGCCCTGCCCCCGGGGACTATAGAATAGTCAACTAACTGATAAAATTTCATGATGTTAACATTAACAGATATTTAACATCCCTAGTTTGTACCATAAACTCTTCAAATCAGGTCAGCTTGTAGCTTGTCTGGTCTCCTCCTACTTTTTTCATGCTGCCTCCTGTGTGTGGAATATCTTCTCTAATCTGTGCCATACAACCAGCCTCTCCTCCTTCAAACTCCTCAAAACACTCTCCTTTTGACTTGTTTTCATTATTTACTTCCACTTTTGCCCTCTCATTTGTATTTGACCCAAATTTTTAATATATGGTCTAATAAAAAAAATAAGTAGTGTACATAGCTAGAATCTGACCTCATGATCTTTGCTTGCTGTGAACTTCACTCTTCCCAAATCCCATTCTTCCTGTGTTTATCATCTCTTGAGGTGTTTTCCTAATTTAGACTGTAAATTCCTCAGAACAGGAACTTGTCCTTTTATTTATCTTTAAAGCACAATGCACAGCTGTGCTGTTGTATAAAGAATGGGCCTATTCATCAGATATCATTGCTAAAATAGAATAAAATGATGGGGCAAAGAGAGGAAATACACATGAATCACACAAAATCATACCTACACAACAGGAAGTATGGGAAGTGTATAGTTAGCGCTGCTCACCTATTTTTAATGGTGCATCTGGCGCTGGTGTTGCATAGAGTAGATTCTCTGGCTTCAAATCACGGTGAACAATCCCATTTGCATGCAGATACTAGAAAGGAAAAATCAAAAGTGTCTAAATCATAATATGAAAGCTTTTTCCTAACCCTCTATAAGTACAGTTTATTGACAAGAGATAACCTAATTAACCACATTTCAAAAAATTGTTTACAAAACTTCTCACTTCTCACCCTTGAATGTAGCTTGTCATCTGAACAAGAAACTGAAAATTAAAGAGACAAGGAGTCCATTAACTCTACTTTCTGCAGCAAACTGAAGGATTATATTACCATGCAGTCCTGAAACATCAACATTCCACCTGCCCTGCTGGCGTGTGTGTGTATGGCAGTGCAATGTAAATGTTGTTGAATAACTGAGTTCCTTAAAGAAATAAGGATGACAAAAACAATGACAAAAATGTATCAGAGCAAAAAGAAGTGAGTGAAATACCTTTTTACTTTTTTGTGTGTAGAAAATCTTCATTAGAAAATAAATCTCCAGCTTTTGAAAATAACGTGCAAAAGTTAGAGTTGGACTGCTTTATTTAAGAGGTTCGAGATTTATGTCTTCTCAGTATAACTCTTAAACCTTGTCATCATTACAAAAAAGGTTTGTCCTTATCTCATGTTAGGTCACATGTGGCAACTAGCACAAGGTAAAATCCCAGTGGAGACAAGGCAGTTGTAGTTTTATAGGCTCTACCATATTCTTTACCTCAACTTCTTAATATCTGACTATGACAAACTCCTGCATTTTCACTCAACTCTTACACTGTGTTACTGTGTATAACTTGAGGTGAGAACACACTTTTTTCTTAGGCTCTGTCTTCACTGACACAAAGATGGGCTCTTTTACAGCGAGATAATAAAAGTGATAGTTCAACTTGCTGTACGAGCCTACATGCAGTAGAGGCACATGTTGTTTACCATGAGATAACTAGGTGAGGACTTCATTATATCTCCACACATGGCTGCACTTGCAGTTAAATTACAGTGCTTTGTCTCCATTATAATTTTACAGCAGGCTACTTCATTCTTGTTAATTATCCTGCAGTAGAAACACTGCTTTTTCTAGTGGGGGTGACCTAGCCTTAGTGAAGAAGTACACACAGCATAGCACTGAAGTGTTTGATGAATAACTACAATACAGTAGCAGCACGCAGGGAACACTGCAAAAGCAATCAATTAGGGGAGGACAGAAGTGGGCTTGATATTGTGAAAATCATAGTTGAGCTTTGTCTACAGGAAAAATGAGAAGCAACAAACCTTTCAGGACATGTCAGTGGCAAGTGGGTAGTTTTGATTCATTCTCATGAAATATTACTAGAGCATATGTGGGTAGAGAATGTTCCAGCTAAGGTTACAGGCAGACTTTCAGCAGGACCTTGATATCCCATGTCCATGGTTTTCTCAACAGCTGTCACAGTTATGGACTGAAAACAGGAGGAGAGGGGGGTAAAGAGAGCAACTGGCTAGGAGCCTGGTGATTCAAAAGGGCTCAGGTCTTGCTGCCGCTGCTGCACAAAGCCCAAGGCAGCATGTTCTGGATGGCACTGAGCAGAGATGATCTGTCCATAGGATGAATCGGGGCCCATGCTTTTGGAGGCCTGTTCTATGGATGGGAGGGACCTAGGGATTAGAGGTGCCTGCCACGGTGGTGGCAGCCAGGGTCACTCTCCCCCTCCCCATGTAGGTGGTAAGCCAGAGCAGTGCGTCAGCCTGCTCCACCCTGTTCCGCTGTCCTCTCCCGGCCTGCTGCATGCAGCTTGTCAGCAACAGCAGGAAGCAGAGCACCTGTGAAGAAGCGAGGCACAGCAGGCCAGGAGGGCAGTGCAGAGCAGACTGTCATGCTGCTCCAACTCCCACCACTTGCGTAGTGGGGGGGGGGGGGAGGGAGGCAACCCCTGCTGGCACAATGCCAGGTCCCCATAATCTCCTGAGCCGCCTTGCACAGGGAAGGGGAAAAGTGGCTGGAGAGGGGCTGGGGGAGAGGCAGGGCTGGGGGCATGCCCAAGCCCCAGCCCCATGCCCCCCCAGAATGGCCCTCGCGCTGGGGGCTCAGGGATGCAGCATAGTCCTGTCAGTGCTGAGGGCTGACTGTCCCCGGTTCTGCCTCTTCAAACCGAGATCCCTCAGGGAGTGTGGAGCCAGCCCCCACCCACCTTGCCCAGGGCCAAGATAAGTCTGTTTGCTCCCCTGATTGAAAATGTCAAAGCTTCATCTTAACCAACTTTTCTGGGTGGAAAATTTGGGGAAAATCTGGTCAGCTGTTCTTTAGTCTGAGTGTTAAATCATGGATCTCTTGTCACAAATTAGAAACAAATTTTATTTCTAATGATGGAAAAAGAAGTCTTTCTTCTCCAGCACAAAGATATTGGGCAATCAGATGTGGCCCTTCAGGAAGGAGACCATTAGCTTCCTCTCTAGCAGAGTTATCTGCTTCAAGAAGCTCTGCTCTCTGAGGGTACGTCCACACCAGTGTTTCTCAACCAGTGGTACAAGTACCCTCAGGGGTACTCGGGAGAAATCTGGGGGTAAATCAACACAACTGAAATTTGGAGAAAAATGAATTTTTGTTTTAAGTTTTACAGTGCTTTATTATTTTTGTACTTTTTACACCCAAAAATTTAATTGCCCACCCAGCTATGATTAAGTTGTTTAAACAAATGTGTTGCAATGGTAGAAAAATATTTTGTGTGTCTGAAAACTGCAGATACTGGGGGTACTTTTATATATATATATATATGTGTATATATATAAGCGGTGCTTTATAAAAAAAGTAGAGAAACACTGGTCTACACTACACACTTATTTCAAAATAAGCTATTTTGGAATAAAAACTACCAAAACAGCTATTTCGAAATCGCATGTCCATACTACAAATGCCCATTGAAATAGCACAGATCTATTCCAAAATAGACCCCCCCAAAAGCACTTCGGGCAGGGCATTAGGACAGCAGTCACTTCCTGAGGCTATCTGAGGTTTGTGCTTAAAGGGGATACCCTCCACAGCCATGTCTCTGTCTCTTCACCTTTGCCTACCTCCTCGAGGAACACCAAACTTATCTCACTGCATGCTCTGGTTGTCCTTGTGGACACTACAGCACTCCTAGCCATTGAGCTGGAGCTGCTGCAAAGCTTGCCTTGTAACAATAAAATAGTAACTGTTTAAGCTTTAACCTGACTCCTCCTGTTGCTGTAACAGAACCGAACACAATCAAAAGAACCATAGCCGGTCAGGGGTAAATGCAGTAAGAGCTGAGTGTTGAGTCGTGCTGCCTCCACGAGGCAGACTCTTTGGGGCACCCATCAGCCTCCCTGGCTGCCCGCTGCGAAGGGACTTTTGTCCTAGCAGTCGAAGTCTTGGGTGTAACGAGCTCTCTCTGCACCACCTTGGGGTACCTGTCAGCCTTCCTGGCTGCCCGCTGCGAAGGGACTTTTGTCCTAGCAGTCAAAGACTCGGGTGTATCTTTGGGGCACCCGTCAGCCTCCCTGGCTGCCCGCTGCGAAGGGACTCTGTCCTAGCAGCTAAAGACTCGAGTGTGATAGGGCTCACAGACCACTCACTACCCGGGCCACCGGCTAACAGCCGTTCATGCAGCATGACCCCTCCTGCCCTCCTCTGCACACTGTGCACTACCGCTTCTGGCAACGGGACACCAATTCCGACTGGTGGGACTGGATCAACAGAGTAGTGGGACAACCAGCAGTAGCTCCAGAATTTCCGCACGCAGAAGGACACTTTCCTGGAGTTCTGCAAGTGGCTTGCCCCGACCCTCTGGCGACGGGATACCCACATGCAACCCGCCATCCCCCTGCAGGAGCAGGTTGCCATCTCACTTTGGAAGCTCACCACGCTGGACAGCTACCGCTCCGTCGGGAACCAGTTAGGTGTGGGAAGATTGACCATTGGGGCCATGCTCATGCACGTTTGGTGTTCTCATGCTATTGTCCCTGGAAGGTGGTGAACCACTGGAATGGGGTTCCCTAGGGAAGGGGTGTGGACTCTCCCTCTCTGGAGGTTTTGCAGTCCCACCTTCACAAAGCCCTGCTGGGGATTGGGTAAATTGGGGTTGCTCCTGCTATGGGCTTGGGGAATTCCCGAGGACTCTGACAACCCTGTGATTCCCTGTTTGTATCCTCTCACAGGTGGTGCGAGCCATCAATGCCATCCTGCTACTCAGGGTCGTCATCCTGGGTGATGTCAACCCCATCATTGCTGGCTTTGCGACCAGAGACTTCCCCAACTGGGGCGGGGGGCGCTGACAGCACCCACATCCCCATCTAGGCCCCCCGACCATTGGGCCTCCAATTATATCAACTAGAAGGTACTTCTAAATTGTGCTGCAGTCCCTTGTGGACCATAAGGCTGGTTCACCAGTATCAGTGTTGGGTGGTTGGGGAAGGAGCATAACACTTGCATCTTCAGGAACTCCAGCCTGTTCCAGAGGATGCACACCGGCACATTCTTCCCCGACTGCACCATCAGGACATGTATTGTGCATTGTGAGTGACACAGCCTACCCTTTGCTCCCCTGGCTAATGAAGCCCTACGAGGAACACACCTGGACCCCACGAAAGAACATTTCAACAGCAGGCTCAGCAGGGCCCGCATCACCATGGAGGGCTCCTTCGGGTGTTTGAAGGGGAGGTTCTGGTGTCTCCTCACCCTCCTGGACCTCAAGGAATGGAATATCCCCCAGGTGGTGTCAGCCTGTTGTGTCCTGAACAACCAGTGTGAGAACAAGGGGGAGACATTCCTGCCAGGGTTGGAGGCAGAGGCCAAGCTGCTCACAAGGGCTTTTGAACAGCTGCATGTAGCTGCCATCCAGCAGGCCCATCAGGGGGCTGTGCACATCTGGGAGGCTCTGAGGGAGTTTCAAGGACACTTGTGACACTGTCCCCTGGGCCTCCCCACAAGGGGCCTCTGCATTGCCCCTCTGTGCCTTTTCTGCCCCACCCCTCCCTTTCCCCCTCTCCTTCCCTGCAGATTCAATAAACCAGACCCCTTTCCGAAGATGCGGTGGAGCTGTTCATAATACTGGCATAACTGAGGTGCCACACTGGAGTAGCAGCTCCGTTCCCTGGCCTTCATGTAGACCTGCCTCACTTCTTTCACTTTCATATGCACCTGCTCCTGGATGTGCATGCGGCCCTTCTGGACCAGCCTGTCGGCCATCTAGCCATAGATATCAGCATTCCTATGCCTGGTGCAGAGATCCTGGAAGTTTGCCTCCTCTCCCCAGACCTTAAAGAGATCCAGGATCTCCGTACCAGACCAGGATGGGGCCCTCCTTTTCCACCCCTAGGCAGGGGCTTGGGAACTGGCTTGGTAGGAGCACTGGGGTCTATCATGGCAGCAGGGAAGACAGAACAGGGCGCTGCTGTGTGGCACAGTGCTAGCAGGGCTCGCATCATGCCACAAACAGTTTTCCCTGTGGCTGCACCTTTAAAGGCTGCAGGGGAAGGAGAATTAAACAGACCCTTTAGCTGAGCTCAAGTCAGTTGGCATAGGTTAGTCCTGGGTTTTTGAATTGCAGCATAGACATACCCTAGGGCATGTCTAAACTACATCTCTCTTTCCAAAGAGGGATGTAAATTAGACATATCGAAATTGCAAATGAAGCCAGGATTTGAATTTCCTGCACTTCATTTGCATAATGGCGGTCACGCGTTCTTTCGAAAAAAGGTATTTTGAAAGTGAAACCACCGTCTAGACATGGTTCTTTCAAATAAAAATTTTCGAAAGATTCTGTACTCCTCAAAAAATTAAGTTTACAGGATTTTTCAAAAAAGGTGGGGTTTTTTTTTGGAAAGAACCACGTCTAGATGGAGGTTTTACTTTCGAAATACCCGTTTTCAGAAGAACACGCGCCGCCATTATGCAAACGAAGCACAGGAAATTCAAATCCCAGCTTCCTTTGCAATTTTGATATGTCTAATTTACATTCCTCTTTTGAAAGAGGGATGTAGTCTAGACATGCCCTAAGAGTCAAACTTTTAATAAACCAACAAAGTGTGCCTGCAAAACTGTTTAGGCCTACTGGTTTCCACACACAACCCATATTTGTTCATGAAAGTGGTTAGCTGAGGTACAAAATACCTGGTCTGCACTCTGACATGTGGGCTGAGGTTTTTTAAAGTACAAGCATGAACTCATTCCACATCTACTTCTACAAATCTTAAATGTGGAAATTAGATTTTGTTTGACTTTTTAATTTGTCAGAATGATTATCAGTATAATTTTGATGTAGTGTATATCAATATTTATGCTCAAAGACCTGGTCTACACAGCGGAAGTTTGAAGTAAGATACTCAACTCCATCTATGTTAATTACGGATCTGGAGTCGACATGTCTTAAATGGAGTTTCCATGCCATCCACACAGCAGGAAGCCGACAGGAGAAAATACTCCCATCGGCTTCCCTTACTCCTAGTGAGGAGCAGGAGTACCGGAACCAACAGGGTCACCCTCTGAGTTCAATTTAGCAGGTCTTCACTAAACCCACTAAAGTGAACCTGGAAGATCTACTGTGGTAGCACAGATCATCTGCATAGTGAAGACATGGCCAAAAAGACCTTTTCACTGAGATAATGCGCTTTTCATGACCTTGAATTGTTCTTTTTGTATTACTTTCTTTCATTGCTAAATTACTAATTCATCCTGTTCTTATTTATTGTAACGCACCTCAGAAGAGACTAATTGCTGTTACTTGACAAGTAAATCACGTCCCTGAGTACACAAATACTACAAGACTTTACTGAATATATGAAAGTAATGTTGCTATGGAAATACAATACTGTGAGGTAAATACAAATTTTCACTTAGCAGTTTATGGTGGTTACACAAATTAACGAAGCTGCAAAGAACAAACACCCTTTTTTTACTTTCTAGAACCACTTACAGAAAATGAGAAGAAAGCACAAGGAGGATTTTTTGGTTAACAGTCGAATGTCTTTTTGTATTACAGAGAGCAAATGTAATGATAGACTATCATATAGCACCGTAGACTCACAGCAGTTTTCATCCATAGACCTAAAAAAACCTATTACACAAATATCATCCCTGTTTTATAGATGAGGAAACTGAAGTGAATCACAGAGTCCTAGGTCACAGAATGAATCACCAGGAGAGCCTGGAACAGACCAAGCTTGTGATTTCTCTACTAGGGATGTAAGCGAGTAGTCAAGTCCACTGTATCACAAGCAGCAAAAGGGTGGGGAGCAGGAGCCAGTGCTGGGGGGAGCTGGCTTAAAAGCCGGTTTCCCCCAGCACCAACTCTGCGGTGCCGCCTGTTTCCCCCCGCCCCTCCCATGCTTCTGCCTCTATCAGGGGAAAGGGCTGCTGGACCCCCCTGCTCTGACTACATTTAAACTGCAGAGCGGCAACGGGGATAGCTCCCGGACCTTGCACGAGCCGGGACTGAGCGTCTCTCCTTATTGACTAATTTTATAGTCGATAAAATTATCAAGTACACAGTTAGTGAAATACCCACTTCTTAACATCCCTATTCTCTGCTAGACCATGTTCCTCCCCGGTCTCTTTTTTTCTTTTCATGGTAACTGTTGACCATTAAATGACATAGTTAGTATGTAAAAGGCAAAGCTGGGGTATTTGCAGTGCATGGTACTTACAATGTGTATATAATTGTTTCTGTCTTTTAATTGAAAGTGCAGCTTTCATGATAATTAACTTTGGACCTACAGTACCACGGCATTTTTTTTTCTACTAAAGCTTGTACATATTAAATTAAATCAATGGGGAATCAACTGAAGCCAAATCACTACCAGGCACATTACACTGAAATGAATGCCCACGTAAGGGGTCTGCACTGATTTAAATAACAAGTTCCAAACCCAAGTTAGTTAAATTGGTACTATTTTCACATATAGACAAGGCTTGATTGTAACTATCAAGCAGCCTACAGTTTAAAAGTAAACATTGCACTACATACTGAAAATATTAGAGCTTAGAAGCTCCATTTTACTTTCCCTGGTTGAAGTTACTGGAGTTTCACTAGTTGGAAAGAGGAGGTTTCAACAAGAGGACAGGCAGGCCATGGATATTTCCCAAGTAAGGAACCGATTTTGCAATGAGGACTTAAGCTCAGAAGGCCCTGGGGATATATGCTGTATGCTAGGAACCCAATCTGTACATGACACTTGTACCAGATCATAAGGAAGATGGAAACAACTTCATGTGCTGCAGAATCTTAAGGCATGTCTACACTACTGTGCTATTTCAAAATAACTCACGTTATTTCAAAATAACAATGTGAGCATATACACAGCAAGCCTGTTATTTCAAAATAATTTTGAAATAATGGGCTTCTTATTCTGGAATAATAAACCCTCATTTCACCAGGCATAACGCTATTTCAAAATAGTTATTTCAAAATAGGGTGTGTGTAGACAGAACAGCTGTGATTATTTTGAAATAAGTGCCCTCCGGGACTTCTCACAGCTGCCCTGGTGGCCACTCTGTCCACACTCATCAGAACTCTATAGTTGCCATGCAGAGACTCAGCAAGGTGGGTGGGTCCCAGAATTCTTGAGCCCAGAAGCCTACGCCACAATTAAGCAGCCCTGCAGCCTGAGCCCCGTGAGCCTGAGTCAGCTGGCATGGGTCAGCTATGTGTGTCTAATTGTAGTATAGACATACCCTGCATGTTTCATGCAGAATCTTTTAGACCCAGGAAATCTGGAATCAGCACTGCTTTGGGGAATATTACAGGGAATTGGCAGATAGTGTATGCTTCAAAATTAAGTTTTATTTAGTATAACAAATCTAAGTAGAAATTATTTAGTGACTATTTTTGTTTTTGTTTTGTCTGATCCTATCCAAACAGCTCCACATTGCAGCATTGTTACAGACTTTCTGTGGTGGAAAAGCTGGGATATCTGTCTAATGGCATATTTCATATTCTTTAGGGAAATATGTTTAGGGTTATGAATATGTTAACTCAAATATGCTTTATGCAAAATATTGCACGTAACCTATCATTGGAAAGCTTGCAATTTACTGAATGTATCTAGTCTATTTGTGGGCATGTATCATTTCTGCATCTGAGGTTCTGGCTCAGGATAGGGGGGTAGGGCATCCCATAGGGTAGGCAGATAGCATTAGTAGTATTTTCAGCACATCAAGTCTCAAGGGGATTTCTGGAACTGAATCCGTCACAATCTGACATGAGCAGGGAGGTGGATGAGCAAAGAATTACTTTTCAGTGTTTTAAGAATTCATGCATAGCATCGTGAGAGAGAAGAATGAGGGTCCCCCAGCTCCTCTCTCAGTGAAAAAGTCTTCCTTTTTCCCTATTACCCAATGGACTTGACTCAGAAGGAGGCATTGGCTTGGCTTGATGAGATTAGTATGAAAGAGAGGTCACTGGAAGGCCTTTGAACAGGCAAAATAATATGTCAACATGAGTCAGACTGGGAGGTTCTTTATGAATGCGCACAGTCAATTTCACCAGTTCAAGTGGCCAGTGACACTTTCAATGAGACAGGCTTTGCTGAGGGTTAAACTTGAAAACGCACATTTTTAAAAACATGTTAAGCCATATCCTATAAGTGAAGACATTTCTACTTTTCAGGATTGAGCCTGTGGCTTCTATTATATCTCGTACTGGGCAATCAGACCTGCCAATGGGGAGTGGAAGGAGGAGGGCAAAGGGGACAGTTTGCCTGAAGGCCTGGTGATTCTGCAGTAGCATCCAGAGCCCCAGGCCCTTTTAAATGCCAGTGGAGTGCTGCACTGTGTGCAGCTGTGAGGGCTGGGAGTTGAGGGGCCAGAGCCATGCACTCAGCAGCATTGAGGGCTGTCTGTCTCTGGCCCTACCTCTTCCTCTTGAGGCTCCACCCCTTCCAGGAGCAAGAAACCGGTCCCTGGTTCCCTTGTCAAGGGGCCCACAGAGGTTGTCGATGTCTCTGTGATACCCTTAACCAACTCACTTCAGTATTATCAACTTTGCAAAAAAAAGTACTGTATGCTAGCATTCTTTCTCATCTCATAACAGACCATGCCATTCCACAATCTGTTCTAGCTTGAATGAATGCATTCTCATATGAAGAAAGCATGAAAAGACTGAGATCATTAGGCAAGGTGATGAGTGAGAGAGAAAATGATAAAAAATATATAAAATAATGAGCTGGAACGTCTGTCCTCCCCATCTCACAACAGAAGAACAACGCAACATACAATGAAATGGAAAGGTGGCACACTCAGCACTAATAAAAGGAAATACTTTTGCTATACAATGTATAACTAGAAGGGAACTCATTGTCAAGGATGCCACTGAGGGCAAGAATTCTGAAAGATTCAAAGAGGGATTGGATGCTTATATGGATAATGAGAATAGCCAGAGTCATAACAGTTAATGCAAAGGGGTTTTGAAGGCATAAAATCAGGGCCAGCACTATGTGTTTTGCCAGACAGAGTGGTAAGAGCCTTTAGCAATACAGTACAGCTGCCCCTGGGATGTCTGAGCAAACAGCCGACCAGCCAATCAGATTTACAGAGAGGCACAGCACCCCTATGACACGGTGCTTGGCGCTACTGCCCTCCTCACCTACCCCTAATCCGCACTCTGAACAAAATCCTTGTCTTTTAGGGTTTAAGTCAATCTTTAACTATTGAAGATAAGGATGGAGACTTCCCAGGAAGCAGATTACCCCACGCTGGGTTTCTTGAATCGTCTATCTCGTGTTTTTTCTATCTTCTGGGGATTTCATGCATCTTCCACTGAAGATTCTGGTGTTGTTCACTGTTGGAGCCAGGATACTGCACTAGATGGACCATGGTTCTGATAAAGTCTGGCAATTACTATGTTCTTTGTGTTCTGTTACTTGTGTAAACCATTTAATATTAGGGAAAATAGCAAGCATTCACAGACTTCATTCTCCTAAACTGGTCCTAAGCACCTAACTCAGGAAAAATGCCAACTGAAGTCAGGATTAAAATATAAGGAATAATACTTAAATTGAACCCTGGTCTGCTATGGAGACAAGCCTAATTCTTGGAGCAAGTTAGAGGAGCCCCAGAAATTGCAAGTCTGCCTATGTGCCACTCTACCGTCTGCTCACAATCTGCCTCCAGCATGCCTGTGCATTAGGGGCTGTGAAGGAGGGCAGAATAGACCTGCTTACACTGGTACTACACCATCCCCTTTCTGGGTGAATTCCCTATGAGGCCATTCTATACCCTTTACACTGCTGGAAAAATATAAAGGGGTGACACCAGATGAGAGATTCTGTCCCTAATTTTGGAAAATTTAATTTGGCAGATGACATTTTCTGAAAATGATGAATGCCTAAAATAATCAAAACCAAACAGGGACTTAAAATAGAAACATTTAGGCAACATTAATTATAGCCATGCTTACTATTCCAGCTACAACACTACATAATACAACTACAGCATGTATAGTAACTTCTGTAGAGTCATGTGTGCCTGCATGACAGAGAGCATCTCTTACCACATAAAACCCCAAAGGGCTTTGTGCAGGGGACTAATGATTGTGGGATATTTATTTAGAGTTGATAAAGAGTCCCACTTAATAACACCCCACACAGACACTCCAGCTTTCTCCTTCTGCAGGTCTGCACCTGGACTTAACTGTTGCTGAGGTCAAGGCTCAGGTTCACTGCATTGGGAGCAATTTCACCCATATTGATTTTCATGCAAAATGTACTACGGCGATACACTGCAGTTTTGTGATTTTACTTAATTAAAAAATGAAGGCTAGGCACTATTGAAGGAAAGCACATCCATTTAGGAGAAATCAAAAGTGAAAATCCTGACATTCAATGCAGGCAGGAATGCTGCATAATTATAGTGGGTTGATAAACAGCTTGGAGCTGAACCCTTACAGCAGTTAAAACTGAATGTGGTAGGAATGCCGTAGGGTTTCCTCTATACAAAGAAGAATTCTCAAATACCTAGGAGACAATGATTCTCAGTTCTAACTGCGCTTCTGACACTAAGTACCTCTGTGGCTTTGGGGAATTCGCATCACTTCTCTGATTCTGTTTCCCCATATGTAATGATACTTGCAACCTCAAAATGGTCTTGGAAATCTTAGTTGGTGTTTGTACCACAAGAAACACTATCTTTGTGCAATGCTTTAGCATCATTTTGTTCTACTCAATTTTTATTTCCATCATCAGCCCTAAGCTAAACAATATAATGGAGCAAAAGTTATTAACTTAAAGGAAACCAAAATATTTGAAATGCATTAGAAACAAGATTATCTTAAGAACAGACTAGAGGAGTTACCTATTTGGGGAATAATTATATTCAGTGTCAATACGGTCAACTTCAGAAATTAATGACTTCTATTCATTTAGTTTATCCTTGTACTAAATCTACAAATATTGGGGACAAATTCTGCCAAATCCAGAGTGTTTCCATGTAAGTCAATTACGTAAATTTGGAGGAACTTACCACCCTGTATATTTGTTTGCCTGATATTATGGTCCTGATCCAAATCCAAATGAAGACAATGATTGATCGCCTTTCAATTGACTGCAGTCGATTTGGATCAGGCCCTATATAATTTATATGGGAGTCATTAATAACTTCTGGTATTGAAGTCTTGCGCCAAAAGAGTAATTTTGTAAATCTAGAGGAAATTATTTCAATTAACACACCTGGCTCAAACCTCAACTATATTACTGAACAATTCTAAAAAAAATTACGCAAATACTAGAACTGTCTCTAAAGTGTAATATCAGAGACCAACACTCTCCTTCTCCCAAGAAAACAGAGAAAGTAACAATGCCTTCAGGAAAAGATATGGCTTAAAGCTGCAATTTAGCCTCAAGTACAGACATCTGGACATTTTCTACACTCCATGTAGAAATATAATTACAAAGTGCAAGGAATATCAGGACCTTTAATTCCTGCAGTGCCTTTTATTTCATATCAAAAGATGTAGAATCTTCGTCATTTGATGGTAAAGTATGGCTGAAGAATAAAGGCTAGACCCTCAATCCTTCTCAGTCCTTTTGGGACTTAGAGTTGCCTTAAGGGCTGACAAATTCTAAGCCAGTAGCTGCTGGCCCTCCTGGCAAGAGGGCATTCCTAGATGGGCTAGAGTCACACTGGGCCAGACCATGATGTGCTCCTGCCATCCTGGTCAGAAGAGGAACTCCATAGGAATCATTTTTTGCTGTTACAATTTACAGGAGGCCTAATGCTTCTGTAACTAGTGCCTGAGCAGCCTCCAGTATTAGAATACTGGAAAGCTGATGGAAAGCCATCCACGGCCTTCTGAACCCAAGAGCACAGATCACAGTTCTGGAACAGAGCACAGAATGGGGATATGACCCTCAGTGTTTGCCAAATCATCAAGCAGCCAGTGGAAGTAGAGCTGGCTGTGTATAAACAAGCAATTTTTAACCTTCTCATAGTAAAATAGTGCATAATTTTATTTTCCTTAATCTAAGCCATATACCGCATCTTAAAGAGTTTCATAATTTTATATAATTTTCTATAAGATGTTTTCATAGCTAAAACATATACTTATACTGTATGTTCTGGTAAGCCTACACATGCGTGAATATAGATGTTAGAGCCCATACTTGTATGATTAAGAAGAGAATAAGGCAGTGTTGTTTTGCACATACAGACGTCTGAAAACCCAAGTGAAAGCTATTTGTCCTCAGTAGAGTTGCAAGCTGCTGTTTATTCTATAACTAGAGTGCTTCCACAACCACAGCAGTACACAAAACATCTCCAAATATAATGAATCAGGTACATGTTTTATGATGTCAGATGATTTATAACTATTTTCAAGGTGAAACTTCAGGGTAATGAGCAGTGGAGTACGATTACATTTCTCTTGCCCGTCTATGAAATCTTCCTGTACTACACTTACAAAAGAAGTCTTCTATTTTAATGCATCATTGTACCTAGTGAATACTTATATTCGGGATTTAAACTGCTATTTATGCATAAACAATGTGCAGAAACTGTTTTATGCTGCTTGTCTTGAATTCCGAAGTCTGGACTAGAAATAATAGTATCACTTTCTAAGTCCACTATTGCTCCTGCAGAAATAACAAAAGGAAGACTGACCTGGATCATATTACATATTTTAAAACACTTAATTTTACTTAACGTTTCTTTTGTAAGCTTGTAACAGACTTATTCTACAGTTAGATGCCTCACATACAACTATAAACATATAGCTTGCAAGGTCAAGACTGATGGAAGTGCTGCAATTTTTTTTTCCTCTGTGGGTACAAACTCATTGCTTGCCATGCATATCTCCATAGCTGCTCTAAATTGCACAAGATTTTAACAGGCTTCAGGAACAACCAACCTCAATTAGCCGGAGTACAGCAAATTCTGGCCCCATTTCACCAGTGCACCTATATGCTAGAGACTGCAAAGCAGACAATTTAGCTGTTCTGGCAGCTGTATTGTGCATAAGGAATGCCTTACGCAGGGGATATTTCCTGAAGACTGGACACACAAGCCATATGGACCCTTTGTACCTTTGGAGATATATAAAGGGGCTTCAGAAGTAAAAATGTATCTTGTAGTTGGTCTAACCATGCACACTATGCCCTCTCTTCTCCTGGAAGAAATAACCTGCTTTGACATTTGTTTAGGACTCTAATGCCAGATAAAATGAGGTGCAAAATAGACTCCCATTCTGGGGAAACCCTAAAAGCTTGAATTTGGCTTCAAAAATGATTACATGAATAAAAACTATTACTGTCTGAAACATGGATTGTTACAAAGGAAAAGAATCAGAACATAATAATAGTCTGTGGCCAAAAGAAAAAACGATTAGAATGATTTAAGAAATGCCAGTCTCCTGGAATGAAGAGGAGAGCAGAAAGCTGCAGCTGCAGGTATCTTTATTGTACAGGTGATCTGCTTCTGTGAAAAAGATCTCAAATGATGCATGAATACAATTATGTGTTTGCTGGGAGTGAATACGAGGTGATTTGTGCAGGCTCCTGAATGCAGAAGAACAATTCAAATCACACCAAGTGTTAGTAAATGTGACAGCCTTATTATCATGTCCAGGTTCCCCTCCAAACTTTGGATGTGTAAATGCTGCAAGATTAGAATTCTAAACAGATAAGTTATGAATGGAATACAAAATACAGCCAAGTGAAAGTGGGCTTTAAGCAGAACTACTAATTTTTTTTAAATTGCTAGGCTATTAATTTCTAGAATTCAGAAGGCCTAAAGATACATTATTCCCTTATCTGGAATCTAGTTTCAAGCACTATATTACTCGCACTATAATCCAGCACTTAAGCCTTTCAGTGAAGAGTTTCCAGAATCATGTTTGTACACTTACTTTCCCAATTTCCACTTAAGTTTCTCTTTATTTAATTGCAGGACATTAATTGTTTGACTCAAATTTTTAAAGGAGCTTAAGTTAGGTGCTGATTTTCATTGACACACAATAGGGATTTGGACATCTATTTCTTTAGGCTCCTTTTAAGAATCCCAATTTATAACCTTACAAACAATTTTATACAAACTATTTCGAAAGGAATGATAGCAATTTGCTAATTAATAAACCTTTAATTTTACAATTTACTTATTTTACAGAGTCAAAAGGAAAATCTTTATATTTGACTTCTATAAGACGATAGATAGTGTTTCAGCCTTTACAAAATCTGTAACCTCTGGGGGCTAATTTTTGCAGCCTGGCAATGATAGTTTTGTGACAAACTAATACTTGGGAACGGTTCTTGTGGCAGTGATAAGAGAGAGTTGCAGAACATGCTGTTATCTCCTGTGTCTTTTCAAGATTCTGTAGCCAAGGAATCTCTTGACTGCCAGGGAGTCTGACACTTGAAACAAGCTTGGCTGTAAGTGGTGAGATTTATGGTACCTAACTGTGTGTAATGATAAGTGGTGAGAGGCAAGGGCTCAATACTGAATACAGTGGAAGTGACAGCATTTCCATTGATTTCAATGTGAGCAGGACATGGATGCTAGTTTGGGTCACTCTCAGTACTGCCATAATTAAAATATCACACCAGCTGTGAATAACACACACACATAACTCTGTAATGACAAGATACTATGTTCTTTTATAAGGTTTCTTTAGATGTGACTGATGTCAGACAATCAGTCAATCACATATTGCTAGTGCACCATGAAGGCTGGAAGGGACCTCCTAGGTCGTCAAGTCTAGTTCCCTACTATCACAGGCAACCCCTTCTCCACTTTGGGGACAGAAATTAGGCTCTTCAGGGTCCTTATGGTGTAGGCAAAAGGCTTGAAAGGTTGGTGGTGAAAATGGAGGAGTGACACATTTTTCTCTAGTTATTTTTAATGTGAAAAGGTTAGGAATGTATAGCGTGGTCTTCCCTGATTGTTTGAGGGTGAGTGGGAAATACAGGAGTGTAGCCCCTTAAGGTACATCTAGCCTACGTTCTTCTTTCAAAAGGAGACATGCATATTCGGTGCTAATTTGCATATCTTCTTCTGATAGCTTTTTCGAAAGCGGTTTTTTTCGAAAAAGAAAGCAGTTTAGATGCGGTTCTTTGGAAAAAAGACCCTTTTTCAAAAGAACCCTGCACACCTCGTTTTTTGAGGAAAAAGGGTTCTTTCGAAAAAGAGGTTTTTTTTCGAAAGAAACATGTTTAAACTGCTTTCTTTTTCAAAAAAAGCTTTCGAAAAAGCGATCGGAAGAAGATATGCAAATTAGCACCAAATTTGCATATCTCCTTTTGAAAGAAGAACATAGTCTAGATGTACCCTTACTGAAGAGCTTGACACTATAATGAAAGGAGTGATGGTATTATGTCTATAACAAAAAGCTTTTTACCCCGAAAATTAAACTAAACACAAAAGGGTGAAATCTTCCCCACCCCTCATCTGCCCTAAAGTCAACGGCTAAACTCTAAGATTTCACAAAGTTAAGTGCATGTCCCTTCTGCTCCTCATAGCTCAGCTTTTACTGTCTTGCTTATTGGGAGATTATCTACACTAGCTCTCAAGTGAAAGAGTCTTCTGACCTAGGCAGAGCCTGAATTATGAATGTAAAATATGAACTGGAAAAAAAATAAAAAACTCAAATCTCTTCAGACCTTCTTTCTACAGCACACACAAGCAAAAACCAAAACCAAACCCCCCTCAATTTCTCCCTTTGCAGAGCATACTGAAAAGAACAGAGAAACTATTACTAACCTAAAGGGTACTAATAGCACAAAAATTAATGCTAGCTTGAAAAGTTTAAGAAACTAGAGTATTTTTCCTTAATACCATTGGTTTGAGAAAATACTCTGCTCTCTCTTCCTCTTTATTCTACAGTACAATTTTACAACTGCATAAAACAAAGCCTTTAAGTCTATGAATATGATAACTGATGCTGAAGAAAAAAGATATTCATGAGCAGTTTAGTTAGAGAACAAAAAGTTTGTCAACTTCAGAAGTTGCAATCATTCAGATCCTATAAGGCAACAATGATTACTAAATTAGGGCAACATTCTCCTTCTACAAGGCACAATGCACAGTTCTCAGAGCCAGAATATGCTACTGAGATCCACAAAGTTTTAAGTTTACTGCTTTTAGTTTGTAGGGAATTTGAGTGGCTGATCCTGAACATCTTTAAAAAAAAGCAGCTTCCACACTTGATGTATTTCTTAAACAAAAAGCGAGACAACAGTTGAATGTTGAACAGTTGAATTCTTAGAGCTACTTGGCAGAATTTCATCTTGCTACTGCCTGGACTTTTCTTCGCCTAGGATGAAAACAATTGTTTTTTCAAGCACTGACAGTGCTCTTTATTTGCTTTAATGTTGATAAATATTTAAACAACAAGGGTTTTATTTACTAACCATTTATGCAACATTTGTGTATGACAAACACAAACTTTACCTATGTATGGATTGTACAAACACATGTAACGCATGTGACTGGAGTAAAGAGATACCAGTTTAGAAAACCAGTTCATATCCTGGGATATAGTTAGTATCATTTGGTTAGCTTTCCTATTTAAGTGTAACCGGTGTTTTAAATAATTAGAACAAGTAGTACAGTCAAAATGATTAATTATATTTATCATATTACAAAAGCATTACAAAAGCATTAGTTAGGGCACTGTGCAAAAGAGGAGATGGAGAGAAAAAAGTTGATAACACTACCAGGCTGTGATGGGGCAGCAGAGCCCCGCACGCGCGCTGGACACAATGGGGCCGTAACCGAGCCCCACGTGCCTGCTGAGCCGGAGGCAGCGTGGGGGAGCACAAGAGCGCTCCTCCTCCAGAGACAGGCCTGTGGCGCATGCTCCCAGGCCGCCGGGGGCAAGCGGCGGAGCCGGAAGTGACGGGCAGGCGTCCACAGCGCAGCCCTGCCCCGCGCTTGCGGCAGGGAGTTTAAACGCGGACCTCCCCCGGCAAGGGGGGAAAGAAGAGGAACAGGAAGCCGGGGAGGAGCCGATGGAGAGGAGCACCTCCCGGAGAAGGCGTGGAGACACCAGCTGGCCTGATACACTTCGGGCGGCGGAAGGTCAGGCGTGTCGGTGACGGGGAAGAACCTGCGACTGGCGGGCAGGAAGTGGCCCAGGGAAGGGCGCAGGAAGGAACCCGGGGGGGGGGGGGTGTTGGTGCGTTACGGAAGACTCCCCACCAACCAGACAGGGCTTCACCACCCTGTCCTTAGGGCCCTGGGTCAGGACCCGGAGTGAGGGTGGGCCCGGGTCCCCCTACCGCGCCTCGGCGGCTGTGAGAGTGGTACAAGTAGTGGTGGCATTGTGTTACCCGAGACTAATCCGGCCAGGACTGCCGGCGGAGAGACTACGCTATAAGACTGATAAGGATCACTGGTGAGGGGAGGTGGGTGTGGGATACAGGATGGGACTTCCAAGCGGGCTGTGATGCGACAACCATCCACTCAGGTCCCCGGATGTTGGCCCCGGTAGGGCTAAAGGGGAAGTTCGGTGGGCAGCCGCTGGGGAGGCAGCACCTGGCTGGGCCATTGGGTGCCCCGTGCTGGGTGTGGCCCCGGTTGGGGGCCAAAGTAAAACAGGCGCCAGTCCCAGAGGCGAGGGGCGTCCCCACCTGCGGGGCATCGAGGGACAGCGGCCTGACACAGGTCCACGAAATAAACGTTGCCCATCTGAGTGACAAAATGAAACACCCAAACTGTAGATGGCACAGACATTGACAAGAAGAACATGTGTGTTCTCTGCACTTGACTGGGCTCCTTGAGATTAGGTCACCAACACTGAGTCTCTGCTAGGCTCCCTGTGCTTGACTTGGGTATCTCGCAAGTGTTTTGCACAGTAAATTGTGCAGATCTGCAACCCTCCCTTTTCTTTCTTACACGAGACATTAATTCATTATTGACTTTAAAATTGCCATCCCAGGGCACCTTAACTCCTCACTGAGCTAAATGGGGCTGTTCATAGTTCTCTGAGCTTGTTCCAAGTTCTCTGCATACTCATACAGATGTCTCTGCATTAGGGCTAATCTACATCAGGTACTAGGGCCTGGTCTATGCTAAAAAGTTAGGTCAACCACATGCCTAAGCAACGTGATTAAGCTGACTTAGCTCCCTTTTTACTGATAGATGAATAAAATCAAAATTTATAATTATATTTAATTCCTAACAAAAATAAGATACATATATATTTATTACACATATCAAATTATCAAATGCCTTGTGGATTATTACTATTACATTTTATTGTCCAGTATATACATGCAGGAAAACAATTTGTAGAGTGTTAGGTAAAGTTTAGATTTTAGCAGATTTTAAAACACTACCTTTTTCTTCTTACCAGATGTCTTTGCAAACATGTTAGGCATCTTTCTTTCTTTATGGTTTAGCCCCTCTCAAAACATTTAGCTGCAGCTTTTTATCTTTTCTAGGAGTTGGGCTACTTATCAGCCAACAGTTGGAGAATGCCAGAGCAGCCATCGGATCCTGATGGCCTTTCCTCTACTAAGGTACAGCCTTTCCCATTAATAATGGGGGAGGGAGCAGGGACCAGTAGGAGAAGGGAGGGCCAAGTGTCAGATAGGTAGGTCAGCAGGAACCAGAGAGTGAAGAAGCTAGGGGAGAGACAAAAGGCCAGAAGGGGTGGTTTGTGATGAGCAGTGATATCAATGGACATCTCTGGGTAACCTTATCCCTTATACTTCAATCAGTCGCCATTTGACATTTACAAGGATGAACATACTATGAAAGAATTATGTTCAGATAGTCAATGCAGCACTACACAAGATGGTTTGGTGAGCAGTGGAAATTACTTTTCTGCCAACTCAGTGCTGGATTGGAAGATTCTTAGATAAGCAATGTCTTTTGTCAGGCAAGCATAGCTCAGGCATCAAGACTATTAACAAGCACATCAAAGAGGAATGATTTAAGTGATTACAAGCTCAAGTCAAAATCTCAAGGTGTAATGTGGGGTAGTGAGATCTCAGCTCTGCAGGGATGCTAAAAAGGGTATCTTTGCTGAAAACTAGCTCTTTGTGGCTGGGGTGTTGAAAGAGAGAGTTGGCAAACAGGTGTTTCCAGAATGCTTTTGACAAACACCCAAGACAACACTACACAATATAAAGCTGAAGTTCCAGGCAGACTTGCTTATTACAACATGATTTTATAATGATCTCAGAGGGGTAGCTGTGTTAGTCTATAACTTTAAAAAACTATGAGTAGGTCTCTAAGGTCCTTCAGGACAACACAAACATATATATAGTTTCATGAGCTTTCGTGGGCAAAACCCACTTCCTCATCCTTATCACCTCATCTGAGGAAGGGGGTTTTGTCCACGAAAAGCTCATGATACACTCTCTTTCTCTCAAATTTATATACATATTTGTTAGTCTCTACGGTGCTACAGGACTACTCACTGTTTTATAATTATCTGTTATTCTTTAACATATGATTTTAGATGTATTATTTTGAGCAGCTTCCTCCTTATGGCTCTGTTGTTCTCTTGCTTTGCCTCTAATTTATCTTGGCCATTTTCATTTTTTTAAACTTATATTAATTTACCTTGCAATTTTCTCCTCTGAATCCTCCAAGACAAAGAGCCAGAGTAAACATTCATTCATTTGCATGACAAGCCTTCTGTCCTCTGTGTGCCATCAGACCCAATCTAGCTAAAGGCTGTCTGTCCAGTTCTCTGCCAGTCCTTTGCACTGTTCCTGTATCCTAGCTAACAGATGCACTATTCCCATGCCTACATTTCAGTCCCTCTCCAACTCTGTATGTGTGTGTGTCCTTTCTGGCAGGTTCAGTTTTTCAAAGTCCCCTGTGCTTCGCAGCTCTGCCATGCCAACCATTGCACAAAGGCGAAAAACCATGACTAGTGGAAACTGTCTCATATGCATTTAACAGTGGAATATATCAATCTGTCTCCAATACCTCTGATGAAGTGTTTTTTTACCCATGAAAACTTATGCCTAAATAAATCTGTTAATCTTTAAGATGACAGATAGAGACTAACACGACTACTCCTCTAAGACTGGAATACAGGTCAGTAATGGTGAGGTCTTGTTTCCAAGGAGTTTGTCAAAAGTTTGTTAAAATGTCAAAGTTTTTCTCAAGGCTGGTGTTCAGGGACTGAATACTACACCTACCTGTTATTTGTGAACAGCCTGCATAATGCTGCAAAGCCTGTGAGACAATTATTTTAACCACGGGAAGTTAAAACAAGAACATTATCTGTGCTGCAGCTCTGGAGCAATCCAGAACAAAAAGGTGAGCTTGAGACAGAAACATTATTACCAGGAAGCACTGCTTAGAAGGCCCAATCCTGTGAGATGCTGAGCACCTCCTCCAAGGGTCATGGGGGGACAGCTCCTCAACTGGTGTAAGTTGCCATAGCATCATTGACTTTAACAGAGGTACGATGATTTACACAAGTATAGGATCTGGCCTTGGGCATTCAGAAGACTTTGTACTTCACTTTTTTTTTTTATCAATTGCATTTCATGAAATCAAGAGAGGCATGCACTCTGGAGGTTTGGGTATCTTCTATGAAATACTCCAGCCACAACAAGTTCATAACAAAATCTCTCTGAAAAAGTGCAGCTGATAGGAAATCGATCTTGTTAAAAGCATCACCCGCTCTTAAGACCTATAGTCTAGATTGGAGGTCTGATTCTCCATGACTTAACTCCTGTGCTTCTACAGTGACTTTTTATTTTTTAAATAAAACTCTGGCAAGTCAGAGACCTGGTGTGTAGTGTTAGTAGTGTATTTTCCTTTGTCTTAAACTTGACAGGTTGAACTGCAACCATTTGTCAGTCAAAGATTATGTGAACTAGGGATGTAAGCAGCTAGTTGACTACCTGATAAGCATATGTTTATTGGGTAGTCGAGTAATGACTCGACTAGTCCCCCTTCCAACTCCCCCCCTGGCTGCCTCTATCAGAGAGAGACAGCAAGGGAGGAGCAGGAGCTGGTGGAAGCCAGCTTAAAAGCCGGTTACCCCAGCATCGTCTCCATGGCGGGGGCAGGGGGCAGGGGAGGCAGAGGTATAACATGGGAACCGGGCCTGAGCCAGGAATCAGCTGTCCCGGCTTGCACCCAGTCCCAGATGCTGTGCCTCTGCTTTCTAAATGTATTAAGAGCCGCTTGGCTGGGAGCAGCTCTGCAGTTACCCCCTTATCAACTAATTGAGTAGTTAATGGAAATTTGACCAACTACTCGATTAGCTGATTAAACACAATTTAACAACCTAATGTGAACCCAGCTTCTCTACCATTATTGTGAAGGTCAGGAGAAAGGATGTTTTAAAAGGCCAACGGTGGAAATTCTACTGGTAGAGAATTGGTGTAACATGGAAAATTGGATCCATAGCCTTTTAAGTGCATTCTATTGCATGCTGCACATTAGGGGATATGTAAGTCTTTTCTTTGAAGTTTGCCTTTTTCTTTAGGCAAATTAATTTCTTCTTTAAAAAAAGTGACTAAAATGGCATGGGGCAAGTCACTTTTTCTTTTTACAAAAGTTTCTTAATTCATTGGCAGATCCTTTCATTTTTTCAACTCAGAAGGGATATTTTTATAAATAGTCTGAAGGGTTTCTATTGTTTCCATTCATTTCTGGATGGCAGCATTTTTCTTTGGTTTAGTTCAAAAGAGCACAGGCCTTTCAAGCCTCTAACATTTTCCTATTGTGGTGGTCGTTGCAGGCAAAAAAACCCCAAACAAACCAAAAAAAACCCCCACCCACCTGAAGAAGATAAAAAAATTAACATGCTTTCATTTTTGCTGCTTTCTATTTCATTATCCTTCTAAAACATCCTTTCTCTTGACTTTCACAATAAACATAGAGGAGCTGGGTTCACATACTCCTTGACTGACAAATGGTTGCAATTCAATCTGTCAATGTTAAGACAAAAGGAAATATACTACTAACACTACACACCAGATTTCTCTGTCTTGCCAGAGTTTTACTTAAAAAGATAAAAGCTCCAGCCTAAGCCCTTTCCTCGCTTGACAGTCCACCCAAATTGAGCTGCTCCCCTAGCTTTTATACAGCTCCAGCAGTTGGAGCATGCCCAGTCTGGGAAGAAGGGTGGGATGTCCTCTGCCCACAGAGTCTTGGCCCCCCCCTCTCCAGAGCAGGGCACATCCGCCCCGTCACACTCCCTATCAAGCAATGAGATAAGACACGGGCAGAGGGTTTCTTGCAAATAGTTTGTCACCGTTCATATGTTATGTCACTCATTTGACACACTGAGATTTTTTCCAGTGTTGCAATAATGAAACTAATCAGGTGGAATGCCAAATAATGCTTTGGGGATATTTAATTTCACTATGGGTTTTCAATTAGCTGTATTCATTTAAACAAGAAAAACATTTTGTCCCAAGGTAAACAGTTTATTTTAAACAAAAAGTGGGGCTATCTTATCAAATCATGTTAAACGTTTTTGCTAATGAATTCAACTGCAACTGTGTATCTGCTAATACGTGCAGCGTTTAGATGTCCAGGGAACAAAACAGAACAATGCATTGGATAATTATACAACTATGATTACATTTATATTTTTCTAATTTAAACTATGTACTTTAAATAAACATCTGGCCATGGTTATTACTGCATGTTGGAGCATTTCCTCTCCATGGAAATTCTTACTTGCAAACAGGAAAAATTAAAACTCTTAGAATATTACTGTGTATTGGAAAACACAACAAATGAAAGTGGTGAGCACGGTGATGGTAAAATAAGAGAAGAGGTAAGTAAGGGCAGAGTAGTAATGGTTCTCATGTTTTATTTAGGAGAAGAAACCTGAGCTTGCTTTATTGGTCAAGTGGAGACAATAGAAGTGTAAAGAAGGTGCAAAGTGACAATGACATGCAGGGAAAATGATCTTAGGAATCCAATTTTGTAAAAGAGTACCTTCTCTCTGGTAGTGAACTTTAAAAGGGAATTGTGTATTAAGGGCTGAAATATGAATGATGATCATACAGTCAAGCTCAAAAAATCTCAGAAATACTGATCTAACATTTGGTGGCGCTGTAGTCACAAGTAATTCTATGAGTAGGCCAAATATGAGTATTTGCCTATAATTACTATTAAACTAGTGTAAGCAGGGGCTGAACTACTGCTTGTTATCAGCCAGCTAAAAGGAGAGAGCTGCCCTGGGCGTGGGTATGCTCACTCCAATTGTTAAACTTTGCAAGATCATTAACTGTTAACTGTTGATATGTAAATACAGCTCATGCCAGCAGGGGGAAGGAATCCGAGGTGCGGCTATGTAAATCCAACTCAGCCAGGGCTGATGGAAGATCAATGTTGGAATGGAATGTGGTGCACTATAAATAATTTGGGGCTGTTGTGGGGGTCACAAATCATGCTACCCCTAAATGTGGGAACTGTAAAACATGACACCAGTGCTTGCAGGAGAGACACCATCATTGTAAGAGGTCTCCGAGGAACAAGCCTTCCCCCTTCTAGAGTTGAGTGGACTGAGCTGGGGGGAAGGACTAAAGGGCTGGAGTCAGCCTGCTTCACACCTGCCAGGTGTGAGCTGTAAGACTGGCCCAACCTGCCCCTTTCTCCCTTTGTTTTAAGGACAGACCTAAAGCAGACTTCATGAGGAGTCTTTTTGCTAGTCCAGTGGAAGCTGGAATATTTTGCCAGTCTTGGTGAAATCACTAAGAGTTGAAATCACTGGTTTGGCTGGGAGCCAGACCCGTTGCAGCCAGCGAAGCGGCTGGCAGGAATGACCAGCTGTAGCCAGACAGGAACCCCCCCCGCCCCATAACATCCATTTTTGCTTGCCTGGAGCATACAGGGCACACAGAGCAGTAAAATAAGCATAGTCTTTGAAAGCCTTGACAGCAGGCCTGGATATGCTGGCTGCTGTGACCATGGATGGCTGTAAACAGAGATACGCCGATTGCTGACCTCGAGGCTGCGAGAACTGCCTTGGCTGGCACCTATGTTGATACTAACACACACTGTCCGCGGGGGGGAGGAATCTCCTGCCCAGTAAAGAATGTCTAGTGCTCACAATTTAGTTCTCTCTCTCTTGCAAGTGTAAATTATCACAAAGACAGACCAACACAATTTGGCATCTTAGATAAGAAAGAGGATACGAGCCCCTACGGGTATAAAGATGGGTCCAGCAGCACACTTAACTCTGAGTGTCAATCTACCATCTGCCTGCTGGTCGGGTTAGGTAATTGCCTCCCGAGGTTCCATGGGGACGCCCACCTCGTATTCGTCTTTCCTAGGAATTGAGGGACTGGCCCTGGCTTGACCCGCTGGAGTCGAGAGGCACAGAAGGGGGTAAATATTGTACCTGGATGTGTCCTTTGTCTTAAATGTACACATAGACTTAGAGCTCTTTAAAGATTAAGCTGTCACTTGGTACCATTATTTCTATTTTCTATCCTTATTTTCTTTGTAACCATTTTTAAGATATATATTTGCTAGCAGTTAAGAAATAGAGCAATAGCCATTGTAACCATATGATTTATAAGCTTCTTTAATAAACTTGTAACTGGTTAAGCTTTAACCTGACTCCTTCAGTTGCTGTAACAGAACCAAGCACAATTTAAAAGAACTTCAGCCGGTCATAAGGGACAGGTATAGGAAGAGCTTGGGCATTTTGGATTGTGTCACTCCCAGGTGACAGATCCGTGGGGCATCTCTCAGTCTTCCCTAGACTGCCCACTACGAAGGGATCCTGTATCCTAGCAGTTGAAATCTGAGATGTAATAAGCTCTCCCTGTAAAACTCCTCGGGGTGCCCTTCAGCCTTTCCTAGGCTGCCCGCTGCGACGGGACCTTGTGTCCCAGCAGAAAAGACTTGGGTGTATCATACACACACACACTGCCCTGACCGTCGGCTGACACCGGCAGGCAGCCGATAGGAGTGGCAGCGGCCAGCGGGAATGACTGGCCCCCCTTTCCGCCCAGATTGGGAGGTAAAACCCGGCAGGTGAACTTTTGGACCCTGGGTGGCACTGACCAGGGACAGAGACTTTTGGGGTGTCGGACTTTGGGACTTCGGGTGATTCTTGGCTGCAGGGAGGGGGGCTTCAACTCGTGGTTTGGGCGATGAACTCTGTTTGTGGTATTTTCCCAAGTTAAATGCCATATAACTTCTCTCTCTGTTTCATTAAATGTTTCTTTCCTACACTCAGACTCTGTGCTTGCGAGTGGGGAAGCATTGCCTCTCAGAGGCACCCAGGGGTGTGTGAATTTCCCAGGTTACTGGGTGGAGGCTCGAGCCAGTTCTGTGTGAGATGGACCCCTAGATATTGAATCCAGCCCTGGTTGCTGCCGGGCCTACCCGGCAAAAGGGTTACACTAGTGTAATGGTAGGTCTGATTAAAAAATAGTTCATAGATACAGAGTCAAATTAGCAAGAGGATGGTTAATGTAATTCATATAAAGAGACAATTACAGAAACAGCTCTGGTATTTATATACCAGAGTGAATCCCCCCGATTGGGTCTCCACCCTTGATGTGGTGGGGGGCTTGCGTGTCTCAGGGACCCTCAGAGCTATGCCGGCGGGAGCTTACTGCTCCTAGTAGGGCCACCCAAGTCGGACAGGTTGACAGGTAGAGACCAGACAAAAAGCGATTCCCTGGTCCTCCAGGTTGGGGGTTGGGCAATGGGCTAACAACTCATCCCCGTAAAAAGTATTGTTTGTTATGGAAACCTCTACATCGTTCAAAAATGACAAGATACCTAGATGCGATATGCTGATCCTGATGGGAGACATGAATGCCAAGGTAGGCAGTGACAACACCGGTAGGGAAAAAGAAATGGAAACACACGGTTTAGGCCAAATGAATGAAAATGGCGAACTCCTTGCAGACATGTGTGCCTTTAATGAACTTGTAATTGGAGGCACACTCTTTCCACACAAAAACTGCTATAAAGTAACTTGGGTATCACTTGACAATCGTACACAAAACCAAATCAACCACTTCGCAGTCCAAAGGAGATGGCGAAGATCTTTGGAAGACATGCGTGCTAGGTGCGGAGCAGACATTGGATCAGACCACCATTTAGTAGTTGCTAAATTTAAAATGAAACTTGCGGCAAGAAAACAACAGCCCAGCACAAGAACCAGATTCGATGTGGGGAAGCTGAGGATACAAGAAACGAAAGAAGCTTTCAAGATTAACTCGAGCAACCGTTTTGAGGCACTCCAAAGCAAGGAAGGAGCAGAACAAACTGTGGAGGGAGTCTGGAGCTTAATGAAGGAAGCAATAGTGGAAACGTGAGATGTGTATTAGGGCGACCTTCCATTAACCGGAAGGAATGGATCACAGATCAGACATGGAGAATGATTGAAGAACGGAAGGCACTCAAACAACAAGTCAACCAAGCAAAAACAAGAGGCCAGAAATAAGCTGCATCATCCAGATACCACAAAATCGCTGGGGAAGTAAAGAAAAGTCTCTGCAGAGATAATAGAAATTTCATAAACGAGATTGCAGAAAAAGCAGAGGCAGCATCTAAACAAGGGGACTTGAAAACCCTGTACAATACAACTCGAGACTTGAGTGGAAGGAAGAGAAACCCAAACAGACCGGTCAAAAACAAAGATGGTCAGCTACTTACCTCAGTGGATGAGCAGCTATCCAGATAGAAGGAGCATTTTGAAGAAGTGTTAAACAGACCACTACCAACAAATCCACTACAGCTAGAAGCAGGAGAACCCCTAGACATCAATACTGGGGCAGTTACAAAAGAGGAAGTCTGCAAGGCAATAAAGAATCTAAAGAATGGCAAGGCCGCAGGACCTGATAATATTTCACCTGAAGTATTAAAAGAAGGAGGAGCTGCTATAGTGGACCAGCTACAGTTTGCTAAATCTGATATGGATAACAGAAGAGATTCCAAAGGATTGGCGAAAAGGGCTGCTAGTGAAACTCCCTAAATCCGGTGATCTGTCACTGTGTGAAAAGTGGAGGGGGATTACTCTTTTGTCCATCCCAAGCAAAGTACTAACCAGAGTCATCCTGGAACAAATGAAAGATGCCATAGACCAGAAACTACGAGAAGAACAGGCAGGTTTTAGTAGAGGATGATCTTGCACAGACCAGATATTAACAATTCGGATCATCGTAGAACAATGCATTGAATGGCAAGCACCACTCTATATCAATTTCACAGACTTTATGAAAGCCTTCGATAGTGTGGACAGGCAGTCCATCTGAACCATCATGCAACATTACGGAGCTCCAGGCAAACTGATTACCATCATCAAGAAACTGTATGAAGAATACTCTTGCCAGGTCATCCATGATGGAAAATTGTCGGAATCACAACAGGTGTATGCCAAGGCTGCCTTCTTTCTCCATTACTCTTCCTGATTGTCCTAGACTGGGTCACAAAAACAGCATATGCTGATTCAGAAAGGGGACTCCAATGGACTCAGACTAGGAAACTTGAAGATCTAGAGTTTGCAGATGACTTAGCCCTGCTTGCAGACAAATTAGAGCATATGCAAGAGAAGACAGATGCCCAACAGGAAACAGCTGAGTGAGTGGGCCTCAAGATTAGTCAAGAGAAGACCAAGTTGATGCGCATTAGCAACAGACAGGAAGGTGAAATTACAATTGAAGGAAAAGCAATGCAAGAGGTAGATCAGTTTGTTTGTGGGGGCACCGTTAAAGACCCCCACATCCTCGCAGCATAGCTCAGACACCTCTTTTCCTCCTCGCACTCTTGAGGAGTGTTATCAGCAAGAATGGGGGAACTGAAGAGGACATCAGTGCAAGAATATGAAAGGCGCAAAAAGCCTTTGCCATACTATGACCAGTCTGGGGTACAAGAGCTATTTAAACAAGAACCAAACTACATATTTTCACTTCCAATGTGAAATCAGTGGTGCTGTATGGCTCGGAGGCGTGGCATGTTGTCCAGAGCAACACTAGGAAAATTCAGACGTTTGTCAATAAATGCCTGACACACATTCTCCAGCTAAAGTGGTACGATAGAGTGCCAAATGAAATCTTGTGGACCAAAACAAATCAGAAACCAATGGAAGTCCAGATTAAGAAAAGAAAATGGCCATGGGCAGGCCACATCCTACGTAAGGACTGTGAGGAATGTATCATGAGACAAGCGTTAGAATGGAATCCAAAGGGTAAGAGGAAAAGGGGACATTCCAAACAAACATGGCGATGAAGCCGTCTGGGCGAAGTAAAAGCAACTGGCTTAACATGGGATCAAATCAAGACTATCGCTAAGGATCACAAGAGATGGAGAATGACTGTGGAGGCCCTATGCTCCATTAGGAGCCCAGAGGACTAATAGATAGCGAATCAAGACACCATTATAGTTGACTGGGTTTCCTCTTTTAGTGTTTATGTACCCATATGAGAGTGTGGAATTAGGAAGGGTGGACACCTAGTTTTGTAACAAGATGTATACAACTTCAAACATGTCTATCAACCTTTTTAAATAAATGTGACGCTGTAATATGACTGAATTGGTCAATGACCAATATCCATGGCATTTTAGAAGTATTACTTTGGCAACGAATTTACAAATACAGTAGAAAAAAACAGACTGAAAATTATTTTAAAAAATGAATCAAGCAGTGACTGCAATAACAACAGAGAGAAAACAAAGTGTATTCCCTACTTAAAGCCATACGTTACTGGGTGTTTCGCTTGGTCTTCCAATAAAAACATCCTAGGGCTAGAACAGAAAGAAGCTAGCATAATAAATAATACCTATCCTGGTATACCTCACTTCTGCTAGTCTATCCCTATAAGAGGGTCTGGAATGAAACAAAATACTTATTGAATGAATTAGTATGAAAGTTTGTTAATATTTTTTCAGTGCATCTGTTAACACTGTGCCAAAATTCAATCAAAATGTATTTGGGTTTTATTTATTTATCCATTTGTTCAATTTTATATTACACTTATGCATAGCAGAATTAATTTTTATAGTTTCAACAGATATATTGATATTTATTTTTAAACTTATTTTTGGTTTTTATCAATTTAAATTTTTAGTTGTGCAAAATTACACATTAGTTAGACAGCAGTTCCCAACCGCTTGGCTGCGGCCTGCTGATGGGCTGCAAACCGCTGGTTGCCAGGCTGCAGCAGCTGTGTAAGCTCAAGCTAGCTGTTCCCAGTGGCTTAGTTCTGGCAGCTGTGGTAGCAGCAAGGAGGCGCCTTCCTCCCTCCTCCCCATTCAACCCTTGGGGAGACACACTTAGGGAGGAAGGGGGGTGTTCCCCTACCCCCGCAGCCGCTTTTGCCGGTGGCGGCAGGAGGTGCCTCTCCAGGGCTCTGCTTCTCCCTCCCGCTGCTCATGCAGCTACTTTTGCCGGTGATGGTGTTGGGGCTGAGGCACCGGCTGGAGGAGGTGGAGCAAGATGTGCCTCCCCTGACTTCCCTCCGTAATGGCAGCTGGTGGGAGCTCTGTGCTCCCCCTACCCACCCACGGGGGCACAAGACACATTAGGGGAGGAGGGGGCGTGAAGGAGGAGGGCTGCTCTCTCTGCCCACACAGCAGTAATGGCCATGCTTCCTAGAGGGGCAGCCTCACTCTGGAGAGTGTGGGAGTGGGGGGCAAAAGGGTGATGGGTGAGGGTGTGGTGGGGTCACAGGGCAAGAGGGTATTGGCATGGGCTGTAGGGGTCAGAGGTTAAAAGGTCAAAGGGCATGGAGTGTTAGGAGTGGGGGTCAAAGGGTGTTAGGCACAGGGGAAAAGGGGCTGGGTTGGGGCTAGGTAGACTGGTAACATTATAGTTACACATTTGCATAATGGATATGCAAATAAAATGTTACCAGTCCACCAAACGTTTGTGAGTGGGTTTGCCGGTCCATGGCATAAAAGGTTGGGAACCACTGAGTTAGACAGCAGGGAAGGTTAAACAATGATTATTTAACAATAGCAGCTGTTGAGATTCAAAAAAAGTAAAGCTTTATCACTTTTAAAACATAAAGCATCAACATCACATATGAAAATAACAAATAAACCACATTCTAACAAGTTCTCAAGCAGCATTTTTCTTAAGTTGCCTATTTGTACATTTTTATTTATAGATGAAAATATGTTCTTTTATTGGTTTGTATGTGACATTTCCCACTACAAATCTTTCCAGTCTAACTATAGTATATGAAAGAGCCTTCATCCTAAGCTCTAGGAGCTATTTTAAAATGACACCACCCCTGATCCAACTACATTCCTCTGGCACCCATGTGAATATAACAGCTACGTAATGAACTCTACAAACAAACCTACCACCGGAAGCATAAACCCTGGTGGAAGGCCCCCTTGGCAGGAAGCCCACCAAGGAAGCACTACACCAGCCTCCCCTTTGTCAGATAACATTACGCCACTAAGGGTTAAGGTGTGGCTTGTCTTATATGCTGGCACACAGGAGTGGAGGAGTCATAGGAGAACCCTTTCTCCCTTGTGCCCGTGTCCCATGCCATCACTTCCCACACACAGGAGGAAATAGACTTTGCAAAGCTTCTCTGTCACATGCTCGCAAAATTGGGGGTGGGGATAAGAGAGGCACAGTTTTAACTGTGGGTTGTGTAGGATGCCAGCACGTTTGGGCCCTCACATTATACTCCTTCCCCAGAGCAATGGAGGTACCAAAAGGGAGATTGTGACTGAAGAACACAGCACAACAATGCACTACTCACCTTTGTGGGCTAGATTGCAAACTGATGTTCTAGCTTTTATTGATACTTTAGGGAACTAACCAACAAAGGAGGAAATCACCAGCATTTAAATCTGCAGGACATTCAAAATTTAACTATTCCACCTTCCTGCTGACTAACATGTGAGTGGCATTTTCCAGGAGCAGCCGTGATGAAGAGCGTAGAGGATCTGTGAGTTATTTCATCAAGCATATTACATCTGTGGTTTTATTAGTTAGTAAACTATTCTTTTGTGAGGTCAGACAATGAAAACCAGCCAGTCATTCTAAATCTAACCTCCCAGGAGCCTGTGTCATTTCAGAAACAGCAGTCTCTGAATCCAATTACCTGGAAATGTTAGACTCACAGTGGCATTGCTATACCGCTTGCTGACACAGAAGACAGCAGCAGCTTGACAGCTCATCAGAGTGCAAATCAGATTCCTAAATATTTTGCTCTCCTAAGCTACTGTTATTTCAAAACATCTTGGGTTTATTTGGGATACAAATTAAGAAGAAAGATAAATTATTCAGCCATGGAAGAACCCTGTTGCATACAATGCAGCAAAACAGCTTTGCAAAATTGACATAAAAATTACAAATAGAGAAACTTAAACCTTAACTTTACATTTTGAGGCAATGTAGCCTAATGGATGGGCACTGTGTTGGGGCACAGGAGAGATTAGTTAAATTCTGGCCTGCTGGGTGACCTTAAGCAAATCATTCCCTGTCCCAGGCCTTATTTTCCCCCACTTGTAAAATGGGAAAGATACCTTTTTTTGTGTGAAGTGCTTTGAGATCCATGCATGAAACATGCTATAGAGGAGCTAATTATATATTATAAAGCCTGATGTTCCAAAATCTGCACTCTCAAGCATAGCCGAGAGCCACAAAAATGGAACCAGCATGGTTCAGCCAGAAAGGGGTGAAACTAAAAAAAAAAAGCCATTACATACAACTGCGTGTTATGCAGCAGTGCGCCATGGTAATTTTCTGAGTACCCCTATGGATGGAGGGGATTGTTTGGAGCTAGATAGCCAGTATGACCCATAGTCCTGCAACTACACAGAGGAACAGGTTCACAACCTCCACAAGGGGTTACTAGGGTGATGAAAGATGCTTCTCCAAGTTCAGAATTACAAACAGAGCTAGAGAACTGCTCTATGGGTACTCCGGAGCCAGGGAGCAGATGAGATGGGTGATGGATTTGGACTCCCTTCTCAAACTGCATGTACTTGGACTCTCCACAGATTAGAAGATTTCATCAGCTAGAAGCTGAATTTATTTTTTCCTTTGAAAATTATTGGGAAGAACATTCTCTTGAAGTATCATAAATCACAACAGAACAGCCTTGTGCTAATGGAGGAGAACCAGAAACTGAAACATAAAGAGCCAGTGGCAAACACTGTTGGGTATTTAGGCCTCTCCTGTATGGAGTGCTACAGGATTCTATTTTGTCACCTCTCTCATCCAGCATATTGATATGTATTTTGTTTTTTAATGTTTGTAAAGTTGCATGGAAATACTATAGCCAGAGAATTTTGCCAAATACAAAAAATTCTGGGAGAGACCCTGAAATATACCAACCCACTCACCATTACCCACCCTTTCCTGGGAAGGTGATCTAAGTTTGAATCTGATCCTCTAGTGGACTTTTGTCTCCTATTGCTCTATACCTGCCCAGCCTTATTCAAAACAAGGATTGTTTCTTCCTGTGGACTAAACCAAACAGATGAAGTGACGAGTTCTTAAAATATACAATAGCTAACACTGCAAAATATCTGAACATCTTCCATTGAAAGGGAATAGGAAACCCATGGATTGCTGTAAAGTGTTCTGCGGTTTCTAACTCTTTGGATGGCTAGTAGATTAAATTTTATTCTGTTCAGAGTATGTTCAAACTATGTTAGAAAGCAATAGAAGAAAAAGGTAATGAAAGAGAAAAAACAATGAAAAATAAAAAGCAAGTAGTATTAGAGCTGAATAACTCAATTTTTAAAAGCTTCTGCCTCCTTTTGTGCATCAGTTTTAGTAAGACATATTAAGTGTATCAATCTTGAGGCATTTTAGAACTATATAAATCTTCACTTTCACAGATGAAAGACTTCCTGGGGAAGAGATGGTATTTTCAGAATTACAGAGGCTGTTCATGTAAATTAATATGGTTCTCACACTTGTGGTGTGAGGAAATTGGCAGACCACAATGAAACTGACAGAGTGCCACCCAAACACATGAACATGAGTTCAGGGAGTCAGCAAATGCGGAAGATGAGCCTGGTGAGTTTGTGTTGAGGACCTGAATCTCAGCTAAAGAGGTCAACAAGACAAGCTGCCCAAAAGGAATATGTTGTTGCTATTACCGTTCGAAGTTGGATTAAATCAAAAACAAAAATCACAACACACAGTTATTATAAAACAGGAGTGTCTGATTGAGTTTTACTTGCAAGAGGGAGAGTTTCAGGATCAGGTCCTTAATTCTGACAATTTGGTGATCCTCAGTTGATTAAATCAATCTTGGTAATTTAGGTCCACATGGAGCATCAATGGGCACTATGGGGCTGTGAATTATAGTGCATGTTGCTTCTCCATATAGACAAGCATCACCTTAAACATTCAGGTGATACTTCATAGATAATGTTTCATGCATCATCTTGGGCCATAATGGTGGGCATGTGCAGTTGTCTTGAATATAGTACATGAGTTTTACATAGTACATTTATTATTTTATATAACTACTAGAAGATGTATCCGGCATTGCTCAGGTCCTTAACTCATTTTTTTTCCATTTAAATCATTCCTCTGGTGTGCGGTTGGGGATGAGGGGTGCAGAATGCAGGCTGCCCCGGGGAGAGAGGACTATGCTAGTCCTCTTGCACCGCGCAGCCAAGGTAGAGCTGAGGGGGTTTAGGAGTCAGCACAGGGGATTGGGAGGTGTGTGGGATCACAGGGTGAAGCGTGTGTGCAAGAGTTAGTGCAAGGGGTGGGAGGCTGAGGACAGAAATGTGAGAGTACAGGGGTCAGGGCAGGAGTGGGGGAGGGGGGCAATCTCGAGACTGGGAGTGTGGCCACCAAGCTGCCAGGGCAGCAGATTGCTGGGGCTATCTGAGGCAACGCTGCCTGAGTGGTGGCTCCCTGAGGCTCGCCAGTGTGGTGGGGGCTGTGCTGCCCGGGCAGCAGATTGTCAGGAATGGCCATGGTGGGGGACTCATTGCCTGAGCTTCAGAGCTGCAGCCTGGATGCACTGTGGCTGCCCAGAGGCTGTGGGTGCTGGCGTTTGGGCTCACCAAGGCAGGGGCCTCATCTCCTCACTCTCAGCAGTCCAGCGCTGGGGGTGAGGGGTTTGGGCTCTGGCTGAGGAGGATGGGAGCCCAGAATGGGAGGGGTGGGCCTGTCATGCCCAGATGGGAGTGGATGCCTCACATCCCCGCCCACAGCCCCTGGGAACCTTACCTCCACCCCTTTCCACTGCTGGCCCAATGGAGTTATAGCTGCTCCAGTCCCCATCTCTGGCATCTTGCTCCCCTCCCCCCTCCTCCCGCCGTGATCATTACACTGTATAAATGTTGCTGCTAGCAGCCCCCTCCCTTTCCATGTTATGAACAACAATCGCATTCCAGGCACATCCTATTGTCCTGGCAAAACCAAACTCTGATCTCGCTTTAAGTTATGACAAGAGAAGGCTGCATACCAAATTGGTGGTCCTAGCTCTTACTGTTTAGGAGGAGTTCTTGAACAAACTGATGGACAGATAGACTCTCAAATATATAGTAAATTTCTTCAATTTCTAAAATGAGACGAATAGCTTCCCATTCTACACTCCTATCCCAGAAACGAAACAAACCTCTCCTCAACAGCCTTAGATAAGGGAGATAGATAAAAGGATGGGGTTTGCTGCATGTGTGGAAGATTAACACATCTGGGTTCCAACAAACCAAGGTGAAGGAGTGAGTTCCAAAACAGAAAACCCTTCCCAGACACGTGGCATAGATAGCTTCTTGCTCCCCTCCTCCCTTGTGTACTTGCTCCCCTCCTCCCTTGTGTACTTGGGCCAGGCACAATCTGCCCTTGACTGCTTTATTGGGCAGCTGATATGATTCTTGTACAACTTCCTACCCAGTTTATTTAATAAATATACCATCTTCACATGAACATATAAACACCTATATCAGTTACTGACCTCCAAGAGAGGAATTATACAATTTTCACAAAATCAGTGTAAACATTGCTACATGGGGAGGAGGGGAAGAGAGAGAACTGTCTTAAATGATGACATAAGCAATTGACAAAAATCAATTGATTAGGAGAGGTGGACTTTTACTATACAAACAGCTTTGCTTATAAACTTTGATGATACCTTGAAGTGGTCAGTTAAAACTCAATAGTAATATATTGGAGGCAGACCATGTACGTATATATAAACACAGAGGGTATGTCTACACTAGCCCCCTAGTTCGAACTAGGGAGGCTAATGTAGGCATTTGAAGTTGCAAATGAAGCACGGGATTTAAATATCCCGGGCTTTATTTGCATCTTCCCGTCCGGGCGCCATTTTTAAATCCCCCTAGTCTGAACTAACTGCCCACGGCTACACGCAGTGGTGTAACAGTTAACTCGAACTAAGGACTTAGTTCGAGTTAATGTTTGACTGCTGCGTGTAGCTGTGGAAAGGTAGTTCGGACTAGGGGGATTTAAAAATGGCGCCCAGATGGGAAGATGCAAATAAAGCCCGGGATATTTAAATCCCGTGCTTCATTTGCAACTTCAAATGCCTACATTAGCCTCCCTAGTTCGAACTAGGGGGCTAGTGTAGACATACCCAGAGAGAATATAGGATAATGTATGTCTTCAAGTGTTTATTATCCAATTTTCCATCTTTGCTGCTGTTCATGTACTGTTGGTGGGGTTTCAGTCTGAATATTCAGTGAAGCTCATTTGGAAGAACAGAGCATGTGCAGTCTATCCATGATGTGTAGCTCTTGACACGCTATTCAACAGACAGTACTGACTCTGAAGCAACCACTGCCATCTATCAGGCCAATAAGTTGCTATTTATAAAAGCTGTAAATATTCATGAACACAGCAGATTACAAAGGCTCCTCAGGAGTCATTATGATCTACTGACTCAACAGGAACACATTTTAAAATCCTTTACACACATATTTACACAATACAGTAACTGCAATAGCTCCTCTGAAGCATTATGTTCATGTGTT
This sequence comes from Pelochelys cantorii, assembly GCA_032595735.1. NCBI lineage: Eukaryota > Metazoa > Chordata > Testudines > Trionychidae > Pelochelys > Pelochelys cantorii. The sequence goes on along the minus strand of CM064330.1, from coordinate 70,182,445 downwards.
AATTGTTACAGTATCTTTTCTAAAATTCTTGCTTAAATAAGCAAAGCTCTTCTGATGATCCCCTGAGAATAAGAGAAATTACTCCAACAGATGACTAAATGTACAGCACACTTCACGCTGTAAACAAGAATTCAATTTTGGATTGGACACTGAATAATTGCCCACTCTTCCATATAGATTCCTATCCATCTAGGGAAGAGAGTGTGCTGTGATCCATGTCTCAAATTGATGAATGCCTCGTCTCTTATATTTTTCACTTATCTGCTTCAGCACAGGATCCTAACAGGGGACAAGTAATGGAAAATTGATCCTTTTCCACTGACACATGGCTGTGTCCTCAAGAGAGGGTGAATGTAGATGCAAAGTTCATGTTGCTAAATGGTTTCAGGGGGTTGTACTCCACAGCCTTAGCAGTACAGAACATTTTGTACTGAATACCACTTCACACATTTAGAACCATCCCCTTAGAAAAACTGTGGTTGGTTAGAACTATAGAGTTGTGCACTACTCTGTGTGGAGCCGTGTGCCCGATGAGAAAGCAGCCCATCTGACTGGTGTCTGTGATGTGTTTAGGCACTGGACAGATTCCTCTGCAATTTCACCAAAATCAACAGGGTTCTGCTCCCTGATGCCTAGAATGGCCCCTCACATTTTGGAATTCACTGGATGTGGTGTTCAAAAGTTAGCACATTATAGACAGAGACAGAAAAATGCCATTGAGTCAAGCATAGGGCATTGCTTTGCTTGGATAAACAGGATTGTGCACACCATATGATTCACAGCACAGCCTGCAGCCCAACTGAACCAGATTACATGTTCATGTTACATGTAAATACCTGTTTAAAAAGTTAACTGGTTAAACAATATGTTTAAACTGTGAACTGTGGAGGGCTGGGATCCTGGGGGGAGGGCTTCTCCTGGCAAAGGCCTCTGCAGCTGGGGTCCTGCCAGCCAACCTGCCATGGGCAGGTGGCTCCTCCAGCCTGGTCCTTCGTGGACAAGGGGCTGCTCCAGTTGGGTTGGGCCTGCCGCAGAATGGGTGGATGACAGCTCTAGCTGAGCTGGGCCTGCCATGCCATGCTGCACCATGGCCAGGCGGCTGCTCTGGCCGGGTTGGGCCTGCCATCGCTCGCTGTGTGGTGGGCAGGGGGCTGCTCTCACCGGTCTGGACCTGCCATGCCACACAACACATTAGGGGAACTGCTCTTGCAAGGCCAGGCCCACTCTGGACAGGCATGGCTGGGGACTGCTCCAACCAGGACAAGCTGCCAGTTAACTGGTTACAGGGTGAATATGCCAGTAAGGCTAATGCTTACTGGGTAATCGGTTAACCGGTTAGCCATTTACACCCCTACAATACAGTGCCCCACGGTATAGGATAGAAAACCAATAAATACAACAAACAGTAAAAGGCTACCATGTTTATCTCATGACTCTCACAACATGGTGCATTTTGTCAGTGTTGTTTAACAACTAGGCACAACTGCAGAGAGTATTTGTGAAAATATGTGAGTACAGAAATACATTGTTTGCTCATATTTATTCCAATACTCTTCTGTCGTTATTACTACCAAAATGTTGGGTCACAAAATCGGTCAGAAAAACATAACCCATACTGCTTATTAAATAGTAAAATCTCTCAGTGACAACTGCAATCTTGTGTCCTGTCAGTCATTCGCTGCCCAGTGACACTGTGTAATACATCTGTAAATTCAAGATTGCTGAGAAAGCCCACCAATGTCAGAACCTTGGCAAATGCTGTTCTCAGTCTTAGCCTTTATTATCTATTGAGAACACACACACAAAAGTGTGCAGCAGGTTTTTAAAATTACAATTTAATACGCATTTGTAGTGCTTGTATTTTCTTCCTGAACAAGCCAGGTATCTTTTTCCAAACCTGAGTCCTGTAAACTCACAGGGTACATTCAGAAATTGACAGGATGTACCTGGGGTTGGCAAATGCTTGCTAAATGGCTTCATTACCCCTTGACTGGCTCTTTTACAGTTTCAGTGTTCTGCTAATAGGTCTGTCAGGCTTTTTCACTTTCAAGTTAACTAGCTCGCTCCTCTGTGGAGAAAACAAAGCCACAGAACAGGGACAGGAAGAGGCATGTGGGTGGACAGTAAGACCCAGTTGTGCCCTACCCAGCTGTGTATTCTGCATTTGGGTAAGGATGGCTCCGGCATGCAGTAGCTCTGTATTCCATGAAAATAGCTGGCAACAAGAGTATCTCCTGCTCTCTCTCGCCTCTCCCACAGAGGTTCCTGTGGATGCTCCCTGTCAGCTGAACCAACATGCTCGCCAAACATTTCATTCCTGGTGCAGCACTGGAATTGCTTCAATGGACCGCTGGATTGTCTTCAAATCCACTCCAACATTATTACACCAAGTAACTAGCACTGGGCATTGGGCTGACCCAGCCCATCCCTCAGTAAAGGTGCAGACAAATTGTCCAGTTAACTGAGGCAGAAGAGAAACAAGCCAAACCCTAACGTCCTCATTCAACTCGTAGGCAGCATTTTTTATGTCAGGGGGACTTTCGTCAGATAAAAACTAACCTCCGGCTGTGGCTTAGTAATAATAGCACTCGGCACTCTCATGGCACTTAACATATTACATATGTTGCCTAAACACCAACTAATTAACCACTTTAAGAGAAACTGAAAATATTTTTCTCAGCAAATATTATAATCAGTCTTTTAAAAGGGGAAACGTATCCATATTTTACAATGTTAATAACCCAGCTAATATGACCCTGAGCAAGTCCTTCACGGGATACCAGATGTAGTTCAGTACATCTGTAGTTTTGCAACAAGTTCATTAGTGCTAGTTTCATTTTCTTCATTAGAGGCAATAACAGATACATTATCTTCATTTCCTTATTGCAACATTGCCAGACACTTGCATGTTAACCTTCACTTTCCCTGGGCAACAATGGGGACTTGGAGGCACCTTGCGGCTCAGGGGAAAGGTTTCTGACAAATCATTTTTGAACCATCCAAGTGATGTTGCAATCATACATGCATTAGTTAAATAAGTTACTGGATGTCCTATTTACTTTTTGACCTTTGAACATTTGGATGTATTCTAATCACAGGGATAACAGTAGAACATTAATTTAAAAAAATAAAAAAAAACAGAAAAAAGACAAGCACAAGCATCCAAATGATGAAGTTACAGATTCAAGATGTTCTTATTTCCTGCACATAATATTTTCCTATGTAAGAGGCTATTTTTAAAGTTACTGAATGCTGTCTTAAAGGAAGTATATTTAGGGCCCAATCTGTACTCCTTACTCATGCTATGGGAGCACATGAACAGGTCTCTAATATAACTTGACAATTTACCTGCCCATTTGTTGGCTTGTGACAGCAATGTGCTGGAGGAAGCACTTGGGGACATTCACAAGCCTCTTGTTAAAATTCTGTCACTAAACTGAGGGCCAGAATTCTGGGATGATTTCTCTGCCCCCTGATGGAGTCACCTCTACTCTGGATTCAGCTAAATCATCCCTGCCAGAAATAACTTCTCTCTGAGGCTCATAAATATGCTGCAGAGGAGTAAGTCGTTTGTCTGTGGAATGCACCAAATGGCAGATATTTCAAAAAATCCTGCAGGGTGGATTCTGCTTGGTCCCCATTACAAAAAAAGGTACATTGTTGCACATATTGTGCATGCAGAAATATATTCATGATAGATCAAAAGGAACAAATTATACAGGGCTGGCCTTACCGTGAGGCGAACTGAGGCAGCCACCTCAGGTGCCAGACTGTGTGTGTGTGTGGGGGAGGGTGCGCCACTAGGACCCAGAGTGTAGAAAACTGTCTGCTGCTGGTGCATATGTATTCTCTTTGCAGTACCATGAGAGGAGAAGAACAGGAAGAAGGCAGAATTGAGACCTTTCAAAGTTTTGGCCCAAGCGAGGGGACATGGAGACGTCATTTGAGCTCCCCGCCTCAGGTGCCAAAATGTTGTGGGCCGGCCCTGAAATTATATGTGTTTCCAGCAAAAATGTAGCTTAATATAAGCATAAGTGGTGCTGCTTCCTTCATCTATTTCAGTCATGAGAAAGCATTTTTGTTTAAATGAGAAAGCAAATGAAGAATCCCCCAGTACTTCAAACCCCCTTCTTACATTGCTATGACATGCCGGGCTTATTCTGGGCCAGGAGAGGACAAAATTATGTTAAAATATTAGCAGTACATAACATAAGAAGTAGAGGGTCGCCCAATGAAATTACTAGGCAACAGGTTTAAAATAAACAAAAGGAAGTCTTTCTCTACACAACACACAGGCAACCTGTGGAACTTATTGCCAAGAGATGTTGTGAAGGCCAAAAATATAACTGGGTTAAAAAAAGAATTAGCTAAGTTCATGGAGGAGAGGTCCATCAATGGCGATTTGCCAAGATGGGAGGGGATGGTGCAACCCCATGCTCTGGATGTCCCTAAATCTCTGATTGCTAGAAACTGGATTCAGACAAGGGATGGATTATCTGATAATTGCCTGTTCTGTTCATTTTCTCTGAGGCACCTGACATTCACCACTGTTAGAAGACAGGATACAGGGCTAGTTTGACCTGGTCTGACCCAGTACTTATGTATATTCTTGCATATTAAGCAGTTATCATTTAAAGAAGGATTTTTATATTAAGGCAAGAGAATGTTGAGAAGTTCACATCAGATATTGAATAAAGGTTATGTTTCTCATTAAGGAATAGAACTGAGTTGGTCTTTGCTGTAATTTGTACAGAAGGTTATAAATACTAAAATAATCACTGTATTTATTAAACTCCCTGCCCCTTGCCAGAGCTCCAGGAGTGCTGTAAAATCATTCATTGTAAGTATAATAAACTGTAACTATAATAAGATCCCACTCAGTTATTTTTCCATATCTTATTTCATAACATCACTTCAACCAGGATTCAGAGCATCTGCCAATTATCAAAACTTGTTAACTCAGTAAGAACAATTGGTATCTCTCTTTTGACATTTTCTGCATAAATGTACACACAAAAGAGATGGTGTTTTGAACTTTTTGAAAGTTTTCGTACATCTTCAGGTCAAACATTTCTTTGAAATTCACAAATATTTCAACACACGTTGCCAATCACCTTGACCGCTGCCACTGTACACCTGCATTTTGTCACTATCAATAAAGGGTTTGTCCACACTTCTAAAATTAAAGCGCTGGGGTGGCAGTGCTGCTATAGCAGCACTTTAACGTGAAAGTGTGTCCATGGCAGGAGCGTTGGGGGAGAGAGCTTTCCCAGCACTCTGTGTAAATCACCTCCATAAGGGGAGAAGCTAACAGTTCTGGAAGCCCATTTACACTGGAGCTTTACAGCACTGTAAATTGCTGTGCTCTGGTGTATATATGTGTTTTTTCACATTCCTGAGCCAGAAAGTTGCAGCACAGTGAAGTGACAGTGTAGACGTACACAAAGTTAGCCTAAAAAAGAGTAGATAAAATGCATAATAAAGACTTTACATGTTGTTGTGCTGGAAGGTGCCATTTGCAGGTATTTAATCAATAGACAATTCAAAGATTTGTTTAAAGCTGATGGATGTGCTTGGCATACTTCTTTCAGGCTAAATAGCAAGTCTCTCTTTATAACATGCCATAGCTGAGAACAGTAGATAACAATTAAAGCAATGGGCCACAAGGCAAGGCCTGATCAGAAGTTAAGCTATGTTGGTTGAGGGGTTTCCTGGTTGCAAATGCAGAACAAGGGATTGTCTGGCAAGCCAACGTGATTACAACAGAAAAGAAAGTAAGCAGGCAATGACAGAAGCAGTTGTGAGCATGGCTCTAAGAAAAGCCAAAGACACAAAACTCATTGGGGCACACAACTGACTTCAGGGGGCAGACTTAGAAATTGCAAGCAAAGAAGAGATTGTTTCTACTGTATTCAGAAAAGCAGGACTTACTGCACATACTCTGTAAATAAACAGGGTTGCAGCAAAGAATTTACATAATTTGCAACATCAATTTTTTTCTCCTAACAGAAGCAAGTGATAAGGCCCTCAGCATTAGCTAGGCACTCAGTTCAATGGGACATTAACTTAACTTCCTAAATCAGCAGTCTAGCACATTTTTATTAGTCCAGGATGTACTAGTCCAGTTTGTATTTTTCACAAACCAAAACATTTAATCTTTTAAATCAAAAGTATCTTTTTTAGAATATATGCAACTGCCTTAAAGTTAAAAAAAAAAATGCATTCCAAAAAAGCATTGGTAAACTTATTGGTAAAAAGTTTGGTAAACGTATTTAATCAAAAATGGATAGTTTGGGCCAAATTTTGAAAGCTATATTTAGGTTCAGCTAGTTTTTGTATATAACCAATATGTCCAAGCAAACCAGGTGCTGCACAGAAACAAAGTCAATTAATTCCTTTCTGGACATGCAGAGAAGCAAATGAGTCCCCCATGAACCCAACTGATATCAGCAGAGCTAAGTAAGGAGCACAAACTGCATGTGCACTTTTCTGCAAGCACAGCTGAAGGCCTGCCATCTCCTTACAGTGCAACAACAACATTAGAAAATTATTGACAAAATATAATAGTTTCAGTAACACTAACAAAATTGTTGACTATTGTGAGTTTGAGATTGAATGATTAGTAATGGTTGTTATTAACTAACTTCCTGTTAAGATAAATAATCAAATATCAGCTATCAGTGAACAAATTTAGGCTGGAAATTATAAGACTATTTCTAATCATTAGGAGACTGAAGTTCTGGAACAGCTTCCAAATAGAAGTTGTAGGGAACAAACAATTTAACTAGTTTGAATAGAGAGCTAGACAGATTTTTGAGTGCAGCTGTGTGGTGGGATTGTTCATGATGCTAGGGGACAGGACTCAACAGACCTGGGCTCACTTCTGTTTTAAATCCTGCGTTCCTGAAGTTCATACTTCAAGGTTTCAGTCAGCCACTGGCAGGAGTCAGGAAGAGATCACCTGCTCCCCCTTCCCCTAATGTATTTTGGGAGGCTTTTTAATCTCCTCCTTCAGACGCATCAGGAGATGGCCACCACTGGAGATGGGACACTGGGTGGGGTGCACCAGGGCTCTGAGATGGCAGTCAGCATTTTTTCTCTCTCAGATGGTCGCCTGGCTGGTTTCTGCTCCCATGCTTTAGCTCTAACTCATGCTCATATGTGAAGTCAGGAAGGAATTTTCCTCTAGGAAAATTTTGTCAGAAGCTTTGAGTCTTTTCACCTTCCTCTGCAGCACCTGCGTGAAGCTCACTGACAAAACTATCTGTCTCTATGTCATGTAAATATTTCCCTCCCATTGTGGGGTGTCTCAAGCACTGCTGCACCACAGTCCCTTCTATTCTCTACCTGTGGTGCATACTAAACTAGTGTCCTGTAGGCTGTAAAACTTTGGTCGTTAGTGTGTGGCTGCTGGTTGGTGTTGGCGGGCTGTGATGTACAGGAGGTCAGATTAGATGATCTAGTGGTCTCTCCTGGCCTTAAATGCTATGACGCTAAATATAACATGTGAGTGCACAATTCACAGTATTGTTTTATCCACTATTCAGGTAATAGGTCTGAAGCTCAATACCATCCAGCTATTTGCTATTCAACCATATATTACAATTAAAAATTCAGTATATGTTGGACTTCTTTGGTCCGTCACCTTGGGACCTGACCGGTCCCAAATGAGGGAATTTGCCGGACCAGGGTAGGTCCCCTGGCCCACCTTCCCTCTCCTCATCCCCTCTTCCCCGGTCTGCCATGCTGCCGTGTCCCCAGCAGCCCAGACCGCCGCAGCCCCAACCCTGCTACCAGGGCTCTTACATTATCAGGGCTGCCGTAGCCTCCAAATCCCTGGCCTTGCTACCAGGGCTGCTGCGCCCCTGGCCCCAGATCCGCTCCTAGGGGTACTGGGGCTGCCATGGTTGCCGCATCCCCAGCCCTGCAACTGGAACTGCTGCAGCCCCAGCTGTGCTACCGGGTCTCCAGCTCTGGTCCCAGTCCCAGTGGCTCCGAGCCACCAGCCCTCTTGTCACTGGGGCTCCCAGCCAGGACTCCCCAGTGTTGCTGGACGAGACACACTCCCCAGTGTTGCTCCCAGTTTTGGGAGGCCAAACCTGTACATTGCTACACTTGTCAAATGAATCAGCCACAAGAAGATGTATTCTGTCTGTAAATTCAGCACACAAGGGACCACTTGAAAGGCTGTGAGAGAGACAGTTTTAAATATAACACCCAAAATTCTATGATTTGTTTGACAGGGGTAGAGGCTTGAAAAAATTCAAACACCTAGTTACTGGTGGACAGGCCACATATCTGACTAACACACTAGCCTCTTCATCTCATATTGTCAAATTCAGCCTTCAGGGACATTATCTGCCATAGTGACAATATTCAACATGGTGGCTCCAGTTAGCTGAATCCCATAGGATTCATCTAAGTATTGTGGGGTTTCTACATTTTGTATTACTAACCTAGCTTTAACCGAATTTCACATATTAGCAAAATAAATTAAGCCAGGTAAATAATGTCAAAATTATATATTTCCAATCTTGTTACTGGTTTGCTATTTGTTCACTGCATTCCAAAAGAGGAAAAAAGATATTTCCTCCAATATATATAAGAACAGCCATATTGGGTCAGACTAAAAGTCCATCTTACCTAGTATTCCATCTTCCAATTGTGGCCAATACCAGAGGGAATGAACAGAACATGTCATCATCAAGTCATCCATCTCCCGTATCCCATTCCCAGCTTTTGACAAATAATCAAAGGGCAACTTCATTAAAAGTTCCTATTAATGAAAAGTGAGGATATATAACAGAACTTAAATGAAAATAATTTGAATGTTTAATTAATGCAAATTTGTGATGTTTAGACTTGCTTCACTTTAGAGTCACTGGAATAGAAGTATTGTCAGGAGACCCCTTAAGATGTATGAGAGCCCTTTAAATTTACAGTTTTTGTATAAACATACCCCAAATGCCAATAAAATCCAGAGCCTATTGGATCGTTGCACCATCCTAACAAAACTGTTGAAGATCTTGAGCCTTCTTGTGTATTTAATCCAAATCTGTGAATATAGTTTATAAAAAGCCTAATGTATGTGACACTTGTCCTTACACAGATTCCCAGTACCTGACCACAACCAGAGCCAACAGATGCCCTCGTGGCAATGTTGGGGACTAGCATGGTCTCAAATCTCTCTCTAAACTGGGACACCTGAGCACAGAGAAGCACACTTTATTTATATGGTTCACCTTTAAAAATGAAGTGGCACAGACCGCAAGCTGTGGAATGCGACTTACATAAATTCCTGCTCCAGGACCTGCGTTTGGCATTGTGGGATAAATACCAACAATGTACTGGCCCTGCAGCAGCCGGAGGTATGTGCCGTACATTGTTATTAACACATTTAGACTAACTAGCATGGATACACGGGTGAGGGTTCAAGTTACACCTGTTGTGAGCTGTAACAGTACGACTGCCTAGTGTAGATAAGGCCAAGTGAGGAGAGACTGCTTCGTCATGCAGAGGAGCATGCATCCCCTTTTCCCCCACTTCTCAATATACTTGGGATGGAGTGTTGCCAGGACAGGAGATTCTTTTTGTTAAGCCACATGAGTACATGGGGGTGAGAAGGATGAGCCACTGACAGGGATTTCTAGTCCTTTGTATGCAGCCAATGTACAGTGTTTGCCATTCTTTTCCAGGCAGCAGGCATGGGGAAGGGTTGATTTTCCCTCTTTCTAGAATGTACTGGTTCCAAGGGATTCTCTCTCAGACCTCCGCATGTAGTTAGGAGGCAGGTGTCGGCGTCCTACAGGTTGGCTACAATGCACACTGGAGGTACTTGACCTATTCTTCAAATTTTATATTGAGTTCCTTCAAAGACAAGTGCTTCAGGAGATTCAAAAGAGCTAGAGAATGCAGTGAGTTAAATTTAGTGAGACTGTAAGGAGATCAAAGCAGAGTGGGGCTGGCCCAGCCCAAACTACTCTCTCAAGCCCTCTCTCCTGTTCTGGGGCTGGTGTTGCCACTCACCCTCAACCTCTCATATTCTTCCATGCCCCACTGTGGGTTGCACCCTGTCTGTTGGGCAAAACTGGGCATTTGTCCAATTGGCAAGAACAAACAGGACAAATACCCAGTTGTAACAAAAAAGTCAGGATGGCCAGGGACAGCGCTTGAAAAGGGAACTGTCCTGGCCAAAATGGGATATATGGTCAACTTAGAAGTGGACAATAATGTATCCAACAGAAAATACTGGGAGAAGCGCAGGCAAGTAGAATGTCATTATCCATATTGGTGTTTGTCCAGAACATCAGAGTTAGTACTGTTGCATGATGGAATATACCAATCCCACACCGAGCCAACAAAAGCTATTGAGTTGCTTTGGGCCCACTCAGCTCCTGAACTCACTGTCATTAAGAAAGTGGTTGTTAAAAGAGGAAGAGCAGCTCAGGTGCTGGCTGACCAGGGAGAATAGCCATGCTTTGCTCCCTGACAGAAAGGGCCAGCCCAGGATCTCTGCAGATTGCCAGAGCCTCTCCAGATGAAGAAAAGCCTGGCCCAGGAGTTTTGTCTTGGGGCTGTATTTCTTTACTTGTTTATAAAAGGACAATTGGCCAGGCTGGAAGAGCCCTGATGCGCTTTCTGAGACTGTTGCAGGGGACCCTTGGCCAGGAGAAGTGTGAGGAATGGCTTAAACTCTATAGATTTCTTACACCAACTCAAGCCTGCCTTGTGGTTTGTCTGGGACCCTGACAAATGCATGGTAACATGTGATGGAGAATGTAGGCATAATCTCCCCAGCAACGAAGGCAGAGGCCTGAGTCCCCCAGATCTGCAGGAAAACCAAGATGGAGAATCAGGAGCTTGCCTTGCCAGGGACAACCTGGAGCTGAATAAGCACGGAAGTGGATGGCTCAGAAGCGATGGCAGAAGCAAGTGGCTCAGCAGCAAAAGATCATCCCTCACAGTTCATGTATTGCAGATGCCTAAAGTGTAGATTCAAAACTCTCATTTGGACCGCATGTGTGTTTTCTGCACCAGTAACTGCTTCATGAAAGATGTCAAAGCTCAAACACTGTACAGCACAACTTGATAAAACCTGGCTACTCGTACGCATCTGGGGCCAGATCCTCAGCTGTTATACATGGACACAGCTCAACTGACATCAAGTAAGTTACAATTCATTTACACAAGTAGAGGACCATTGCCAGCAGATCCAGAGGTGTCATTATTCCCCTTTATTCGGCTCTGGTGAGGCCACATCTGGAGTATTGTGTCCAGTACTGGTCCCCCCACTACAAAAAGGATGTGGACGCATTGAGAGGGTCCAGCGGAGGGCAACCAAAATGATTAGGGGGCTGGAGCATATGACCTATGAGGAGAGGCTGAGGGAGTTGGGTCTGTTTAGTCTGCAGAAGTGAAGAGTGAGGAGGGATTTGATCGCAGTCTTCAACTTCCTGAAGGGATGTTCCAAAGAGGATGGAGAAAGGCTGTTCTCAGTAGTGACGGATGGCAGAACAAGGAGCAATGGTCTTAAGTTGCGGTGGGAGAGGTCCAGGTTGGATATTAGGAAAAACTATTTCACTAGGAGAGTGGTGAAACACTGGAATGGGTTACCTAGGGAAGTAGTGGAGTCTCCATCCCTAGAGGTGTTTAAGTCTCGGCTTGACAAAGCCCTGACTGGGTTGATCTAGTTGGGATTGGTCCTGCCTAGAGCAGGGGGCTGGACCTGATGACCTCCTGAGGTCTCTTTCACCTCTATGGTTCTATGATTCTATGACCAGGTGCCTGGTCTTTCAAATTTTGAGCTGGCAACATCTTTTTTTTGCAACACAACACAGTCATCTTTGCCACAAGGTTCTCACAATTAAATACTGCAGAATCCACTTAATTGGTACACTTCATTGTGAACAGAAATGTGTCCATAAAGTAATCATTATAGATAAGAGTAAGCTCATAGAAATATATTGTGCTGGGAGACCGTCACAATACTGAGTATATAAATAGCATTTAGACTACATTAAGAGAAGAGTGCCTCAGTCGGCAGTCAGAATAGATCTGAAAGCAGCATGAAGCAAGCAAAGAGTCACCAGTGTGAAAGTTATGCAAGCAAACATCAATTCACACTTCTGAACTATTGAGAATAGGTTCTCAAACAGTACTAGTCCAGTCATTTAAATAGACTTTTCACAACTGGCCATTCTCTTAGTCCACTGTTTAATGTAAGGGTATGTCTAGACTACATCCCTCTGTCTCCAGAGGGATGTAAATTAGACATAACGAAATTGCTAATGAAGCGGGGATTTAATTCTCCTGCATTTCATTAGCATAAAAATGGCCACCACTTTTTGTCGCCAAGGAGCTTTGGCGACGAAAAGCGGCAGTCTAGCCACGGTTCTATCGCTCACTAAAGCCTTTGGCGACAGATCCTGTATACCTCATTTTACGAGGCATAAGGAATCTGTCGCCAAAGGCTTTAGTGAGCAATAGAACCGTGGCTAGACTGCCGCTTTTCGTCGCCAAAGCTCCATGGCAACAAAAAACGGTGGCCATTTTTATGCTAATGAAGTGCGGGAGATTTAAATCCCTGCCTCATTAGCAATTTTGGTATGTCTAATTTACATCCCTCTGGTGACAGAGGGATGTAGTCTAGACATACCCTAAGGGAAATACACTACATTCAGTTTCTCTTGGAATCATCAGGCAGCATGCTGTTAAGTGCATTCCCACTTCCTTACTCAAAGACCAACAGACTTTAATAGTGTCCAAATTCCTGGGAGTAGAATGGAAGACTGCAGGGTTTTGAACCTCTACCTCCGTCCTCCAGTCCACACAGAAAAATCACTCACCCTGGTTTGAAGGTGCTTTAAATCCAGATCAATATACAAGGTTTGAGTCAAACATTTGCCTCCCTTTGGGCTGGCAAAACAGCTACTTTACAGTGAGGATTCAGGGTAAAAAAGCCCAGGAATTATTAGTCCTCCCATGCCTTCCCACAGTTCCAACTGGGCTGATTTTTCCTGTCCTCTCCCTTTCTGCCTCCCCACTTCTGCACAAAAGTCACCTGCATTGGGTTGCTGTTTAAACTCCACAGTGGTCACTACATTTCTTCTGCTGTTGCATAGAATTTGAACAGAGATGCCAGCTGAGAAATTCTTCTCCCAATGTGCCGCCAGCTGGTAAGAAACTAACATCAAGCTTCTGGTGAACCTCTGGTATGAGATCAGGTAGTCACATAATTTAGGGGAAATTAGCAGTTCTAAGGGGAAATTTTTAAACACCTGTCAGCAGCAGGATTCAAAGGACAGGATCTCAGTGCCAGAGGAAAATCACACTCTGGGAGACCATGTGCAGGAAGGTCAAGGATCACAATGCCTCACTTGCCATATCACCAAAATCATGCCCATTCTACAAAGAGTTTGATTGGATGGTTGGCCCCATCCCAAACACAGCCTCACTTTCCTGTGGGATGGGTTCCTGAAGGAGGAAAAGGGCATACAGGAAGTAAGGCAGCCTCAACAGAGACTAGTGGCAAATGGAGTAGCCCACAGGGCACACTCAGGAGCTTCTTGTGCCAAATTCCCAGGAACTCTACAAGGAAGAGGTAATATGAATGACCTAGGATAGTCTGGCATTAATGGGTGTAGGAGGATATGCATTTCTCAAATTGGGGGACTGATTCAATAAGGTATTGCATGGGAATGAAAAGGTTATTGGGGAGAGTCATGATATTGCCCCTCCTTACTTCTCTGTAGCCATCAAAACTGGAAGGCTGGAGAGCAGAGTCTGCTGGCAGGGCACCCAAATCTGAAGGTAGTCACATCACCAGCAGCAGTGTAGAAGTAAGAGAAGCAATTCTGCAACCACCCTACAATAACCTTGCAACCCCTCCCACACTCCTTTTTGGCTCAGGATTCCTATAATTATACCACAGTGAATTTTTCAAATTTAAATACCTGAAATAATTAAATTTATTATTTTAAAAATCCTATGACTGTAAACACGGCCAAAATGAATTGTGAATTTAACAGGGCCCTACTCACAGGGATGGCAACAGGAAACAGCACAGTAATTTATCTGTATCATCAATTTCTGTATATCCATCACCACCCAAAATCATCATTCCTACAAATGCACTTCCATGAGCCATCACAATGATCTGTGATGCACCACTGGTCTGTGGAGTAGTTGAAAATGGTTGGCAGAGATCACACTATGCAAAAAACACCTCAGAAGGAATAAGGTGTTGTTGAGCTCCTTCATAGGGCTGGAATCAAAGGTAACAGGGTTAAAGTTGTGGGATTATGGTGCTTAGGAACTGTCACTTTAGAAAGCCAGGCAATGCAGAATTAAAGTTGGTGTGTTGTTTTTTTTCTTACAAAACGAATGGTCTTGTAAGTGGAACCTTAATGTCATATTTTCTGGTCACAGAATAGCTGAGGTTTGACACATCACTTCCAGAAGAATGCAAGGTGCACAGGGCATTGTGGAATTTCTGGAAAGTTATTCCACATAAACCATGTTTTTGCATGTTAACTTCACCATTCTTAGAAAAAATGACGGTAATGAAAGTGGCTTGACTGAGAAACATCTTTGGGCAGGGACTTTAAGCAGACAGGGTACGTCTACACTTGCATCCCTAGTTCCAACTAGGGCGCAAGTGTAGACGTACCCACATTCTGTTGCAATTTAAACTACTGACACCCCATAATCCATCTTGATTGAATGTTCTCTGTTGAGCAGCCCCGTAAGATGGTATGTGATTTGTTTGGAGACCTCTCTGTACATATTAACATATGCAAAGGAGCATTTGTCAGGCAGAGACCGCAAATACAGCAAGACCTCTCTATTCTTGGCTATACTCTCCAGGAAACTCACACTCAAGTTTATTTAACATTCCATGCAATCTGACGAATTCATTCATTCCAGTAGTCTCACGATATTGGATGGAAAAGTAATGCATTCTCTTCAGTATAAAAAGGAATCCTAAATAACTGATGGTAATGTACTTCACAAAAATTTGAATGGAAGACTACAGAAGGGCTGGTGATTTCAAATCATTTTCTGTCCTAAAGACCAATGCTAAATTTTGCAGGTTTTTGAAAATGTGTCATGACAAAGAACTTTAATTCGGTTAGAGCACTTGGATTATAACATGAGACATTGGTGCCACTCAAGGTCACCTTTGCCTCTGAGATGTGACTTCTTTCGAGGGATTGATAGAAAAGTAATTGTAGAAATGAATATATAGACAAGCTACAAGAAACAGCTGTTTCTTTCACACCTGTGTACTTATTAAGCAATTATTCCAAATAAATGAAAGCTTATTATGTACTGAGCCTATGATCCTATTAATACTTACAGCAACTGCCTCCAGGATTTGTTTAACAGCATCGGCAGCATCTCGCTCACTGTAATATCCTTTTTCCACAATCCTACAAAGAAACCAGGAGATACTGCTCAGACTCATGGATTAAGATGAACATGCACTGTAGGCAAATGCTGCATAAAAAAATTAATCAAAAAGTATTCAAATTCAGAACAGGTCTGGTAGGCTGCGATGCTCCCTGCAGAATCAAAATGACAGATTTCTGATTATTAAAGCTGGCTGTACTTTCTCTTATTTATGTTAACTAGGAACCACAGGTAATTTTAAAATAGCAATTTATTGTTTTAGAAGTAAAATCTTCACTACTAATAAAGTCTGTAAAGGAAAGGTATTATAACTTTATAGGATTATGAATTTCAGAAAATCTGAGTTTGCCAAATCAGCTATATAACATTTTGGGTGTGCTTTCCTCTGTATATATTTAGTCGACTCTAAGTTATCCTTTTTTAAAATGATATGACATTCATTTACAATGTCCTACTAAGAGCTGTTCTGTACAGTCTAGGGGGTTTGGTGTTAGAATCTACAGGCTGTAAATTATCCCTGTAGCTATCTGATTTGTCCTCTTTTGTTTTCTGAATACAAAAGTACTGCTCTGTGGTCCACACAGAAACCTCACTGCAATACAAGACTTCATTGTTCTTTAATTCATAAAGCCCAATATAGTATATGTGCATATGACTCATAATAATTAATAGTCTGATTTTTCAAAAGTGTTAAGGACCTGTAGCTTATAGTAAATTCAATTCAATTCATTTATGACCGACATTTCTCTCTTACAGCGTTATACCAGAGACACATTTGATCCATGAGTTTGTTTGTTTTTTTTAATTTTTAAAAGCTCAACCTGACATATAAAGGTTTTTGTCTTAGGTATGTTACACAGTGATGCATGGCTATGTACTTGATGAGAAAGTTGATGAGACTTTCTGGGACATTGTAGTACTATCCCACCTCCAGTCTGAGAGCCCCAGTGCTCTTAAGGAGGATGAAAGTCTCAAGCGAACAGAGCATTCAATGGGAGAAGAGGGAAACCATCCTGTAGTTGGGACCCTCCTCCCAGAGGATGTTGCGGTATCCTCTCGCACTGAGGATACCTCTGAGGGGGAGGGAATGCCAGTTAGGAAGAGGCAGGTATTAGTAGTGGGTGATTCGATTGTTAGAAACATAGATAGTTGGGTTTGTGATGACCGGGAGAACCGTATGGTCACTTGCCTGCCTGGTGCGAAGGTTGCGGATCTCTCGAGGCATCTATATAGACTTATGTGTAGTGCTGGGGAGGAGCCGGTGGTCGTGGTACATGTAGGTACCAATGACATAGGGAAGGGTAGGAGAGATGTCCTGGAGGCCAAATTTAGGCTGATAGGAAAGAGACTGAAATCCAGGACCTCTATGGTGGCATTCTCGGAAATGCTTCCAGTTCCACGCATAGGGCCAGGTAGGCAGGCAGAGCTTCAGAGTCTCAATGAGTGGATGAGACGATGGTGTAGGGAAGAGGGGTTTAGATTTATTAGGAACTGGGGACACTTTTGGGAGAGGGGGAGCCCATACAGGAAGGATGGGCTCCACCTAAACCAGGGTGGAACCAGACTGCTGGCACTAAACATTAAAAAGGCTGTAGAGCAGTTTTTAAACTAAGAGATGGGGGAAAGCCGATTGGTGCAGAGATGCACGTAAATCGGAGGGAGACTTCTCTTAGAGGAGAATCCATTGATAGAGATTCTCTAAGCTGTAGTCAGAAAGAGAGGAGGGGAGAGGGCAAACCATGGGCCAGAGCAGACAAACAACCGCATACAAAGGAATCCAATGCACCAGGGAAGGGCAGACAAATAAGCAGTGGCAAATTTTTAAAGTGCTTCTACACAAATGCTAGCAGTCTGACTAATAAGATGGGTGAACTAGAGTACCTAGTATTAAATGAGGAGATTGACATAATAGACATCGCTGAAACCTGGTGGAATGAGGAAAATCTCCCGTACACAATCATACCGGGATATAAAATATATTGAAAGGATAGAGCAGGCCGGGTGGGTGGTGGAGTGGCACTGTATGTGAAAGATAATGTAGAATCAAATGAAATAAAAATATTAAGTGAATCAACATGTTCAATAGAATCGCTATGGATAGTAATTCCATGCTCCAATAATAAGAAATTAGCAGTAGGGATATATTACCGACCACCTGACCAGGACAGCAATACTGACATTGAAATGCTGAGGGAGATTAGAGAGGCTACCAAAATAAAGAACTCTATAATAATGGGGGATTTTAATTATCCCCATATTGACTGGGTACATGTCACCTCGGGAAGAGAAGCGGAGATAAAATTTCTCAATGGCCTAAATGACTGCTTCTTGGAGCAGCTGGTGCAGGAACCCACAAGGGGAGAGGCAATTCTCGATTTAGTCCTGAGTGGAGTGCAGGATCAGGTCCAGGAAATAACCATTACAGGACCGCTTGGGAATAGTGACCATAATATAATAACATTCAACATTCCTGTGGTGGGTAGAACACCTCAGCAGTCCAGCACCCTTGCATTTAATTTCAAAAAGGGGAATAACACAAAAATGAGGAGGCTAGTTAAACAGAAATTAAAAGGCACAGTGACTAGAGCCAAATCCCTGCAAGTTGCATGGAAACTTTTTAAAGACACCATAATAGAGGCCCAACTTAAATGTATACCCCAAATTAAAAAACATAGCAAGAGACCTAAAAAAGTGTCACCGTGGCTTAACCACCATGTAAAAGAAGCAGTGAGGGACAAAAAGGCATCTTTTAAGAAGTGGAAGTCCAATCCTAGTGAGATAAATAGAAAGGAACATAAACACTGTCAAATCAAGTGTAAAAATGTAATAAGAAAAGCAAAAAAAGATTTTGAGGAACAGCTAGCCAAAAACTCAAAAAGAAATAACAAAATGTTTTTTAAGTACATTAGAAGCAGGAAGCCTGCTAAAAAACCTGTGGGTCCCCTAGACGATCTAACTATAAAAGGCGCAATCAAGGACGATAAAGCCATTGCGGAGAAACTAAATGATTTCTTTGCTTCAGTCTTCACGGCTGAGGACGTTGGGGAGATTCCCAAATCTGCACCGTCCTTTGTGGGTGATGAATCTGAGGAACTGTCCCGGATTGAAGTGTCATTAGAGGAGGTTTTGGAACAAATAGAAAAACTTAATGTTAACAAATCTCCGGGACCGGATGGCATTCATCCAAGGGTTCTAAAAGAACTCAAATGGGAAATTGCTGAACTATTATCTGTGGTTTGTAACCTATCCCTTAAATCGGCTTCCGTACCTAATGACTGGAAGGTAACCAACGTGACACCAATATTTAAAAAGGGCTCTAGAGGCGATCCGAGCAATTACAGACCGGTAAGTCTAACTTCAGTACCGGGCAAATTAGTCGAAACAATAGTAAAGAATAAAATTGTGAAGCATGTAGAAAAACATAATTTGTTGGACATAAGTCAACATGGTTTCTGTAAAGGGAAATCATGTCTTACTAATCTATTAGAGTTCTTTGAAGGGGTTAACAAACATGCGGACAAGGGGGATCCAGTAGATATAGTATACTTAGATTTTCAGAAAGCCTTTGACAAGGTCCCTCACCAAAGGCTCTTGTGTAAATTACATGGCCATGGGATAAGAGGGAAGGTCCTTTCTTGGATTGAGAACTGGTTAAAAGACAGGAAACAAAGGGTAGGAATAAATGGTAAATTTTCAGAATGGAGAGGGGTAACTAGTGGTGTCCCCCAAGGGTCGGTCCTAGGACCAATCCTGTTCAACTTATTCATAAATGATCTGGAGAAAGGGGTAAGCAGTGAGGTGGTAAAGTTTGCAGATGATACCAAACTGTTTAGGATAGTCAAGACAGAAGCAGACTGTGAGGGACTCCAAGAAGATCTCGCCAGACTGAGTGATTGGGCAACAAAATGGCAAATGAAATTTAATGTGGATAAGTGTAAAGTAATGCACATCGGGAAAAATAACCCCAACTATACGTACAGTATGATGGGGGCTAATTTGGCTCCGACAAATCAGGAAAGAGATCTTGGAGTTATCGTGGACAGCTCTCTGAAAACTTCCACACAGTGTGCAGCGGCAGTCAAAAAGGCAA
Organism: Pelochelys cantorii; assembly: GCA_032595735.1. Lineage (NCBI taxonomy): Eukaryota > Metazoa > Chordata > Testudines > Trionychidae > Pelochelys > Pelochelys cantorii. The sequence goes on along the minus strand of CM064330.1, from coordinate 70,162,944 downwards.
ATAGGATGCTAGGAATTATTAAGAAAGGGATAGAAAATAAGACCCAGAATATCTTACTGCCCCTGTATAAAACTATGGTACGCCCACATCTTGAATTTTGTCTACAGATATGGTCTCCTCACCTCAAAAAAGATATTTTGGCCTTGGAAAGGGTTCAGAAAAGGGCAACTAAAATGATTAGGGGTTTGGAACGGGTCCCATATGAGGAGAGGCTAAAGACACTGGGACTTTTCAGTTTAGAAAAGCGGAGACTGAGGGGGGATATGATAGAGGTATATAAAATCATGAGTGGTGTGGAGAGGGCCGATAAAGAGAAGTTATTTATTAGTTCCCTAAATAGAAGAACTAGAGGACACCAAATGAAATTAATGGGTAGCAGGTTTAAAACTAATAAAAGAAAGTTCTTCTTCACACAGCGTGTAGTCAGCCTGGGGAACTCCTTGCCAGAGGAGGCTGTGAAGGCTAGGACTATAATAGAGTTTAAAGAGAAGCTAGATAATTTCATGGAGGTTAGGTCCATAAAAGGCTATTAGCCAGGGGATAAAATGGTGTCCTTGGCCTCTGTTTGTCAGAGGCTGGAGAGGGATGGCAGGAGACAAATTGCTTGATCATTGTCTTCGGTCCACCCTCTCTGGGGCACCTGGTGCTGGCCACTGTCGGCAGACAGGATACTGGGCTAGATGGACCTTTGGTCTGACCCAGTACGGCCGTTCTTATGTTCTTATGTACTTTCTGTAAAATCAACTACTGCAAGCTCAGTGACTGATTTTAGTGAAAAGACAGAACAAGTTCTCATGTACCTGGAGCAAGGTTGAGAATTGGATTTATTGAGGAGAACACTTTGGCATGTGTCTTCTGCAGTATTTATTTCAGCAGCACTGTTATGATGAGTGTGGCAATCAGAATGAGATCACTCGCAGCAGGCCAGGGACACTCGGCCCCGGAGGAGGGCCAGGGTGGTACAGGCTGTGGTCTCTCGGCAACTGGAGGAGGACTGGGGCTGAGCCAGCCATGGCAGCTAGGGCTCTCCCCTGGCCACTGGGAAGGGGAGGGAAGGACTGTCCAGGCCAGGGCCACAGCACCCAGGCTGGGAATGTGTGAGGCTTGTTCCTGTGGATGCAGAGTGACGTGATGATGTCACTCTGTTGTCCCACAGGAGAAGCTTTTTTATGAAGAGAGAAAGAAAACAATGATGATGATTCAGTTTACTGGAGGGAAAAATCCAAATGAGGGCTATTTGTCAATGTATTGTTTTTTAGCACTGGCTAATAATCAACACTCGTATTCATTATTCTTCAAAGAGAGACACAATATAGTGTGACATCTGCTCATCAATGCAACAATAAAAACAGCAACTTATAATACTTGCTGTTTCACTAGAGAATTAGAGAAAAAGACAGCTGTTACTCTCCGGGGAATTATTGCAAGAAATTCAATGCAAGAACAGTTTTCTTGCAGTAATATAATACAGACCTGAATTATTTTTAGGTGCAAATTTCAGAACAATTTTAAGAGCTGTAACCTTAAACATCATTTACTTTCTGTGTTATTACTTTCACTGTCTGGATACATAAGAGCCAATATTTTCTGTGTTGCCATTTCCATGCACTTGTCTAAGCTGCTTCCAATAGACCACACTGTTCTTTTCAGAATATATATCCCACAGCAGCAGCTGTTCACTTCTAAAGGCCAGTTCTGCACCAGCTGCAAAATGCTTTATGGCTGCTACTGAATCCCTGATACTTTTAAATCAATATTAACATAATCATGGTATTGGTGTAATAACATTAAAGGTAGGATACAAAATAACAAAAATATAGAAATCCAAAGTTAAGGCTGTCATTTACATTATCCATAGCTAAGTGTGTTGCAATTTACAAAATACACGATATATTACAAACCTCAGTGATTAGAAACTCCTATAAGTCCCAGATATTGGGACCATTATGTACATAAGCATTTGCAGGATCAGAGCTCTAGTTTATTTCAAGAAATAATGATATTTTAGCTCTCAGGTTGAGTCTACTGCATCAGTGACACTGAAGAATATCAATAGACAACACACACACACAAATCCTCTTTCCTTTTAAAAATTATTTCACACATATAGTCATAACCACTTTAGACCAAAAGAACATAGCACAGTTTTATATAAAAGTTACATCTTTCATACCAAAATTATCCTAAAGTGCTGCAAAACATCAAGTTAAAAAAACTAGGAGCATATTGACCAATGTGACTGCCATTATGTACTCAGGAACAAATTCATCTGAGGAATTAGATAGCAGGATTTGTTTAATGGACAGATAGTCAGAGAAATCAGAGACATCACCTACACCAGTGGTCACCAACCAGTGGATCCGGATCTACTGGTAGTTCTTGGAGCCTCTGACAGGTGATCCTGACAGGTCTGGCCCGGAGGCTATCAAGTGCCAGCCCTTCATCTGCCCCTCAGCACTGTTTTGCTGCTTCTGCCCTCTGCCTTGGAGCTGCCCCCCATTCCTGGAGCCTCTTGCTTGCTGTGCAGGGCATGGGAAGAAGAGGAGGGGGTGCTGAACAGTGGTCTCCAACCTTCTTAAATTCAAAAAGTGATCTCATGCTTAAGTGCAATCAAAGATCTACCTCACACCCAAATACCCTTGTCCCGCCTCCTTTGTGCCCCTTCTCCGAGGCCCCACTCCTGCTCACTCCATCCTCCCTCCCTCCCCCACTTTCACCAGGCTGGGGCTGTGGGTTGGGGTGCAGACTCTGGTCTTGGATTAAGGGATCTGGAGTGTGAGAGGGGCTCTGAGCTGAGCTTGGGGCAGGCAGTTGAGGTGCTAGAGGGTATTCTAGGTGCAGGCTCTGGGAAGGTGTTGGGATGCAGGGGTGCTCAGAACTAGGGAAGGGGCTTGGGGTGCTGGAGGGGGTTCATGACTGGAGTAGGGTTTCGGGATGTGGGCTCTGGCTGACCTCAGGTGGCTCCTAGGTGGTGGTGCAGTGGGGCTAAGGTAGGCTCACCCCTGCCCTGGCCCTGCATCACTCCCAAAAGCTGACAGCAAACTCCCTCAATCCCAAGCCCTATTGTGTCCCCTCTCTGCTCTGTGGAGATGGGATACATAGTGGGGGGGGCACCCTGACATCAGCACCCTTCTCTCTCTCCCCTGCCCAGCAAGCAGGAGGCTCCTGAGGGGACAGCACCAAGCAGAGGGCAAGAGCTGCGCAGCAGTGCAGGGAGAGACAGCTGAAGTTCTGGCACTAGATAGACTCCTGGCCAAACCTGTCAGGATCACCTGTCAGAGGCTCCAAGATCTACCAATAGATCCCGATCTACTGGTTGGTGACCACTGATTTAGAAGCGACTCAGTGTGTGGGGTTTTTAATTTTATTTTATTGTTTGCTGCTGCTGTTACATGCATATAACAATTTGAGAGACAATACATCTCCATCTTGCATCCTCCCCCCTCCCAACTTTCAGATTTGACAAACCTATTCCTCTCTTGGGCTCTGACTTCAGATGCAAGCCTGGATAAATGTGTTTTCATGGTGAACAATTAGCTCATATATTTATAAATGCAATAGTGACACAATCTTAATTCCATTTCTGTTATCATTGAAACTCCTGTGATCAGTCTGATCTGATGAACTACTTACTGCAAGGCCATGGGCATGGCCATGTGCTCTCATTTCACGAGGACATTAATTATTTCATAATGAGCCCTGGCTAGGTTCATCTGGGGAACTAGGGAAACAATCTTGGACACATCTCATAACTAAATGTCCCAGACAATCATATTTTTAACTCTTAGCTATTTTTACTATAGTTTATTATGTATTTTAACATATTGCCCATATGCTTGTTGCTAGGGAGCTGTTTATGAAGATAAAGTCCTTGTCCAGAAAAGTTTGCCATCTATAGTAAATAGACAAGACACAGATAAAGGATGTGTGGTGGGGTCAGGGTGGGAGGTGCAGCAGAAAAACAGGCATAAAGTGATTATTTCTGGACACAGCTTGTTAGTCTACATTATAATGGGAGCTACATGTGCATACTAACAAGCCTGATGGACTGTCTGATCCGTAGCCTTTGTCACTTGAAGTAATGATCTAGTTCCTCATTAGTCTGGATCTTCAGAATGTAAGAAGTCAAGATTATTTTATTAATGTAATATTTGTAATGGATATGCATACACATTGAAGGCAAAAAAGATTCAGCATCTGTTACAATGGCTATCTAGCAAAGCAAGTGGGAACTGCATAGGTGAGGTGAGATATCCTCCTAAATCAGGGGAGAGCCACAAGCAGCCTGTGGGCCAGACGTGGTTCACCAGGGTTAGCCCCTGGCAGGCACTGACATTTTATTTACCTGCTTGTCCACAGGTACAGCCGTTTTAAGTGCCCATTAGCCATGAATCACTGTTCCCACCCAATGGCCCAGACTGCTTCCTGCAGTTCCCATAGTACAAATAAGATTCACTGCTGGGAGTGGCCTGCATCCACCTTGACTGAATTGGCTTAATACATACAGGTCCTCCACTTGATAAGGTAATTCCCTTCTTTCCATGGGCTAGTATATTTATGCCTGCCTCTGTAATTTCCACTCCAAGGCATCTGATGAATTTGGGGGTCTTATGCCCAAGCCACCTCAAATATTTTAAATAAAGAGGCAGGGTAAAAATATTTTAAATAAATAAAATAAGACTGTTAATCTTTAAGGTGGCATAGGACTTCTCATTGTTTTTGCAGATAAAGACTAACATGGCTCCCCTTCTGATATATTTCCTTTGACACCAAGAGACACAAATGCCATATTGGTACACAGAGCATCCAGAAACATCTGATGTCTGCTTCTTCTTGAGTACTGTACAAATCTAGAGTTCAATACCTCTACTTGTGATGGATTTTGCTACTGTACCACTAGAAAAAACTCCAAAAAGAAACATTTGTATCAGCTGTATTCCTGCATTCTCAGGTGCATTCTGAATGATAAATTCATAGAGGAATTGTACAAGTTCTTTCTTGTTGGCTGTCAAGGTTAGAAATTTTTACTGTAACTCGAGACCATGACTCCTTGTTCTGCCATCCGTCACTACTGAGAACAGCCTCTCTCCATCCTCTTTGGAACCTCCCTTCAGGAAGCTGAAGGCTGCTATCAAATCCCCCCTCACTCTTCTCTTCTGCCAACTAAATAAGCCCAAATCCCTCAGTCTCTCGTCATAGCTCATGTGCTCCAGCCCCCTAATCATTTTGGTTGCCGTCCGCTGGACCCTCTCCAATGCATCCACATCCTTTCTGGGGGGGGGGGGAAGAGACAAAACTGGACGCAATACTCCAGATGTGGCCTCACCAGAGCCAAATAAAGGGGAATAATCACTTCTCTGGATCTGCTGGCAATGCTCCTCCTAATGATACGGTCTCCCACAATATTCTTGCTAGCAAGTTAAGGAAGTATGGATTGGATAAATGGACTGTAAGATGGACAGAAAGCTGGCTAGACTGTTGGGCCCAATGGGTAGTGATTCTTGAATCCAACCTTAGATCCTGTCTAGCACTACCTTCCTGAAGTTTTCACAGAACTGAGGTTGTCATATCTGTAGAGTCAAAGACTTCAATTACACAATTAGATTTGTAAGTCCTTTTAGGACCTGCCCTCAAGTACTCAGCAGTAAATTAATCAAATGTGTAGAATTTGTCTCCAGCCACCATTTGTATGACAGCCATAGTATCTCTGATGTACACTCTGGTTTCTTTGTTGCATGCTTTTAGCTCATAGATTCTTTCAGGCTGAGCTTATAGTTAATGCCCTAATTCAGTGTTGTCTGTTTATCTCGTTGTTCCATCAGCATGAAAGAAGGACATGGGCACAGGTCATATTGGATGACTGAGAACATTTGCCAATGAAACATCATCTCTTACTCCTGGGAGACTTCTGCACCACTGTGAACATGCAGAATTCATGGGCCTCAGATTTTTTTCCCCTACAGAATTCTGCTGGGGAAGAGCTACAGTTACACCTTTCACATACTAGGGGCTGAAGAGAGGTTAGCTGGTAAGGCAGCATTTCTCACAGCAAGTGAGGCACATGAGGCTGCTGGGGGGAGGGATCATAGACTCTCTCCCTCACTAGCTCCTCTGACCCCCAAACTGGGGCATGTGCTCAGGAACTAGTGAGGTGACAGCACTGAGCTAGTGGATGAATGGGAAGGGACAGCAGGAAGACATGAGGATAAGGGATGGGGAACTGCATGAAACACTGGGACAGAAGATGTGCTTGACAGAATGGGCAAGGTTGGGATCAGCCAGAGTCTGAATGTGAGATGCTCTCCAGCTCCCTAACAGCCCCTTTTCATTTTCCTACTAAATAAAAACCCCAACTCCTGTTCCATACTTCTCCCATCCACACCCTCTCCTTCCCTCTCTCTCAACTCCTCCATTACCTCTTCTTCCCCCAAGTCTTTGCACTGCTTCTGAAAGGTATCAAACACATTTCTGTGTTGTAGTTTAAATTAATTATGACTCAAAATTCTGTATTAATAGGCCTACTAAGGAATCTATTTGTCAAAAAAAGCCCATTTCAAGAATCTTTTTTGTCTGTATTGTTACCTGCTGACAGGTAAATAAATTTCCAAAATAACTGAAACTGGCATCATTATATTTGATGAAAGAAAATATGCAGAATAGGCAATTACAAATTAAACCTTCTACCAGGAAGACTACTATATGTAAAAAAAGTTTACACAGAGAAGCGTTATACTACACTACAATAAACACCACATAAAGGTGTTGAAATTAACGTAAATAGTAAAAACTATAGACAGAGTCATGTTAAAGTGTTTCTGGAACTATACAAAACATGACATGCATTCTGGGTATGGTTGTTTTACATCACCTACAGGCTTCCAGCACTGCTTGACAGCTCCGTATCATAACTCATCTAATTGTACATAAAATAAGCTTTCAAATGATATACACTGTGGGTGTGTGTAGGGGGAGCATATTAAACTCCAAAACCATGGCCCTTTATGGAGAATTGCCGCACATCTATAAGTACCATATGGCTTCTCCAGTGTAAGAATGCCAAATCTGGTGCTTTTGTCAGTTGAGAACACTGACCTGTCTTCTCACTGAGTCTCAGGAGAATGAAAATTCATTCTACAGTTGCAAATTAAGAGAGAACATTTTAAACAAGGCTTAAAAACTAAATGACTTGAATGCAGTAGGCACAAAGAAGATTCTTATGAGGCACAGAGTGCAGGTAAAAATTAGCACAGCCCACTTATTTCCTTTTTAGATTTATAAAATGTCTTATTGTATGTCACATTTGCCTCTTTCCCAGAGAGGAAAGAATAAAAGATGTTCTCTAAACCCCACTCATTCATCTAACCACCCCCTCAAGCAAATGTGTGGGAACTGAGCACCACACTCTCTCAGAATCTACAGCTTAAAAGATCATTGGCAAAGTGAATTCCAGAGTCAAGAGATCTTCACTGAGAACCCCTGGCTACCAGTTACCTGTCATTCAAATCTAGAGAATATTAGCTCATATCCCTACTATCTCAACCACTAACAAGATTCCTGGAGAGAGGGGTCTCATGTAATCAGGACCCGTGTTGCAGAGTTTTATTATAAATCAAAAACAATATTTTGATTTGTGCTCAGACAGGAAATAGGAAACTAGTACCATTTCTGTAGAGCTGGTGTGATCTATTCCCAGAAGTCAGTACTGGCAGCAAATAGCTGCATTCTGCACCAGCTGTAGCATCCAAGAAATCTTCATGCCTAATTCTGTGCAAGCATATTGCAGTAATACTTGCCATCTCCCACCTCATTTTCCAAAAATAGTTTCTTCACTGTAGGTATTGGAAAGTTAACCATTTTAAGCCTTTACACTCTTTTATGACCTGGTTCACTGTATCCCTGGCTATGTAGAAGCGTGGTTCTACTCTAAAAAGTTGCTATGAAAAAATCTTTTGCTATAATATTTTTTCTGTGTGGATACTCAAAGACATCTCTGCTATATCTGATGACTAGAACAATTTCTCACTGCTTTTTACTCCATTAAACACAGGGAGAGACCTAGAAGAGTTCCCTTTGGTTAGACACCCCCATGCAGGTGTGTTTGGAGCTCACTTAACTGGGCTCAGTGTGCTATAAGTCTCCTGAATCTGAACAGTCCAGACATTGCTCCTGGCTTGGGGTCTCTGGTATATGGTTGGGGTGCAGATCCTTTGTCTAGTGCCCCTTCCTGAGATCTGAGACACCACAGTCCAACTGCCAGCCAACCTGTTTTCTAAAGTTGTTTCCACGTGAGTTGGCATCCATGAAGGTTTAATGACCAACTAGTGTCTCTTACAGGCATGTGCTACAGCCCCCTTAGTAAATGGGGGGGGGGTTGCACATCCACCTACTGACATTTCATAATACAATTCCATATATCAACTTCATAAACTCAATCAAACTTCAGAAGTTGTATATAAACACTTTCCCCAAACTGTCACGCTCCCATTAACCCTGCAGTATATATAGCTAAGAGAGTATGAGCTAAATTCTATTAATTCTGAAGCATAATTTTCAGAACTGGATACTGTGTCTGATAGTTACACTTGTTCAAAGCCACAGAGGGCTATGGGTGGGCACAGATGTAGCTAGAGGACTAATATGACTGGCAGAACTTTTATTACTGGTGATGAAGCATAAGGAAAGAACCACCAACCTTGAATTTCAGAGCCCAGGTGGAGCTCTTTGGGCTGGCAAGGTAGACTTATAAATGAAGCTCATTGGATATGGAAATCAATGAGATGCAAGAGACATGGAGGAACCCAACAGCACCATTTTTTTACAGTTACTTTTCAGTGTAGAACAGAAGTTTAAATTACTGACATATTTTCCACTATAACTCCAGTGAATTAAAGTTTCTGCATCTGGGAAACAATGACCATGTTATGTCAGCAAATGGAAGTGATCATTTTTTAAAATTGTCTTAATTATTGAAGAATAAATAATAGGCTTTTTGGTTCAGTTACAATTGAAAAGTCAATGCAAATCCCCCACAAGTGTGTATATACCAAGTGCCAAATTGTCAGTTCCGCCAAAGTATTATTTGCTGTGTTCTAGTGGTACAAAAAGGGACTTCAAGCTTCCTTAAACAGGCCAATGATTTCCCCAGCGTGGCACAATCCTTGGCTGGCATAAAGTCAACTCTGTCATGCACATCTGCCTTACTGTGCAGAGGAGCTGTGTCCTAGCAGGCTCGGATAGTTTTAATTAGAGGATAATTTGAAGATCTGAAAGACAAGTGATCTTCTCTCATATACCACTTTTCTGCAACAGTTCAAGGTTACTGACTGAATTAGAACGTAATGTAACTGAATAGAATATTTCAGTAGTGATACACAAAATAATTTTTTTGGCATAATGAGCTCCCAAGACATTGTATTTAACCTTTTGGCCATTGCTTTACTTTCTGTCTATTATTGATGCCCACCAAACAATCTCATTTCTTATTTTTATGTAACCGCTCATCCTGGAGTTTTAGCTTGAGGACATTTTCCTCTCATCCTAATAAATCTTCTGAGAAATCAAGATACCATGAAGGAAACCAAGACAAACTTCTCAGATACTGAGGCTGTGTGAACCTGTTGAGTTATTGTGCAAAAATGTGGTGTTTCTGCCTGACAAAAGTCTGGGAATTCACAAAATTAATTTGAGCTTTATGAAATCCAATCAATATGAAGCTGGTGGATGGTTTGGGATGCGTGTACATGTGTAAAGATAAAAAACATTTCCTCCTCTTCTTTCTTACTAGAATGAGAAGGGTGAAGATGTATGTGCTTCTTCTTACCCTTTTCCCATCACACCCAACTGCACTTCTTCTATCTTTCAGTCAGTGGCTCCCTACATAGACTTTCTACAGCAGTTAGCTGACCCTATCATTGCTGTCTTTGTGGCAAAAGATTACACTTCCTGCCAAAAGACTGGATTTGTATCAACAGTCAGGCTGCCCACCTTGCAACTGCAAGTCTGGGGAAATAATATATCTAGTCCTACTGCACTGACCCTTCAGATGCTAAGGGGCAGAAAACCTCTCATCTAACTGTAAGCAGTGACGTCATTGATAGCAGAAACAACTAATTGTGGAAGCTGATGGAACAGGGGAAAAACCTGAAGGAAAGGCTTTTTAAAGGACCTGGGGTGTAGAAGCAACTTTCTCCAGCTGACAGCTGCTCTGAAGAAATGAATGTGCCATCCTGAGGACAGAGGTATGCAGATTACCAAACATTTCTTTCACCCCTCATACCTCCACAAAAATGGCACTTCACTATTTGAAGCAGAGTCCTCAGATGTACCTCCTAGATGATCAGGAATGACAGTCCAGATCTCCATACTGTTCCTCTACTATCCCTTAAAACTGGGCTACTCAACACGTGGCCTGTAGGCCACATGCAGCCCGCAGCCCCTTTGCATAAAGCCCACAGCGCCTTGAGCCACTTCCTGGGCCACCTGCCTGCCTCATCTCTGGGGATCTGGTGGCAGCGCCTCCCCGTGAGCCGAACCGCACAGCGCCACATTGAGACAGGCCACGTGTGCAGGAGCTGCCAGCCAGAGAGAGAGAGAGTGTGTGTGTGTGTGTGTGTGTGTGGGGCAAGAGGTGGCAGCAGCGCATGCCTGCCATGTCTGCCACAGCAGCAGTGCCTCCCTGCAAGCGGAGCCGCATGACGCGGCACTGAGACAGGTTGTGTTGGCACGTGCACAGGAGCTGTAGGCCAGTGGACAGGGGCAGCAGAAAGCGGTGGCAGAGCACGCCTGCCGTGTCTGCCACAGCAGCAGTGCCTCCCCAAGCCAAGCCATGTCGGCAGCAAGAGGCAGCGGGGAAGCCGGGCAGCAAGACACGTGGCAAGGCAGTGGCAGAACTAGGCAGCGAGAGAGCTAGGAAGCAGTGGAGCCAGGCAGCGAGGCCGGGGTGAGAAAGGTCTGCACTGGGGTTTGGGTAGAGTTACCATGCATCTGGTTTTTCCTGGACATGTCCTTGTTTTCACATGTTAAATCGCCATCTGGACAGGTTTTTTAAAAGGCAAATATGTCCAGGATTTTTTGGTTAGATTTGTGGGTTCCAGTCTTAGCTCTGTGGGAGATGGTGTTTGGTGGGGTGGGCAGGGGAAAGGAAGGGATTCTGGGAAGCAGGATTCCTGGGTTCCTTTTCTAGCCATACCACTTCTCCCCTCAGTGCCTTTAACTTCACATTGATTGTACGTCTATTTCAGTAAATATTGTATTGGCAGTTTTTGTTTGATTTGTTAAAATTGTGAAGCTAAAACAAAAAAGTAGTCAATATAATGGTCTTCTATTGATATGTGTTTTAGTAATTAAATTGCTGAACTGTCATTGCTCATTAAAAGTGCTGTCATACGGGTGGAAATTAAGTAAATACTGCATTTTATTAATATCAGCAGAACTGACTTAAATGGGGCCTGTGTGTTGTGTAGTCTTGACTTAATCTTTGTATTCATGCCCGTCAGAATGAAAGAAGCTATTTGCATATATATTTGCATATACAGGCAACCACACTTACGGTAAGTTGCGGCCCTTGGCATGTGCTGTGGATGTCATTGTGGCTCCAGGGTTTCCAAAGTTGAATAGTCCTGCCTTAAAACATAGTAAAGGGACCAGCTAACTAGGAACAAACCTGTCTCTCCTTTTCTGGACCTGCATAGCTAGTAGGGATTATTCCAGTTATAGAACTGACGGACCATTGTTACTCTTGGAGCTTCTCTGGCTCTAGCACAGGGGAGAGAACTATCCCAGGACCCAGAGCTGAAACACACAAAAACACTCTACAATATATCTACCCATACTCCTGCAATCATTTCTTTTTTGGCCATGTTGGGTGCAGGAGCCCTATGCAGCAAATATGGATGCAGCTTTAATCAATCTTCTTCAGTGAATCTAGGTGACCATGGAATGGTGAGATCTTATCTGACCCTTCTCAGTTCACTAATTCTCCTATTTTTATCTTTATTTCACTACAAGAATCTTAGCACTTTTCTATGCTATCCACTCTTTCAGTCCCTCGAGCTACTATAAAGCATGAATTTATGCATAACATTTGCTTCATGCGTCCTTCATCTCAGGATGATTAGTGCAAATTAAATTTTAAGTTAATTAGCCCAGCCACTTAGCACACAATTTGGATCTTGTCTTTTTTTTTTTTTTAAGGTAATCTTCACATCCTGTCTCTAAACTAGTATTTAATATTGCTGCTTGTCCCTTCCCACTCTGCAGCTGGCTGTATTTTAGTAGTAGATGAAGTGATAAGCATATAATTTATCTTGCAAAAGGCTTTATACATACACATGAATATAAAAATAACTGCTAACATGTTCAGTACTTTTGCACTGCAAATTCAGCTAAAATATTTTTAATCCCAAGTTTTACTCTGTTTAATATTCCTTGCTCTTTTGCTTTCTTTTTCTCATCCTCCCCCTAACAACATTTTTCCCTTTACATATCACTGATGTGGAACACATCTCAGTATAAAAAAAAATTAAATTCTTTCTATTGGCAGTGTGCATTTATCTAACCCTTTTGTTCCACGTATTGCTGATGGGCTGGATCCTGTGGTCCTGGTGTAAATTCTGTATAAACTTCAGTGGAAGATTTGCATGGATAAGGACTATAAAATCTGGCCCAGTGTTGGCACAGCTTTCACCTTTCTAAATTTCTCATTCCATTATAAAAAGGTTTTCATGTATCTAAAAACATTTTGGCTATTATTGAATCCTTCTGTAGCTGTACTTTTAAAATGTACTAATCTGAAACATTTCAGTAAATTAAAACGGTTTGAAAAGTCTGCAGAAATCATTAAAGGAAAATTAGATCCCCATAACCTACAGCAAAATGGTTGCCGAAGGGTACACTGTATTGAAATGCAGTTCCAATTTCTTGTTGTCTTGATATGTTTAGTTAGTTACAAAGCAAAGCGCCTTTGTAAGTAAACCAAGTTAATGCATAGATTCATTACATAACAACATGGATTGAAATGTAATGAATATAATTACCCTTGAGTCTCATTCAGTTGAAGACTGCCCTGATTTTAAGAGCATTTTAATATCTTAATGGAGAATACGGTGGTGCTGAAACAATTTCTAGTGCGGGAGTGCGCACACACACACACACAGAGACTGTGTCTAAATACGACAAAGGTGCACAGACTCATTTGGTTTTAGATTTACATATGAGGTAATAGCTCAATATTAGTTCAGCAGAGAGCAGTGTTATGAACTGACATGGGGTGAGTTTGCAGCAGCTTTTCTGCTTCCAGGCTGGAGGTTGATAAGGTAGCCAGGACAGGAAGTTCATTGGCTGCAATAGAGACAGTTCTTCTTCAGGGTGACTGAGGTGGGGTTTTCAGAGTTGCCTATGTGCAGTGGGATGCATCTTATTTACAATGACATATGTATAGCATAGATAAGAACATGTACACAGGGTAAATAAACCAATTGCCCCACAGCTGATTCTGCCATGTCAATATCCCTGCAGCGACACAAATGAATGTACTGAAAAGCTAGCTAGAAAAGTATGGTGGTACACACACCTCGCGCGGTGCAGAACCATACAAAATTTAAGTTCAACCATGTCACTGCTCTCAGATTCAGCCTTCTCTCCTGCTCCTTCCATGACTGTAGACATCCCTAACACCTATCAGAGTGCAGTCAGATGTGTTCCCTTTCCTGTTCTAGCTGTTAGGGGTGTCACCCATTGCTGCCCTGAGCTGAGGTCAGAATTCATAAATATATGGCATCTACTGGAAGAATTGGTATTCCCCTATTTGATTGTAAAACATATCAACTTTTCTCTAAGTATAGCTATGTCCTATTTTATTGGTTTGGCACAGTAACTATTTACAATGATTATTTCCTTTCAGTTTCCTTTCATTATCCAATCATAACAAAGTTGCCTGCTTCACAACATTTCCCACAAAATGGGTCACTATATTAGATCTACTTTTTTTTAAAATTATTTTTAAGTACAGGAGATGGAGGATGGTCTTGTGGTCAAGGCACAGGACTTAGGGGATCTCTGTTCGGTTACCAGTTCTGTCACACACTGCTTGTGTGGTCCTGGGCAGGTGCTACCTGTACAATGTACTCCCCACCTGTACAATGACACTACTTCTCCCTGCCTTTGAGGGTTATTGTGAAGATAAATTCAATCATGATTGTGAAGCAATCAATCAGACAAGGCCTGATCCCATTCCCATTGAAGTAATTGAGTGCGTCTCTCCACTGATTTCCGGGGGAACTGGATCCGGGCTATACTGCAACAATGTGACCATGTGGTAGGTAGACAGCAGAGAGCACTGTAATTGCATGTGATGTTCAGATCACCAGGAGTCTTTACACTATTACCTAATAAACTGAAGTGCTTTATAGACCTTGTAACACACTATGAATGTGCTCCTAGTACCTCTGTCCTAACTATAATTGCCCATGCTAATTACTCATGTGAACTCATAGGGACAAACAACCAGGATGAGGCACAAGGACCTGTGAGTGAAGTGCTGCACAACCTCCTTCAACTTGGCTAAGAAACAGTGCAACTTTAATATTTCATCACTTGACATTTTGGAAGCGGCAAGCAGCCAGCGAAACACTCACTCATCTCTCAGTGGAGCGTAGAGGTACATTCTTTATGCCAACCAGTATTTCAGTGGCGCCAGCAGTGTTGCTTAGATGAGGTGCTTCTTCATTCACCACAATGTATGTTTTTGGTGCCTAATGTTTCAGCTATTTCTAAGTGCATCAGGAAGGAACGGCATGTTTGTTGCACTATAAACAATTGTTTTCTACACAGTCATTTACAGGAAGTTATTTGAATTTGGACTCTGTTACTCTGAAAAAAATAGTTCAAACAATAAGATATACTTTAACCCAATGACAGGGATAATGAGGTATTGACTGTGTACAATTAATATGTTAAAACATCATTACAAATGCTTGAGAGCAACTATTCACCACCAGCATCACACTCAACAACAGAAGCACTAATCCAGGAACCTATCCCTGCAATAAACCTCATTGCCAATTCTGTCCACACATCTACCCCACTGACACCATCATAGGACGTAGCCACATCAACTATACCATCAAGGGCTCATTCACCTGCATAGCTACTAAAGTAGTATGTGCCATCATGTGCCAGTAATGCCTCTCTGCCATGCACATCAGACAAACTGAACTGTATCTACACAAAAGAATAAATGGACACAAATCAGACTTTAAGAATGACAACTTCCAAAAACTAGTGGGGGAGCATTTTAACCTCCCTGGGCACACAGTTTCAGACTTGCAAGTTACCATTCTTAAACAGAAAAATTCCAAAAACAGACAGCAGAGAGAAATTGTTGGGCTGGAATTCATATGCAAATTTGACACCCTGAACTAGGGACGTTAAAGATCGGTTAATTGAATAGTCGATTAACCTCATGAAATTTTATCGGTTAGTCGACTATTCTATAGTCCCCGGGGGTAGGGCTGGAAGCCAGTGTGCTTCAGCCTCACTCCAAAGAAGCACCCTGACACTCCATGCTGATGCCTCTGTATCAGAGGCAGCAGTGCAGGGTGCCAGGTGGGAGCTGGTCCACACAGGGAACCAGTTTAAAAACCAGCTCCCCTCACGGACCGGCTGCCTGTGAGGGGAGCTGGTGGGAGCTGGTCCACACAGGGAACCAGTTTAAAAACCAGCTCCCCTCACGGACCGGCTGCCTGGACAGAGGCAGCAGCACAGGGTGGCAGCAGGCCCTGTCCAGGGGAGGGGCTGAGCTCGTGGATCCGGCACACGCTGGAACTGAACTGGACTGCCTGCCCACCTGGCTCCTAATACACTTTAAATGCAGAGCCACAGTGGGTGTAGGTCCTCGACCCAGTGTGAGCCAGGACTGAACTGAGCTGCTGGCCAGCCTGCTAAAAAATGTCGTGGCAGATGTGGGGGGAAGGAAATGTGTGTAGTCTATAGCATTAACCTATAAACTTTTGCTTATCGGTTGCTTAGTTAATCGACTACACTATTACATCCCCACCCTGAACCAACATCTAAACAAACATGGAGTGGTTCTTGAATTATAACAGGTAATTTCCCTATTCAGGTACTCTCACCTTCTCATCACTGTTGGAGATGAGCCACATCCAGTCTGATTTAATTAGCACTGATGTTACAGTCCCATCTCTGACTCTTCTTTTTTCTGCCTGTCTTTCTTTTTTTCTTCAGCATATGGGGAAGTAAGTTGTAGCTCACAAAAGCTTATGCTCTAATACTCTAATAAATGTGTTAGTCTTTTAAAGTATCATTGGACTCCCTGTAGGTTTTTGCTGAAACAGACTAACAATCTGAAACCTAAGTACCAAACAGCATTGGCAAAACTACAAATGCACACTCCTGTTAATGCATCCCAGAATCATATTTGCTTTTTTTACAACAGTGTCATACTGTTGACTCATATATAGCTTGTGGTCCACTGTGACCCCTAGATAGTCGCTTCCCATTCTGCACATGTGAAACTGATTGTTCCTTCCTAAGTGGAGTACTTTGCATTTGTCTTTATTAAACTTCATCCTATTTACCTCACACCATTTCTCTAGTTTGTCCAGATCATTTTGAATTATGACCCTATCCTCCAAAGCAGTTGCAACCCCTCCCAGCTTGGTATCATCTGCAAACTTAAGAAGCATACTCTCTGTATCAATATCTAAATCATTGATGAAGATATTGAACAGAACTGGTCCCAAAACTGACCCCCTGTGAAATCCCACTTGTTATATCCTTCCAACATGACTGTAGGTGAAAGCAGCAGCAAAAGAATTAGTGGTCAAGATGTCTTAGTTCCTGGAAGAATGTGAGTTTTTTGAATAGGACAAAGTAAATCTGAGATGAGGTGGGAAATGGAGTGACAAGAATGATTTCTACCAATTTTCAGACCATAAGTTTTGGTATTTAGTTAAAAAGAAATTATTGGTACAGCCAGGAATTGTTGAAATTGGGATATTCAATAAGATGAGAGTGATATAATTAAAAGGAAATAAATTTGAATAACACTGGAATAGAACAGATAATCTGAGATTGATTTCTGAAAGATGACCCTGGGAAAAGGCAGAGTCATAGTGCACGCAAGTATACAGCAGGCAAGTATAGCAGCAAAAACCATTGTCTCTCATAATAGAGAAACAGTTTAATAGGTCTGAGCAAAGCCAGAAAAACAGGGTCCTAAGATGTTAATAAACTACCTTGTGACTGGGAAGCATTTCAATGGAAGTTAATGGTAATTAACATTACCGATCACATATTATGCTTAGAAAGAAAGGGTAAAGGGAATGAAAAAAGTGGAACGAAAAAACTCATTGACCAGACATAAGAGGCAATGTCATTATGATGAAAGGAGCAAAAATAAAAGAGAAAAATGATTGAGGACATCTTAGGAAACACAGCCTATGAGACAAAGGCAACTGGGAGACTAAGAGAGTTAGCCACATGTGCTTGCCAATAAAGGAAAGCAGAGTGATAGTTTTACTTCAACTTGCAGGTACTTCTCAAGGAAGAATCCACAACAGGAGAAAAACAGCCCCTCACCACTGCTACTACTTCTCTGCCTGCATCTCTTGGGGTCCACTTCTTGTTTCAAAAAGTGGAGGAAATATTCAGTCGGACAGCCAGAGTTGATTCTGGTTAACAGGGAAGAATTAATTGAAAACGTAAAGGTAAAAGGCACCTTGGAAGAAAGTGATCACAAAATGAGAAATGTAATGATTCTAAGGAAAGAAAGGAGTGAGAAGCACAATAAGGAGAATGGACTTTAAAAAAAGCAGACTTTAATGAACTCTCAAAGAATAATGGGAAAAGACAAGCCGAGAGATAAAGTAGTTCACAAAAGCTGTCAGTTTCTCCAGGAAACCACATCAAATACATAGCTGCCAACTATTCTTATGTGAAGGAAAAACAGGAAGAATAGTAAGAGGCCAATATGGGTGTATCAGGAACTCTTCAATGAGCTGAAAAATCAAAAAGAAATTTGCATTCTTTTGAAGTCAGAGGACCTAAATTCTTTTCCTGTGGCTTTGGATTCAGATTAAAATGTTTGCCTCTGTTTATTTGAACTAAAATTCAAGACATTGCCCAATTCCTTTGAAGGCACTTTAAGAGTAGAGCTCTCAGAATTAACTCAGACTTTTCTTGTTACAATAAATGGATGAGAGGAGCTGCCAGACTGTATCTTCTGATTATCTACATTTTTAAAAACACATGAAGCGTATTTACAGGAATTACCACCACATTTTTGCTCCACACAAGATCATCCAAATAAGATATTACTTTCAAGAAATAATTTAATCTCTCCTCTCTCTCCCCAGCCAAAATCTTCAGTAGAAATATAAATGACCAGACCCTGAGCTGTGGTTAAGCATCACTCACTGCTGCTGTGGGTGAGGAAGGGGTATGAAAGTACATTTTGTGATCGCTTCCCAAATCTTATGTCTCGCTGCCCACTAGGTCAGATGCTAGTCTTGATTAGAGCAACCTTAGCACTGCTCAAATTTATGTTGTCTAGGAAGGACCTGAACAGGCTCTTTTGGCAGCCATGGAAGGGTGCAATGAAGGAAAGCCTCAATCATGTCCCTGACA
The DNA here is from genome assembly GCA_032595735.1 of Pelochelys cantorii. Taxonomy (NCBI): domain Eukaryota; kingdom Metazoa; phylum Chordata; order Testudines; family Trionychidae; genus Pelochelys; species Pelochelys cantorii. Next base: position 70,144,299 of record CM064330.1, on the reverse strand, counting down.
TTGGTAGCTGGGAAGGGTTTGGTAAGGAAGCTGCCACACCTGAGGGAATCCTCCCATGTCCAATTAGATTTGCTTTAAGGATGCTACACAGAACTGAAGCCAGAACGGTACAATGATGCAATCAGAATGCAGAAAAGGATCTAATCCAACATTTGGGGTATGTCTAGACTACATGGCTCCGTCAACAGAGCCATGTAAACTAGTTTACCCGGCATAGGCAAAGAAGCGGGGATTTAAATAATCCCCACTTCATTAAAATAAACATGGCTGCCACGCTGTGCCGACGATCAGCTGATCCGGCACAGCACGGCAGTCTAGACGCGGATCTGTTGGCTGGGGAAGCCTTTGCCAACCAATCCTGTAAACCTCGTTTCACAAAGCATATTTTAAATCCCCGCTTCTTTGCCTATGCCAGGTAAACTAGTTTACATGGCTCTGTCAATGGAGCCATGTAGTCTAGACATACCCCTTGTCTCATACGTCTGAGACTTGGGTACAGTGTAAAATTAATTCACCATACCCCAAAAACATTCATTCAGTTACCTGCCATGTCAACACAAATGTGTGCTTTGATGACAAACACATGGGCCATACCAACTTATCAGACATGGTTAGAGTTCAAGTTCCTATGTTTTGACAACATAAGTTACATGTGAATGTATTTATTTAAATATTATGAAGGAGAAGGTGATTTTGTAAGTCTGAGACAGTATCTTCCTGAATTTTATCTTTGATTTTTATAATAGAATTCAGCTGAATCAGAGAATTAAGATTGACCTCTCAGTTTGAATTTCTCATGTTTTTGAAAATATGACTGAAGAAATATAAGAATGAAAGCACATTTTGATTTCTTAGTCATATACTTAACTATGGGTACACTGGTTGGTATCTTATATATAATATATAAAGATTTCTTAAGGTTATGTATGTCTTATTATTACATAGATCTTTTCATATGAGAATTGTATGAAACCAACAGCACATGAATAGTCACAGTGGAGAACTAATACTGGATAGTGGAGAACTAATCTGACACCAGCTGCGAGTGTTCAGATGCAGCATTATCGCCACAAGAGAGCAAATGTGCAACCAGATCCATGTGTGTACTCTGAACATTATGAACTGGTAAAAGCAGATCAGAAACTAATTGTTCATGTGTAATTGAAATATTAAGCTAATGGAAAAGATGATGAGAAAGCAGGCAGTGCAGATATTCCTTTACTATGCTGCTGGGACTAACAGACTTTAAATAGATGTGTATGGACAGCCCCAATTAGGTGACAGACAACTTGGAAGTGCTAGAGGTAACCCTTTACTGTGTAGAAGTTGATTTTCCCACCATAGCTTATTCTGGATACATTAAGATGAACAAATATGGAAAGTTTGAAGTTTTTAAGTTTGTCAATCTATACTGGATATATTAGAAATATCTGAGAGTCTATACAAGAACTCCTCTTAAAAGATAAGACCTAAGACCACCAAATTTGGTAGGCACATTCCTCTTAGCCTAACTTAAAGCAAGGTCAGGGTTTCGTTGTACCAGGAAAATGGGAAGTGCCTGGAATGGTACTGTTTTCCCTAACATGAAGAGGGATGGGGCAGAGAGAGTAGGGATACTATACACTGGGGGACAACAAATGTGGGGGACAGCTATACTGCAGAGTGATCACTGGAAGCAGCCGCAATAGGCAGAGGGTGGCCAGCTGAGGATGTAGCTCCACATCCGGGTAAGTAGCACCCCTGCCCCAAACCTCTCCCACCTGGCACTCAGGTGCAGCGCCACATGGGGGGAGCCCTGCCAGCCAGACACCCTGCCATGCCCCCCCACCCCCGGGACCACCTCTGGAGCTGGTCAGCGCAGCCCTGGCAGCTCCCACCTCCATGGGGTGGGCAGGGGGCATGAACTGCAGCCCAACAGCCCCTCCCCAACTAGGAACTGCAACCTGGTAGCTCCCTGCCCCCATGAGAGTGGTGCCAGGAACCATGACCCAATGGCAACCCCACCCCTAGAAAACATGGAGGGAAGGAGAGCACATTTGGCCATCCCAGCCACTCCCACCCTCTGGAGATGCCAGGAGGGTCTGAACAAAACACTTCCCCTGCCACCAGGACATGCTGGGGTGTGCGAACCTTGGCCTGACAGCCCCCGACTCTCAAAACATGCCAGGGGGCCATGAACCATTGCCAGGTGGACTCCTTGGCGCAAGCAGATGCCAGAGGGGCCAGGAACAGTAGCCTGGCAACCTGCCTGCCCCAATGAATAAATGCCCCAGGATACACCAGGAGGGCTAGGAACCATGGCCCAGCAACCCCTCACCATCCCTTGGAAATGCTGGGGGGGCCAGGAAGTTTGCAAATGATGCAAAAATTGGGGTAATAATGAAAACGACAGGTTACTGATACAGAAGAACCTGGAGTTTTTGGAAAGCTGGGGACAAATAATGGTGTTTTTGATATGGCTAAATGTAAATGTAGAAATCTAAGAACAAAAAGTGTAGGCCATAGAGATGTTCTAGGAATTATTTTAGGAAGTTGTATGGCCTGTGTTATAAAGGAGGGCAAACTAGATGATCACAATTATTTGTTTCAGACCTGAAATCTATGATGCTAGTGTCAAAGATGTTGGCTGCTTTTTATGTTTCTGCTGGAAAGCAAGCCACTGCCTTTTGTTAGAAATAATTAATGCAAAATAACATTTTTCAAATCACATATGAAGTGAAGATTTCCAGAGGTGCTCATCACCAGCAGCAGAAGGGTGAACCGTGATTTGAGGCACTGGCAAAACACATCTTTGCTTCAACTAGCAATGCTGTAGATGGAGCTGGGCAATTTGTAGCAGCTGACTTGCTAGACCACGTGTAAAACGTAATGGGGGGCCCAATCCTGAGAAAGCAATTACAGCCTAAGGAAAAGGCTGCTCTCATGTGAAAACTACCGTATCTTAGCATATGAAATCCTAGCCTCCAAAGTGTAAGCAAGTCCCAGACAGCCTTCAAAGGGGCTCCATTCAGCTACTGTAAGCTGAGACAGGAACAGATGCTTCCTTCAAGCCCTCCCAACCTCACCAATTGTTTTTCACAGAAAAAACAACCATTTCTTTGACATGTCCTTCTTCTTCATGACACCGTACAAAAACTTGCCATACAAGTCTCCTCAACAGAGAAGTCTGGTGCTGCACAGTCTCCTGGCATGCTAGCTTACTGGATTTTAATGGTGTAATTAGCACTGTTTTGCCTGACAGCTGTGACTGGATATGGCATGTGTATGCACACTTTTCTTCTCTCAACTGAATGAGTGAGTGAAGGGTTGCTTCTGCTGTGTTCTATTATCCATAGAAAAAGGACAAATTTGTGTTTCCCCAAATCAAAGTGCATCTCACGTTCAATTTTTTTAATGCATACTTATATTATATTCCATTTAAATATTAAACAGTTAAGCCTCAGGGAGGAAAGATTAAATATCCTGGTCCAGCGTGATTTGGACAGCACTGTTCATCAGCAGATTAGTTCAGCAGTACAACAGGTTTATTTAACAAATGAGCAATGAAGGCTTTGACCATGTTTTGCTCTAAAACAAGAATAAAAAGCTCTCTTAAGAAACCTTAACATGAAACCATACCAAAAAGAATAGCTTACAGATTTTTTCACAATTTTATACACAGATACCAATATGTTTCTGATTGTGAAGCAGTATAGTTAAATAGTCTGCAGAATTTAACAATTTTCTTGCAAAATCTTTTTACAGATGTGCCGAATCATCACAGATATAATTAAGTGTTAAAGGGTGGGGGGGGGGGCGCAAGGGCCTCTCTCACTGCTCATTAGACCAACTTTTTATATGGCATTTCTCCCTTCTAACCACTGTTCCCCTGACTTTTGCCTAGCATTTTTTCCGCTGTGTTCCAAGTGTCCCTCTGACTTCTTGCACAGCACACTGCTTTCTTGTTCACTTCTGCCTGCCTGCATGACCCCGGCTTTGATGTTTGCCTGATGAGTCCCCTTCTGCAACATTATGTGCTATTTAGATTTTACTGACTTATTTCCTCCATTTTTTACTTATTTGGTATTTTATTTAAAAGATCTCCACTGAGAAACCTTGTATTCGTTTGGAGCCAGAGTCTGCAGACTTTTACTCACAGAAGTATTCCTCAGTCAGATGGAACTACTTCAATGACTAAATTCTACATGATTCCTTGCTGGGCAAGGCATTGTAAGGTGCACACCACAAAATTCCCTATGAATGTTGCAGGGTGCAGTTTGCATAAAACACTCACCTGTCAAATAGCTCTCCTCCTGTGACCAATTCCAGAACAAGACTGATTTCAGTGGGGGTTTCAAATATCTCCTTCAATTTTATCTGGAGAAAAATACCAAATAGAGTAATTATTTTCTCATTTCTCTCTTTAACTGAGTCTATGCACTGTAGGATACTCTACCACAAACGTATTTTAATAAAATGGAAGATGCTACTAACAATAATTACAAAGTTCATGTTTGTATCAGTTAAGCAATTAATTGGAAGTATTGTTTGTGGTGCCTAATTATTTATTTTTTGCTTCTTTTTTCTCATCTGGGATCCTTCTGTCTTTCATCCCTACATACTCACCTCTTATAACTCTGCAACCCTCTCTCAAACACAGAAAAATTAGAGACTGCTATCTTTACAGCACTTCAGCACATCTCCCTGAGTCTTACAGAGGAAGTCCCTGAAGACAAATGTAATGCTGATAGGTGGAATGGAACCTAGAACCTCTGGAGCTTAGTACATGAGCCTCTACAACTTGAGCTAAAAGCCAGCGGACTCTCAGTTAAGTCTGTAGAGCGCACTCTTTCTTCCTCTCTCTAAGTGGCCTAAGTACCTCTACACGGGACAGTACACCACCTCTAGAAGGTGTGTGGGTTACACAAACACAAGGCATTCCCTTCTCTCCAGGGATTAATAACCATGACACTGCTAGCTGGCTCTATTTATCCTTTTTCTGCAAGGTTCCCCTTTAAGCAAAAGGCTCGTTTTTGTAAATTTTGTCTCTCTACTTGGCAGAAACTTTAATAATTTACTTTAAAATGCATCTCCGACTTAGTGATCTTAGATAACACCCCAGATATTTATCTGAAGCCTTTTTAGTGCACAATGTGAGCTATAAAGATCATTACTGTGGTATGAGATACTAAATACATTGTTAATGAGAGCCACACAGTGAAACACTGTAAAAATACCCACTTACAATGTTTGGATGTGAGAGGCGAAGGAGAACGCCTATTTCAGTTCGGACAATTTTCTTGTCTACCTGGTTAAAAGAAAAAAAGTTGTGAAATGTGTCTGTAATACTTATCTTAGAAACTTCTAACAGTATTACAGGAAAACCTCTACGAGCAGACTGTTAGATTTCTTAGGATAACGATCAGTGTCTCTTGCACAACTCCAACAGCTTATTTTTCCTATACATAGAAGAGAACCAGTCTCCCCATGATCTAGAATAATGTGAAGTTTCTCTCTAGAACATTCACATTGCAGCAAGCCCATGAAAGACAAGCCTGAAATAGAGGCTAGAGATTGTATTTGCTATTCTGCCCCTGTGCATCTCCATTACACCATGGGATGGATGTAGCCCAGCACAACGTGTTTAACAGTGTAAGCCAGGTTAGTCAGGAAGGATCCTTCACACCTAGGTGGAGTTTATGCCTTTGTTTTGCTATAAAACTAAAAGGTGAATATAAAGGATGGCACTATATGGGCTCAACACCCCTCAACCTGAGCCTAAATCAAGGTATAAGGCTGACTTGCTTCAGAGACACAGCTAAAGCAGTGGTCTCCAGGAGCTGCTCATTCAATTCAGTTCTGAGGAGGACCCTCCTCCCATTTGTTGCTCAACAACCACACTCTTCCAAGACCCTCTCTCTTCTTCCAGACTCAGTTTCCACCTTCCCTTACTACTTATAGCAGTGTTTTAGTTATAGCACATTTTACTTATAGCAACGTTGAGGGCCAATTCCCCCACAGCTGGCCCAGCCCTACTGTGCCACAGGGTCATTCAAGAGGACAACTGTGCTCCTCCTACTAGTCAGAGGACGAGGGCTAACCCCTTCCAGGCTTGGAGGGTGGGGCTGCGCATACCGCATCGTACTCAGACGCTGAAGTGCACAAAGAAAAAATACCTTTTACATTTGAAAACGTTCTGAGGTTTATTTTATTTATTTAACTAGGGTATAACCCAGGACAGGGATCCAGCCCACCTAACACTTTGATCTGGCCCATGGGCTGCTTTCTATCTATATCCTGCTGCCCATGCCACCGAATTTCCAGGAGGTGGCTCAGGCAGCAGGATGATATTTAAATAGCTCACAGCTCATGGCCGTGGTGCTACCCTGGTAGGGGCCAGAGCTGCACGCCCTTTAAATAGCCACAGCAACTGCGGACAGCTGCCAGGCTATGAGGTAGCGGTGGGGCCGGCAGCTGAGAGCCCTTTGCTATGTTTTTAATTCAAAGCCTCTAGTTCCAGACAACTCTGGGGGATGCTAGTTCTCAGCCCTGCCCCTTCCAGGGGTGGAGACGGCCCATGACCATGTACCAAAATTCATTCAGTGGGCCCCCCTGCAAAAATTATTGCCCACCCCAGGTATAATCAGTAAGTTAATGGAGGAACTGTCCTAGTAACAGAAACTTTCATACAAGCAAGCGGCATACTGAATAATACTAATTATTAATATCTCACATGTCCCTAACTCAGTAAGAATTAGTAGGTTAGTCATTATCAAAATGGATAAAGGTAATCCTGTTATAATGAAATGAGCATTACTATATGGAGGATTTTTACCTTCGAGTGCATTTCAGCATTCTTGTACAGGCTTTCAGAAATTCTTGTTTTTTTATTTCCTACAATAGTTTGTAGAAACATTTGTGATTTAATTTTTAAAAAATGGACGGTCCTGGTACATTAGCTGGCCTGCAGGAAGGGAGTGTTTCTTTGTTTTGTTTCACACAAGAATTCAATATTATCCAAGGGAATTCACCCTAAAAAGTAGAAAACTGCCTAATGAACAAGTAGAACCTTATACTCAGGGTTTGTGCCTCTACTAAGGAGACATATTCTTGAGTACTTATCAAGGTTACGACTAGAAAGTAAGAAATAAATGCTTTTAAAAGCCCTCATGTTATAGAAGCAGGATACCATATGGACGGAGAGGCAACACTGCTTAAACAAAAGCTTCCTAAATTTTGCTTCAACAGGGAACAAATACAGCAGTTGTTTTACCAGTGACGACAAACTTCATTTTCATTTTCAAAATGACAACACAGATAAAAAGCTCAATTCTCCTCCATTTACAGAGCTGTAAATCAGCTGAAGTCAATGGTTTTATAATATGGTGGAAGTGGAATATGCAAGTACAGAATTAGACTTGTCGTGCTTCTTTGAAACTGCTCCTTTTAGTTTGCTCTCACAGGAGACCAAAAAAGAAGAGCAACCTTAAAGAGATGCTATGAAAGGGTTCTCTTGTCTGACCAGGAGTAAGAGGCAGCAATGAAAAGGGACTGAAATGGTCAAGTGAAAACCCTGTGTGGACTTCTCTGTAAAGCTGGTTCATATTAGCAAGCCCGATGAACTTCAATAAAGGCAATCAACAGGGACTACTCACAGAACGTGTCAATCAAACTGGCATCAGAGCATAAGTCCTTCCAAAGACCCAGCCTGCATTGGAAGCAACATCTTTGTATTCATGTTCTATCTGCACCCCTAAAAAAAAAACAATTTATGGAGCTCATCATCCCAGCATGGGCCATGCAGGCTTATGCCAAGGCACAGACTAGGGATCCTGAATAATACAAGTAGCAGTTTTCATCACTATTGCATTATGGGCATCTGTCTTCTGCTTTTGATTCCCACTTCCTTCCGACATGTGAACTGTACATCAAACCACAGACATTGTGGTGATGATATTCTCATCTACTGCTACTTTGTAGTAAGTGGCCATGTGTGGACAGAGTGAGGTGCGGTTGGCATCACTCTCTGGCTCCTGAAGATAGTCAGCATCATGTTTCAGATTTTGACTTCTCTAGTTTGTCCTTTATAAAGAGCTTTTTCAAATCCTAGTGGTTGGTATATTTAACTTGTAAGGAAGTTGAAAGATTGGCCTGAAACTATTATTACACTTCAAAGCTGGAAATTATGATGAACTAATGTGGTTTAATGATAATGCTGTTTGATGCCAAGCAGAATGCATAGATTAACTCTAGTTAGGACTAGGGATGTGAAGGACAAGTCGACTATCCGATAAGCAAATGCTTATCGGATAGTCAACAGGATAGTCGACTAGTCGCTTCCCCCCCCTTGCTGCCTCTATCACAGGGCTGGACAAAATATGGCCAAGCCACAGGATCTGGCCCACGGACCCTCTGTTGGGACCCTCAGGCCCGCAGCTGCCACGTTTAACACAGTTCCTGCGACTCTCTGTTCTGCAGGGAGGGGGAGGCTTCGTGTTATCTCCCCACCCCCAGCCCAATCCTCTGATCCTATTGGCCAGAAACAACCAGCCAATAAGAACTGACCTCAGCTAATCTCTCAGCTCCTATTGGCTGGAAACAGCCAGCCAGTCCGAGCTGAGAGATTGGCCTCAGAGACTGGGGCAGCCGGACTTGAGAGTTACGTGGAGGGAGCAGCCTGTATTTTCAAGCGGGCTGGGGCTGTGAGCCAGGAGACACTTAGATAATCTCCTTCTAGCCAGAGCCTGCCTCCGGCATCCCAACCCCTCCTGCACCCCAACTTCCTCCCCCAGATCTCCATCCAAACCCTCTGCACCCCCTGCCCTAAGTGACAACTCCCTCCTATGTCCTCTACCTCCTCCTACACCCTTCCCCCAGGCCAGAATCCTCTCCTGCACCCACACCCCCTCCCTGACCTTACATCCCAATCCCTTGACCCAGAGCACAACTCCCTCCTCCACCCAAACACCTTCTGAGACCTCATGCTGTCTCCTGTACCCCAATCCCTTACCCTGTGCACCCTTCCGCACCCAGCCTCCATCCTAGACCCTGCACAGAAAAGTGTGGCCCTTGGCCACTTACCAAAATCTTGGAGTGGCCCCCCACCAAAAATTATTGCCCACCCCTGCTCTATCAGATAGAAGCAGCAAGGGGGCGGGGAAGAAGAGGGGATACTTCAAAGTGGCATTGCTGCTTGAAGCCTGGGGCCAGACCCAGGGCTCCATGTGGCGCTGCCACTTTGAAAAGCCACATGCAGCCCGAGGCTAGCTGGGGTATCCCCAGGCTGCACGTGGCGTTTCAAAGCGGTAGCGCCTCATGGAGCCTAGGATCTCCTGGGGACTCCCCAGCTGATCCTGGGCTCTGTGTAGCGCTGCCGCTTTGAAACACTGTGGGGAGCCCAGCATCAGGGTCCTCACAGCATTTCAAAGCAGCAGAGCCGCACGGAGCCCGGGGTCGGTGGGGCAGTCCCCAGCTGACCCTGCAAAATGCATCGACTATTTGTTTAGTCAATTACCCGATATTTAACATCCTTAGTTGGGACAGTCTTCAAAAAAGTTTAGAGAGTCAAGTAAGTAGGAAAGAAAATGGGACTGGGACATCTCCAGGTGCATTAATCCTCCTGAGATTTTCACAATAGCAGTGTAAATGAAACATAGGACCCATAACCAAGTCTTCCCAAACTTTGAAGGTTTTGGTTCAGGTAGAAATTTCAGATTAGATTCTTGTTCCCCCATGGCATGCCCTCTCTGGCTTTTACACCCATCTCCACAATGCCTAAGAAGCAGCATTACCTGATCAATAAATAGTTGTGTTAGCAGTAACCCATAGATTCCAAAAACAATTGTAAGTGAGAAATTGCCATCCAAAGGGGGTTTTTTAGTTGGGTGCTGAAGGGAACTGTTCTCTCTCGATGATTTGAAAGAAGATATAAATCCAGTGTTGGTAAAATGTGCAAAATTACAAAAAAAAAAGTGGAGTGTTTAATCCCTAAGGGGATAGGTCAGTTACGAAAACTGATCTGGGTTCATTGATTAGATGGACTCATTTGAAGATCACGCTTTTTAACACAAGGTCATACATCTAAGAGCAACATACATAAGACACACTAATAAAACGAAAAATTATATTCTGAAAAGCAGTGACTCTGGAAAAGACTCTGAGGTCACAGGAGACAGTGAGCAAATATAGCCATTGGATATGTAAGCCAGGGAATATGAAGTAGGAGTAAGGCAGGAGGTAGCAGTACCTATGAATCAGTGAAGCCACTGATGGAATAGCATGTCCAGCTCTGATGTCTGCTCTTCAAAAAGAATGGCTTCAGAGACAAGCCAAAAGAATGATTTGGAGTCTGGGGAACAAAACAATATAGGAAGAAACTAACAGTATATCTGCATAACAATTCCCTAGCTGGGATAGACATATTCACAATGGCTCTGCTCACCTAGCCCCACCAAAAATAGCAGTGCAGTTGAGGGCAGGGCCAGCATGGACTAGCAACCCAGGCTATGTCTAGACTGCAGGCTTCTTTCAGAAGAAGCTTTTCCAGAAGAGATCTTCTGAAAAAGTTTCTTCCGAAAGAGAGCGTCTACACAACAAAAGTGCATCGAAAAAGCAAGCTGCTTTTTCGAAAGATAGCGTCCACACTGAATGGACACTATTGTGCATTTCAGCTGTGATTACTATGGATGGAGTGGCCACCAGGGCACCTGTGCTTTTTCCTCTTCCTCTTCTTTCGAAAGAACTCCCTTTTCCCCGTCCACACACACCTTTTTCCAAAAGAGCTCTTTTGGAAAAAGGCTTCTTCCTCAAAGAAAGAGGTTTACCAATGTTGGAAAAACCCCTCTGTTCTTTTGATTTTTTTTCAAAAGAATGCGATTGCAGTGTGGACATAAGTGAAGTTTTTTCAGAAAAATGGTCATTTTTTCGGAAAAGTGGCCCCCAAGTATGTCTCTAAGACCTTGGATGGGAGCTGCCTGAGCCACTGCCCATTGCATCATAGCCATACGGATATTTTCAGTGCACTACATGTGAAACTAGCCTGTGTCTGTCTCCCCAAACTGGGAATCATGTCTTCCAGCTGCTGCATAGAAATACCCTTTAAAAAAAGTGACACCTATTTAATTTATCCAAAAAAGGTTACCAGATTACTTGATCATGGTCTACTGATAGCTCTTTAATATAGAAGAAAGCATAACAAGATTTGACATTATAAATAAGGCAAAAAAATAGTTAAAAGAGAGGGCAATTAACTTCTAGAACAACTTATGGATTCTTCATAACGGAAGTCCTTAAAATAAGACTCAATATCCTGTAACCCAAACTGAAAGACTTAATACAGGGCTTGATACAGAAATTACTGGGTAAGGTTCTATGGCCCTTGTTATGCAGAACATCAGACCAGAAGATCAGAATTGTCCCTTATGATCTTAAAATCTATGGATACAGAATATTCCTGAATTTAAATCCCCTAGTGGTGTAAAGCCTTTTTTGTACGAAGCCTAAGGGTTCTTTTGTAACCCTAAGGAAGGGCAATCACAGCCCTATACAAATTATAAGTATTTATAAAGTCAGTGAACACGAGGCTATGTCTAGACTGCAAGCTTCTTTCGGCAGAAGCTTTTCCGGAAGAGATCTGCCAGAAAAACTTTTTTCAAGAGCTTCTACACAGCAAAGCGCAACGAAAAAGTGATGTGCTTTTTTGAAAGATAGCGTCCACACTGATTGGACGCTATCTTGCATTTCAGTTGTGATTACTGTGGATGGAGTGGCCACCAGGGCACCTGTTCTTTCTCCTGGAGGCTTCTTCTTTCGAAAAAACACTCTTCTGCGTCCACACACGCCTTTTTCCGAAAAAGCTTTTTTGGAAAAAAGGCTTCTTCCTCATAGAAAGAGGTTTACTGCTGTCAGAAAACCCACTCTGTTCTTTTGACTTTCTGTCAAAAGAACTCAATAGCAGTGTGGACGTAAGTGTAGTTTTTCTGGAAAAACGGCTGTTTTTCTGTAAAAGCTATGCAGTGTAGACATACCCTGAGTGTACTAAATTTGTACACTGGACATTTTTTAGGACTTCCAGGTAAAGCAGCTGTCTAATTTCTTGTGAGCCAATATAAAAACTAGGGGGCTGTGACTGTAAATACTAAATAATGGGCATTGTTTCGCAAATCATTACTCATGTGAGCAATTTCTCGACATCAATAAGGCTATTCGTCTGCCTAAAGATTACTTGTCTGAGTGAAGATTTGGAGGAACAGGCTTTGAATACTTACTAAATTCTCAAGGTTTAAGGAGATTGGAGCTTGATGAATTCTGGACTTGTTTTCTTACTCTCTGTAAAATGCCTGTCTATCTCTGTGGGTATCAAGCAAATACATTCAAAATATTGTAGAAGGCAGTTATTCCCCCATGAAAACTAGTTAAATGAGGCAATCTACTCTCTCTGGCATGCTGTCAGTTTCAAACTGAACCACACACAATTCATTTTCTCTATTTTTGGACACGTTCATGCATTATGAATATCTGGCAACAGGTATCCGAAAAGGCTATGTCTACACTACAGCAGCACAGCTGGACTCATGCAGCTGCATTGCTGCAGCACTTCTGGTGAAGAGTCTCAAAGCCAAGAAGAGACAATTTTCCCATCGGCTTACTAACTCCTGCCTGCATGAGAGACAGTAGCTGTGTCTGTGGGAAGAAGCTCTCACTGAAGTAGTACTGCCCATGCTGGCATTTAGGTTGGAGCAACTTGCGTAGCTCACGGTGTAGATTATTCATACCTCTGTGTGATGTAAGTTATACTGAAGTAATTTGTAGTGCAGACATGCCTGAGTTTTCCTTTGGGACCCAAATGGGCATTGCTAGGGTACAAGAAAGAACTTAAGGAGGACAATTCTGACTTTATCTGCCTGATGGCAATGCAAGGTGGTTTGGGCACTCGCCTGAGATTCATGTACAATTCCCTACCCTGCCACATTCTTCCAGTGTGACACCAAGCAAGTCAGAGTCTCTGTGCCTCAGTTCCCCTTATGACAAATAATGAAAAACAAATCTTCCATAGCTCAAAGAGGTGCTTGGAGATTCAGCTGTTAAAAGATTCTGAGGAGCTCAGATATTGCAGTAATGGGGGCCGTGTAAGTACCTAAGATAGTTAGATATTTGTAAACAGCCTAGAAAGCGATAACCAAAAAGGACTATGGGGATAAATCTTACAATCTGGAGAGAGTGAGTGAGTGTGTGAGTATTAAAAAACAAAAATCTTGTTTATGGTAAGAGCATTAGGGAGGCCATGGTATATTACCTCTTTCATTCATTTTCTTACTAACTCATATGCAAAGTATCACTTGTACGAAACATATGTCATCACTTAATGTGGTCCAGTCTCATCCATGGAAGATGCATCTACTTACATCAGGCCTGACTTTGGTACTAGATGTTTATCCTGGGTACAAGTATCTACACTTCCATTACTGGGGTTTGTCTATTCCTGAAAACAAAGCATCTACACTTTTGTTACTGGGATTTGTCTATTCCTGAAGGCAATCACTTTACTAGGAAAACAATTATGCACCTAGGAATAAATATTTTGAAAACACTGTATTTAGATCACATTTAAATTCTTGCCAATCTATTATATATTTTGTTTGTGGATCTGTTTGCCCAAAATGAAGCCATACTTCGCGATTACCTATAGATACCAAACTTTGCATAAACAATCCTGCTACTTAAGTTAGCTGAATGCACTACCTTTTACATTGGAATATGCTGGATAAACGGTTTAAATAATTATTTTTGTTTTTCATTGGAAAAAAGTCTTGACTATTATGATTAAAGTTCATAAAAATAGTTGCTAGCAAAATTAAAATTGAGTCATCTATTCAACTGTCATTTTAGTGCAAAGAAAATGTTTACTATTACAAATCACAAAATAATTCATATCAGTTATGGAAAGATTAATGGAAGCTTTACGAGTTTCAGATTCAAATTTACTATGTATGGTAATTATTCAATAAAATGAATGTTTGAAGTTGAAATCCTATAAATTTAAAACTGTTCTTTTACTTACCTTTCGCAAGCACATTAATAGAAAATTCTATTATATATATTTAAGTTCCTGAACTTTCCTATAAGTGTAATCTACACAAAATGACTTTGCCTGTCAATGCCAGGTCTCACCTGCTAGTAATATATTTGTATAAATGTTATTAAGCTAACAGAGGTAAAAATGGGCCTAAACCTGAACCTTTTATCAAAAAATACCCCATAACTCCAAATGTTTGGCTAAAAGGCACTCCTATATGAACTGTTAGTCTGAGTTCTGCAATCCAATATCCATCCAACATGTTTTCACCAAACTAGAACCAATCTGGATTTTACCTGAATGCAGTTTACAAATTCAAAGCCTGCATCAGCCAAGACAACTTCTCTGAGCATTGAATCCTTTCACATATTGAGTTTGGGCATTGAGTCCTTTCACATGTTGTGTGCTATTTTTGTGAGTAAGCCATAGGGCTATTTATGAGTAGATACCACACAGTGAGTGTAAGTGCTCCAGAACCAGACCCTTTGCGCAGCAGCAGTAAAATCAATGCTAGCTGACAGCAGTTCATGGGTTATACTAGTGTAGCGACTTTCCTTGGATGACTAAGGGATTATCCTTTGGTTTTAAGCTATTCTAAAAGAACTACAGGACGTTCCTGAACAGTCATTCTCCTCAGTTGTATTTGATCTCTAAGCATAAAATCCCCTCTTCCTTTGGAAACCCACCAGGTGAGTTTTACTATCTTGTGAATACCAGGTTTGGGTGACTTAACAAAGATGAGACTTAACAGGACTCTGTTTCCCAAGGCCAAGTCCTATATTGTAATCTAGTTAAAAAGCAAATCACAAAAGGTATTTGTGTGTCTACTTTAATTTATAGAATGCTTTCTCAGGCTAACATAAGCTGGTTCACCTATTAGTTCTTTGCTGCTGGCCCTTGGCAAGAAATCTCCAGGAGCATGGGCATACATTCAAAGTACATGGCGCATGGCATGTAATGATTTATATCTTTATTTGCGCACTTTCATGGTTTATCTGTGCAGACATCACGCGGAGCATTAAAATGCCAAAAGCCAATCAAGAAGCAGGAATTGTTATGAAGAGTGACATGGCACTGTTCTTAGGCATTCTCATCCCTATTTGTATTCTGGTGTGCATCCACAATATGCTAGGCACAATCTACACAAAAAGCCCCCAAATAACTTACAATATAGGCAGCATATGAAGGAGCTGAGACAGGGCTATAGACAAAATACATACAATTCTGATATGCATAATCACTAGGGTGAAGGTCAAGTTGAGATTTATTCATATAAAAAAATGGATGTATTGTGTATTTTAACACCTCAGCTCACATTCTGATTATTGCTTGTCCTCTCAAATTGTGAATTCTCTGGGGCAGGGATTGTATCTTCATCACACAGCATACTGTGGGCACTGCTGAATACGAAAAATAAGTGATAATAATTTAAGTGAAGTTATGTGTGTCAAGTGGTCTTTAGAGCCCTTCCCAGCCACTAGGGTTACCAGATGGCTTCAAAAAAAAAAAACGGACATACTTGATCTCAGATGGGGGAGGGGAGCACCAGCCGGGAGGGGAGCGGGACTGGCCAGGAAGAGGTTGGGGGGGGGGGTGTGTCCCGGCTGGTGGGAAGCAAGGCTGGTCGAGAGGGGGTCAGGGTGAATGGGGCTGGGCAAGGGGAGATCAGGGGGGCAGAAGGGAGAACCGATCAGTGGGAAGCAAGCCTGGTTGGGAGGGGGTTGGGGGGGAGCGGGGCTGGCCAGGGCAGGGGTGGAGGGAGAGAATCGGCCGGCGGGGAGTGGGGCTGGCCCGAGGCAGCAAAGGAGAGAGCAGGACCTGGTGGAGGGGCTTAAAAGCCAGTTCCCTCCAGCATTGTCTCCGCGGGGCAGCAGAGGCGCAGTGGGGGACTGGGCGCGAGCCAGGAATCAGCTGTCCCATCTCACACCTAGCCACAAACACTGTGCGTCTGCTTTTTAAATGTCAGAAGAGTCACAGTGTTTGGGACCAGGTGTGAGCCGGGACAGCTGATTCCCGGCTTATACCAGGTCCCCCACTGCTCCTCTGCCTTTTAAATGTAGGCAGAGCCACAGTGAGGTTAGATCCCAGGGGTGGCATGAGCGGGGACTGCTTAGTACCTGCTTGTGCCACCTTGGGGAGCTAACCGCACTGCAACACTGCAGAGCAGCAGCAGGGGTAGCTAACCCCCCCTCCCCATTGACTAATTGAGTAGTCGATGGAAATCCCATCAATTACTCTATCAGCTGTTTATCCACATTTTAATATCCTTAATTGGCATCATTTACAAAAGTTTTTAAAGTAACAATTTTCCAAAATAATCAGAAATTCTGGATGTAGTTTAGCCCCTCAGCCATTGGATGTCTGTCTGTCTGTTCTGGATTTAGTTTCAGGACTTACACAGCACTTTACAAACATTAAAGCTGAAATCCTGGCTCAACTAAAGTTAATGGCAAAACTCCTACTGACCTCAACAGGGCCAGCTGTGACCCTATATTCGCACCCTACTTAGTATTGTAATCATCTTCATATAAACCACCCCAGTATTCACACCCTTCATATAAAATACACCTTGTGAAGCATAATTTGAAAACTAACAATGAACAGGTCAATAATATGTCGAAATATGTGTAGCAACATTCTCTGTAAAGTTATAAATTCCCCCGTATGATGTTATTAGCACAGGCAAGTTATTAAGCAGGCCTATCCTACATAAAGGAATGTGTGTATAACACAACGTACATGTAACTAGTAAACAGGGTCCTTGAGACAACAAAGGGGAAAATGGCAAGAGATGAGGCAAATCTCCATTTAAATAAACACAAGCAAGCAAAACAAGCATAGCGCCTCCTTCACCATCATGTTGCTTTCTTTACTGGCAAACGTGGCAAACATCAGAAGGTTCCACTTTAGAGGAATACCTGAACTATAGAAGGAAGGGGGAAAAGACTGCAGGTCATCTCTTTTCTACCTTGGAAGAAAAAGCAACTTTTGACTGGTGGTGAGGGGGGGGAGGTCCTGACCTGAGACGTTGATCAGCCATGTGGCTGGGATCATGTGGTAAGGATTTTACCTTGAATCAAGAATAGCTTATTCAGTTTTGGTTCCTAGAAAGTGTTTTATTTCTCTTGTGACTATTTCTGACTTTAATGCCCGAAACGTGAATTCCCTTAAAATCCTACTTCTTTTTGTTAATAAAACTAGCTTTATTTTTAATCTAAACTAATCTAGTGTTGTGTTTAAACCAAACCATTTGATAACTCCAGTTATGGCAGCAGACTGTTGAATACTGACCCCTGAAGGGGCAGTGGACCTTTAATATCTGAACTTTCCAGGTCAGGACTGGACAGTGCAGAACATATGATTTGGGAAAACCTGGGACTGTAAGTGCGTTGGGGGCCACCCTGCAAGTAGTAAGCAAGACTGGTGGATGCCAGAGTGTAGTTGGTGTTTGCTGACAGGCTACTGGAGTCAGAGCAGTTGGGTTAGGGAGGCAACTACACAGAGACACTCAGAACCCCTCATCTGAAATCCATCCCGCTCTCTTATACGCATACCTCTAATTTAACCAAATGTATCATTAAACCAAACAACTGAAGCTGTCTGTTTAAATTTTCCTGAATCTGTGGGGTACATGCTGGAATCGGTATTTGGCTTGGCTCTTTACTAGAATGGTTCCCAAGAAATAATACATACTGTTTTGAGATAATGTGGTAACTACATGACATAGGAGGCTCTGAGGGAGTGCTTCCCTGACAGCTAGCTAGGAAGAGAAGAGATGAGATTGTGGATGTGTTTATGTAAATACAGTTGCTCCTGTTGTGCTTAGATTTGCTAGAGATTCAGCTGATGGAGTAATTTTTTTTGCTCACTGTAATCAATTTGACTGGTGTTGGGTCACAAATAATGTTAGTGCTAAATGTAGGAATTGTGCAACATGGTCACCAATACTTGTAATTGTTGGGGAATACAGAAAAGACAGACTGTGCATAACCTGTCACAAAGAAGGAAGGCACACCAGCCAGTGGACAGGTGGGTAGACAGGCTGGCGGGAAATCAGGCTACCCAGCTAGTATGGGGATGGGCTGTTCAGCTTCCCGGCTGGTCGGTTTAAAGAACCTTGGATAGTCAGGAGCTCAAATATCAGAGTCTTGTGAGAATCGGAGGGGAGGGGAGGACTCCCAACCAGCAGTGTGCATGCCCTCAAGAGTCTGCTATGAGTTTGGTTCAACACGTTTCTCCCCTCTGTTCCAAAAACAGAGCTAAACGGGTATCATTAGGAGTTTCCTTTGTTATTTTGCTCCATTGGAGCTGAAATCACTTGTGGCAGGACTATGCTTGAACTAAAAATCACTAAGGGACTGCCTGGTGGGGGCAGCTAGGGGAAGAAGTGAATGAGCAGGCAGTATGATGGCGATGGAGAACAGTGAGCAGGCAGATGGCAAGTGAACAGCAGAGCAAGTAAGATGCCTCTTTTCCTCTCCCCACCCAAGATGGCAGGTGAACTCAGTGGATGCACCTCTGAACTCTGAGTCTGCTCTAAGCAAGGGCAGTGACTGTGAGTGGGGTGCAAAGAAGGGTTGGGCATGTGAAAGGAACCTTTGGGCTACAGGACTAAGAACCTGAGAGGAAAAGAACACTGCTCAACCTACTTGGGCTAAGATGGTTACTCACGGTTTATGAACCCTGTTTGTGGTCTTTTCCCAAATTAATGCCAAGTTACTTCCCTTCACTTATTAAAAGTTTCTTTTTTCACTCAGACTCAGTGCTTGCAGTGCGGAAGCATTGCCTCTCAGAGATGCCCAGGTGTGTGTGCGTGTGAATTTCCCAGGTTACTGGGTGGGGGCTTGTGCTGCTTCTGTGTTGGATCAATGGAAAGAAACCCCTAGATATTAAACCAGCCCTGGCTGTTGTTGGCTCCACCTGACAGAAGGGTTACATTTTAACTCAACAGTTCTTTGCACTTCATAGGCCTTGGCCTCAATGTTGCTGCTGCCTACTAGTTTATAACTCACGCCACTTCTTTATTCCCTTTTAATTAAGATAGTTCTTAATTTCTCAGATAAGCAAAGCAGAATCATTTTCTGGTCCACTAAGCTTTTGAAAGGCATAATCTTGGCAGCAAATGACCTATTTGTCTATCTCCATAAACCAAAGTCACTTTTGTCTTTGTGGAGAAATTAAAGGCTGCTAAAGAATATGCTACCTGACTAATATAAGGAACTTCAGAGGCAGCTGGTTTTGACAAGGCATTTTCACATATTAAAAAAAAAATCCCATTTTAATTTATCGTAATGAAGCAAGAGACTGAAGCATAAGATCACAGGAGCTAGCTGCAGTGCACAGGTGAAAATTGGACTTAACACATTTAAGTAACTATTATTATAATATACTGATTGTTAAGAGCAAAATTGAGAATCCACTTCACACAAGCTCCTGTTACAAATAAGGAAAGAGAGTTTACAGTTTAGGGATATGAATGGTTAACCGATAAGCATCTCCCTTACTGGGTGATGCTTACCAATTATAGTTAACCAGTGGCCTGGCCAGGCTAAAGCAGCTCCCTGACCACCCGCAGGATGGCATTGTGGGCCCAGCCCTGCCACAGCAGCCACCACCCACATCCTTTAACATGAAACATAACATTTAATCAGTTAAATGATTAAACAGTATTTTACATCTCTGTTACAGTTAGACTGAAATTTGGGACTTTCCTAGTCACTCCAAGTAAAGCTGAGGCAACATCAGGCACTCCTCAGGACTTCTGCTGGGCTGAGCTGTCAAATGTCCCAAAGGAAAATGTGCAGGTGCGAACTTCAGGGTTACATATGGCTCCCAGGTAATAGGGAGAGTGTAGAGAGGGACTAATAAATAAATAATAAAGAAGTGGAGGCAGCTTCCAAAGATACATTTGGTGTATAAGAAGTAATGTACTGGGTAACAATTTAAACCAACTATATTTAATTCATGTAGCTGATCATTAGGGTACTCAGTCACTCATTTAATAATACTGGTAGTTTATACCCTACATTATTATAAAATATTTATATAGCAGAGTGCTTTTACAAGTACACTGCAAATAGAAATGGGAAAGGGTTAGGAATACGGATGAAAAGTTCTGTTTCGGAGAATATTTGTTTGAAATAGAAAGTGAATGTCCAAAAAAAAATGTCAGAAAGGCAGGTGCACATACAAGACTGGGTAAAAGGGGAGAAATTAGGCTAGAGAAACAAAGTCAGGAACCATTGGCACAGAATTGGAGACATGGAAGGAGATGAGGTAGCCAAGAATGTGTTTGCACAGAGAAAGACGACAGGAATGAGGTTAAAGGGCTACCAAAAGGAGTAAGAGAGTTTAGGACAAATTTAAAAACATGGTAGAAATGTGATTAGCAAGTTTGGGAGAAAGCAGGCAGGACAGAGTCATGTAAGCCCAGAGGAGAGAGGGAAAGACTGAAGGGATTGTGACAGCTATGAGCAGAATCAAAAGTGGAAGATGTAGCCAGCTGGACACATGGCCACCCCCCACTGAAGCGATTACTGGCTGGACACAAAATGCCTTGTTTGTACCTCTAGCTTTCTTAGCTAAAGCCTGACAAGAACTAGACAGGTCCTGTTATGCGAGTTTCCTGTTGAAGCGAAGTGCTTATTCTTTGAAGCTGTTAAACTGATGTGGCCTAGATAACTTTTGTTAAGATAAGCAAATTAAGGCTGTTAAATTGTGGTTAACTGACTAGTCGATACGCATTTCCACTGGGGCTCTTGTACATTTCAAAGGAGGAATGCGGAACTCGGTGTGCAGCCAGGGCCAGCAGGAAGTCCCACTGACTCCGGGCTGCACACAGGTGTGCCTGCTTTGAAATGTACAAGAGTCCCCAGCAGGGGGCTCTTGTGCATTTCAAAGCCATGGAGCCCAGGATCAGCGGGGGACTCCCCAGCTGACCCCAGGCTCCACAGCGCTGCCCCTTTGAAATGTAGCCTTGGCGTTTCAAAGGGGCAGCGCCGCACAGCTGAGCCAGGGATCGGATGTGCGGCATCTGCCCCCTTTGAAACACCGCCTCTGCATTTAAAAGGGGCAGCGCTCTGGAGCCCGGGGTCCCCAGCTGACCCCGGGTTCTGGGGAAATGCTGCCAGAACCCAGAATCAGCTGGGGAGTCCCCAGCTGATCTTGGTTTCTGCTGAAATGCTGCAGGGAGCCCGGGATCATCTGGGGAGTCCCCAGCTAACTCCAGGCTCTATGGCTGCCCCTTTGAAACACCGAAGCAGCGTTTCAAAGGGGCAGCCATTGCACAGCTGAACCCCAGCTCAGCTGTGCGGCGCTGCTCATTTAAAACGCCACCTTGGCATTTCAAAGGGGCAGCACCATGGAGTTGGGTCAGCTGGGATTTTTAAGGGGTAGTGCCGCACAGATGAGCCGCAGATCAGCTGTGCAGCAGCTGCCCCTTTAAAACACTGCCTTGGGATTTCAAAGCAGCAGCACCACACAGCTGATCCCTGGCTCAGCTGTGCAGCGCTGCCACTTTGAAGTATCCCTTTTTCCCTCCTCCCTTTGCTGCCTCTGTCTGATAGAGGCAGTGGGGGGAGGGGGAAAATTGACTAGTTGACTGACTATCCGATAAGCATTTGGTTATCGCAGGGGCGGGCAAAAGGACCTCTGCGGGCTATATCCGGCCCACCATGCAGGTGGATCCAGCCTGCGGAGGCCCTGCTGCTCCCCCGCCCCAGGGCCAATTAGGGCCTGGGGGCGGGGGAGCACACGAAGCCTTCTCCGCTCTGCCCCCACCCTGCGAGCAGCATGTGGCGCTGGCTGGTGTGTGGGCAGACTGTGAGGAAACAAGTAGGGTTGCCAGGTATCCAGTACTGACCTGGACAGTCAGGTATTTTTGCTTCCTGTCTGGTAAAAAAAAAAAAATCAGAAAATACCAGGCACCTAAAATGTCCGATATTTTCTGATTTTTTTTCCCCTGCCAGGAGGTGAAAATATCAGACACCTGGCAACCCTATGACACTCAGCAACCGGACCCAGCCCCTGGGCCCCTCCCAGACCCCCCCCCACCCCCGCTTACCTGGTTCCACAGGGGAGCTTTCTTCTAGCACAGAGTAAGAAAACAAGATGGCCACTGGCAAAAAAAAAAGCCCCAAAGGTCTTAAAGGGGCCATGCTGGTTTTTTTATTTGCTCAATAACTGTCAGGGTCCTTTTTTTTCCCCCTCTCAACAACTTTGGTCTCACCCTTTCTTTCCCTCAACAGTGTTCGGTTTTTTTTTTGGGGGGGGGTGTTCGGTATTCTTGGTTAAACCATCTGGCAACCCTAGAAACAAGTCAAGGGGGTGGCTACTAAGCCAGCCTGCTGGCTTCTGTTGAAAGTTTTAGCAGAACTGACACATACCTGTGAAATGTTTTGATTCCATCAAATCTCCATTTTCTGATGGAAAACTATTCCATCAGAAAATTTCTGTCCAGCTCTGCCCAGTAATATCTCTAGTAATATTTCTGACCAGCCCATGACTTCTGTTTGAGCTCTAACACGGTTTTTAAAAAGAGATCTGCTCTTGTATTTAAGATTTAAATGTTGGAGAATATTCCACGTCCCCAGGTAAGTTGTTCCTGGGTTAACTACCCTTGCTGTTAAAAACATGCCCCTTATTTCAAAGGCAGGATGTGAAGAATATTACAATTTACAAAATCTCTGATGACTGTATAACATCCATTTGCGAAAGTACAGAGAAATCCACAATAAAACCAGTACAAGAAGCCTTCCTAGAATATGGGTCTCCATATTGGCTCAAGGCTTTTGGACATACAGGGTCCAATACTCAGCTTACGTAACACGACTGAAGACAGCGGATCTGTGCTGATTTATGCCAACTATAAAAGACTCAATTAGGAAAACTGGGGAATACACTGAAAAGAAAAAACAGTGGGGAAGAAAATTCCAAGTCAAATATCATTAGCTGTTTATATTTAATCAAGTTTGGATAATATTTTTCAGTTATACTAGGGCAAGTTGGTCAAACAACAAAACAGAGCACTGATGGGGCAAACCATAACAGCCCCCTATTACATATAAATAAAAGGCTATTCCATTGACTGTGTGCTACAGATGAGACGTGGATTTGACATCTAGTGAAGATGACTGGGACACTGGTTTGCCTTTTTGAGCAAAGTTAAGAGTTTTTTTAAAGTAAAGGTTTTGTTTTTTAAGCCAGCCACTCTGCAATATGAGCCTTTCCAGCAACCTCAACAGCCATCTCTTAGTGAGGCAATGACTCCTGCATCCAGGATGTCAGTGAACTGTCTTTAATTTAACAAATTTAAGAGTATTGTCAAATACAATATTTGAAATTACTTTTTTGAGACTTGGGGGAAAGATTGTGGTTTCTGGTAATTTAAGTTTTTTCCCCACACTCTCAAATGGCTCAGGAAGCAACTTGATGGAAGGAGCAGGGAACAAAGGCCTGAAGGATAAACAAAAGAGGAAAGGGGAAGCATGAAAAATAAAAATCATTTAAAAACAATCTTTCATCTTCTAAGCTGGGTAGACTTTTTGCCTCCATCTCTACTTGAGCTGAATATTGTGGTGCTGTAGAACACACATCAAACATACAATAAAGCACAGCAGTAATTGTATAGCCCTGCAGTACTTTCTATGCAGCCAGTAGGGAGTTTTCACTTCATACTTTGCTCAACCTTTTGCAGTTATTCTAGAAGTCAGTTTGCATCCTTAATGCAAAGTAAAGAAAAGTATGCACATACATATGTCCAACATGTAACCAGCTGCATCTGCAAGGGCTGGAAGGGATGTGGGTGGGGGCAGAACAGGGGCAGAGTTTGGGGTGGGTAGGTGGGGCAGTGGCAGAGCAGAGGTGGGGCCTGTGGCAGGAGTGTCCACCTTTGGCCTCGCTTCCGGAAACTGTATTAATGCATCTGCACTTAGCCTGTTAGGTACCTACGTTACTGCTTATGTATGTAAATAGCTTACCAGCCCAGAACATCCACCCCTTACTGCAGGCCCCGCCCCTCCTGCCCTGTCCCAATGTTCCTCAATGCAACAGACTCTGACTCTATATGCTCTGAGGGTGGTGTACTCGAGAACACTTATTCACTGATGCTTAACAATTGACCCACTTTAATCTGGGACAATGCTGGTTATGCATCTCGCGAACAGAGTAAACCGATACTTGCAAATTCTCATAACCCAAACTTGACCCCAGATGCACAGAGCCTTCCTTTTTAACTTGTATTGTGTGAACTTTATTTGAAACATCAACTTGAATATTTTTTCTACTCTATGTACCACTCTCCAGCAGGTAGAAAGTCATAACAGAGTCCCTGCCCAATAAGCTTCAGTAGAAACACACAGAGAGGAGTGAGGTACTTTATTACTTCAGTACCAACCAAAACAGAGATGTTGTCAGAGGTTTTATGAAGAATAAAGTAAGCAGAACGTGGAGGCTGCTCAAAGTGTAGGTGACAGAGTGAAAGGAGACATGAAGTTGGGAATGAGAGGAGGACACAAAGGTGCAGTGGAGGGAGAAGTACAGGATATGTGGGAGACATATAGAGGTGAGTAGGTAAGAGATGGAGATAGAGACTCAAAGGAAAGGATTATGGGGCCATTTTAGGAGGCACTATTTTCACGACGCTCCTAAAATATTTTTGATCTTATCATCTGCATAGGCCTATGCTAGATACATGCTGGCATAACACAGCATCTAGTACAAACGGAGCCTAGAATTAGGAAGGACCTTGAGGTACTATTCTTACACATATAAATAAAAGAAATAGGTTTAGACCTCAGGACAAGATGTTTATAGAAACTCTTATCTGCTCAAAAAGGTAAACCGGAGTATCCCGTCATCTTCAGTAGATGTCAACTGCATGCCCCATCTATAGCACACAGTCAGTGGAATACCCTTGTATTGATATGGCGCGGGCGGCTTCTCAAGATGTCCGGATAAATTGTGAAGCCAGATTTATTGTATATATAGTCTAGGCTACACTTGTGACACTCATGCATAATCTAGGTACTGTATATGAAATCAGTCATATTTCTGTTGAAACCAGCACTCTTGCTCCCATGCACAGGCAGTGCTACTCCCTCAGTCATGCTGAGCTGAGTTAGCTGAGGACCAGCACTCCGCTTCACCAGGCTAAGCTCCCAATGTGGGGATGGAAAAGTGGACAAGGGAGAATAGGCTGTGCCACCACCAAGATTCCCCAGTCAGGGGAATCTTCTGTTGCTCTGTTATAGCAGCCAGACCCCAGGCTCTGGCACACTGTAGATGAATGTTAGAAATAGGGATCAAGAGTTTAAACAACAGCTAAAGAAAGAAACAGAGCAGCATCATATTTTACACCTTGTTATAAAGGATCTTTAGAATTTATTGTATTTTGGTTCTAATTGTCAGTATCTATTCAAATAATTCTCATTCTCAATTTCCAAAGCCTGTTAAACTGAACAGATTAATACCCAAAACTCAAAAGGCATTAGACGTTACTACAGTAGACTACGACTAGGAACTATGCACTCATTTCATTGCTACTGTGGATGAGCAAGAAAAGCAAACTTTATGGGGCACATTATACACCCAGGTCTGCCCACGCAGATTTCCCCACTTTCATATAGCAGGGTTCTCAGCCTTCTTCCCCTTGGGATGCTGCCTCTTTGCATGGTCTGTGGAAGGGTTGGAGACTGGGAGGCGATGAAATCTTGGAAATTAGACAGAAGACATACTACATCAGGGAGCAGCAAGAGGAAAAGAAGGGGAACAATTTTAAAAATCTTTAAATCCTAGAGCTAAATGAGGAACACTGCCTGACTGAGGAAGAATCATAAACTCGGATGCAAAAATCACAGCTATATTAGTTGAAACTGCAGAAGAAAGATTATCATATATATAGTAGCCTGTGACTCTGTAACACTGAAACGCTGGCTGTTCCCTCTGGGTGGCACTGTTGCCTCCTGCTGTGGCGCTTGGCTGACTTCTGCGCCACTCAGCCAGGCCACCGTGCGGGAGCAAGTGGCGCAAGCGGCCGTTTGGGGTCCGCGCTCCCAATTCCGCACGGGGGTGCTGCATGGGGAGCGTGGGGCCCAAACGGCCGCTTGAGCTGCTTGCTCCCGCGTGGTGGCCCGGCTGAGCAGCACAGAAGTCAGCCGAGCGCCACGGCAGGAGGTGAAGGGGGGCAGGGTGGTGACGTACACGCCCATGGGGCGGGGCCTGGATGAGCGTGCATCCCCAACGGAGACAGAGGAGAGCGGAGAGAGAGTGAGAGGCAGGAGGGGGAGAAGAGAAAGAGAGAGACGGAGAGAGAGGCAGAAGGAGGAGGAGAGCTGAGAGAGAGAGAGGGGGAGGCGGTAGGAGGAGAGGAGAGAGAGAGAGAGAGAGAGAGAGAGAAAGAGACACGGAGCGAGAGACCAGAGGCTCAGGCGAGAAGACCGACGTGGAGGAGAGACCTGAAAATCCCATCTTATGATGGGCTAATTGGCTAGTTAAGATAATAATCTGGAACTCAGGAGATGTGGGCTCAATTTCCTACTGCAACCTTGCGCTAGCTGCTTAGTCTCTGTGGCCAGATCCTCAACGATATTTAGCATCCTAAATACCTGTGAGAACCTGGTTCTCTTAACTTCAGTTTTTAGTCTGTAAAATGGGGATAACATTGCTCTACTCACAAAGGTCTTGTGAGAGTAAAAGATTCAAGCTTGCGGCACTCAGGTATTACAGCAATGGGGGCTATACAAGCACTTAATATATCTAAATAGAGACTCAAGTCTTCATAATAAGACAAATATAGGATTAATTTTTCCAGTGTGTAAATTAACAGGATTTTTGGCTTCTCCTTTTATGTAATCTTCAGCAATTAGAACAACTCCTTCCTTAATGTTACTGAAAACTGCGTTGTAGCATTCTCTTGACCTCAGGCCATTGTTTAGTCTTTTGCCCAGTTACATTAAAATCTCACACCTATTCACTTTAAAACACATTTTTTTTAAAGATCTACTTTTTATTGTAATGTGATTTTACTATGACCACAACACAAGGAAGAGGTGAAGTACACTTAAAAGAAAAACAAAAAAAAGTTAAAATTAGGGTAAAATGCTAAGATAGTTAACTATCTTGTAGATAAAACCTAGAACTCTTCTAGTTATTAGCTACCACTGAAAGTCTTTGCTTAGCATTTTAAAGACATTACCTTTTTAAAAAAATTATGAACCCTGTGGTAAACTCTGAATTCTAATTTTATTGAAAAAATTATGAACCAAAGCAATTAGAACTCTGTGCAACATAACAAATAAAACAGTTGTATTTATGTTATTTCTGTTTTTTAATTGAAATACTTCCAGCTGGTTTTCAACTGTATTTACATTTTCATATTAGCACTCCGTTTCTTGGAACCAAGCCCACTGCAGGTTTCAAACATCTGCTAGTAAAATGAATGCAAAGCAAAAAGAAGTTATATCTTTGAAACAGCACAACAGTTAGTAACAGTAGGGGTGCTTACGCAGAAGGGGCAGGAATACTGAAGAAATATTTTAATTTAAGTTTGAAGGGATAAAGTTACCCTTTTCTCTAGGAAGAATATGGCTGCTTGCTCAGACTGGCAGTAAACTCAGTATGATGAAGATGTTGGATGGTCATCATGATAGTCAACCCAGCTACTACTACCTGCTACTGCCAAGCACACCTCACTCTGCTGTCTTTATCCTGGTTTTGTAAGATGTTCTGTCCAGACCACACACAGAGAGGTAATCAGACAAGATCCCTATCTTCATGGCTCTCTCCTGGGCAACTGTCATAAGGAGTTTCATAAGCTAGTAGGTAGTGCGCAGCTGGAGCTTGGTAAAGACAAAATAAAAAACATTTTTGTAAAGGGAGAGATTTGCCTCCAACAGGGGCCAGAGAAAAATCAGAGCAATCTCACTAACTTCCTTCACAAACCAGAGACTGGCTAACCCAATCTTGCACCATATGCCATGCAGGGCAATACGTGAGGATCTGGAAGGAATGAGGATATCTACCATTGGATCCTCATCCTCTACCTGAATGCCCAGGCCCTTGGCAACCCACTGGAGCAATTGCTGCAGGACCCTGTTGTCCTCTAGGGCCTCGTCTGGAGAGAAAGAAGAAGAGGAAGAAACGCCAGTAAGGGGTACCTGCTTTCTTCCCCTCTGCGCCCAGTGGATCCCATGATGATTGAGGTCCCTGGGCTGGTGCCAACACGGTTTGTGCCATGCCTCTTGGTTCAAGAACTGAATACACCGTTGCCTAGGTTGTTGATACTGATGCTGTAGGTGGTGAGGCCATTTGTGATGATACTGCGGAATAGATGGCGCACGTCCCAAAGGGGCAGGATGATGGCATTGAAGTGATGGAGTTAACCCGGATCCTGACAATGCCCATGGTGCTGGAGGAGATACAAAAGTGGCCAATGCCACCAACATCGCTCTGGAACGCGACCCCTGGCTCCACCTTTGGCTTCGGTGAAAAGCCCAGGTTGTCCAAAAAAGCCACTGGGGGGGATGCCATTGTGTGGGCCACAGTTCCAGTCTCATGATAATCCAGACAGAGATTATCCTCTGAGATCAACAGGTGTCTGTCTCCGACTCTGAGGTTTCCAAATAGGGGAATCATGAAGCAGCGGTACTGCAAGGTGCTGACAGTCTGCGCTGAGGACCCAGGGACCAACGAGGCTGCTGACTCTGGTGTGGGACCAGGGAATGGTGCACGAGGAATGGGGACTGTTGGGACACCATTTCAAGCTTTCACTTCACAGTACCGAGGGAGTGACCAGTGCTGGCAACCTGTCCCATCTAGATGAGAAGAACAGTGCTGTGAGATGGAGTGGGTCCCTGGGATGCCTCAAACACCTCCAGGGCTGATGGGAGGTGCAGCTCATGGCTCGGGCTCAGCAAGCGAGAAGGGTCCAGATTTGACCATCCTCCCACAAGAGCAGGAGTTGATGTGACCAGCACCAGTGATGGGGCTGCACTTGCGTGGCTCAACTCGCATCTGACAATGGCTGGCTCCCAGGGTCTGGTTAGGGGAGAACGACCCCTCTCCAGCCTCCTCTTCTGCAGCACTGGCAATTCAGACCACTGCTTGCCTACAGCATGAGAGCCATGAGTGGAGCCAGGATGGTGCGAAGAGTCCTTGTCTTTACTCAGCACTGATCTCCATGCCAATACTGCCAGGGCACTACATGCAGAGGGGGAGGTACTCAGCAGAGGGTCCACCAACCTGGGTCAAAATGGGGGTGGAGTGTGGCTTCAGGCATTGAGCCCTGTCTTTTAATATCCTGGAGTGAAACCTCTGCAGATCATATAGCAATCCTTTTCATGGCTCTCCCACTTAAGACTTCAAACATGAAGTGTAAGCATTGCTTCTGGGCACACACTTGCAGTGGTCTTCACAAAACTTGAAATCTGGAGACTGTGGCACACCACAGTGCTGGGACAGCACTGGAAAGGAATTTCCCCCTCAAAGGAAACTTAAGAACTAAGCACCTAGTAACTACTTAAACTACTAGCTCCCTACACAAAGCAATGCACCTGTCATGACAAAAGAGCAAGGGGAAGTCCCAACTACTCATCACTCATGGTAAGAAGAAACTGAGGGGGTAGCAGATCAGTAAGGCCCTATACTGAGCACCATGAGGGCACCTGGACTGACCCAACGAATACTGCTAGGGTAAGAATCTTCCAGTTACTGATTGGAATTGACATGAACAAGCAGTCGAAGAAGCAGCACTGTTTTCCCACACCAGCTCCAGACCCTGTGCTGTCCTCCCCAGCAGCACAGCTCCATTAGAGTCAGGCTTCCAAGGCTTCCTCAGCCAGTAGCTAGTAGTGGCATAACCATTAGGTTCAGAGGAGAAGAAGGGACTAATAATATATTAAACTAGCCTCAGGCTGGCTTAATGTATTTGCAGATTTGTTGCTGGGCGCCAGGGGGACTATGCAACTCTGCTCTCTCCCCAATCCTTCTTTATTCCCAATCTCAGGTGCCTATCTCTATGTAAATTATGGAAACACAAAACACGCAACAGGTGCAGAAGCAGCTGACTGCTGTTTCATGCAGGAAATTGGGGAGCGAAGAGCAATGAATATGAAAGGTGCCCTCTAAGTCTGGATGGGAGTGGTGAGGAAAACTTTGGGACACAAATTGCCTCAAACAAATTAGTTGTTCACTCAGTTGTACCTATTTAATCAAGTTGTACCTATTTAATGCATGTAATTTGGTTCCTTCTGACTACTTTAATCACTTGAAAGATGTTCTTTAGCTATAAGCTATTCGTTCAATACTATAAGTTATGCAATAAATCAAAGTTCTCTGAATTGTACAGTAGTAAGGTGAAAAAGTTTAATTTCATATATTCTTGTCACCAGTTTGGCTAACTTCTACACTTCTGAACAAGTTAATCCATCAACATCAGAAATTAAAGTTACCTAATTAACTATAAATTAAATGCAGTGAAAAAAAGACAATACGACGTCACTGTTCTTGACTTAATGTCGTAACCCTAGGGATGACTTACTCATGAAGTGAAAACTAATTCAATCTAAAAGACAGCTGAAAATATTGTTCTGTGTTAAGTGGTTTTACACATCATTTGCATTATGGATGTATAATACTACAATGGAGATTACCTGTAAACTGACAATGTACAACAGGACAATATTTTTGAATGCTGAGTGAGATTGTTTCCTGTTGTGAAGGATTATCTAGTAATACAGACAAAAGCACTTTTCACTTTCCAGTGAACAAAATGCTATATTCCAAAGTAGTTTGTCAGTAAAAAATTATACTCACTAAGCCAAAAGCTCTAGGTCATAAAAATCAAAACCAGGTATCAATCTCACTTCAAACAAAACATTATTTTAATTGCCTTATTCTTTTACAGTACCAAGTATTTATATAAGAAGAACCTTAATGTGCTTTTCTGTAGACTGCTTATTTGGTGGAATTAAATTTTGCTTTAAAACTGAATTCTATGGGGGGGGGGGGGGGCGAGGGAAGAACTATTGAAGTCTGATTCCTTTCCTTTAAGAGGCAAGACTGGATTTGAACAAAAGAAAGCCAAACCTTTTTTTCCCATTATGCTCCATGATTTCTTTATTCATAAAAATTTTTAATGAGATATTTTGCTCAATTTTCAAATGAAAAATATGTAACAGTATGAATCACAAATTAATAACACTTGATGACACAGATAATTAAAAAGCAATACATCAAAAAAAAAATAAAGTTGTCCATGAATACAATAGCTACTGCTACAAGCAAAAAGGTAATTAAAAAGTCATTATTTGCCAACAGTGACTAAACAGTGATATTTAGGATTCTAATTCTCTCAGAAGTTAGTGGCAGAACTCTTTTCAGTCATTTCTTATTCCCAGAATAAACGGGAAATGTATCTCAGATGCCATGTTAAAAAAAATAGTTTATTTTTATACATTTATATACAGTTACACATAATATTTGTGTTTTCTTTTATAAAAATCTAAGATACTGCCTATTAACACACTAGGGTGGTCAAGTGATTAAAATTAATTGCAACTAATCATGCTGTTAAACAAAATAGAATACTATTTATTTAAATACTAGAAGATTTACCTGGCATTGCTTGGATCCTTAACTCAATTCATTTTTATTTTTCTTCATTTAAATCTTTGTTTTGCAGTGAGTCTGGGAATGAGGGATTCAGTATGCAGACTGTCCTGGGGAGAGAGGACTACCCCAGGACTACTCTCTCACTACAGTAGCTTGGGGCCAAGTGAGATACACCTCTTCATGGCTACTGTCACTATAGTAGGCACAGGCAGGGGAGGGGTGCACATCCCCCGGCCGGGGCAGGAACAGGTTTGTCTGCCTCCTGCACTTCCAGACAGAGTGAAGAATGCAGAAACTGTGCATTTTTCCCTCACTCCCTGATGAAGGGGAACAGCCAGCAATGTTCCCATACAAATCGGGAGAGAGGGGAACCTTAACCACCCCCGTCCTGCCTAATGGCACGTGGCAGGTGGGAGGCCTGGGCACTCCTAGACCCCTTTCACCTGCATAGTGATTATCTCTCTTTCTTACAATTTAGTAGGAGTTCTTAAACTGACACACTCACAGAAAATCTCTTAAATATATAGTAGATTTTGGGTATTTTCTATGTTTTCAGATGTATAGATTTCAAATACAACACAATATGAAGTGTACAGAGCTCACTTTTATTGATCACAAATATTTGCACTGTAAAAAAAACAAAATAAATAGTATTTTTGATTTACCTAATTTCAACTATTGCAGTGTAATCTCTCATGAAAGTTGAACTTACAAATGTAGAATCATGTATAAAAATAATTGCATTAAAAAACAAAACTATATAATACTTTAGAGCCTACGAGTCCACTCAGTCCTACTTCTCGTTCAGCCAATCACTCAGACAAACAAGTTTGTTTACATTTTCAGGAGATAATGCTGCCTGTTTTTTGTTGACAACATCAACTGAAAATGAGAACAGGCATTCACATGGCACTGTTGTAATCAGCATTGCAAGACATTTATGTGCCACATATGCAAAACATTTGTATGCTGCTTCATGCCTCTACCACCAGTCCATAGGACATGCTTCCATGCTGATGACACTCGTTAAATATATATATGTTAATTAAATTTGTGAATGAATTCCTTGAGGGAGAACTGTACATCTCCTACTCTGTTTTACCTGCATTCTCTGTTGTATATTTCATGTAATGGCAGTGTTGGACGATGACCCAGAACCTGTTGTTTGTTGTAAGAACACTTTCACTGCAGTTTTGATAAAACACAAGGAAGGTACCAACATGAGATTTTTAAAGCATTTGACCCAAGGTTTAAGGATATGAAGCGTCTTCCAAAATCTAAAAGGGATGGAGTTGTGGCGCCTGTTTTCAGATGTCTTAAAAGAGCAACACTCCAGTGTGGAAGCTACAGATCCCAAACCACCAAAAAAGAAAGTCAATCTTCTGCTGGTGACATTGGACTCAGATGGTAAAAATGAACATGCATTGGTCCATACTGCTTTATCATTATCAAACAGATAATGGAGTATGTCCTCTGGAATAGTGGGTTGAAGCATGAAGGGACATATGAATTTTTAGCACATCTGGCATGTAAATGTCTTGCAACACCAGCTGCAACAATGCCATGTGGATGTCTGTTCTCACTTTAAGGTTACATTGTAAACAAGAAGCAGGCAGCATTATCTCCTGTAAATGTAAACAAACTTGTTTGTCTGAGTGACTGGTTTAACAAGAAGTAGGACTGAGTGGACTTGTAGGCTCTAATATTTTATATTGTTTTATTTTGAGTGTAGTTATCTATATTTGTAAGTTCCACATTCAAAATAAGAAGACAGCACTACAGCAGAGGTGGGCAATAAAACAGCACTGTTCACCAGCGTTAGCCCCTGGTGGGTCTCCGCCACTATATTTACCTGTACGGCTGCAGGTACCTTTGATCACAGCTCCCATTGGCTGCAGATCACCATTCCCAGCCAATGGAAGTTACAGGAAATGATGTGGACCAGGACACCACTTCCTGCATCTCCAATTGGCCAGGAATGGCAATCAGCGGGCTGCGATTGTCGGTACTTGTAGCCATGCACATAAATATAGTGGTGGGGGGCCTGCCAGGAGCTAACCCAGGAATACTGGATCCAGTGGCCATTATTTGCCCAGCCTGCACTACAGTATTTGTCTGAGGTGAATTGAAAAAACACTTTCTTTTTATTATCATTTTTACAGTGCAAATATCTGTAATGGAAATAATCTATTGTGAGCAGTGTACACTTTGTATACTTTGTTGTAACTGAAATGAATATATTTTAGAAAGTAGAAAAACGTCCAAAATATTTAATAAATTTCAATTGGTATTCTATTGTTTAACTGTGCAATTAAACTGTGATTAATGATTATTATTTTTTTGAGTTATTCACGAGTTAACTGCAATTAGTCGACAACCTTATAACACCTTACAGTTAAACTTGCAAACTAAATATTATTTTAAGATCTCTGAAATTAGAAATAAGACTGCCTAAGGTAACTTAGTTCTGCTTTCTTGTGGGGATTATCTGCAATATGACACGGGTGGGCTAGTCAAAATTTTTCCAGAAAAACCCTTTCATTTGAAAAATCAGCTTTTCAACTCAATGAATTTAAAAAAAAAGAAAAAGAAAACAAATACCCAAAAATAAAAAATGTTTGATTTGTAAATGCTTCTAATCAACACATCTCCAGGTGGGGGACTTTAATCACTTGACAAGACTTTTAAGAGGGTAATCTGACAAAAGGGAATATGAAGTTATACAAGAGTGGGTCTCTCAACAACCATTCTGGAGAGAGCAGAAGGAAACTGGAGGATCAAAAGACCCTCCCTGATTCAGAGAAGTCATGTGTAGGAGAGGGGGTACTAGACTCCTTACTGGATTCTGATCTAGGTCCCAAAGAACACTCAAGAGTGGTGAGGAAACTGACTCAGCTACTGTTTTAAACAACAGTACAAAAAACTTACCACAAATGATCAACTTCCAAAGTATAAATCTCCAGTTAAGCTACAACACTGCAGCCCATCCCAGAGAGACCAGGATTGTTACCATTGTCCTATGCCCTGTGTTTCACACCCAACTCTTTTTTCCCCTCTTCCCTTTCCTCTCTCTGCTACCCTGTGACACATTATCTGTTGGGTGGTTAGAGAGCAAAATGAGAGCTAATCCCACTTCTTCCACATTTTTTCTTCCTATTTCTCTGTGTCCCCAGCAGCTACCCTATGCACAATTGGTTTTAGCAATATGACTGACATCTTTTCCAGTGGTATCTGTCAAAGAGTTAAACCAGTTACAGTTCCTCCCTTACTCTTTTTCACTCATCATCACACCTTCACTTCCCCCTCTTTATTTCATTTGCCTGCTACAGTCCTCTTAGTTATAATTCTTGTTCTTAAGCTTTTGTTTAAAAAATCCAAACTGATCAAAGTTTTAATGGCACATTTAATTACAGAAAGAATATTATTTGAATAAAACTTTATTACCCTTTAGACTGAGCTCCTATGGTCAGAGACCAGATCTACTTTTCTGTTAGGAAAGCACTTAGCGCATTGTTCACTCTACCATAAGAGTTGATAATTTGCCCGAATTGGAACAGATCTATAGTAATTCATCAAAATCAGATACAGACAGCTGTACATTGTTATAGTATGACCTTGATTATCTGCTCAATTGGCCAAATGAGCCCAATTATATAATACAACCTATTCTCGGTAACAGGGGCATGTCTTCCACACACTATTAATTTCATTGAAATTTCCTTCAGTTACCTGAACTTACTCTGTGTTAACCACAATAGTCAGACAAACAAGGCTGTACTGAATGAAGGCAGCAATGTCATTCAATGGCATGCTCTTCACTTTCTGCATGTACTGTATGATTTAACACACTTAGACTCCAACAAGGCAGTTGACCTGGTACTGCATGACATTTTGATTAAAAAATTAGAATGATATAAAAGGAATATGGCACACATTAAATAGAGTAAAAACTGGCTAACTGATAAGTCTTGAAATCTAACTGTATATAGGGAATCCTCATAGAGTTGAGGTGTTTCTAGTTGGGTCCTCAAGAGTCAGTTGCTGGCCACATGCTAATGTTTTCATCAAAGATCTGGAAGAAAACATATAATCATCTCTGATAAGATTTGCAAGTGATACAAAAATTGGTGCAGTGGTAAATAATGACAAGGACGGGTCACTGACAAAATGATCTGGATAACTTATTAAGCTGGGCACAAGCAGGCAAACATGTTTTAATATGCCTAAATGTAAAGGAATACACCTTAGAACAACATATTTAGGCCATTCTTACAAGATAGGGGACTCTATCCTGGGAATCAGTGAGTATGAAAAAGATCTGGGGGTTGTGGTGGATTATCAGTTGAACATAAGCTCTGGCTGTGATGCTGCAGCCCAAAGAGCTAATGCAATCCATGGATGTATAAACTGGGGAATCTCAAGTAGGCGTAAAGAGGTTATTTTACCTCTGTATTTGGCAACAGTACAACCACTACTGGAATAGTATGTCCAGTTGAAGTGTCCACAATTCCAGAAGGATGTTGATAAATTGGAGGGTTCAGAGAAGAGCTACAGGAATGATTAAAGGATTAGAAAATGTGCCTTATGTAACGGATTCAAGGAGCTCAATCTCTTTAGTTTAATCAGAGACGGCATCAGGGTAACTTGAGTACAGTTTAAAAGTAACTAAAGGGGGAACAATTATTTGACAGTGGGCTCTTCAATCTAAGAGACAGAGGAATTATATAATCCAATGTCTGGAAGTAGAAGCTTGACAAATTCAGACTGGAACTATGGCACACATTTTTAACAGTGTAGGGAATTAACCCCAGAACAGTTTGCCAAGTGTCACAGTGGGTTCTTCATCACTGGCCACTTTTTAAATCACAATTGGATGTTTTTCTCAAATGCATGTTCTAGGAATTACTTTGGGGGAAGGTCTCTGGCCTCTGTGAAACAGGAGGTCAGACCAGATCAGCAGTTCTCAAACTGTGGCTCAGGACCCCAAAGTGGGTTGTGACTCCATTTTAATGGGGTTGCCAGGGCCAGCAGTGGACTTGCTGGGACCCAGAACTGAAGCTGAAGCCTGAGCTCCACTCTCACCCCCAGCCTGCTGTCCCTCTAACCAGGGTTGTGTAGTAATTTTGCTGTCAGAAGGAGGTTGTGGTGTAATGAAGTTTGAGAACAGATAGACTATATGATCCTAACAGTCTCTCTAACCTTTTCTCAACTTTTATAGGTTTTTAAAAATTCCACACACTTTTTACACCCAGAAAACCTGCCAGGATATGTAGTTCTGGATGTACTACATGTCAAATACAAATAGATGGTGCCTAATATTAATCTGTCAATCATGTAAATGACTGAATCTGTACAGACACCCAACAACTGTAATGGAATTTTTCAAATTATACCATTTGTTTTCTTAGTGCATTTCAGACTAAGAATCACAAAAAGATTAAATGAGCAATTGTTTATTTTTTAAAATGTTAAGAAAATGTGTAAGTGTAGGGAGCTACACTATTGAAACTTGAAACTAAAGACCTTTATTTTTTTTCAAGAAGAGACACAGCACAAGGAGCCACAACGCAAGCTTTTCAAACAGCTATCATGCCCTCTACCAGCATGCCAGACAGACACTGAAGGAGCACCTCTAGTTTCATTTCTATGCCAGTTTAATCTTTTTCCTGTTTTTAAGGACTACAAAGTGATGCAGAACCTGTCCATTATGTCCTGCAATGAGACCATCATTTAATTTAACAGGCAAGCATGTTTTCACCTACCCACCTGCTATTAGGTTGCCATTCTAGCACATGAACAAAATTAACATCCCTGAACTCCGACTACCCTGCCTTCCCTCCGTCTCTTCTCCACACAGTCAGGCCCTATCATTTTTCTTCCCCTTCTCTGCTTATGGTCCCCCATCCTTTTACTAGTCTTCAAGAGTGTAGGCCTTATTCATGCTTTCCACCAAACCCCTTTAAGTAAAGGCTCTGCTGCTGGGGTGATGGCTCTCATAGGTGAAAAAGGTCCAAATTCTTCACCAATCCTATCAATACAATTCTGTAACAACTGGGGGGAAAAACAACTTACAGTTTTCTTCAACATTTTGACAGCATAAGGCTTCTGGGTTCCTTTCTGCCTGCATCGGTAGACGATGGATGTAGCACCACTAAATGAAAATGAAAGACAGTGTTATTATTGAAGTCTATTGAATACACTGAATACATCTTGTCTATTTAGACAAATACTATGCGAGTTCTTATTTCCAGCAGAAGATGTCTAGTAATTTGCAGAGCAAAGAGCTAAAATATTCTCTACTGTAGAAAATGGCAAAAAGGCTCTGCTGCTAGGGTGATGGCTCTCAGAGGCGAAAAACGTCCACATTCATAATTCCTACAGTGCAGAGACTTTCTTCCTTACTATATAAAGAACATGATCGAGCCCAACAACTTATAGCTAAACTAGAATATACATTTGAGAAAGGCAGGTCAGTTCAGACAAGGTTTAAAACAGGTAATTGCTTCGCAGCTTACATTAGTCATATCATTGACTCTTGTGAAGTTTGCCCATTTCTAGACACTCTGTACAATGGCAGTACTGTATTTCTTTAGGGTGTTAAAATGATTTTTTTACAAATTGTAACAACATATTGATAAATACGTAGGAGTATTCTAACCTCCAGAGAATTTCAGAATCATTAAATATATGTAACCAGAACACTTCTCATTAGCCAATATAAAGAACTCTCAAATGATTCCATTTAACAAGACAGAAAAAATGCTGAGTTAACTCAAACCCTTTAAGCAAAAAGTATTAGTCCCTACGGACATGTTACTATAATATATATATTTTCAGTATTTTACTAAAGAAGTGCTATAGGAAAGTCACTGTATCAATGCAAATCATCATTATATAGTCATTTATATATTTAAAGTGCTATATAAACATTACACTAATTAATCTTCATATTCCCCTGTGAAATAGATAATTAACTATCTAGAATGGATAATGTAAACAATATCAAGTGTCATCTGATTCAGGCTGGAAAAGAGGAAACATATTTCTGGAAAAGGTTCAGTGATAATATGCTTGCATATGTATTCATGGCTGAAAGTACGGTTTCTGTCAGGCAGCAAAGGTGCCTTCTAGTTAATATTTTAACCCGCTCCTTCAGAAACAAGTGGCAAACTATATGAAGAAGAGAATCCTCAAAACACTCGACTAATGGTGGGGCACTCATACAACAATTGTTACGAGAACAGAAACCCATTTCTTTCCAACCCAGTCATTGTGATGGGAATGGCCTTTCCTTTTATGTTGGTTTGTTTTAAATTAAAAGCCCCAACTCTGGAGTTAGTCTTTCTCCTGGATCTGGGACCATGCAGAATGGAGACAGATGCTTAGAAAAGAGGAAATGACATAATGTTGAAGCTGGATGCCCATTTTTATGAATTCTCTAGTGTTCTACACAGCTTTGCAACATGCTCACAAGAAGTACATCTTGCTTTCTTTATTTTGGATTTCTGCAGCAGCCTGCTTGTGAATAAATTAACCTACTGCTTGACCAGCACAGAGAGCTTTCCTGGACCTGCATAGTTTGGAAGGTCTTCAAAATATTTTTCAGATTAGACCTCAGTCAACAGAAAATAGTGGAAAACCTGGGTTCTGAGAAGCTCATGTAAGCCAGGAAAACTTAGGGCATTTGTAATCCTTAAAAGTTGTGAAAAATGCAAAATGAGGGCAGGTTTGAAAGTAAGGGGTCTTTTATAAAAATAAAAGAGATTTTCATGAGCATGCCAGGTTTGGAATAGTTCACAACCTTCGTTCTCTCACCTTGGAGTATTAAAGTCTAACTGAACTCCAACCACAAATGATTCAAAGTTGTTTGGAACCATATAAAGAGGAAGTATAAGAGGAAATGGAATTAGTTTGCCATAATAAAAGAGTATGAATCTCTACTCTGGAAAATAATGGAATTTTCTTTTACTGCTCCTGGAAATCAGGTTAGTGATTGAGTGAGATTTATTTTAAAAAGCCCACATACATGTTGCAAAACTATGTGTTTTTTTTAAACTTCATCTGCTACACAGAAGGATGCCTGCAGCAACATCCAACATCTTTCTGAAGTTGCAAAAAAAAGTCTATGAAATACTATAAATCTCATCTAATGGTGCTTCAGTATGAATGACTGTGACCCTAATAGCATCCCAATGCAAGATGGCCAAGAGCTCTTTGGTACCTAGTGGTTACTTTCAGCTTCCTGACCAGTTCAGCGTACCCAAGTTCATGTCAGACAGTATCTGATGTATGTCATGCATAGCATCATTGGAAGACTAACACGACACTGATCATTAATATTCTTGAGTGGTGTGCATATGGTAAATGCCCAGAGGACAACAGAAACATGAAGGGATCATGGAACTAAAATGTATTGACTGGACAAGACTGGGGCATGGGTTAAGAGCCCCCCCCCCAAAAAAAAAACCCCAAAAAATCCAGAAGCTGGTACCTTCGGCTGGCTGCCGTCAGAGTTGCTTACCAATCACAGGACAAATGTCCATTCATTTGCATAGAAGAGGGCAGGAAAAAGTAAACTAGCAAACACCTACAGAGAAGGAAACAAGCATGGAACCTCCTTCACCACCACATTCCATGCCTCCTTCCTTACAGCTTGAATTGATTTGATTTTAGGAGGCATCCTTCAGAAGACTCCATTCACTGGACTATAAAAGTTCACTGGGCAATAAAAGAGAGGGGCAAAAAACCCCAAGTAACTTTTCAACTAAAACAACGAAGACACTATCTTTGGCAAGCGATCTCTATCAGAGGGGAGGTCAGACATTTTGCAGGAAGAAGTGAGTGGTAAGAATCTAAGCTGATACTTCAGACAATAGTTTGTTTCCATTGTAGCATTAGGAAATATATTTTTTCTTTTGTTTGTTTGTAACCCTTTCTAGCTGTACTCCTTGTACTTGGCAACACTTAAAATCTCATCTTCTT
Organism: Pelochelys cantorii; assembly: GCA_032595735.1. NCBI lineage: Eukaryota > Metazoa > Chordata > Testudines > Trionychidae > Pelochelys > Pelochelys cantorii. Next base: position 70,103,657 of record CM064330.1, on the reverse strand, counting down.
TGGTTAATCATCTTGTTTGACTTTTAATCTACACAAGCCTGGTGCTGTACTTGAACTGAAGCAATTGGTACCTCCAGGTCAAGTGAGAAACTGTCTTTTGTCTCTTCTGAGCTGCCAGTGAGCCTTTTCTCTCCTGTTAATGGCCCAGGAAAGGGCTGAACCTTGCAGAGCACACAGTTTCGTGCAATTTAGGATAGGGTGTTTCAGTCACTTGGATGGTAGTCAAACAGCAGTACCCGTTCCAGGGACAAGTATCTTATTTATCACCACTACAGAATATTCCACACCCCAGTGTCAAAGAAATCTAATAAAAAGTAAGTACTGGCACTGCAAATACACACCCATCTGGCTGATAACCAAGGCCGATGGATACCAGAGTGTGGCTGGGGCGTAACAACCTGGCTGCTGGAATCAAGGATCTGAGCCACAGCTGTTTAATACAGAGACTGTGTGCACTTGTCTGCTGGCTGTCAGTGCACAGGCTGTGAGCCACAGCAGCAGAGCTTGCAAAGCACCAGGGTTACAGGGAAGGTGGTGACAATCCCTTGCTGTCTGGATTGCTCCCCAGAATATGACAATGACATCTAAACATAAAAGTGCTTACAAAAAAAAGTGCTTCCATACAATGAGTTAATTGCACTAAAATTAAGGGCAACTTGTGGGATGCACTATTACTCATTGTGAATGTGGAAAAGCAGCTAGGAAAAGGGGGCTGTATTCTACAATGGAGCTATAATTTCGTTGCAATTGTAATGACTTTCGCAAGTGAGAAAATGTAATATTCAGTTGTCAATCTCAATGATTTTGCTGTTTTTATTCTTTAAGCTTTCACACAAACTTTAAAAGTGCAATCAGAGGGAAAAATCAGATGACATACTTGGCACATACGTGGTATAATATTTTGCAACTTAATTTGAAATAGCTCTTAAAACAATCAAACACAGGAATAAAGGCTCTTTTCCATCAGATGCTCTGTGTATACATCTTGGATTTCGTTGAATATTTTTAGTCATATGTTGTGTGTTGATCGTAGGGATTTTTCAGCTATGTATTTGAGTCTTTTGAAATGGCTGAAATGTAAACCGTGTGGAATAGCAGAAATGATCATTTGCACACTTTTTTTTTTTTAATACACACAACATATGTAGAATTGGATGATGTAATTAAAGACTGTATCATTGTGTTTTTATAGTACCAAGCACAATGGAGTCTGGTCCATCATTTGGACTTCTGGGTGCTACAGGATTACAAGTAAGTAACAATATGCACGCACACAAGGGAAATGAATTAAGGGTTGATTGCCAGCCACCATTTTGGCAGATGTTTAGAAACTGACTCAGGGAACTCCAGAGCTAAAAGCATAAATGTCCAAGCTTGAGCCAGGTTTCGCAGCTGGAGTCTGTAACAGATATGCATTCTCTGTGGGTTTGGTATGGAGGGAGACATACACCACACACTGACCAGTGTGCAGCAACTGCACAACCACTTTAATTTCAGCATTTCCTAAACTTTGAGAATTCCATTTTGCAATCCCAGTGTCCTTTTATATGTAAATAATATATAGCACATATCTATTCTTGGAGGTTTTATTAACATTTGTTGTTATGGGCAAAACTGCTGATTTTACTTTAGAATAAATGTAAAGGAGTGATTGAAACTGTAGCTCTCTCCAAACACGGGTATTTGTCTCCACTGAAAGACTCAATTTTCACTGGAATAACTGACATCATGAATCGAGCAAACTGCTTGGACAAAAAAGGGGCATGACTATTATGTGAGAGGTGTTGATTAATCAGTGTCACACTTCACCTTTCTCAGCAACTCTAGGAGCACCACTCAGTACAGTAACATCACTAACATATACTCTCCTCTGTACACTTCAACTTTGTATACGCATTTGATTCCATAAACACCAATATCCAACAAACAAATTTTTAATAAGATAAGAATGGAGAGATGATTTCTAGTGGGAGTTGGAACAGGATGAACAGTCTATGAAGTACAGTGAGTTAAAGGAAGGCTCTTCTAGACAACGGGTACTGCAAAAGAGAAGGCTTTTACACAAAGAGTGGTGAGATTATATAGGACAGCATGGAGGGCAGCTCTAGACAAGGAAAGGGAAAAAGAGTAAAGAGCATTGAAGAGCTTTTAAATGATGGGGGAGTTGGGGAGGAATAGACTTGATCCTGAAATGAGTACGTAGACAACAAAAAAGGAATATAAAATCAATGACATCTGTAAAATATTTTTAATATTAATTTGTAAGGTGTTCAGACACCATAAATGATATGTACCACAACACTCGGCAAGATAAATTAGCTACCTATATCCAAGATAAAATAGGGACAGTTAGATCAAACAGAGTTGCCTGACCAACAGCTGATGTGGTTCTAAACGTTTACATGCTTAAGGTGACAATGCAGTAGCATTCTGTTTACACTGGAGATTCAAAACTTGGGAAAGCTACTGGACTAGTTGACAGGCAATTCCACATTCCTCCTTTGAGGGGCTCTTGTGCATCTCAAAGGAGGAATGCAGAATTCCGGGTTCCACAAGGGCGCCTTCCGCTTTGAAATGCACAAGAGCCCATTTCAAAGCGGAAGTGCCCATGTGTATCCCAACTCAACGGGACTTCCCACTGGCCCCAGGCTGCACGCAGGCGTGCCAGCTTTGAAACGTACAAGAGTCCCCAACAGGGGCTCTTGTGCATTTCAAAGCGGAAGCACCCACATGGAGCCTGGGGTCAGCAGGGGACTCAGAGTCCCCCACTGACCCCAGGCTCCATGCAGTGCTGCCGCTTTGAAATGCCACACAGAGCCGGGGTCAGCTCAGGACTCCCAAGCTGACCCCGGGCTCTGCATGGCATTTCCAAGGAACTTGGGATCAGCTGGTGATTCCCCAGCTGATTCCGGTTTCCACGGAAATGCGCATGGAGCCTGGGGTCAGCTAGGGAGTCCCAGATGACCCCAGGCTCCACGTGGTGCTGCCACTTTGAAACACCGCGGTGGCGTTTCAAAGGGGCAGCACCGCACAGAGCCCAGGTGTGGCGTAGTGGGGGTGCTGTCTGCTCTGTGACCCAGGGTCCACCTGCACTGTGATGGGAGATTCTCACTGACTCTCCCAAACGTGTATTAACCCAGACACCCAGGCTCAGCCTCCCAGGGAGGGAGACAAAGGAAGGAGGGCGGAGACCAACACCTGGCTGGGGGGCAGGGCTGGAAGAGAGTTTTTTAGTTTCTGTCTGGAGTCATGGAGGAAGCAGCCTAAGCAAGGGGACTGGGATTTAAGGGCCCAGTCTCCCCCATCTCAAGGGGGGCTGAGGCATCACAGGCCTAGCCCTGTAACCGGATAACATCTATGCTGTATCCTGGAAAAGCAATAAACTGCTATTCTACTGGCTGGTGGAGTCTGTTCATGCCACTACGGGGGTGCAGGAGGCGGTGGAACCCCGACACGACGTCACACCAGGATCAGCTGTGCAGCACTGCCCCTTTGAAATGCCGCCACGCTGCACAGAGCTGCCGCTTTGAAGTACTCCCTCTTTGCCCCCCTTTGCTGCCTCTATCTGAAAGAGGCAGCAAAAGGGAGGTGAAAGCAACTAGTCCTTAACATCCTTACTACAGAGAAGGGAATGAGTACACAAGGAAATTAGAGAGACAAGGTGGGTGAGGTTCTCTCATTAAAACAATTTCTGTCACAGAGAGACAAGCTTTCAAACTTATTGAGAGTTCCTTCAGGTGTGGGAAAGATACTCAGTTTCACATAAGTAGTTTGCACATATTCTTACCTGTTCAATCTTGTATTTAGATGTGACACTGAGTTTGTTTTCCAAACTCTCTCTCACCAACAGAAACTGAACCAATCAAAAGTGATTACCTGACCCACCTTGGCTATGTCTACGCTACAAGGTTCTTCCGCAAGAATGGACATTTTTGCATGAAAACCGATGGAGCATCCACACCTCAAGCACGTTTTTGAGAAAAAAAACCAAAAACAGTAAATCAACAGGACAGAGGGCTTTTGCCAACAGAGTTATTACTCTCCCCACAAGGAATAACTCCTTTTTGCACTACAGCTCTTGCGCAAAAAGGCACATGTAGACACTCCGCAGGGGTTTTTTTGTGCAAAAAGAGCCTATCAGAAAAATCACAGGTGCTCTGATGGCCATTCTGTGAATGGCCATCAGAGCTTTCTTGTGGAAGAGTGTCCATGCAGTGTGGACGCTCTCTTGCACAAAAGCACATCGCTTTTGCAATGCGCTTTTGAGGTGTGAACGCACTTTTGTGCAAGAAGTTTTTGCGGAAGATCTCTTCCACAAAAAGCTTCTTGTGCAAAAACCCTGCAGCGTAGACAAAGCCCTTGTGTCTCCAATATTTATGGCAACACCACAGAATATTCAAGGAAATGCAAGCCAAGGATTAGAATTTCCAACACTGGCAGAGAAGAGAGCGTGGCATTCCTCAGAACTTTGAAGGAGATGGTGGTGATAAGTATAACTTGTGGACACAAAAAGTGAAGGACAAAAAGAAGAGTTCAGAGTTAAGCATGAAGCCACTCTTGCACAAGGTGGAGGCAAACGAAAGGTCTGAGGCACAGAGACACGTATGGAGCTGCATTTGAGAATGCTGCTCTTTAAGAAGCATTTCTGCCTTGGAGACTTCTAGCTGAGAAAGGTAAAAAGCAATCATATATTTGCTTGAACAGGGTGGAGATATACCTCCTGTTAGAACAAAAGACAGAACTATGTAGCACTTTAAAGACTAACAAGATGGTTTATAGGTGATGAGCTTTCGTGGGCCAGACCCACTTCCTCAGATCAATATGTGGAAGAAAATCGGCACAACCGTATATACCAATGTGATACAATCAAAAAAATGAAGGCATGTGAAATTGACAAATCAAATTTTAGAAGAGAGTGGGGGTGAGAGGGGAAGGTTAGTTTCTGTGAGGTAATGACATAGGGGTGATAATAGGGGAAGCTATCTTTGTAATGGGTGAGATAATTAGAGTCTTTGTTTAAACCCATACATAAAGTGTCAAATTTAAGCATGAATGACAATTCTGAAGCTTCACGTTGACGTCTGGAGATAAAGTCTCTTTGAAGCAGTATGCATGTTTTAAGGTCACTGAGGGAATGATCAGTCTGGCTGAAATGGCAAGCAACAGCTTTCTCTCTGTGAGAGAGTCTTATGTCTCTTTGGTGTGCATTGATTCTTTGGCGAAGTGTCTGAGACGTCTGTCCAATGTACATAGGAGACGGACACTTTAGGCACATGATGGCATAAATTATATTTCTGGATGAACAGGAATATATGTGTTCTTGATCTTGTAACTGGCATGGTTAGGTCCAACAATGGTGTCAGCAGAGTAAATATGTGGACAAAGCTGGCACCGGGGTTTGTTGCAAGGGAAAGTTCCAGGGTTGGTATTAGTGTGATATGTCCTGTGGTTGTTGGTAAGAATTATCCTGAGGTTAGGTGGTTGTCTATAGGAGACTATGGGTCTGTCTCCCAGAGCCTCTCGGAGAGTAGTATCCTGTTCCAGTATAGGTTGTAGTTTATTGATAATGCGTTGGACGGGTTGAAGTTGGGGGCTATAGGTGACGACAAGGGGTGTTCTATTGTTGGTTTTCCTGGGTCTGTCTTGAAGTAGATGGTTTCTGGGTATTCGTCTGGCTCTTTCAATTTGCTTTTTTATTTCTCCGGGTGGGTAACTGAGGTTTAAAAATGCTTGGTAGAGATCCTGAAGTTTCTGGTCTCTGTCAGTGGGATTAGAGCAGATGCGGTTGTATCTAAGGGCTTGGCTATAGACGGTGGATCGTATGGTATGTTCTGGATGGGAGCTGGAGGCATGTAGGTAACTGTAGGAGTCAGTGGGTTTTCTGTAGAGAGTGGTGTCTCTATCTCCAGACTTCAACGTAAAGCTTCAGAATTGTCATTCATGCTTAAATTTGACACTTTATGGGTTTAAACAAAGACTCTAATTATCTCACCCATTACAAAGATAGCTTCCCCTATTATCACCCCTATGTCATTACCTCACAGAAACTAACCTTCCCCCCTCACCCCCCCTCTCTTCTAAAATTTGATTTGTCAATTTCACATGCGTTCATTTTTTTGATTGTATCACATTGGTATATACGGTCGTGCCAATTTTCTTCCACAAATTGATCTGAGGAAGTGGGTCTGGCCCACGAAAGCTCATCACCTATAAACCATCTTGTTAGCCTTTAAAGAGCTACATAGTCCTGTCTTTTGTTTCAGCTAGACCAGACTAACACGGCTGCATCTCTATCACCTCCTGTTAAGATTCATTTAAGGAAGCCAACACCAGCATGTTCACTAGGAAAAATTACTTTATTTCACAGACTAAGACAGAATCTGCAAGTAGTACTCCCCCCAGGTTTAGAACACATTTCACACCAGCTGAACACAAATGCACCTCTCCATATCATCTAGGATGATCAGGTGTCTGTTTTTTGTCTGGAACACCCAGTCAAAAAGGGGATCCTGGCAGCTCCATTGACAGGGCTGTTGATACTCCAGTTGGCAGTGCTGCGCTGCAGAGCAAGCAGGCTACTTGCTAAGCTATGCACCATGTGGCTCCTGTGTGCATGGGCAGCTAGGGGACTCCACATGCTGCCCCCACCACACGTGAAGGATTTTTCCTCAGTATACCAGGGATAATACAAAAAATAAAAATACCATAAAAACTTCTGAATTTCTGCAAATGACTAGAGAATCATGAGGAGATTCTAGGAACTAAACCTTTGTGGAGAGACAAGCTTGAATGCCCACATTTTATATATTCTAGATCAGCGGTCCCCAACGCGGTGCCCGCGGGCGCCATGGTGCCCACCGGGCCATTTCTCTGCGCCCGCTGAGTGAACGGGGCTGGCTCCACCCCCGGGCGCACGGCGCATGAGCACTGCTGGCCCCTGGGCGCACGGCGTATGGGCAGTGTTGGCCCTGAGCGCACAGCACATGGGCGGCCCCGCCCCCGGGTGTTCAGCATTTGGGTGGCTCTGCCCCCGGCTGCATGGTGCAAGGGCGGTGCCGGCCCTGGCTACGGGCGTGCGGCAGAGGAGCAGCGCCGGCCCCGGGCGCACAGCACATGGGCAGTGCCAGCCCCGAGCGCACGGCATTTGGGCGGCCCCACCCCCGGGTGCATGGCGCAAGGGCTGTGCCAGCCCCAGGCGTGCGGCATATGGGCGGTGCCGGCGCCTGGGCGTGTGGCACAGGGGTGGCACCGGCCCTGGGTGCACAGCACAGGGGTGGCGCTGGGCATGCAGCACACGGGCGGTGGCGGCCCCGCCCCCGGGCGTGTGGCGCATGGGCTGTTCCAGCCCCGGCGCACGGCATACGGGCAGCCCCACCCCTGGGCGTGTGGCACAGGAGTGGCGCCGGTGCCGACCCCCGGGAGTGCGGCGCATGGGTGGCACCAGCACGGGGCGCGTGCCATACGGGTGGCCCTACCCCCAGGCACATGCACAGTCCCGCCCCCGGGTGCATGTGTGGCCCCGCCCCCAGGTGCCCGGCATGTGAGTAGCCCCACCCCCGGGCGCCCAGCAGCCCCAAAACGTTGGGGACCACTGTTCTAGATGTATTTTGGAGCAAGAAGGTGATGGAAGAATGTTCCTGGTGCATAAGGAAAAAAGCCCAATTCTGTTATGTTTTAGAGTTTTGTCTAGCTTGATTTTGACAAGAAAGAAAAATCAATATCCTTTTAGATTTTGAATCTATGACTTTTAGCTTCCACATTGATTTTCTACCATCTGATTTGACAGTCCAATTTAAAAGTCTATCCTCATCTGGCATGGCCTGCAAAGACAATACCATAGCACGACACGGAATTTTAGATGTTCAGATATTTCAGTGCACTGTGGCCAAAGAAAACTATCTTCCTCAAGAGCAGGAGAACAAAAATCAAAGCAGTTTGTTAGTCCTGCTATCTTTGCTACATTTCAGCCAGCTAGCTTTCATCAATACACTTCAAAAAAACCTCAGATACATACATCAATATTAATTGTTAACTCGAATATTCTAGTGTTTATCTGTCTCTTTAAATTCTTTGCTTCCTAGATACCGATTTACAAAATTATAGTTTCTTAAAGCTGGGCATGGTTGGTAGAATGTTAAAATCCAGATGAGGCCCTTCTCCTGGAGGTGGGTACTGGCAATTCCAGAAGGCAGTCCACCTGCCTAATAAGTCCAGGACTGGGTTAGCATTGCTAGGAACTTAAAGAGACCAGCTGATTGTATGTCTTATTAGACTCTTGACATTCTACAAAGCGTACGGAAAAGCTTCTTCTGAGTTGAGAACTGCAGGAGGCACATGCTGATTGGTGTGTTCATAAAACCAGAGAAGTAACATTCTAGAAACACTATTTCTCATTATTGGCCACTAAATGTCTTCATATCTTGTAAAGACTCACCCACTTGGGAGGTAAAATGCCCCCCTCCTTTTGACAGCTGCATTTACAGTTACATAATTTATCTTCCGTGAGTACTCCCAAGGGGTCTCTTAACATAGCACTTATGAGCACCAGATGCACAGGACAAGACACACAACACACAGCTTTCATATTGGAAAAAGGATGTTGACAGATTGTTCTCTATTTTGGAGATTGGAGGGGGTGGTGTTTCAGAGATTGCAAATTCTTCACCAAGAGGTCTGATTTCAGTTGGTGAGAGTATTTCAGTTACTGGCAAAAAACAAGCTGACCCACTTTTACTTTTAGTAAAACACTGCTCGTGTAGTCATCTAAGAAAAGGGAGGTAGAATTTGGACTCCAGTGTATTTCTGATTTTGCTATTTGACAACAGTACATGCTGCTACTTTGATACCATTCCACATACCGAAAGTTAACTTCTGAGCAACGCTCAAAGGGAGACTGTGACAATGCAGATATGAGCTGGAAAGCAGAGCAGTGGAGTTATATAGGTTGGTATGGGCAAGTCCTGCAGTACAAAACTATTCAATAACTTCTCTCTTCTTTTTGCCTTATCTCCTTTCAAATATCGGACCAGGAAGTTATTTTTATGTACATTATTCCTAAAACAAGTAGTGTGCTTCTCCATCGTGATTTTTTTTTTTTTACTTGAAAAAATAACTAACAGACTTAAGGCAAACAGCTTGTGTCAGTGTCAAACTGATTTTTTTTTAAATTCATAGAAGTGTAACATTGGAAGGGACTCAAAAGGTAATTTAGTCTGGTCCCCCCTGTGCACTCAAAGCAGGATTAAGTAATAACTACAGCATCCTCAAAAGGGGTTTATTTAACATGTTCTTAAATCTCTCCAGTGATGGAGATTCTACAACCTCCCTAGAAAATTAGTTCCAGTACTTAAGTACTCTGACATTTACGAAACTTCTCCCCTAATGGCCAACCTAAACCTCCCTTGCTGCAATTTAATTAAGCCCTTTTCTTGTCTTATTTTCAGTAGTTAAGGAAAAAAATACTTCACCTGTCTCCTTGTAACAATCATTTATGTAAGGATGTTAAAGAGCGGGTATTTGGCTAATTGTGTTGTCAATACAATTTGTATCGATGACACGATTAGTCAATAGGGGGCCACCTGCAGAGCTGCTTTGGGAAGCACTGCAGAGCCGCTCCAGCAGCAGCCCCTGCCCATGACCAGCCCCAAATGCCGCGAACAAGGGCTGCTTGGCAGCAGCAGCCCTGTCCATGGGGGGCCCCCACCTCAGTGCTGGGACCCCTACAGACAGGGGCTGCTGCCCAAGCAGCCTCTGCCACGATGAGCCATGGGCAGAGGCTGCTTTGCAACAACTTACTTCCCCTATCCTCCTCCCCTGCTGCCTCTGATAGAGGTGGGAGTGGGGAGTACTCCACTCAACTACCTGATAAGCTTATGCTTATTGGGTCATTGAGTAGTCAACTACTCACTTACATCCCCTCATTTATGTACTTGAAAAGTATAACACCTCCCTAAATCTTCTCTTCTGTAGACTAAACAAATCAATTTTTTTCATTATTTTCCCACAGGTCATGTCTTCTAGACCTTTAATAATTTTTGTTGCTCTCCTCTGGCCCTTCTCCAGTTTGTCTACTTCTTTCCTGAAATGGGACGACCAGAACTGGGCACGATATTCCAGTTGAAGCCTTATCAGCACAGAGCAGAGTGGAAGAATAACTTCTTGTGTCTTGCTTACAACACTCCACCTGATGCACCCCAGAATAATATTTTTTTTCAGTGTTACACTGTTGACTCATTTAGTTTGTATCCATTATAAATCCCAGTCTCTTTCCACAGCAGCCCTTCCTAGGCAGTCACTTGTGACAAGTGATATTGAGCAGTTCTAAGAGCTCAATAAAGTTGAAATTGGTTTTACTTTTTTTTAAACTAATACTCCCATTGACTTCAGTGAAGTAGGATTTCACCTCAGGATTATAAGCTTAGAAGTTTGTGACCCAGCATGGCTCAGGGTTTAAAGGATTTAATTGTGGTGTTTGATAGACCGTTAAAAAGTTCTTTACTTCTTTCTGGTCACTCATTTATTTTCTTTCTTAATCCAGTTTGTGATATGAATTTAGGGGCTATTCACTATGGCAGCACGGAAGGGGTTAGGAGAATGTTTACAATAACTGCACATGCAAACTGAACAAGAATGTTTTATATATTTTAAGTATTTCTGGTTAAATTTTCATGTAATCCACTTATAAACAATTGTGGTTTTGGACTGAACAATGTCAGCTGAAATCACAGGTTCATACAATATACTATCATTTCTGTCACATCTCATATTCTTGGAATAACAAAATAACTTAGACCAAGCCATTAAACCTTAATGATAACAAATAACTTGAAGACAGTCACTGCTACTATCAGCTGCAATTTTATTGTGATTACTATTTTCTACTCCCAAATGGCATAAAAAAAAGCATACAAAATGAGAGTTCAAGCACCTAACACACAACTGATATTATACAAATAAGAGACTGATACATTTTCACATAACTAAAGGCTTCAGTGATATTCACTCTTTGTTAAGATCAACAAACTAGATTACATCAGTAAGACTTGAAAAAAGCCAATTTTCTGTATTTAGGAACTGGCCCTCCTGTCACTGAGCCCTTCCTGGGTAGGGCCTAGTGCCTTCTGTAGAAAATGGGTCAAGTCTAATGAGGGAACTCATTTGGTGAGACACCTAAAGGTCAGGAATATAGGCTGGTGGCCAGGTTGCTACTAGACAAACACAGGCCTCTCAGCACATAACACTCGCCTCTTTGCAAGCACTGTAAAGATCTCTTTCCTACAACTTTGCCTGCGGTCACTTACTGCTAACTGAACACTTCCAGCTCCCACTAATCTCAATGTAAATTGTGTGTGCCTGGGACTTTGCAGAATGAAGCCCTTACTCACTACCATGGATAATTCTGTGGAATTAACATCTACGATTAACTTGAATTTCCAAAAGTTTGTTAAAGAGACACATAGCAGCGTATGCTATGTAGTTATAAATGTAGGCAAATTAACAATAAATATTCAAGAAAAAGATTCTTGATTTTATTGTCAATATACAAATTTTCTTTAAATATCCATAGAGAATCCTTCTAAAATTGCCTAAACCAGGAAATTACTAATCCATGGCTCTATAAAATGTATTAGACACAGATTGCAGTTTCCAACTATTATGATTTCCATTTTGAAAGGATTGATCTTTTGGCTAGTGGCAGTGCTGTGTAATCCAGGATAATGATTATACTCTAATACATTTGGATCAGTATTTCCAAGTATAAAGACTCCAATACAAAATTGTATTACAGTTTAAAGCTAAATTAATTCTCATGTTCTTCCCGAAGTGATGAAACTTCAGTTACTGCATACATTAATGTTCCCTTTGACTGGTATTTCCAGCCTCTCTCTAAATTGAGCATGATAAAATCAAATTTAAGCAGTGCAAAGTACATATTCCATCTAGGATTCATAGGAGGGCGGTAGCAGTATCATTTCATTTTAGATGTTTGAGTGTCAATTTTTCAGGAAGAGATTTGAACTAAAAGTGAAAAAATGTGGTCAATTGCTCACATTTTGGTGCATGCAGTTACAAAGCACAAGCCAAGTATATGCAGATGCAAATGGTTAGTTAGGTGTTTAAATGATTACTTGCATTTACAAATATTCATTTAATACCACAGTCACAGAAAGAACATGTTTTACTCTGCAAATATAGGCCTGCAAACGCATGCAAACATCATCCCTTTCTGTTAAATTCTAGGACACAATATTTTTACAGCATCCTACATCCTAGTCAACTGTTCTATTTCCTTTTGTGTATTCAATTGTATCTGTTTCCTTTACTAAAAAACAGCACAGGCTGAAACTCTCTTAATCGGGATTCTCTGGTCCAGCAGAATCCATGGTCTGGCACAGATGTTGCAGGACCAGAGAGTCCTGGAGGAGGGCCAGCAGCCAGGATCCCCGTGGGGCCAGCAGGGCAGTGAGCTGCCTGCGACAAGCTGACAGGGGGGCCGGGCCACCCAGCGCATGGCAGGGGGGCTACCCAGCTGATTTGCAGGGAACCACGCAGTTGCGCAATGGGACCTGGAGCACCAGCGCAGCTACACAGCGGGGCCTGGAACCACAGCAATGATGTCTGGCTAGCGGGATCAGCAAGGCCAGCATGAGGTAGGGAGCGGGTCCAGAAATAACCTCCCCTGGTCCAGCAAAATCCCTCATCCAGGACCAGTCTGGTACCAAGGGTGCCATACCAGGGAGGTCCAACCTGTAATAATTAAAAAGAAAAGTAGTTCTTTTCCCCTGTTAACCCTGTAGAATGAACCCAGCTAAGGGAATGAGCCAGATGCTTTTACTTCTTGTGCATTATCAACAGATATTTTACTGAGGTTTGCATCTGTGCTAACCCACTGATTGGACAAAACACAGATTCCATGACAGCCCTTACCATAAACATTGGTGTAGCTGATATGCTCTCTCAGATATCAGTGGGCACCATACATTTCTAAATTGATTGGTCAGTCATGTTGTAGGTACCACAGGACTACTCAGCGTTTCTTAATGATTTTTTAAAAGTAATCCAGCTCCATCTACTGGATCCCATCTTGGCTCTGTATCCCACAAGAAAGCTCCTAATAATAGGGTGTCGATTTTTTCATCGACAAGAATACAATTTAAGCTTTTTCATGCCAAAGATCTGTTCTTGAGATCTCAGCTTGATCCACATTTTTCTATCAGTGCTCTAAAAAACAGGCCAGCATTTTCCAGACTGGGATTTCACTATCCTGATCTACCAGAGATTGAACTACAGTTGAATGGAAATTTCTTTTTGAGTATTTGTTACTGTGACCGGAACATTCTCCATTGTTTCACTATATGTTTGAAGATACTGTAATATACTGCATAAGTCCAGAAAACATTCTGGACTTGTAGATAAAATAATCAGTGTCACTACGTTCAAGAGTTTGATATAAAATGGCCTGTCTGATGTCATTAAAGACAAAGCATCCAAGCTCACTATTTTCTGCCTTCAAAGAGCAGGACAAAGTGAAGTGCATGTAAAAGGTCTTTGCGCATCTTGAAGAGAGGAAGTATTGCAATATTCATTATAATTTTTTAAAAAAATATAATCTTATTTTCCAATCATAGAATTTATTCACTCTCTTTCTTTGTAACTACAGCCATATAAACATGGTTCTTGCCTCCACGAACATGGATTTGCAACCTACCGCTTTTCTTATCTAACTGATAATAAACCTAAAGGAAATAACAAATATGGAAATGCACTATGGAAGCTACTGATTTTTTTTAATGCAAGTTCTTCAGGTTTGCTAATGATATTCCATAGCTGCTCTGGATTGTATGCATGTTCTATTTCTACTTACAAAAAACCAACTCTGCACACTACCAAACTTGGAAAATAGCTAGAAATTCTTATGACATAGTATTTTGTAGAGGACTGTGTCCTGTCTCAATAATAAAAGTGTGTAATTCTGACAAAAAATTAATGATCATGTCTAAATTCAGACTTGGTTCCATTAGCATATGCAATTTATAATACATGCATTATGTATATTCAAGGATCTGATGAGTGTTACATACAATACATTAGAAACAAGATGTTCAAGACCATGGGCATCCAGTATGCTAGGCAGAGGAAGGCTTTACATTCCCAAACTGCCAGGCATGGCCCCATCCACACTCGGCCCCCAGAATGCCTATAACAGAATTCAATAAAACAGAAGTATCTAATAGGAGCAGCTATTTTGCATAACATTTTTTCTGGAAAAACACAGAGCTGGCTGGCAACCCAAACTCAAGCACTGATGCACCTCAGTCCCTCCTAATCTCTGCCTGTGGCACATAAAAGTTATAGTCTTCTGTGGGCTGTAATATCTTGGTGTAATTTTGGTTGTTGGATTATTGTGCAGATGTTGGACGGTGTTAGTGGCCCGTGAGATGCAGGAATTCAGACTAGATGATGTAATGGTCATTTCTGGCCTTAAACTCTATGACTATGAGGTTTTACTGCTACCCCAAAGGCTAGGTATAGTGTTTGACTAGCTCTATGTGAAAAGAGCAGAAAGACTGGATACTGTAGGAAGACTAAAAGGAGGCACAATTAATGCAATAGCCTTTCCACTAAACAGATTTAAGTTAATATAGCAGATTGTCAAAAGTGAAGAGTGTTTGATATTCCTGTGCAGTTGTGAAATCAGACAATTACTACACCATTTGGTACAACTATCCATGTTAAAGGAAGAATCAGCACTGGAACAGCAGGATATTAAAAAGCCAAAAGTGAGATACACAGGAATAAGAAACACTTAATAGCACCTGCTTGTCTCAAGTTATTAGTTTTTCCTGTTCGTAAGCAATAAATTCACTCATTCTTTAAAGTTATAAAAAATACAAATGGTTACTTTCTTATTTTTATACACAGAGGTCTGACAGACATGTTGTCTGAGTTGCTTAGATGTTTTAGATTATGTATTTTAAAACACTAATTCTGTACATTTCTAGATATAAATAACTAAAAATAATTATTTACTCCCTTAGGGGGAAAAGGTCTGTTGCCTAACCAGTGTATTACCATCCTAAATTTGCTCCCAATATCTGAGGATTTTGCTCTGTGGCAGCCTGTAGTTAATTAACATGATCACTTCTTTCTAAAGTCTACATTTTTGGTAAATATTTCTGAAGCAGTCTAAGGGCAAAATTTGCCCTATGGGCAAAACTTCTATTGACTACAATGGAAGCCCTTACAGTACAGAATTGTGTTGTATTAATCAATGAAGATGGCTTATTAAAGTATAGCATATTAAGTTTGCTCCCTCTCCATTTCAAAAATATATATCCAAAGTGCATAGTTCACTTAATAGATAACTGCTCTTACATCAAAAGACATGACGTGAGTGGGAAACAGGGAAGGAAGCAATCCTGTAGTTCAGTCACAAACACTGATTTAAAACAATGGGGAGGGGGATTCTGTCCCCTAATTGTGGGACTCTCTCACACACACCAGCTAGCTTTGCTAGGTTTGAGTCCACTCTTGGGATTGTTTAGTGGTTTTGAGCCATAATTGCCCAAAGAATACAAGTTGTCACAATTATATGATGTAGCTGAATGACTGCCAGCAGCTAGAAACCCCCCTCCTTGTGACAAACATGATTTCTTGTGACAGCACAGCTTGTCTTAGACATGGGATATGATTAGCATGGGGAAGACTGACTTGAGAATGTTATTTCACTCTTTTACTCATCTCCTGTGGGAGACGAGGCTATACCAAGTTAAAAAAAAAATGTGACACACCACTATACGGTTTAAAGATAACATCCACAAAACTTCACTATTCAAAAAACAGCATGTTCTATATTTCTGTCGAGAACCACCAACTCCTGACATGGCCCTTTTAGTAGGTGGAATGACCTGGCCATATGGAGAAATTTAAATTCTGATCTTGAAGGAAGATATATTGACCATGCAATGCTACAGAGCAAAAAGAGGAGGAATCAAAACACTCTAAGGAGCCCTGCACCTGGCACCCCACCCCCTCCCACACCTCTATTCCCTGCCCCAGGTCATCACCCAAATCCTCTGCACCCCCCCCAACCCTGCACCCCAATCCTCTGTCCCAAGTCATAACCCAAACCCTCTCTGCACCCCCTTCTGCACCCCTCCCCCAGATAAGAATTCTCTCCTGCACCCATACTCCCTCCTGAACCCTGCACCCCAATCCTCTGCTCCAAGTCACAACCCTTCCTTCATCCAAATTCCCTCTCTGACCCCACACCCTCTCCTGCATCCTAATTCCCTACCCCAAGTTCCCTTCTGCACCCACCCTCCGTACCAGACCCCGAACCCCCTCCACAGAAAGAATGCAGTCCTTGACCACTTACCAAAATCTTGGTGTGTCACCCCTCCTCCCCCCATCAAAAATTATTGCCCACCCCTGGGTTATAAGGAACAGCCAGCATGGATCTGTCAAGAATAAATCATGTTAAACCAATTTAATTGCCTTCTTTGACACAGTTACTGGCCTAGTGGATAAGGCAAAAGCACTAGATGTGATATACTTTGGACTGTAGCAAGGCTTTGACATAGACCCACATCATTCTCGTAAGAAAATGAGGGAAACTTGATCTAGATGAAATTACTGTAGAGTGTGCAAAATGGCTGAAAGAACATGCTCAGAGCACAGTTGTCAATGCTTCTCTGTCGAACTGGAAAGGCATATCTAGTGGAGCCAGTCCTGGGTCCAGTATTATTCAATTGTTATCCAAGTCATTAATAAAATTGAGAGGAGAGTAGGCAAGTCTGTAGATGACATCAATGTAAGAAGGGTTGCAAATACTTTTAAGGACAATATTAGAATAAAAAAGAATCCTGACAACTCAGAGAATTGGTCTAAAATCAACAAGAGGAAATTCAATAAAGACAAATGTAAAATACTCTACTTAGGAAGAACAAAAATAAAACTACAAAATGGGGCATAATTGGCTATGCAGCAGTATGACTTAAAAGGATCTGGGGGTTATACTGGATCACAAACTGAAGACAAGTTAACAATTTGATGTGATTACGACAAAGGCTAATGTAATTCTGGGGTGAATTAACAGGAATTTCATGTGTCAGATACAGGAGGTGGTGGTCCTTCTCTATTTGCCAATGGTGAGGCCTCAGAGCAGTGTGTTGAGTTCTGGTACCACCTTTAGGAAAGGTGTGGAGAAAAAGGAGAGATCCAAAAATGGTAAAAGCTTCAGAAAACCTGAAGGCTAAAAAACCAACATGTTCAGTTTTGAGAAAAGAAAACTGAGGGGCAAATCAGGTAACAGCCCTTGACATATTTGAAGACTGCTATATAGAGCGCAGTGATCGATTGTTTTCCATGTCCACTAAAGATAGCACAAGCAGTAATGAGCTTAATCTGAAGCAAGGGATATTTAGGGTAGATATTAGGGGGAAAAAAAACACTTTCTAACCATAAGGATAATTACATTCTGAAGCAAGCTTCCAAGGGAGACTGTGGAATCTCCATAAGTGGAAGTTTTTCAAAACAGGTTGGACAAACACTTGTATCAGGGATGGTCTAGGTTACTTGGTCCTGCCTCAGCACATCAGGCTGGACTCAATGATCTCTTGAGGTCCCTTCCAGCCTGACATTTCTGTGACTCTTAACTCACATCTGATGTGGTCACTATAATTTACAATGCATCAGCAGACTGAAATTGGCTACACAAACACACATTCTACAGATGACTGCTGGAGAACGGAGAAGTGGGGGTTGAGAACTTGATATTTTAAAATATATTTTCTATGAATTACTAAAAGGTGTAACATTATTTCCCACCATTTACAGAGTACTACTCTCCTCCATTCCCTTCCTCTCCCAAGCACTGTCTTCACATCTAACAAAAGGGTGTTCTGTTATGAGCACTTGCGTACTTTTATTTTAAAATAAAGCAACATCTTCCTGCTGTCACCTCCATTTAAACATTTAATTCAGTCAGCTTCTAAGATCCTCCTTGTGTGGACCTCAGAGCCCAGTGGGACTTAGTGTAAGATGATCAAAGGCCTGGCTCCAAATTATGAAGTGACCGTTTGTGGGTGAGGGTCTCTTTTTCCATATAGTTGCAGTTCATGCATAATTCAGCAGCAATCAATAATTCCTAAGCACGTAATATCAAAGAGCTGTAGCAAGTTAAGGTCTGTGATAATAATCAGTGAACTTTCCTTAGAGTGCATTCTATAACCAGTTGGTTTTTCTTCTGTTCCCGTCAGAAGTAAAGCTCAATTAATGGCCTATTCCTACCATTTTAAAGCAAGTCTTCATTTGCTTTTTGAGCAGTATTTGAAATGCAAATAATTCCCTTATACTGAAGAAAAAGAATACAGAGAAATGCATCAGAAGGAATCCATTGAAAAGAAATCCCCAGGCAGGCAGACTACATTCTGCTGTTTGGCACTAAGCCACCACATTTTTAGTAAACAATAAATGGAGGCTGGATGCGAGTTGCATGATACCAGTAAGCCCCAAAACAAGAGCCAAAACCTAAGCATTTCTAGTGATCAGATATTTTATGCATCAATGCTTTACATGTGATATATTTATATTAATATAATACATAAAACACCAAGAATTGGATAAATTTCAGTCACAGTGGTCTGGTTAAGGAGAATTATTTCAGTTATTGTTGCCAGGAATTGCACATGAAATAAGCTGACAGATGTGCTACATTTTTTCACTTTTGTTTTTATCGAGGGGACAGCAGCATAGTGAATTTGTACCACCACTTATTTTAAAAAATGAGCTACCACCTGACGATCACTCAGCAGAGGTGCCCAGTTATACAGGTTATCATCACCTTAATGGTTACGCATTGAACTTTTGTAATATAAAGTTTAAAAAGTGACTAAAAGGAACAGAGATCTTCTGATTTTACATATTCCACAGCAGATTGTTCTCTTGCCATCTTCAGCCAGAGGTTCCCTTTCCCCCTCCTGGTTGCTTCTTCAGCTCTGTAAGGATAGTACTTTCCCTCTTTTCTTCTAACATCTTCTGCAAGGCCAACCTATGGCCCTACTAGCAAGATGTGAAGGCACATTAATATCTATTTCCCTCTATGATGTCTCTTAACCCTCCCCTAAAGCAGCATACAGAAGTCCAGGGAATCACATACTTAGAATTTGATCCTGCACTGACTGACTTCAGTAGTGTAGGATCAGGCCTTCAGTTCCTCCACTGTAGTAAATGTAAAGTGCACAATAGGTGCCCAGTTTACAGCAACTCCATCCAAAGATGAAAAGCATTAGCTTTGCTGGAGAAAGCCCTTCTTTCTACTGTGGCAATGGGAGACTGATTATTAAGCTGAGAGGTAAGGTATTGTAATTTAGGAGGGTTCACCCATTAGTCTCACAGCTGAACACAGGCTGGCAGCTCATTTTTAAAAAGAAGGAAAAAGCTCAATAAATTGACTAGAAAACTTCATCAAACCTGAGTAGCAAACAAGATCTAAAAGGATACAGTAATGAAACTATTATAAACCTAAAGTAGGGTTGCCAGATGGTATCCCAAAAAATACCCAACACATGGGCTAAATATTTGTCGAGCAAAAACAAACAAACAAACAAACCACCACACCGAACACACATCCTATGTTTAATACTTAACTTTATTATAAACAGTCTACATCCTACATCATATATTTTCATTAGATTGTGCAGCTTTTATCAATTTCTTATTTCTTCTTTGACTTCCAGACAAATAAAAGTATATTAAAAAACCCACAAACTTCACTTCTTACTGAATCAGCACTCCATCTATTCCGTTCATCAGTCCATAGATTACCCATGACACTAAAAATCCTTTCCACACCGGCATTTGACACAGGAATCGAAACAGAATATTGACCCAGTTTTAACAAATTTGGAGCAGCAGGTTCTTTGCTGAAAAAATATTTCCACTTATCAAGAGATGTTGTGCCCTCAAGAGAAGTGAATATCATGTCCAAGGCACCAAGTTCCTCAAAGAGAATTTGGAGGGAGCTCTTTTTTCCAGGGTGACAACATCCAGATTTGAATTACTTCATCAAAAGAAGGAGATTTCTCACAATTAGCCAAACTCAAAGCAATCAGAGCACGATATGGTGAATTTTCAAAAGGAAATCACTTCTCCAGATATTTTAGGGCTCTTGTGTACGCATTCAGTGCTTCAGAGCTAAATTTATTGACTACATGAACTGGTAAATAGTCTTTCCTCAATACAAATGTAACTTTCATACCGAAAAACGTATCTTTTTTTTTTTCCAAGAAATTTCGGAACTTTTCCATGATCAAATAAAGGTCACAAGAAAGTGTTGATCTGTTTTCCAGTTTGAGCAATGTATCATGGAAATGTGACACGAAAAGTGAGTGAAATAAAGATACAGCTCAGAAAAAGT
Organism: Pelochelys cantorii; assembly: GCA_032595735.1. Taxonomy (NCBI): domain Eukaryota; kingdom Metazoa; phylum Chordata; order Testudines; family Trionychidae; genus Pelochelys; species Pelochelys cantorii. The sequence continues at coordinate 70,083,238 of CM064330.1, read as the reverse complement.
TGATTGTTCATCACTTGCCATTTCGTCTTCCTGATCAGAAATAATATTCCATATTACCACATGGCAGTTGTCAGAGCCAACTGACAGAAAATAAGCTTTCAGTGGTCACCAATTCAACAGCACTCGCTCAATTGCATTAAACAAACTAAGCCATCAAGTTGGAACATGCCTCAAGACTTCATGGAACTCAACCTCGCAAAATTCAAAAAATTCTTTTGACTCTTCTCATTTTTTAGTTGAGTTTGAAAATTCTGCAAACACTTTTAAAACTAAGTTTTCAATGTCAAGAGATAGAACTCTGAAAGCATATTTGGCACAGTTATGCAAAATGTGATTAATACAATGAGCTGCAATAATGTTTTCATTCTCTTCCTTAGCTAACTTTTGAAAAACTGAATTGTTTATGCCATAATTCACTGAAGCGTTGTCTGCTCCATATGCTGAAACATTTGTCCACGATAGTCCTTTTTCATTCAGCACACGACACAATTGATCTTTTATGGGCTGCGAATCTTCAAATGCACTTTCGTAAAAATCTAAGATTTTGAAGCACAGTCCTTCTTGAGGTGTGAAATACTGTACAGCCACAGGAAAGAATTTGCGGTTTCCTTTGTTAGATGCATCGGTGGCAACCGAAAATGGCGTGCAATTCTTTAAATCATTTAAGAGCAGCTCTATTGAGAAAGGATATAAAACGTTGTTAACAATAGCAGAAGCTTTTGTGCGTCCACCTGTCATTTTCTTAACAATTTCAGAATCTTGAAGTACTTGTTTCATAACTTTGACGCTACAGTCTTGAGCAAGAAAAGAGATGTGATGCTTCACTCCATGGTAAATGTGAGTTAACTCAGCAACAGTTACTTGGTCACTTTGTGAACTGTCTTTGATGACAAAGAAAGAGCTCATTCTCTGGGAAGCAGCAGCAGCTTGCACAGTTTTCACATGTTTACGAGAGAGTCAGCATGTTGTGTTAATGCCTTAATGCCATCATATGCTACATGAAACGATGTACTGCACATTTTACATCTGGCTTTACATTTGTCATTATGATCCATGGCAACCCAAGAAAAGTGGTTTTCCCAGTTTGAATTGTACCAGCATATTCTTCTTTTTTAGGAGGTGTTTCACTTGAGGTTGAAGGTGTCGGTGTCTCTTGTTTATTTTCCTGTTCGCAAGTTTTATCTTCATCTTCTTCATCGCTTATTATGGATATCAAGATCCTAAATTAAATTGAAAAATTCTTGATTTAGGCGGCCAGACTTTTTGGATAAAGCTGCCAAATATTCCTTACCTTAAAAGAGCGCTGTGAGATATGAGAAAGATGGAAGCTAGACAAAGGACAACACTTCCCACAACATTTTCCACACATAAAAGTGATTTCAGTTGATGTCTCACTCCTGAAGACAGGAGAGGCTGAGAGGGAACAGCTCCTGCAGGCATCTACCTGTAGATTGGGTCTGTATGCTGATAGCCTAAGTGCTGCAATGATGCCCACTGAAAAAATAAGGCAGCCTTTTGTGAGAGGCTTGCAGACTCTCTCAAGGAAATCTTCTTTGAGTTCTTTGTGATGACTTCATGGGCCCTCCTGGTGCACATAAACAACCTGTTCTGCAGAACCCCTTCTGCCTAACTATTGGCAAGCAGACAGCAATTCTACTATTGGTTATTTCACTACCTCTGACAGCATGAGTATGTGTGTATGTAGATTATATATATATAAAGTGAGCAGCTGCATCCCTGAACTATCAAAGCAAGCTTTATACCTCTCAGAGGTTCCCTTCCCCTGCATCAGGCTTGCCTCATCCTCTTTCATAACTCCCCCTCAGGATTCAGGGTTCAGTAGGGTGGGCTGGGTCTCCAGATTTCCTAGAGGGCCCTTGGAGGTGGGAGGAGAGTCACCACTAAGGCTCCCTATATACTGACACTACTATATTGTTGAGTCCTGCTAAGCACCTATCATGAGACCAGTGATTACCTGCTGAATGACCTTGCGCAAGTCACTATATCTTGGTTTCCCTATCTGTAAAATGGGGATATAAAACCATACTTTCTGTCCTTTGTAAAATACTTTGAAATCTGGGGGGGGGGGCTGAATAATTTATGATTTATTGCAAACTACCACCCACAAACAACTTTTCCCCCTCCCATTCCCTTTCCTTGCCCCATGAGTTAAATCGATATGGTTAAATCGATATCGACGTGTCCCTCAGGCTTGTGAAAAATCCACATCACTTAGCCCGCACAGTGATACTGACTAGATATAGACTAGAGATGTTAAAACGTGTTTAGTTAGGTGTGTAACTGCTAATACCAAGGCAGCGGGAAAGGAGGGGGGGGTAGTATAGACATTATGTCATGTCGATGGCAGAGCTTCTCCCATCAACTTAGATATCTCCTGGTAGCATTCAAGCACTTTTGCTAAAGAGCTGCTGATGCAACACTGCTGCAACACAAAACCGCGCCCTGCTCTCAGACTGAAGAAGAGATATGCATATAGGAGCCTGGGTCACAAAGCGCCTGAGTCCAGCCCAGCTCCATTCCCCACGGCCGGATTACACTGCTTAGAGCGGGCAGGGGTCAGGCCCTGTGTGGCTACTACCAAGAGCCACCAAGCTGAGAACAAAGGGGGAGGCAGCAGAGCCTGCTCTGCAAAGCAGCTGCCTGCTACCCAAAGCAGAGAGAGGCAGACCCTGGGCCGAGGGAGGGGTCGACCATGGGTAGGAAGGTGACTCCCCCATAGCCAGGTCTTTGGGTGTCCCAGTGGGAAGAAGCAGAAATTCCACCCCAGTCAATTTTGGCTGAGAGCCCATGGAAGGCGCCTAAACGCAACTACAAAGTACCTGCGGGCTTCTCTTCTGGACTACGGCGCCACAACATGCTTAAACAGTGCTCAGGAGCAGGGACAGGGCTTCTCCTCCTCAGATGCAATCAGCTGAGGGCTCCCAGCGCCAATTGCTGCCCCGCCTCCCAGCAACTCCCCCTACCCCCGCCAGGCTTCGGTCCAGCACCCAGCCAGAAAAAAACAGAAAATACCGGACATTGCACATGTCTGGTATTTTCTGAATTTTTTTTAACCAGACAGAGGGCGCAAAAACCGGACTGTCCGGTAGAAAACCGGACACCTGGCAACCCTAACCTAAAGGGAGTTACTAAATACAGCAAGATGACTGTTAATCCTCCATTTTAAAAAAAATGGGTTGGACTTCCCTTATCCGGGGCCAGTCAGAAGAGGTTCAGCCTGTACTTAAACTTTAAGACCTTCCCTTCTTCATTAGGGAGAATCAGTTGCAACGAGCAGTAAGAGGATCGTACTTTCCCTCTCTTGAGACTGATGCAAACAAAAGCGGCTGAACCCTTTTCATCATTGTCACATTGCTTATTTTACGTGAAGACACTTCTTTCATCTCACCTTCTGCCACCCCTCCCTCACCTCTCTCACAGCAGACTGATGGGTCAAGCAGAGGAATGGCAGAGAGGTGCAGCTGCCTTAACACTTAACTACCACAAACGTAGCACTTCACAAATGTGGGAGAATGGGGCTGTGAAATCACCATTCAAAAAAGGGGGACTTCAAAGAAAAAGAGGCCAGACCACAGGGAAAAGGAAACCAACAGGGGAAGAGAAAAACATTTAGGAGGAAACAGAGTAAGTTATCCTGGATGAGCAACATGGAGAAACTCCTGGAGGTGGGGTGGGAGAACATATCCTAAGGAAGAAAGCAGAAGAACTCATGAGTAGGGAAGCAGAGGAGAGAAGAGCCGCCAAAGAACAGGTGGTGAGCATGTATAGCGTGGGGAAGGTTGGGGGCAGGGACAGACATCTCAAATAAAGAAATAATTGATATGAAAGGCCATGGGCACGGCAAAAGACATTAGACTATCAGGGAAACACAAAGTTGGGAAGTGGTCCAAAAGAATTTAAAAAGTAAGTAAAGAAATACAAGCAGCAGAATATAAGAAACAGCAAGAAACGGTGGACAACTAAAAGGGGAAGAGGAGACTGTGAAAGAACAGAGAATGAGAGGAATGACTATGTTGTTTTTCAAAGAAAGACAAAGGGGAGACATAAAAAGAAAAAAGGAGAAAAGAAATCCTTAAAAAGGAAGGAAAAAAAGGAAAGAAAAATGAAACGAAGCCCGAGTCAAAGACAGAAGGAAAGAAAGGAAAAAACTGGAGAAGGGAAAAAGCAAGAAATAACTTTTAGATCAGTGACACTGAATTTCTCATTTAACCTCATCATTAATGTTGTCATGCAGATAAAATGCAGTATAACGTGATACATTCCATTCTTTACTCTAGCGCACTGCACTGAAAGTGTAAGTTTTTAAATTAATACTGTTGACCTGATACACCGTAAAGGTCTGCTTTCCTTCAGGCATTCAAGCAATTAGAATGAAAGCCTAATTGCAGTATATTCAAACAAGTGCTTCAAAAAATGACCTTAAGTTCAGATCCCAAAGCACTTGAAATCTGAGAGTATAATTCTTAGCAAAGTAGCCAGAATTCAATCAAGGCAGGATTCTGCATTTGTTATGCAAACCAGCTGTTTAAAGTCCAACAGGTTCTACTGGCCTGAAATTATAACTAATTCAAAGCAGAGCAGCCACTTTAAAATCAGATATGCCTAAGCAAGTCTGAATATCACCATCTTCAAAACCGGAAAGTATTTGCTGAGTTTACCCTTCCAATGAAGGATCAACTACAAATTTATTCAATAGTTTGACAAATAATCCAACATGTCATGTTCAGTTGTGATCATCTCTTCATAATTTGCTAATAACCATTAAGAATAACCGCAAAAGCTGTGAAACCCAAAATCTGATATATTACCTATGCCCCCTTCTAAAGATGCATCTACCTTATGGCTATCAAAGGCAAAAGTTGGGTGGGTGGGGGGCGGTTATATGCATTGACTTCATCTTACTAATTGACAGAAGAAGGGGAAACATGCCATTCTCTGTGACTGCATCAATTCTGCTCTCTCAATTTTCCACAACCGGTTGTTGCAGTAAATGACAGAAAATAAAGCCTGCAGGGCTTCTGATTTTCAGGTTTTATGTGTTTCATTTTTCAGGGTTTATTTTCAGCAATCTTTGAGTGTTATACAAAATGCAGGATTGTCACGGCTCTCGCTGTGTGTACACACACACACACACACACACACACACACACACACTGTAATGAGTCATCTCTTTGTAATGTTCCCTGGTGCGTTTTAATCTAGGGCAGTGTTTCTCAACCAGTGGTACAAGTACCCTTAGGAGTACTTGAGAAAAGCCTGGGGGGGGTGCATCAACACAACTGAAATTTGGAGAAAACTGAATTTTTGTTTTAAGTTTTATAGCACTTTATTATTTTGTACTTTTTACACCCAAAAATTTCATTGCCTGCCCGGCTACGATTAAGTTATTTAAACAAATGCGTTGCAATGGTAGAAAAAAAAATTGTGTGTCTGAAAACTGTAAGTACTGGGGGTACTTATTTATTTATTATAAAAAGGGGATATTTATAATATTTTTTAAAAGGGGTATTTAAAAAAAAAAAGGTTGAGAAACACTTAGGGCATGTCTACACTGCAGCTAGGAGTAAGCCTCCCAGCATAAGCAGACATTTAGTGAGGCTCAACTAGCACACTACAAATAGCAAAGTGGAGGTTCTTGGGCTCTCACCCACACCTGACTCCTTAGCACTATAATCCTGAGCTTCAATCTGGACCAGAATGCCCACACTGCTCTGTGTCACACAATAGCTCAAGCCTTTCTAGCACCAATTGGTTGACCCAAGCCGGAAGGCTCATTCCCAGCTGCAGTACAGACACACCTTTAGTACAATTTCAAAGAGCACTAGATTAAAGCATGCTAGGAGACATTTACTGTCTACACAAACTAAGGAAGGAGCAGTGTGCTCATATGCTTTAGAAATCACACCCCCATTGTCCATATTATTACTTCTACTCCATGCAGACAAGTCCCGTATAAGAGTAATCATTTCCAGCGTCTTCCCCCAAAGTTAGTTGGATAAACATTAGGGGTTGCTTTTTGTTGGCGGTTTCGAAGGGGCTTGGTATACGGCAGCATTTCTCAAACTGTGGGTCGCGACCCCCCGGTGGTCACGAGCAACTTACAGGGGGGTCGCAGCTGGATCCAGTTTTTTTAATGCAAAAATTTGTCTCTCCCCGGCATCTCAGTTGTCAGGTGTCTGGTTTTCACCCGGACCCCTGCCGTGTCTGGCAGGGGCGGGGGAGTGAGGAGCGCCGCAGAGTCTAATGAAGGGGGGCAAGAGAGGGCAGTTGCTGGGCACCACGCTAGGGGGGCGCCGGGCTGGGTGGGAGCAGAGCGCATGCTGCTCTGGCCCACGTGACCAGCAGAGACCTGCAGCTGGCCACATGATGCCTCCCCTACAAGCTGCGAGCTGAGGCAGCCAGGCCGGGCGGCAGGAGCAGCCACTTTAAAAGTAAGATTGTTCCTCTGTGTCTGGCTCTGCGGGAGGGAGGGGGGAGATTTGACTGGAGCAGGGCTCTCGAGGCTGAGGATGCCTGCCTCAGGGGGAGGGGGGAGTGCACTGGGATGGGGGCATTGCTGGGGGGGGGGCCTGGTTCTGAGGCAGGGGTGAGTGCACTGGGATGGGGAGACTGGGGGACATGGCTCAGGGGAAGGGGTGGGTGCATTGGCGGTTAGTGTGCAGTCCCAAACTGGATAAAGTGGTGCAACTTTTGCTTAACAACTTTGGCTCCCCCCCCCCTTTTTTTTTTTGGCTTAACAACTTTGGAGCAGTGAGGATGGAGGGGTCACACAAATTCATTTAGCATTTTAGGGGGTCGCGGCATCACAAAGTTTGAGAACCCCTGGTATATGGGGTATTTATTGGTGCTAATCAGTTAAAATCAGAAGCCTTAACATGGGAGAGTTATCATGTCTTCTCCCACCCCTAGCTAGATGGGGAGAAAATTCGAGTTACTTCTAAATTCTGTTTTCAGTACAGAATATTGATTTCATTCCACCAGATTCATAATAGAACAATATATTAAATTAACACCTTACCTTCCCCCAGCACACACTTTTTACACTGCACTAGCTTTGAAGTCTTTGTTAACTGTATCGAGTATCAAGATAGCAATATTTTACCTCAATATATCATTTAAATTAACTCATATAATCCATGTAGTTCACAAAATAGAGCTAACTCATCAGTCCTCTCCCACATACCAAGCTAAAGGCAGGTGCATTGTATGTCTAATGACCTTTTATTTTGCCAACAATTTTCTTATGGGAAATTAAATCTCTTCCTATTAATAAATCTTCATTATTAAACTATTACAAGCATAAGGTCACAGAAAAGCATATTAACTCTGGAAGAAAAAAATGTACAGATTTCCTGCTGATCTCATTTCTGATGACAACCTTGACAAAGAAATAAAGTGGGAGGCTGACAGGAAATCAAACTGTATTAGTTACTCAAGAACTGGGAAAAATATTAACATGTGGGGACCTGTACATAAAACTTTTGCTTTCCATATTACAGAACAGCCCCCTTATTTCATTTTACATGTGAAATAGGTCTCTTCTTTAAAAGATTTCCTCTCCCTTTCAAACTTAACACCTAGCCATTTAAACTTGGCATTTTTCTCCTCATTAAACTGTCAGGATTCAAGAGGGTAGCTGTCAAACTGGTTTCCTACTGTTTCTCATTTATTTTAAAAAGATAATAGTATGTATCATATTCATCAGTGATCCACTTTTTCCACTTGTGTATTTCTCGTTATGAAAAAATGGAAAGAAGATGTTTGGCATAAGTAAGAGCAGCTATAATTTGGCAGGATTTTTTTTAGAACTATTCTCTTATATTTAAGAACAGAAGTGAACTACAAAATTAGAGCAAGTTTTGCTCTTCACCTCTAATTAATCAGCAGATTAGATTCTATGACCACTGTCCAGTGGGTTTCCAGACTCCATGCATGACTGAGGCAGACAAAAAGGATTTGGGGTAAAAACTGGGGAAGGGACATTGACTTTCTGCTCTGTCACCACTTCTAAAATAGAAAGAGCTGTATCTTCAGCTCCAATTCCAGACTCTTTGCTTCAGCTAGGCCAGAGTTTCCCAAACTATGGGTCACAGCCCAATACCGGGCCGCAGGAAAAAAAATACCAGGCCTCAGAGTGGCTGCCGGGGTATTCTGGGTTCCCGGAGTGCCCGTGTGGTGCCGGGTCCCCCAAGCCCTCGGCCAGGCTGGGCAGAGTCTGCAGCCGGATGTTCCAGGCTCCCGGCAGAGGCGTAGCTAGGGTTAGCAGGGAGTTCAAAAAAAAATGACGGACACATTTGATCTCAGATGGGGGGAGGGGAACTGGCCGGGAGGGGAGCAGGGCGGGCTGAAAGGAAGTGTGTGTGTGTGGGGGGAAAACCGGTCACTGGGAAGGAGGGCTGGGTAGCGGGGGGTAGCAGGGCTGGCCGGGGGAGGTCGGGAGGAGGAGGAGGGGGGGAGAACCGGCCACCGGAAGCAGCGCTGGATGGGGGCAGTGAGGCTGGCCAGGAAGATGGGGGCGGAGGAAACCGACCGGCAGAAGCAGGGCTGGTGCGGGGGGGGGGGGCAGGGTTGGGGGTAGGAGGCTGGCTGGGGGAGATCAGGAGGAGGAGGAGGGGAGAACCGGCCGCTGGAATCAGGGCTGGATTGGGGCAGCAGGGCTGGCCAGGGGAGATCGGGAGAAGCGGGGGAGAACCGACCAGCTGGGAGGGGATCAGGGGGAGCAAGGCTAGTTGGGGGGGGGGGTCGTCGGGGGCAGCGGGTCTGGCCAGGGGAGATCAGGGAGCCTGCGGAAGCAGAGCTGCCGGGGAGCATGAGGTCGGGGGTGGGGGGCTGGCCGGGGAAGATGGGGGGGGATGGGGAGAACCGGTAGCCGGAAGCAGGGCTGAACAGGAGCAGAGGGGTTGGCTGGAGATCGGGGGCCTGCAGAAGCAGGGCTGCCGGGGGGTGCGAGGTCGGGGGCAGCAGGGCTGGCCGGGGGAGATTGGGAGGGGAAGTGGGGGAGAACTAGCTGGCCGGGAGGGGGTTGGGGGAAGTGGGGCTGGCTGGAGGGGCAGCGGGGGGGAGCGAATCGGACGGTGGGGAGCGGGACTGACCCGGATGCATGCAGATCTCGGGGCACTGTCCATCCCGCACACGGTCCCGGCGAAGCACAAGTGAGTCCTGCCCTGGGGATTCCATTTTGCCCCCCCTCCCCCACTCGCCCCCTCAAGTAGTTGTGAACTGTCTGACTGGTAGACACACTCATGCAGCATGAGCACATCTACCAGCCAGGCAGTTCGCAACTACAAACTGATACACCTAATAACAATAAAACTTACCTAATGAGAAAATACGAGACATTTTATATGTCCAGTATTTTCTCAATTTGTTTCCCGGACAGAAGCCTCAAATACTGGACTGTCCAGTACAAAACCGGGCACCTGGCAACCCTACCCTTCCTTGCACCCTCCTTCCTAGCCGGATATCCTACCCTCAGACTACTCCTGCTCCCACCTCCCGGAGTGCCTGTGCAGCGCCGGGTCCCCCAAGCTCTAGCCCGGGCTGGGAGGAGGATGCAGCCAGGTGAAACAGTGAAAATTTATTCATTTTTCATTCTTTTTTTAATATGCGTTTATATTTTTGGGCTGCAAAAAACAGTACTGAAAAAAAACGGGTTCCAACTAAAGTAAAAAGTTTGGGAAACCCTGGTCTAGCCAGCTTTCTGTCTGTCTTACAGTCCATTTATCCAATACGTATTCCCTAAACTTGCTGGCAGAATATTGTAGGTGACCATATCAAAAGGTTTGCTAAAGCTGGCACTGGGGGGTTTGGGAGGACCAGAAACAATTTATTTGAATATTCATCATTTGCTTGATGAATATGCAAATATGTGTTTCCGGTCCTCCAAAAGCTCGTGAATGGATGTACGGTGTCAAAAAGTTTGGGAACCCCTGAGCTAGGCAGCGCAAACCATTGGAAAACTGCACTGAAGTTGCCAGTGATCCTCCTATTTTGGGGAACTGTGGGTAGCATAAACCTAACATCCAGCCTCCAACATTCAAAAGTTAGGGAGACTGAACCTCTACAACTGCTCCTCTGAAGAGATCTCATTTTGGGAAAGATCGCCAGATAAACCTGCAAAAAAAAAAAATCAAGCCAGGGTTCCCAATTTCAGGACCTTTTATTATTATTTGTATTGCAGTAGAGTCAAGGACCCTAGTCACAGAACAGAACCCTATTGTACTAGATGCTGTACTAACATAGAACAAGAAAACATCATCTTCTCTTCTGGGAGAACATCTGTGCTTCCCACAGAAGAATAGACCACAACCATGTCATGTAAAGAGAGGACATTTAATTGAATTTGAAAGCCTTCCCCCATTTTCAGGGCCTGAAACAATGTCTTGCACATAAGTCGGTAAGAAGCAGTGGTCCCTGTTTCCCATTCAGAGTAGCTGTGGGAGCAAGAAGATCAGGAAAAGCAGAGACCATCCTAAAGCTAAATTACTCAAAAAATTCATTCCTAAAAGGCATGTGTGTGTAGCTGAGCCAAACTAGTATAGTTAAGGATGAAATAAACATGCTTACAAATTTCAACAAAGCCTTGTATTAGATTATTGCACTGATAGTATTAGTTTTATGATTAATAGTATCATCACCTTCCTTTTTGTTTATTATATTGTTTTTCTAAAATCCCAGGGGCATGAAATATAAGGATAATTTCATGTCACTTTTTAAATGCTTGTTTGTGAACCTACAATGTTCCAGTATTTTTTTGGTCTCCTAGCACCTGAGCCCAACCATAAAAACAATGTTGGTGAATTGTTAGATTGAACTGTGGTGCCCATTACTGATGTTACTGACAGTGCTTTGGTTAATTCTCCTGTGTCTGGTCCTTCTTTCTTGTAGTGGGTAAAAAAGTCAAGTATTTCAATAAAATGCCACAAGTTCTCATGGGAGGTTAACTGTGACCTTCGTGCATAAATTCAGAACATAGTCAGGCGTAATTTATTCTTTATGAAATAGAATTTGTGAATGGTTCTTTAAAAAGCTTTCAGGTAACAACACAAACGCAGCTGAATAATACATTACAGGTCACTCAGAGCATTTCACTGATGAATAGGAATGTTCCCATTTTTAATACTTTGCACAATTTGTTATGTTCAAATTAAGGCCCGCTTTAGAGTAACTTTCAAAATTATAAAAGAGGTTAGATTAAGCTGATGGTGATACACATTTAGGCTGTGTCTAGACTACATGGCTCCATCGACGGAGCCATGTAGATTAGGGTTGTAGGCAAAGGGAAATGAAGCGGCGATTTAAATAATCGCCGCTTCATTTAAATTTAAATGGCTGCCGCGCTGAGCCGACAAACAGCTGATCAGCTGTTTGTCGGCTCAGCGCGGCAGCCATTTAAATTTAAATGAAGCGGCGATTATTTAAATCGCCGCTTCATTTCCCTTTGCCCAACAAACAAATCTACATGGCTCCATCGATGGAGCCATGTAGTCTAGATGTACCCCTAGGTTGGTGAACCCTTCCAGAAATTCAGGTGATATAATCTTAAAAAAAAGAAATTAACAGTAAGTAGGAATTTGGTCAAAATGAGAGCCATTTCACTGACAAGGTGCCAAAAATATAAAACCAACTATCAGGAGCAGTGATTGAAGAAAAGAGCTTTAATGAGCTCAAGATGCAACAAGATTTGTTTCAGGAGAAGAGGTCTGTGAGGACTTAAAACCTGGAAAATGAAATCAAAATAAATGCAAACCAAGGCAGGCATGCTGGGAAAGATGGATCCCTCTCTCCCCGCAACCTCTATAAGGAAATCTTCAAGTGTAACTGCTTCTGCACCATGCCCCCATGGTCCCTGGTATAGGGCACATATCTGAAGCATCCCTTTGTCCCAGTAATACTGCTTGAAAGGCCACTTGATAGAAAATCCATTGTTCTAACTAATATCATGGCCCAGACCAAATCAGTCCCAGCCATAATAATCAAGATACATTTGCTTCTCCCCCTCTCACAGCCAAAGATGAGCCAAGCATAGTGCAGGCTAGAGGACAAGGATTATGGCCAACACACAGTGTATGGATATTAAGGCAAAGAACAGCTCAGAAAGTGAGACTATAAAACTAATTTTTTTCTCACATTAAATTTCACATTAGTTTTTCTTTTCACAGTATGCCTCACCAATTGTATGGCTGCACAGTGCCAGTGGTTTTGTTTGTGCTGCCTGTGGATGGTGCCCCTTCTCAAGAGAGCAGCAAAACAAACACCGAGCCTAATTCACACTTCTCTGCAGATCAAGTTGTAAGCTAAGAACAAAACAAAACAAAAAATGCTAAACACACTTTTTAAATGATTTTGCAGAATAAATGAACTTGAAAACATGGTACCGGTCATAAAATAGATGAGCGTCGCATCAGAGGCACTGGTCCTCATAGACAACTACATCCTCAGTAAGCATGAAAGTTAGAAACAGACCTTGTGAACATCCAAAATGCAAATGGTCTTAGCTTTTTAAAAATGACATTTGCTATACATAGCTGAGGTAGGTTAAGAGATTTGCCGCAAAATGAGTCAGTGGATCAGCAGCCACTAAAACCCGGATTCTCCCTAATTCCCAATCTTTTGCTCTAACCATTTTCGGTATATAGCCTTCTAACTCCTTGCATATTAATTTCAAAACACATTACTTGCTCTGACTAGCTGTTTGCAGTACTTAAAACAGGGTGAGGAATCTGTGGCCCCTGGGTTGAATTTGGCCCGCCACTTAATCTTGCCCACAGCCTGTACGTTCTCTATCCTTGCCTTAGGGAGCAGTGGGGACACAAGCCTTTGCAATAGTCAGCACCAGGGCCCTTATGTGCCCTGGACACATCAGGGCTTCCCCTAGTCCGGCGGTCGTCACTGCTGCCGCCCACAGTGCTCACTCGAACACTCCATTAGTATTCTCTCCTCCTGCCTGGCCCAAGGGGCAGCCCTGGCAAAGGCACGGGCCTGTTCTTTCCAGAGAGCTCTCTTGTGAAGAGCTGCCTGTGTGCCAGATTAACAGACATGATTCGGAAAACCAGCTGTGAATAGCAACATCTTTAGTGCCAGAAGATATAAAAAGGCTTACTGAGGAAAAGCAACCTCAGCCATCACATTAACAAAGCAGGGGAGTGTTTTATATTTCTCTCTCTCTCTCAAAACACCTTCCAAATTAAGTTATTTTTACTTGTGTGTCCCCCCCCCCCCCCGCAACTTGATTTTCTGTGGACCAATGGCTCCTGATAGAAAAAAGTTCCCCACCCCTGATTTAAAATATCAGACCCTAATTCTTCACTCACATACAACAGTACTCCTTTGACATTACTGCAGATTTACAATAGTGTAACTCAGAGAAGCATCAGGTTCTTATGCCTCCAAATAACATTCAGAACAAGACTAGAAATGTTGTCACTAACCAATAAGCAAATCAGAGTAACAAAAATCCCACCTGGTACTGGTAAGGCAAGAGGAAGCTAACTCTTTAATTTTTCTGCTATGTACTTAACGGAAGGTTCTTTATGCTAAACTTTATGAGTGAAATCCTGGACTCACTGAAGTCAATACTCAGCTCTTTCATAATTACTTCAATCTCTCAACTCACCCCTTTCACCATCAGTTTGATTTACCCATGGTTTTGTCCTGTCTGTCATGTTCTGCTTTTTGAGGTTGGCAAAGTGACTTCCCACTCCTCCCACATATTAGTTCACTGTAGTTGCAAAAATATAGCATTCCTGATATCTTTCAGAATAGCTCTATTATCTCTGAAAGCCCCAGGCACATCTTTAGTATTATATAAATGCTAGAAACTCTCACAGGTGCTGGAATTAGGACCTTAAATTGTTTCCACCAGCACCACCACTATACAAACTGCACCCCTTTGGACTGTACCCTGCCATCCTTGCCATAATCTATCCAGTCAATCAAGAATGACTGGCATTGAGACACTCTAGGCTCTCTGGTTCTGGGTTAGAAATCTTGATTTTTTTTTATTTGCTGCTCCAATTTTTTGTTATTTTCTCTATATATATTTTCACCATCTCTCAACATTTTAAAATTTATTCTTCTTTGAAAGATTATCTGATTAAATATTTTCTCTCTTTGAACACCATTGCTCAATTGTGACAATCTGTCATCGGTATGCAGTGATTACAGCCTTCAAAAAACAACAAAGTATAATGCAGAACTAGGAAAGGGAATCAAGATTCAGTCAAGTGTTTAGTAGACCAGTAAGAAGATAAGCTATCTAGTGACTTAGCTGCAGCTATGAGAAAAACAAATATAATGTTTAGGAAGTATAGACAATTATCTATAGTTCCTTATTTATTTTTTGGCTCCTTATTTTCTTGGTGAAACTCACATTTTTACCACTTGATTTGTCTCTCCAGCACCATAAAGAATTGGCTCTGTCATGCATGCCTCCTGTCAACTGGGTGCGGGGATATAAATCTTTTTTCACCTAGCACCCCAGAGGCGCTGAAACCAGCACTTGGTTGGGAGAGGTTTTCATCATATAAAGGGTTTACAATTTGGTTCAATGCCTCCTAGCACCTTCATTATACAAATTGTTCTAGCACCCCTGCCCTCTGCAGGCTGTCAGGCTAGATGGGTCATCCATCCAGTAAGTCACACAAAGATGTTCCGGGGCAACAAAAGTCCAGCTGAAAGTCCAAACAAACATCCAAGCAAAGGATTCATTTCTCCCTTTTGGCTTACTCTGAGCCCTGACTGCAGGCTGACATTCTAACTTCTGGAGTAATTTAAATCTTTCCTTACCTTGTTATAGGCTGCTTTCCTTGTAGCCACTTTCGTAGTGCAACACTCCCTGAAGTTCCCTGCTCTTCGCCATCATTCCTGCCCCTGCAGAGTTCCTCTTTGCTCCCTTAGCTTTGGGGACAGTGCTCGGCTTTCTCCCTGGAGACACTATCTTCTTAGGTTCTCACTGCCCCTGTTCTCCAGCCAGGTTCTCTCTCAAGTTCAGTCCCCCTTCTAGGGTTGCAAAGAGTTCACCCAAATAGTCTGCCTGCTCTTGCCAGGGCCTTCAGCCCTGTCTCTGAGCCTTTGAAATCCTGCCCCTCAATCAGGCTCCTAAGTGACCTTTAATCCCTTTTTGGAATTCACTGAGGAATTCACTCCCAAAATTAGAGTCTAAAGCAGTGGTTGGCAATCAGCAGCTTGAGGTTCCCATGTGGCCCATCAGGGTTGTATGTGTGGCCCATGAGACATTTTGTTTACCACTGCTCACGCACTGGGTTGCCAGACTCTGTTTCCATCCTTGTCATTTTTCCTAGCAGTATTACTGAAGTGACACACACGTAAAGCAAAGGCATGTGAAGTGAGGTGCATGCTGGTTGCACACAACACTGACTGAGAGACTCCCTCTGCATCCAATTAAAGCGCTGCTATGCTTCAATCAGCACTTTCTAGGTATGCAGGCGCATTTGGCAAAACTACCCTGTTCTGGGAAACAGTCTTGGTTATGACAATCTTGCAGGTCACTGAGATGAAGGAGGGCCACTCATGTGACCCGCTCAATAGCTTACATTGCTGTTCTAAAGAAATAATTTTTTCATAATTTAGATTTCCCCATATTGTCTCCAATAAAATCATGGCCAGATCACTGCCCTATCATGACCAGAAATCACTAAACCTAATCAAAAGGCTAAGCAAAATAGTCCAAAAACACACTCATGAACAGCCAGACAATGTATTGTCCTAGGCACAAGTCAGAGAGACTCCACTAATTGTTTCTTAAATCTCAGTATGAGATTTCTTACCAGATGGGTTTTCCAAGGTCTGTCAATTCTAATACGTCTTTCTATTTACATTCCCAGTAGCAAACTGGATTTTTGGCATCATCAAAGCAGGCCACAAAAACATTACCAGACATCATATTTAAAATGTTTCAACATATTTTCCGGTTATTGGCTTTGCATTTCAACTACATACTGTAAATGTCAAAGAGAGAAAGTAAAGATTGCCTTTTTTAATAAACCTTTTATTAACCTTTTAAGCCCATCTGTGATGGCATTTCATAGTAGATCAAGAACTATTTAAACAATTCTAACAATATGACACTAAAAAATAACAGTGGAAATAAAAACAGAAGGAAGAGAGGGTAGAGCTACACAGGCAAAAAAAAAAAAAAAAAAAGGCTGCACAATTCAATCAGTTTGAATTTCCATAGAAAGTTACATATTTTTTATCTAGTTATAGCAGTAAAAATCTTGGGGCTTCAGCTGTTGTAAAAGTATGTGGCTCCACTAAAGTCAATTAAACTATTTCAGTTTACAACAGCTGAGGAACTGATCCATCACACCTGGCATGACATTCCCCAAAGTACAGTCTTGACTGTTGTATGGCAGTGTCCCCTTAACTCTCTAGCTCAGGGTGCCTTTTACACTACTTGGCTGTCAGGTTGGCCATTCCAGGCCTGCTCATACAACCTTCAGCTTGCAAATTCACTCCCACCTAAACACATGAGCACTCTGACCAGTCACTCATGAATTACCTATAGCACAACACTTGCAAATTCTTAGTCCTAGCCTTGTTCCCCCAGAAATGTCTCATATTGCCCAGCACACTCCTGAACAATGCAAGCTCATAGAAAGTCCGTCATTTCATCAAAGGAAATGATATAGGCACCAGCCTTGCAATCCTTGTGGGAGTTTCCACCACACTCAAATCCAAACACCCTAATTACGAGAAAACAATAAGATAAGTGTATTAACTACAGAAAGATTTTACATGACTTCAAGAACTGATGAATAAACGCCAAAACTGGCTACAAAAGAAAGTAAACGAAAAATATGCCAATTAGTACCTAATTTAACAATGCTAAAAAAGTAAAGATTTTGTCTCCCCATTCATGGCTGTAAATTTCACAGACTGGGTCTCTTTTCAGCCTGGGATCACTCACCACTATGTTCAGTTCTTTGAAAACTTTTGATCCATGAGCAGAGATGGGAAGACAAGTGGGGAGGTCAGGCATTTTCCTATGTTCCCTCTAATCTTTTTCATCCATGCATGAATTTGTTTCATCCACATGCAGAATAAATTACGTGCACTGGGGCATGTGCACAACCAGTAGAAATAAAAAACCAAGCTGTTGGTACTCTGCTAATCAGCTAGGTGGCATTTGAATCTCTCCTGAGTGGCTGCACAAGAACAGAGTTTACAGTTTTCTCCCCCTATATAACTAGAATTTCTTATGCAAGAAACAACCTTGCTCGTCATGATGGCATGTACTCCATAGTGGACATGAAGTCTAAAACATTACTGTGATTAAATGTAAATTTCTTAATTACACCTTCTCCCTTTGCTGGAGGATGGCACTGGTTTTGCAAGGATTCAAACAGCTAAAGCAATTTACACAAATTAAAGTGCAAATAAAGGTAGATAGTCTGCAAAAACCTTCGAGAAAGATTACTTCAAGTCTACCTGAACTTTCATGTAACCGAGACTGACCAAAAAAATTACCTTCTAGTAAGCAATGTAAGAATGGCAGGTGGGGGACTTAACATAAAATGAGACGGGTACCCTATTGTTTAGTTTTCCTTTGAAACAGTTTGAAACCCATTTGGGAAGGGAAAGAGTTATAGCTTACTATATATTTTAGAAATGTGCACTTGTCTTCTGTATGTCCATGAATCTGCTTCTTCAAGCATTCGTCCTAAATGGTAAGAGCTAGGACCACCAAATTTCCTTCTTAAAACTTAAAAACAAGGTCAGGGTTTGGTTACGCCAAGACAGTGGGATGTGCCTGGATTTCAATTGTTTCTCATAAAATGGAAAATGAGGGGTCTGGCAGGAGGGATAGTTATACTGCAGAATGACCACAGGGGGCAGCAAGGGGCCAGAGATGGGGACCAGGATAGCTATAACCCTATTGGGCCAGGAGGGAGCAAGGGTAGACAAAGGGATAGCTATCTACTATATATTTCAGATAGTTTGTTTGTGTGTCTGTCCCTCAACCGGGGGACATGCGCCCCTCTGCCATCTGTATTCGCTGTAGCAGCCATGGAGAGGTGCTTCTTACCTAGTCCCAACCTGCTGTAGTGAGAGAGGCTGCATGCTGAACTCCTCATCCACTGCCCCACCCCAGAGCCATGATTTAAATAAAGAAAAACAAAACGTATTTAAGTTAAAGACCCGAGCAACACCAGGTAAATCTTCTAGTATAATCTGAAATATATCTGCTAGTCTCAAAGGAAAGCTAACCTGAAGTATACATTATATATGTCAGATAAAAATGAAGCGAGGTACAATTTAAAATGCCAAAGAACAAATCAAAATGGCATTCATTTTGGATTGTAACACACACATTATTAAAGTTGGAGACATTCTGTTTCACAGTGGTGCAACAGAAGTCAGGCTGGCAGCACCAGCAATTGTGACCTTTCTAGCAGACAAGTGTGTGTGACAGAGCAGGGAAGAAAGAAGGGGAGAATAATGTAGATCCCAAATTAGAAAAGCTACCGAATACTGCTATATTAGGTGGAGTGTTAAGTAAATGGAGAGAATATTAATAATTCACAGTAGCATGCTAACAGTTTGGAATTTCAATTGATCACGAACAACGTAGGGTTCAGTTATGGGAACATAAAATATTACGAGGCCCTCAAGCTGCAGAACATGCTCTCAGATTTGAAATTCAGATAAGGTCCCATGGGGGACAGAGGATCTGCTGGTTTGGGGAACTGAAAATAGTCTTTCCTTCTATTTTTCCACGGATTTAAATTACTGGGTGAAATAGCTATGATGGGAGAGACCAAAATCTGTTACTGTTAGATGTCTCAGCAAGATAGCCAATACAGAGTGACCAAGCAGTCCCCATTCCACAACTCACATCATAAAAAATAATCACCACCACAGTTGGCACAATTATTAGACTCTGGAAAGAGATGAAAGTACCCTCTCAGCTCTAAGAAGTGTCCCTTAAGGGTTGAGGCTTACTGTAGGAGGCAGTGTAAGGAAGCATTTAGTACTTGTTCTAGCAGTAAATGAAAGGCTCCAGCCCTCCAAGATCATTTTAAAGCTCACTGAATTATTTAAAAAGATACCTGTACATTAAAACAGAACTCAGTGCTAACTACCTCAATGTCCAATCCCCAGTTTGTTACCAGGGACCGTTTAACTGACTCAAAAATGACAACAGAAAAGGTTGGATTCATTAAAACCTGAAGTTCTTTTGTACTAAATGTCCCCCACAATGTACAAAAGTATATTCCTGGAGATCCAGTACCTTTTATTCTGCAGTGCCCAATACACTGGAACAAGTGTGTTGACTTCTCTGCTGCCCAGTGAAAATGAACATTTAGACATTAGCAGTGTTTGCAGTCAGATAAGTAGCTAGGATAGGAAAGCCAACTTTATTCTAGGGGAAAGTGCCCTGAAAATGCTAGCTATGAAAAATTAAGAGAGCTGAAGGAAAAGAAAGGATGCAGTTGATCCCATATTGCCGTAACTTCTTGACAGGAAATTTCTGCCTCATTTTGCGTGGTAACTAAAACAGTGGTGTGAAAATTTTGCATCTAACCTCAAGCCCACTCAGACTAAGCTGGGACTCAAGACTCAAGATGTTGTGTGAAGCCAGAAGGAAGAATATTACTCAGCAGATAAATTTACAAACCTTCCTAAAGCTTCCTCTCAGGCAGCTGACACTCCTCTTTCAGATTCCCCTCCAAATGTTTTGGGAATTTCTACTTACTGTGAGATTCTTCTCACTCTCTTTCCCTGGCCCAGTGACTATTCACAGTCAATCATAATGATTGAATTGTTGCTATGAATTACAATGGAGAGTCACAGGCAAAAGAATTCAGATGGCTCTACCCTCTGACACTTAGGGCACTCACCTAGGATGCTAAAGTTCACATCCCTGTACCAATGACTAATTTCAAAGCAGCCCAGCTTCAAAAGGAGAAACTGATTCCTGCATCATAATATCCCATAACCCAGCAGCTATGGGGCTTTCCTGCAACAAGGAAGACCCCAAATGAAATCCTTCTCCACATCGGACTGAGGGAGCAATTAGACTGTCTCCCACATCCCAAGTGAGTACTCTAACCACTGGCTACAAACTAGAAAGGAGCCCTTCTCTGCTGCACCACTGATCCATTTGGGTTCAATTTATTCAACACAAAATGGATTTTTTTCCCCCTCACCAAAATGCTTTTGCAATATTTGGATTCAATCCAAGTTAAACCTTTTTTTCCCCCAGCACTGCCAGCAAACCTGAAAAACCCCACCCTGTTTCTTCAGCATTCTTTTACACTTACTCCCCTTTCCCCAAAATCCTTATGTTTCACCAATTTTTAAAAAGAAAATGCAGTTTCATCCCTGCTCCTCAAAATGCCTCTTCTAATTGATGACTGCAGATATCTTCCACTCCCACATTTATATTCCTGTTGTTCCAGAACTTTAAATCATCAAAATGCCTAGTTGTTTTCCAGACACCTTCTCTCTCAGCTTCAGTACAAATCTCTGGCTCCTTTGGTTATTATCTGACATTTTTTCCAGAGAGGAGAAACAAGTAAACAGCCTTTCAGCTGTCTGAGCACCTCTCTGCCTGCTCATTCAAGGACGAGATTAATGCTTGATTTTTCTGAAATGTCATCCAAGTTTTCTTGGTTCACCATCATCAAACAAAAGTTCCAACTTCCTGCGGTCAATTCTTGCTTACATTTTCCCACAGCGCTCCAAAATTTAAATTAAAGAATATACTGGAAGCAGGTTTTTAATGAAGGAATCAAAAACCACAGGAGATTATAGGCCCAGTTTTCAAAACGTTATGAACTAATTAAGGTTATGCCAGTGTTATAGTTTAACTGACTAGGTGAGCACACACATATGACTATTACAACAACTGCACATGCAAATGGTGCAATGTGCACACAGGATATAGAAAGTTAAAATGCATAAATACTACTTACAATTGTTGCAAAATACAAACAGGCCAGCAATAGTTTGTATTACACAAATACTGAAAAATTTTGCAGTTGGGCTTGCACCACTTGATGACTTTGTGTCATATTTGTTGTGAATTTTTTTTTCCAGAGTTGGTGAAAGAATTCCTCTAGTTCTCCACATAAGTTTGGTATCAGGTTCTGTGGTGGGACAGAAGTTCAGGCCCTTAGGGTGTGTTTACACAGCAAAGAAAAACCTGCGGCTGACCTATGCAGATGACTCAAATTCATGGAGTCAGGCTGGCAAAGCTGTTTCAATGCTGCGTACACTTCCCCACCCAAGAGGGTCCTGGATCCTGGATTCTAACCCGCGCCAGACTTCTACACAGTATGAAACAGCCCAAAGCCTCACAAGCCTGAGTTGGCTAGCACAGGCCAGCTGTGGGTTTTTGTTTGCTGTGTAGAAATAGGCTCAGAGTACAGATAATTCATCTCCAGTTAGTGTTCGTCTCCATAGGCTGATACTGGGTTATCATAAAGCATCCACGTTGTGGGTTCTTGTGCCTTGATTTCTCCCACAGATGGTACTGAGTGGGTAGAAGAGTTATTGCATTTGGCTCCACTTTTGGCTTTTTTGTTGGATGGCTGCTGTCATTTTTCTCTTATGCAGTTTTGTTGAAGTTAGGCTGGCCTCAAGATATTAGAGAAATAAGATGGGTGAGATAATAGCTTTTATTGGATCAACTTCTGTTGTTGACAAAGAAGCTTTCGAGCTTACACAGAACTTGTCCTCAGCTTTGGTTTGTTTTCTTGCATGTTCTCCAAGTAAGTTGCTTGATTTCCCCCCTTTCTGTGCATGGGAGCATGTGATGATTTTTTGTGAATAAAACAATTGCTCTGTTATCTGATCTCTCAATTGTCCTCAAGCCTACACAACACATATTTAATGGAGAACACAACCAGAAAGAAATCTTTCCCAAACCCTCTTTACTGACCTTCAAATAATGCCCCAAATTCATCACCAGAAGCAAGCTCTTCCCAGACCAGGACACACAAATTCAAAGCTGCATCAGACCTTGCCATAACAGATGCAAAATCTGCCACCTTATTTCCGTTGCTATGATATTCAGTGCGCCCCTCCAAAAGCCCCCCACCTTTTAAGATCTATGAGTCCCATACATACTATCTCAACATGTGGTATACTTCACCCAGTGTATCAAGTGTCCCGGCAACGACAATGTGAAACTCAGACTTTCGCTAGGTTCTCAAACACACAGAGGAAAAAAAAACAAGAAAAGATCAAAATACCCTATCATGGGGGTGGGCAATAATTTTTTGCTGGGGGCCACTTTGGAAATTTTTGAAGTGGCCCCGGGCCGCATAGGAAGGAGCGGGGCATTAAGCGGAAGGGACAGGGCCATGATATTTCTGGGTTCCCCACCCCCAGCCACTGATGGGGTAGGGGCAAAGGCACTCCCTCACCCCCAGACCAAAGTTCCCCCAAGGTGCCCATGCCCCTGGCGTGGAAGGAGACTTGCCTCACTCCCCTGCCCCTAGGCCAATTAGGGCCTGGGGGCAAGGGAGCACGCGAAGCCTCCTCTGCTCTCCCCCCGTCCCCTGCCAGCAGCGTGCGGAGCTTCAAAGCGCCATGTGCTCCAGGCAGGGCGGGAGGAGGCTTCGCATACTCCCCTGCCCCCAGGCCAACTAAGCCCACCCCTGCCCTGTCACCTGTGGGAGACTATTTTTCACCAATACAATCATATCTAACCTTTCATATCTAACCTTTCAGTCCTAACTGCAAAGGAAACCTGCACATCTTCAAAAGACAAGCTTTAGAAATTAAATTCAGAATTTTATTAGATGCCACCAAAAACATGGACTCAATAGAAACTCCAATTTTATACCTCAATACAATCACCTGTAACCATGAACTCTCTTTTGCTTTATGACTGCAAGGGTGATAATTGCACACTTCATTTGAATGGTCCCTTGCAACATGTGTCAACTCCTTATGCTTAACAATCTGTTCCAGCTTGTATTAAGTTGTGACACTGATTATCTTAACCAGAGCTGAAAACTGTGTAAGCTCAAAAACTTGTCTCTTTCACTAACAGAAGCTGATCCAATAAAAGATATTACCTCATCCACCATCTGGTCTCTCCCAAAGTTTTTACTTGAAATTTTATGTGTGACGGACGAGACAATCAGTGGACCTAAGAAGACCAACAGAGTTGGCTGGTGCAAGGCAAAATGGGTATCTAGTATTAATTTCCTTTAAGTCACGGAAAATGGGAAAACACAAATCAACTGTAGGATGTGCTCTGCAGGGTTGGTTTCTCCTCTGAGCTAATACTTACTCCAAGGTAAACCTACACTGGTTGAGAAGTTTACTTGGAACACATATTTGATGCTGTGTGGAAAAAATATCTTAAGTTAGATGAAGGGAGCCAATTGGTCAGAGCATTTTAGGGCAGGCATTAAGGTACTATATACATCCTGCTCCAGCTGAAAAAATGCATTCACTGTGGATGCTGAATTTAGGTAGATTCCTGCTTCAGTTTTGGAAAACTGAGGCAGCCTGGGAGCCTGACTGAGGACTGTTCCAGCTTTGTGTGTGTGTGAATATTTCTACAGGACTACAACCTCCTTTACATTTTCTGGAATTATGTTGATAGTAAAATGGTTTTGTAACCTCCACTTTGTGTGGGAACACCCAACAGGTGCCAGGAGAAAAATATATTACTACACCTTCTGGTGATCCAAGAATGTTGGTACATGACATTAAACGCTGCTGGTATTCTATCCATATGGAAGTTCCATTGAACAAAGATGTCCAGACTAAAATAACCAGTCCTCTCAGATATGCTGACAACTAAGAAATTCATTGCCTCATGGGAGATTTTCATCACCTGACTAGGTTGATCTGAGCATTATCTGGCAAAAGGGACTACAACTTTTATAAAAGGAGGAATCTATAATCAGCTATTTTAGGGCACATCTACACAGCAGGGCTAAAGCCAAAATAAGCTATGCAACTTAAGCTACACAATTCATATAGCTCAAAACAAAATAGCTTATTTCAGCTTTTGGCGCAGTCTACGCAGCAGGAAGTCCGAGAAAGAGCACTCTTCCCCCAACTTCCCGTACTCCTCGTAAAATGACAGTTACAGAAGTCAGAATAAGTCGTCCTTCAGTTCAATATTATTTTGACATTATGTCAAATAACTGCTTGTAGTGTGGATGCGGATTATGTTATTTTGGATTAACGCTAGTTATTCTGAAATAACACTGCTGTGTAGACGTGAGAAAGCAAGGGAGGGAGAAGAAAGACCAGAAAAAGCAGAAAGAAAGACTCTGCAAAAGGAGGAGGGGGGGAGGAATCTAGAGCCTAAAGAATGTCCCAGCTAGATGATTCAACTGAGCCAGGGAAAAGTTTGCAGGTGTTTTACTTTTTGTCCAAAAGTGTAATTATTTTAGAATTCCTTTGTGTTTCAAGAAGTATGTGTCCCTGGAGAGTAGGGTTGCCAGGTAGACCCCACCAAAAAACCGGACACACTTGATCATGGGCATGGGGGGTGGGTGGGGGGGGGGTAGAAACTGGCCGGGAGGGGGGCGGGGCTGGCCGGGGCGGGAAGCAGAGTTGGCTGGGGGGGGGGCCCCCCGCAGGGCTAGATGAGAGGAAGAGGGGGGCAGGAAGCAGAGCTGGTGGGGGGTAGGGTGTCCGGGGGCCGCGGGGCTGGCCGGGAGGGCGGGAGGGGCCTGGGGGTCGCGGGCTGGACGGGAGGAGAGGGGGGCCCGGAGGAAGGGGGGCAGGAAGCAGACCTGGCCCGGGGGGGGGGGGGGGGGGGAGTGTGCACAGCCACTGGCCACAGTCGGAATCCTTCAGGCCGCGCCCCCAGCAGGCACTCCCTCTAGTTGCGAGCAGAAGCCAGGCGGGGCGGGGCTGGGAGCCACTCCCCCCACCTGGCTTCTGCACACAACCAGAGGCTCCCAGCTGGGAGGCGGGGCCGTGATTGGCACTGGGAGCCTCTGGTTGTGTGCAAAAGCCGGGCGGGGGGAGTGGCTCAGAGTCCTGGCCCCCACCGCGCCCCACCCAGCTTTTGCACGCGACCACAGGGCTCCCAGTGCCAATCGCAGCCCCGCCTGCCAGTCGCTCCCCTGCCCCCGCCAGGCTTCCATCTGGCGCCCCGCCGGGAATTCAGAAAATACCGGACATTGCACATGTCCAGTACTGTCTGAATTTTTCTACCGGACAGACAGTGCAAATACCGGACTGTCTGGTAGAAAACCGGACACCTGGCAACCCTACAAAATGCTAAACCAGAGTGGCCACAAGATGGAACTCTAGGAAAGGGTGTTTAAGCTATTGGAATATATTTGGGGGGAGGGAGGAGGGGCAGAAGGGAGACCAGCTCTCGGCAGTTGAACTGTGTGATCCTGCTTACATGAAGGGTGCCAGACAGAGTCTGTATGCAGGAAGTGTGCCAGACAGGCCCAAGAGACAGTCCTGCAGCCTACCTAGAACAAGGAGTATCTAAAAACACATGGTTTTCTACTGTAGCTGCTGCTAGCCCATTAAAGGTATTACTAGAAGATTTACCCAGCATTGCTCAGGTCCTTAACTCAATTTTTTGGTTTTTGGAAAATAAAATGAAAATGTGCCTGCTTCATTTAAATCATTGCTCTGGGGTAGGACTGGGGATGAGGGGTGCAGTACGCAGGCTGCCCCAGGGAGGGATGGCTACCCCAGCCCTTCTCACTGCAGCAGTTTGGGGCCAGATGACAAGCACCACTCCATGGCTGCTGCAGCTCCAGCGGGCACAGCCAGGGGAGGGGTGTCTGTCCCCTGGCTGGGGCAGCTGCAGGTTTGTCTGGCCCTTCCACTCCCAGCCAGAGTGAGGAATACAGCAAACTGTGCACTTTCCCCTTGCTCCGTGATGAAGGGGAACAGACAGCAATGTTCCCTTGAGTTTCAGCCCATCCCCGACCTCCCTCAATAATGCCCGGAGGATAGGAGGCTCGGGATGGGGCAGTCCCAGATGAGAGAGAGGGGCACCCCCACCAGCACCTTTCCATCCACCTGGTGATTCTGTCCCTTTTCAGTAGGGTTTTAGGAGAAGCAATCCCATTTCAGGTACATCCCAACCCTGATCTTGCTTTAAGTTATGATAAGAGGAGGCTGCATACTGAATTGGTGGTCCTAGCTCTTACCTTTTAGGAGGAGTTCTTGAACAGACAAGAACTCTCAAATCTATAGTAGATTTCAAATTTTCTTGCTGCATATGCACACAAATGAGACCAGGATAGGCCTTTACCTGCAATACAGAGCTCATTACTGAAATAAGGGGTGAAATTTAGTGGTCTGTGCTATGTAGGAGGTAGACTAGATCATCTAATGATCTCTTCTGGCCACAAGCTCTATGAAACTGATCGACAAAAAATTAACACTAGACAGAATAAGTGACCCACTAAATATTCAGCTTTGTGACTGATTCTGTTCCTGACAACATCCAGGAAAATTATTCTGCTTTTCAGTTTAGAGAAAGATCTCTTTGCTTGCTGGAACTTTGCCAAAAAGGAGTAACTCACTTTGGCCTGTTCAAATTGACTTTTTTTTTTATTTCATAAAAGAAAAAAATTGTAATGACACCATGGCACAGAAAACTGACCCTTAATACATTCAAGGAGCAGGATGCCTTGTTAACCCATCTCTACTAATGCATAAAGTGAAGCAAACTGCTGCATCTTAGAAGGAGGAGGATTTCAAACCTCTAGATGGCTAGCTACGTAGATGGAAATGAAAAAACAACAACACTGACTACCAAATCATTCCTACGGGAGAAATTAAATGCAAACTTGGCAAGTGCAAATGCATTACTAGAGTAAGTTCTTCCCAGATGTTCAATTACTTCTGTTCCATCTAAGAGAGAAAAGGTGAGTGAGGTAATACAGTATTTTTTATTGGACCAACTTCAGTTGGTGACAGAGACAAGCTTTTAAGCCAACACAGAGTTCTTCTTCAGGTTAGAGTAAACAATTACTGAACTGAGTATAACATCTTAATTTGAAATTTATCTCAGGATAATGGGGGGAAAAAGCACCAAAAAGATTTCTGTTCTCTGTTGCTGCAACATGACAGAGAACAAAACAGCTTGGTGTAGGCAAATCTGTCAGTCATTGATGTCTTAAAAGCAGAACAGTATCTGTCTGATTTACAAATACAACAGTATAGATAAAAGGTGAAATGTTTACTGAAGGACTGGAACAACTAAACAACTAACATGGCAGAATGTAATGCCTTTAGTCTCTGTCTAGGTATTTTATACCATGCTCATCACCACGGTATCCATGTATATGAAAGCATTCTAATGCGGGAATGCTTCAGAATATAGAGTTAATATTTGTGCATCCAGGCATTGCACTTTTTAATCATTCAGGGTGTTACTTAACTGAGACATCACCGGAGATTCCTGCCGCAAGCTGATAACTACAATAGGCATTGGATCAGGTTCAGAGAAGTCGATGTCCCTATGTTAAATGCATGAGAACAAATGAGTAAGATGACAATGCCATGGATCCTAAGGAACCCCAGTGAGAAGAGTGTCTCAAAAGGTTCAGAGATTTATTCAGAATAACTATCTGAATATTTCAGTTCCTAGCCTCCTCTAACTACTATAAATGCTTATCTAGCAACATCCTGGTTATGACAGGTAGCAAATTTAATAAACTCTGCTGGCAATACCCGTGATGCAGGAAAGAATTAATAAGAAATACATTTCTTTGCTATGACATTCCAACTGACCAGAGACACAATGAGACCAAATTATGATCATAATACAGATCATAATGAAGCCAGCGGTTACCTTCTGGTCAGTTACTAAATCGTTACATTTGTTTAATCACTGAATTTACAAAAATACCAGGAGCCATTTCTCAGGAGTGTTTCCAGGCTGACAATTATCATGTTCAAAATGCAGTATAATTCAAAGAGCTGAAGAGAGCCAAAGGTTTTCTTTCCCTCTCACTTTCTACCACCAGATGTAGGGACACAATTTGGAAACAGAGCTGCAAATGTAGGCAGAGGCCCTTGGTAGAAGTAATTGTCTGACCAAATTCAATACAAATTAAATACAATCTATTCTGAGAAAGTAAAATTCCAGTTTCTTAGAGAAAATTCTCGTACCAGGAATAAGGAGACAAACTAGGAAAACTGGCATAGTGAATCTGGACGTCAGAGGCTGTAATACAGGACATTAGCAATGACAGATAAGCTTGGCTCTTTAATGGAATCTGCACTCACATTAGCTGCCCTTTTTCCTGTGCAAAGATGCTAACTCAGCAAGTGGGTCAGCAAATCAAGGCAGATGACTAATTAACAATTACAGACTGTATCATGGTATATCAAACATAACTCCATTTGTGTCTTAATACCAGGCCTGCTGACAGGGGCAGAGGAGGCAGTTTTCCCAGGGACTGATGATACAAAAGGGCCCGGTGTTCCTAGCTGCCACCACTGCTACTGCAGTGGCGGTGTCTGGAGCTCCAAGCCCTTTAAATCATGGCTGAAGTGCATCGTGACGCACTCCAGGCAGCACAGAGGGCTACCTGGGGCAGGCACAGCACACTCCAGGCGGTGCTGAGGGCTGCGTAGCCCCAGCCCCGCCTCTTCCATGGGCGCAGAGCAGGATCCCCCTCCTGCTGCCTTGCCCAGAGGCCTGACAAGGCTGTTGGCCCCACTGCCTAGTACCTACACTGCAAAAAATATCACCCACAGCTGATCTGGTTCCACTGTCTCAGGCTTGGAGAACCATAAAATTGCAGTGTAGATGTTCAGGCCTGAAAGACTCTGAGGGGCTAGGACCAACCCTGAAGTGTAATGGGCATTTTCAACATATCAAATTCAGAGGGTGTCAAAGTTACTCAGCCATTTTGAGGAGCAGGTGTCTAATGAAACAAAAATAAAATTAGCAAACAATATTTATTAGCTTCTAGATGGTCCTGGAGAGCGGAAGGTGGATTCTACCAGAAAGACCAGCTAGAATGCAAATCTGAACTCAGGTCATTATAGCATGGTGGCCTTTACAGACAAACTCCACAGGAAATGAAAGACTTTTTCAGGGCTATTAAAGATAGGTTAACTCTCACACACTTGGGCCTCATTCTGATCTCTCACTGATTTTACGTCTTCATATAGACCTAAAAAGTGGAGTTACTCCTGATGTACATGGTGAAAACAAAGATCAGAATTAGGCCAGATTATGTTTATGCAATTTATATTTATTACAAATGAATGCTCTATCAAGGCAAAGACAACTTATGATTGACCAACAATGATGTATTATTTTTACATTTTATTATTCTGGTCTAATTATTGAACACCAAAGCCCAAAACGCAAGAAAAATTGTATTCCACTCAGCCTAGCCGTAGGCTATTACCAGTGCCCTGACTCCAGCAAGACAATCTGCTCAATCTCAATATTTCCTTTCTTACAGTGTAAATATTGATTTGGCAGGTTTAACTCAGTTCTGTGGAGCAAACAAACAAGAGGAAGTAAAAGGCAGATTAACTTTTCATGGAGAAGATGTGTGTGTGGGGGGGGGGGGTTCCATTCCTGAGCTTCCTCTGCAATTTATTTCCCTTTCTCCTTTTATTTCAGTCTGTCCAATTCTAGTGTTCACCAACATACACTTGAGAAATGACAAAAGCCATCTATATGGTGGAAATCTAACCAATGTTTCCTAGTGTGGTTAATTTACAAACTGTGCTGCCAAAAGTGGCATTACATAAAAATACTCAGTTTTTGAACTAGAAGATTGTACGCTCATAAGGTGATGATTGTACCACCTTCTGAGTTTGGAAAGAATCAAATGTATTTAGGGTGCTACCTCAATCTAATGACAACTATTTTCTGTAGAGTACCTTTGATAACTTCCAGAAGTCCGCATGCAAAGTGCAGTTCAGAGCTATGAACAGTCTTGATTGATATTTTATAAAATGCAGTGTAAATGTAGAATACTATAACAATTAAATAATAATGTTGCCATGTGGTTCCACCATGAACTGAGCTGAATGTTCTTCTTATGCAAAAAAATCAAACCTTTTTTCCACAACAGAAATTTAGACAGACTCCATATAAGTATAGATCAGGGGTTGGGAACTTAAGACCCCGGGGGCTAGATGTGGCCCCTGAGGTTCAGAGCCCACCCCCTAAACACTGAGGAACCCGCAGTTGCACTCCAGTTCCCCACATACACTGCCCCATTGTGGGGCTGCAGCACACAAAATCTACTAGTCTGGGGCCCCCTAGGTTCCGGTGTGTGAGTATCTTTCTTCTTCTCAGTTAGGGGGCATGTCAGTTAAGTTTTGTTTGGTTTTTTTCTGTGAGTCAGTGGCCCCCAACCCAAAAAAGGCTTCCCACCCCTGGAAAGATGATATGATAGCAGCAGGCTGTCTTCACTAGAAGATCACTAACACTGATTCTGCTGAACTTAAATTAGCAATGGTTGGAAACTTTTCCTAACATCAAACACTCAATAGGCAGCGGAGACCAACTAGTACATCTTAGTCATTCTTCTTTTCTTAAAAGAATGAACGTAGATAACCACAACATGTTGCCAAGTTTAGGAAACATATGATTTTTTTTTTTAAATGACAAGTAACCAACCACACATTTTCTGGACCTCTGTTGTTACTCAGCCTACATCCCTCCTACATTAAACTTTTTTTAAATAACTGCTCTGCCATCAGCACCATGCACCTGCATTTAGCCTGGGCTTTTTAATGTAACTGCATATTTAAAAATTTTAAGTTTGAGCTTGTAAATCCACCAATTTAGCATTCTTAAAAAAAATAAGAAAAACTGTTAAACTGAAAGGCAGCAAAACAACAAGTAACTACTATTGAAAAAGCTGCAGCTGGCACACATTTAACATTTTTATACTTAAAACAGCACAGATTTCAAAAATAACTTGTTTCTAAAATAAAGTTTGCTTCTGGTGTGCTATATGACTGTATATGCTCAGAGAGCAGGAGAGCTGACAGTCTCACCAGGCCTCTGGGCAAAAGGGGCGGTGTTCCTTGGGCAAAAGGAACAGGGCTGGGGACAGCCACCCTTCAGTACTGCCCAGACCATGCTGCACTGCCCATCCCAGATCTCAGTGCTGTCCAGAGCATGTCACCGTGGACTCCATAGTGCGCTATACTGGGCTCCAGCAGTGCTTTAAAGGGCCCAGGGCACCAGCCGCTGTTGCAGCCACAGTAGCAGCAGTGATGGCTAGGAGCCCCAGGTCCTTTGAGTTGCTGGGTCCCGATTTAAAACCTGAATACAAAGGGAGACAGCTGAACAGGAGATCATTTGCAAATTCCAATACAATCAATTTAGGATTGAATACAGCTCTTCACTGGCTAAAGTCCTACAAAGGTAATTTCCCCTTTGTTGATTTTCACATCTCCACATCAAATGCTGCGAATGAGACACATCCACCCTGACATCATTAGCCTCATTAATACTGGTCCTACACTTGACAAGTCACTTCTTTTGTTTTTCTTATAGATACACCCCACCTCTAAAATTTCCACTCCAACTCATCAACCCATGTCCTAATAAAACTGTTAGTCTCTAAGGGTGTGTCTAGACTACATGCCTCTGGCGACAGAGGCATGTAGATTAGGCTACCGGCATAGGAAAATGAAGCGGCGATTTAAACAATCGCCGCTTCATTTAAATTAAAATGGCTGCCGCGCTGTGCCGATCAGCTGTTTGTCGGCTCAGCACGGTAGTCATCGACCGCGGAGCGTCCAGACTACCGTGCTGAGCCGACAAACAGCTGATCGGCACAGCGCGGCAGCCATTTTAATTTAAACGAAGCGGCGATTGTTTAAATCGCCGCTTCATTTTCCTATGCCGGATAGCCTAATCTACATGCCTCTGTCGCCAGAGGCATGTAGTCTAGACATACCCTAAGGTGCCACAGGGCTCCTGATTGTTGCATCAACAAGTGAACTGAAGTCCCCATCCAGCAAAGCACTTCATGTGATCCAAGTCAAGCTTGTGCTGAGCAGTCCCATTGACATCAATGCTCAAGTGCTTTGCTCAATCAGGACTAAAATTCTGATTAAAGAATTTTTATTTTTGGTGAAGTATGAGCCAGAAAGATTAGAACTCGACTTCTAGATTCTGAGTTACATTTGCAGGGTTGGCAATTAGAAAAGCGCTCTCTTTAAACATCCTAATTTTACAAGTCATCTGGAAATCAGTGAAATAAAAAATATATAACTCAACAATGCCATTCAAGACATCACCTTTCAGATCAGAATGGTCTTTTCATTCTCCCTTTTCTTCTTCTTGATACCAATTTTTTTTACTGCCATCCTATCTGCCACAGCTGTTGCTCCTAAAAAGAGGCTTCCTGTTAACTCAAATTACCAAACTCACCAGAATTTCATAAACTAAATAATTTTGGGTCACAACAGTTGGCTCTATTGGTGAGCTGCTGTTCACAACTGCAGCAGTTTTGTGAGATACCTTTGAGATCTACTGATGAAAAGTGTTGTGTAAGAGTGAGGTGGTATTATCACACTATGAGGGAGATGATCAGAATCTAAATAATCTAACATTTTAACTTCACATCTACCTGAAGTTTGGAAGGCAAGCCCAGGTTTGAATCCATATGATGACTGCTTTAAAAATGATTTGAATGGTTATTCTGAGTAGTACCAGTGCAAAAAATAAAATAGAATTTCAGAGATAAACACTACAAGTATTTTTGTTCACAACTCCAACATGTAGGTGATTTTGAGGGGCTAGGGAAGGGAGAGAGGTTGTTTGATTTTTAATAAAACCATTTACAAAACATTTCAGATTTTTTTTAATTTAAGATGATCATTTGATCTTTTATGAAAACAGGTTATATTATATTCGCAGTAGCTTTGTCATGACCAATTTTAAGAGGCATTATACCAAATTCCTCAGGGTCATGGATCAATTATCTGTAAACTAAAAGTCACACCATAGCACTAGACACAAAATACCTAAAAATCTCTTATAAACATATGATATGAATAATCTTAGTTTTATCCCATGGTTGGCTGAAAGCCTGAAAGGAACATTTTTATTTTAATTGAATCAATTTTCTCTTGACTAATATGTACACACTGGTCTTACATGTTGCTAGCATCATAAGTGAAGTCAATATTCCTGTGAGCTAGATGCCCCCTAGTGTAAGAGTTTCACTCTCTAGAGATACTTTCTATGTGGACTGTTTGATGTGTGTGAAGGGTTCCTAAACCTCTAAATTGGCAAAGGGGCAGAAGACACTGGAATGTGTAAAGACAGCCATCTGATCTGACCAAGTTCAGAGTGGAGCTGTGAGCAGAAAAGAAAACTTACCATTACACTGGGGGATGGGGAAAAGCAGCATGGACATTCCAGGCCAATAGAATGATCTGCTGTAGGCACATTTAGTAGACCACATGCTCCCTCAACCCTCATCATGAGGTAGAGCTTCTTGGGCTGACAACTTGCATCTTCTCCAAACACAGCATATAGCGTACAAACAAAAGAATTCCTGGAGAGAGTGATGCTTCACAAGATTGTTTATACATATGCATGTGTGTTAATTAATGTTAAATCGGGGGAAATATCAGTTTGACCATGTGACCTTTCATACTGAGATGCTTCATTATGTTGTGAGGTACCATGCTGTCAGATGATCTTAGCATGCCTACAGGGGTCACCTTCCCAACTCCAATGGCCTGCACAACACAAGCTCTCTCCCCTGAAGGCCTCACAGGCCCCACAATTTCTCTGCAGATTATTGCTGTTCTTAACCTGGCTCCTGAGGTGAGGCCATCAACCACAAAACAAACATATCTCCATTCAACTATAATCTGAGAGGAACTAACTTAGGGAAAATAAAGCAAGGCTACATAAGCAAGAAGTTCAAGCTTCTCTTTGGCAAAAGAGATATAAATGTGGGAAACTAAACAACATGGGCTTCTACCAGATGCAAGGACACCCCTGCTTACCATACAAGATGACTGCAGGAAACATCTAAGACTGAACAGGGGGAAGGATCAGACCCAAGTTGGGAGGCTTCCCAGCTTGTGAGAAAAGATTATTAGAACTAGTGTTAGAGTAAGAAATTGAATCCATCAAGTTTCTTACAGTATTAAGCTTAGCTAGCGTTTTTTGTTTTATTTTGCTTAGTAACTTACTTTGATCTGTCTGCTATCACTGGCAACCACTTAAATCATAACTTTTCTACTTAGTAAATAATTCTGTTTAACAACAAACCCAGTGTAAATAATTGTTACCTGTGGGCGCGAGGGAACAGCTATGCATTTCTCCCTCTCTCCTTGATAAAAAGAGGAAACATTTTACAAGCTTGCTCTGTATAAAACCTTATACAGAGTAATTTATCTGGGGTTTATCTAAGATTTGTCTGGGGTTCTGGTGTCATCTTACTCTTATAACGTTTTATACAGAGTAAGATGAAACCAGAACCCCAGATAAATCTATTGGGGCTGTGCACCCAGATGCTATGTCAAGTACCTTTGACTGAGTCTTCACAGAGCTGAGCTGCTCCCAGCATCCATATTTATGGTTGCCAGATGGTTGAACCAAAAATACCGAACACCCCCTCCCCCCAAAAAAAACACCAGGGAAAAAATTCTGTTGAGGGAAAAAAAGGGGGGGGGGGGGACCAAAGTTGCTGAGGAGGAAAAAAAAGGACTCCAAGACTTAATAAGCAAAATAAAATAAAATAAAATAATAAAACAGCATTAAAACAGCATGGCTCCTTTCAGAGTGAGTGCAGAGTTAGAATAGGGATAGGAACAGGGGAGAGGTTGAGCACTAAGACCCAGGGAAGGCATTGCTTCCCCTTGGTCTTCAGACTTTTTGCCGGCGGCCATTTTGTGTTCTTGTTCAAGCCAGAACTTAACTTCCCTGTGGAACCAGGTAAGCATGGGATCCGGGGACAGGGGGCTGGGGGTGTCAGGACCCGGGGGGTAGGGGGGAGGCAGCAGAGGCCAGGGGCAGGGCCCAGGCCCAGGCACTAGGGTTGCCAGGTGTCCAGTATTTTCGCCTCCTGGTTGGGAAAAAAAAAAATCAGAAAATACCAGACATTTTAGGTGTCCAGTATTTTCTGAATTTTTTTTACCGGACAGGAGGCGAAAATACTGGACTGCCCGGGTCAATACCAGACACCTGTCAACCCTATCCATATTACTCTGCTGTGGACTGTGACCTCAACTCTGTGCCAGTGCTGGAGGAGACCGGAGGGTCTGGCTCAGCAGAACAGGGTTGTGGGGTGCCCCAAATGGCAGGTGCACAGTTCTCAGTGGAATTTTCAGCACATCAAGTGATAGTCCCAAGGGGATCTCTGTAACAATCTGCCACACAGTGACTTGCTACCAACATAGTATCAGATTTCAGAATAAATGGAGAAGAATGCTGGTACATGAACAAGCAGTGTATGAGAATGCTGAGCTCACCAAGAAGTTCCACAAATCCATTGTGGACCAAGGTATCTACATAAACTGTATCACTCTTTATAAATATTAGCATATAAAAACAAACTATGAAATTGTAGCTGAATCTAATTTGAAAGAAGATGTAGTGTTCTTCTTTCAAACGCATTACAGGTTATAAAACAGTTAAAAGATTTATTCCTCTCCTCCAATATTGGGAGGTTGTATTTACCTTTCAAAATCTGCATTTTGAAATAAATTTTGAAAAATCCAAACCTTGTGGTGGTAAAAGGTATTTCTCCCCATAAGGATTTTCAGGTTGCTACTGGGCTGGGCTAAAAGGTATAAGTTTTCTTTCAAATAGCACGCACGCACGCACGCACACAGATTTAAGAGAAAAAATTCTAAAAGAGAAACTTGACTGATATTTAATGCCATGTTTTATTAACAAACGTAATATAATTATGTTTTCTGGAAATCTAAGTTAACAGACCTCCCATGAGAATGCATTTCACTGCATCTCCTACATCTTCCTCTTATTTTAGGTTATGATGCTGTTGGGTAAATAGCCTACACTTAGTATTTGGGTCACATATCACAAGCTCTATAACAGATGCCAGTTTAATGTTCAATTTAGCCCACGCTTGCCTGGTGGCTGCATCATAGCAACAGCCATTAACTGGCTTCATGTCCAGGAAGAATATTTTGTTAACTTTTTTGTAGCTTGTCTTAACTGCCATTATTTATTTACTCGCTTTATAAGGGAAACATAACTTATCTAAATCAGAAATTAATTCCTTCAACAGCATACTATGAACTTTACATACACAGATTCGATGAAATACCTCACACACACACCCAAAGAAACGTATCACGCTAATTTTTTGGAACTGATTGCAAATCAACCTGATCAACAGAGCAGACTGTGCCTAAGCAGAAGACAAGAGAGGGCTCACTTTAGACTGACATGTCCCGCAGTTATAGACATTTAAACAATCATGTGAATGATTAAAACAAAATGGAATATCTCACTGTGCGTCTTTGAATAAATAACTAAGACTGAGCTTTGCTACATAGGCAATCTCTTATGCTTTGTTAATGTATCAAAGTCAAATAGAGAAGTAAATGACATGGGTTTAGTGGTGCCCTACAGAAAGAAAGTAAGGCCAGTTATTTTTCAGTAATAAGAAATCTATGAATATGTTGCTTTTGCAGTACCCAGTGTAGGAGTTATGCACCATTGTTCACGAGTCAGCAAATCATGGCACAGCTCTTAGGTGCGCAAGAGCAAGGCAATTTCATTATGGATGATTTCGTTTTAAGAGCAATTTGCGCACACATGCTCAACACACCAATAAACAAGTGCATAGTCAATTAATAACCACAGTTCTCTAGCCTATCTTTGCCAAAATCATTTTTCCAGTGACAACTGGTAGCAATTGTGGGGGGAGAAACCACCAAAACTTGTTTGTTCTTAATATCACATTGCTAACTACAACATTATTCTAGTTTTAGCAACCATCACATTAGCAACTTTCATGTGTATCTGTGAATTGCGTAGATATTATAGCACTTACACTGCTGTGGAACTATTTTAGGAAACACCTGCTTACATATTTTATAGCATGTTTTAGAATGTGTCTTGTACATTAAAAATAGACGGTATCCCTCCTCCCTTTTATGGTGTCTTGATCATTTTTATTTTGTAAAAGGAGCTTTTCCACTTGATATTTCTCAAAGTATATTTTTCATAGCAGCTAAGTTTTTCTTTCTATAATAAAATAGTTTATACTTAGAGCTGGAATTTCTCTGAACAGGGAAGCTTGTATTTTATATTCAAAAAGAACAAAATGTTTGTGAAAGATTCAGTATGGCCAGTGCAGAAAAATTAAATCTTCCATCCACCGAGCGAGAGAAACAGCACTAGGGCAACCTTCCTCATCTAACCCAGTGATCTTTTGGAGATTCCACTTCTAGGAGAGAGAAGATCTCTCAATCTCAGTGGCCACTATTTTGGCCCAAGGACACAAACAAAAATATAAATCACTGCCAAGCATAGCTGTGCTTTTTCTGTGCTTGTGAGTTCTTTATATCTTTGGGGGTGAGGGAGCCGTAATCTTTTCTTTCAATCTGCAGGATAAATTAATAATTTAAGCACAAGTTCTGTTCAAAGAGCCAGTCTTTCTGAAAGATAGGGTAAAACTGCATTTGGACCATAAGGGTACGTTTACACAATAGCTCGGCATGTGCTTCCTAGTGCAGGAAGCCAGACTAGGTCTGCACAAGCTAGAGCACTAAAAGCGACCGTGTCTCCATGGTAGATTGCATGACAGCTTGGGCCTGAATGTGCATGTGGGCTGGATGGGTTTGCCAGGGTTAGCCCTGGCAGGCTGCCAGCACTTGATTTATTTGCATGGCTGCAGGTATGGCTGCGTACAGCTCCCATTTGCTGCAGATCACTGCAGTGATGTTATGGTAGTAATATGCCATTCTAAAAAGGGTCACTTTTCAGATCCTCATATACTGGCTTCTGAAGGGCATATCCTCAGATGTGCTTGGTGCTGTTTGAATAATCAGAGATTCGGGTTCATAAATCTAGTACTCAGAGGTAGCATATATATCTAAGACTTTAAGTCTATACTCCACTGAATAGAATGGGAAAATATAGTTTTTACAGGTTTGACAGCAACATGGGTGGTATCACTGATATCACAGTCCCAGGCGAGGAATAACAACAGAATATAGTACATGGGAAATGTTAGGAGATTACAACATTTAATAACTCATGGAATTCCTCCAAATGAAATGAAGTATCACTTATTGACTGTCAGACAGTGATACGGCACGTGCTTACCAAAGCTGCATGTGCAGTACTGACTTGCACTTCATTTAGTCAGGCCGTATACGATATGCCATGAAATGCTGAAGACTACTGCAAAATGCTGCAATTTATTAATTAGTTAAATATATTGTATTACTGGGCTATCTCTGTTCTATGTTGTGAAAGTCACCAGAGGGAATAAATAAGATCTAAGACATACGATTCTGGGGAAAATATTATACGGTAGTGGTAGCAGTCCACATTTTCTGTCATGTGGCTATCCATATCAGCTCTGGCTTTTCAATCTTGCAAAACTATTTAGCATTATTTCAAATTTAAGACAGCAGCTTATGATTAAGAAAGACTATTATAAATAAGGGGTTGATGCTTACAAGTGTGTAAAATTAGGGAACTTGAAACAACAACAACAGTGGATTGAATCAGAAGACAAAGTATTCCCAAAGCCATCAATATGATTAGGTTGTAAATGGAAACTTTAATTGCATTAAAGAGTTGTGATCCAGAACACGGTGCTACCAAATCTTGCAAAAAGATGTATTCCTCCTGTGACCTCGTGGTACTCCCTGCTGTTCTGTCAGCTCTCAGACATTCAGAAACACACATTTTGTGGTTTCTCAAAGTGTGTGTTCTCCTCGTTCTCCATCTTGTGTAGAAACCAACCAGTTTTTCCTCCTTTTTTACCCTCACGTCTCCATATCTGTGACTCTCAAATTTAATTTCATTTCAGGTGTGGATCATGTTCTCAGCAGAGGAAGCACATATGGTCTAAGGCTGTTGTTCTAGATTATCAGCCATCCACATACATGTTCTAAACCTTCAAGAGCTCCAGGCATCAATGCAGATTTCTTACTAAAGAATTAATGATCTTTTGCTACCTTCTGAACCCAAGATTTTTCTTATGCTCCATTTAACCATAGGCCATGACAGAATACTGCTCACTGTATTCAAGTCCCCACCTTCCAAAGTCTGGTACCAGCATCACATAGGTACTCTGTGGCAGATACAGGGATAGTATCAGGGCTGGCGACAGACTTCACCAGGCCCTGGGTAACGTGGGAGGGCTTGGCTCTGGTCCCCCTGGAAAGGACAGGACCTTGGGCAGGAGGGACAGGGGTAGTGGCACCCAGCTTTCTGCACCTCCCCGACCACACCATGCCTTCCCCACCCAGTCCTCAGTGCTGCCTGGACTGCACCATGCAGGGCTCCAGGAGCAATTTAAAGGGCTTGGGGCTCCAGATGCCGTAGTAGCTGTGGTGGCAACCCAGAGTCCTGGGCCCTTTTAAATTGCCAGGCCACGGGGGCAATTACTCCCTCCCCTCCACACCACCATGAATAGTGTACAGTTCTCCAGAACAGCTCTCATCTGTCTTAACCATGAAATGCTCCTTCTCATTCTTGCAGTCCCTTGCCTCATTCACTACATATCTTCCAGCTCCTGTTAAAAATGGAGACGTTACCCTACAGATAACACAGCCTCCTTTACCAGACAACCCTGATTCATTCACTGGGCAAGTCCATACTTTGCACTGAATGAGACAGAGATCCTGTGGAAAAAAATATTGTGAGATCACGGGTAATCAATCACTACCATAGCATCTATACATGAAGACAACTTTAAATCTGGCATTTCCTAATTTTCAGTATTTGACTTTGCAACCTTAATAGTGCTCTTTTAATTTGCCATCTTGGAGGTACAAAAAAAAAAGTGACTGTAAATCTACACAACTGAACAGTTGGCCCTTACAGATTTCCTCTCTCAACAAAAATGAGCATGGATAAAACCTGTCTGGAGGAAAATAGCACATGCACAGCCCAGTCACACACTGGAGCTGTGAGGGTCAAAGCATGTGTAGGGAGGATAGAATCTGGAGAGCTTAGCTATTTAACTCTAGCAAATCTCTACTGAGCATGTGCTAACTGCATTTCTCTAAAGGCTTTTAACTTGATCAGATTTGGGCAGGTTTTCACAAGTGTTAGCCAAACGGGCTCGTTTCTCCCTGGAGCCACTCAATTACCCCAAGGAGGCACGGAAAGCAAGAGGACAAGTTCTTTATTTATCGATCAGCTGATCGGGTGCTCTCCTCAACTCATGCCAGAGGAAGAGGCACACCGAATGTTCATAACAAGCAATTTTTATACAGTGGTGTAAACGTCTCGTCTTGCAGAACCCACCTCCTCACTTTGACACTACTGATTTATGGCTCCCTGACAAGCAGGAATGTGCAAGCCAGACCATATTTTTATCTTATCATACAGCTGTAGGGGAAATAAGGGGAGGGGGTAGGACTGTAAGCCATCCAGGAGCTGAAAGGAAATTCAA
Organism: Pelochelys cantorii; assembly: GCA_032595735.1. Taxonomy (NCBI): domain Eukaryota; kingdom Metazoa; phylum Chordata; order Testudines; family Trionychidae; genus Pelochelys; species Pelochelys cantorii. Next base: position 70,042,667 of record CM064330.1, on the reverse strand, counting down.
TCTTTCCATATCTCTCCTGCCTCGGCCTCCTTCTGGGTCCACCATTGTCCTAACAATCTCCCCCCTTAAAAGCATTTTGAGAGCCTCACAAGCCCCAGTCCTCGGCCTTCACCAGCTGATATAATGCCATCATCTGCTGATATGGTTGGTAGGAACATTTCACCCAGCTATTATTAGTAAGCTTCACATGGGTGTGGTTCCATTGCCCTTGATATTTAGAACAATCGTATGTTACAGTTGGGATCATAGCAATCAAATCCTGGGGACAGAGTCCATTCACACCTACTCTCTCCTACATGCACTCCCTCCCGTCTCGTCCGGTTAAGGCAATAAATACCCATTCCAGAGGAATAGAGTCGCCAGGGACTACCATCCTCGGTCCAAACCTCTGTTCCATTGTGAACTATACTTAAATTACTGACCCACCATTTGGGTTGCACCAGTTGGGCTACCCAGGGCCATTCATTCAAATCTCCTGGACCTCCACACACCCGACAGTTACTGAGGTTAAAGGAATTTGCTATTGTCTCTCCCAACTGTAAAAACCTATTTTCCCAACCACAGTGTTGATGTAAGTACATTAGCAAAAATATTAACAGTATTTTCATTATCTTTTCTTAAACAGTCCTTTTAGTCCGTCCAATCTCTGGTACTCCCCAGTGGAGTCTTCGCCTGTGCCACCCCGGGCCTCCGGAGCCAGGGCAGGCAGAGGGCTGGTGTCCTCCCTCGCTGATTCAGTTTCCAGGTTAGGGTTCAGGAATCGCTTTACCCGCGTATGATGTGTCCATTTGTCGCTCCCAAGAACTTTAACTGCAGCTTGGCTGATGAGCGAGACAGAGTGTGGGCCGTCCCACCGTGGTGTAAGGGGGTCACGCTTCCACTTCTTGATAAGGACTTGATCACCAATCTGAAACGGGTGCACGGGCTGATCCAAGGGAAGGGCCTGAAAAGGCGCCTCGTATCGATGCAGCTGTAACAAGACAGATTGCAGCCCAGAGACCTGTTTCCATAAAGAGTCGTTCCCCATTTCCCAATTTACATTCTCCCGGTGCCCTGGGATAAGTATTCGGGGAGGAAACCCAAAGACCAGTTCAAAGGGTGAAAGTTTAAGACCCTTACGTGGGGCCCTTCGAATGCGGGTAAGGGCGAGTGGCAAGGCGTCAAGCCACTTTAACCCAGATTCTGTACATATTTTGGTAAGGGTATCCTTGAGGGTCCTATTCATTCTTTCTACCTGACCCGAGCTTTGTGGCCTCCAAGGCGTATGCAACTTCCATTGTATACCGAGTGCCTGGGACACCTGTTGGACCACCTGTGAGGTAAAATGGCTTCCCTGATCAGACTCAATTGTCTCGGGGAGATGGAAGCGAGGGAATATTTCATGTAGCAGGGCCTTGGTGACGGCCCCGACCTGACAATGCCGGGTGGGATAACACTCTACCCACCCAGTAAGCTGATCAACAAATACGAGTAGATATTTATAACTCCTGCAAGGGGGCATTTCAGCAAAGTCAACTTGCCCTCTTTGAAAAGGGAAGGTGGCCCAGGGTCGGCCTCCCATCGGGGCAGGAGGGCCACACCCCCTTTGGTTTGTTTGTTGACAGACAGAACAATTATTAACGATTCTCTGGGCTTCCATGTGCATACCCAGCCCCTTAAGGGTTCGGGTGGCCAAATCAACCATTGCTCCCGACCCCGGATGTCCTTCTTTATGTAGGAGTCGAAGAATTTCCTGAGGTATCGGTCGAGGGACGAAAATCTCTCCCCCCCCGGGCAATTTCCACCATCCAGAGGAGACCTGCCGGGCCCCTGCAGCCTGTACGTGGCATATTTCCTCAGCTGTATACTGGGGAGGGGGGGCTTTAGCTTCAGTATCTTGAATCAAGAGGAGCCATAAGGCCCCTTCTCGGGCGGCCTTCTTCGCGGCCTGGTCAGCCAATTGGTTATATCTTCGCTGCTCGACCTCAGGGGCTCTTCCATGAGCGCGCACATGTATTACGGCGACCCGGAGAGGAAGCATCAGGGCCTCAAGAAGCGTTTTGATGAGGCTCCCACGTGCAATCCTCTGGTCTGATGCCGTAATGAACCCCCTTTCTCTCCACAGGGTCCCATGGGCATGGACCACCATGTAAGCATAGCGACTATCAGTGTATAGGTTAAGAATCTTCCCAGTTCCCAGCCGAAGAGCCTCAATAAGGGCCACTAACTCAGCTGCTTGGGCGGACAAATTAGGGCTAAGTTTGAACTTGTACACTCCTTGGTCCTTAACTACCACTGCCGCTCCAGTAAACCGCTTGCCGTCTATAACATAACGAGACCTGTCAACGTATCCTTCGATGTCGGGGTTGGGCCAGGGCAAGTCCGAGAGGTCAGGGCGGGGCTTAGTCTCTTGTTGCAAGACCTCAATACAGTCATGAGTAGGGCTGGTCTCATGGGAAACCCGAGGATCAGGCAGTAGGGTAGCTGGGTTGAGAGAGCTGACTGTCTTAAAGGTTAAATTAGGGGCTAGCAAGAGCCCCACCTCATATCTAGTATGTCGACTGGGATTAAGATGCTTTTCCCCAGCGCCTGTTCCTAGTATTTGAGGCACCCCATGGGGGACCACAACCTCAGTGTCCCCGCCCAATGTTAACTTCTCAGCTTCCTGGACAAGGAGAGCAGTTGCCGCAACGGCCCACAAACAAGCAGGCCATCCCTTGGCGACAGGGTCCAATACCTTTGAGTAGTATCCAATGGGTTGCCAGGTTGGACCTGACCTTTGACAAAGGACTAGAGCTGCCACCCCTCCTCTCTCATGAACGTATAGGGTGAATGGCCTCCGGGGGTCCGGGATGGCCAGAGCAGGGGGCTGAACCAGAGCTCCTTTAAGCTCTCGAAATGCTTTTTCCATCTCTTTGGTCCAAGTCCAATTGAGCAGGCCGTCCTTAGTCAGGGATTCATATAATGGTCTGGCTTTTCCCCCGTAGTCAGGGATCCAGAGCCAACAGAAGCCAGTCAGTCCCAGAAAGGCCCTTAACTCACGGGGGTTCTGGGGTTGAGGGCTATCAAGTATGACCTGGATTCTTTCCTTTCCCAAACTACGGCTCCCTTGGCAAAGACGATATCCGAGAAAAGTGACCTGCTGCCTGACCAATTGGGCTTTCTCTCTTGAAACTTTATACCCCTGTACCCCGAGGTAATTAAGGAGCTCTATAGTCTGTTCCTTACAGGATGTCTCCGTCTCGGTACTTAGGAGTAGGTCATCACAGTACTGGACTATGTTGCACGAAGGATGTTTGGCCAAAAATGGGGCTAGGTCTCTTTTTTAACTGACTACCAAAAATTTCGGGTGCACAGGTGAGTCCTTGTGGAACAACAGTCCAGATATACTGAGCCTTATAGTGAGTATCTGGATCTTCCTACTCAAAGGCAAACAGCTTCTGGGAGTCTGGATCAAGGGGTATGGAGAAGAAAGCGTCCTTTAAATCTATGACAGAGAACCAACTGTGATTCCTGGGAACCTGGCCCAGGATAGTATGAGGGTTTGGGACAACTGGGTAGGGGGCCTTTATTAACTTGTTGATCTGTCTTAGATCCTGAACTAATCGATACTGTCCAATAGGCTTGGGCACCCCCATTATTGGAGTATTAAATGGGGATGTGCCCTCCCTGAGCCACCCGCACTGCAGAAATTTTTGGATCAGGGGTTTCAGTCCGACCCGAGTGGCCAGCTTAAGGGGGTATTGCCTAATTCAGACCGGGTTGCTTCCTGCCTTAAGGGAAATATGCACTGGTGAAGCATTCCGGGCCCGAGCAACGCCTCCCTCCTCCGCCCAAACCTCAAGGTCAACTCCCGGCAGCTGGTCCCCTTCACTCCCCTGGCATCCCGAGGAGAGATTCCTAGCGTTCACGAGGGCCATCTGATAATTGGAGGCCAGCTGTTTGGGAAGCCTAACTTCCATAGTCCCGTTGTCGAACGAGATCTCCGCTTGCAATTTAGTAAGGATATCTCGTCCGAGCAACACGATGGGACAGGAAGGGCTGCAAACAAACTGATGGGAAATCTGATGGTCCCCATCTTCACCAGGAGGGGAAGAGTTTTTTCTAAGACTGTGGTTTGTCCCTCAATTCCTTGGACTATCGCACATCCCCGAGCTCTACCCTGGGGAGCCTTATTAAGGGGGAGCAGACTAAAGGTGGCTCCAGTATCAATAAGGGCTTCAACTGGGCGGCCCTCTACCTTAATTTTCACCGTGGGATCCAGACTGGCGGCTTGCGCCGCCAAAAGGGGCCGCTGGGTCCCTCAGCCCCCCTATGGGGAGGACCCCTCCCTAGTCGGTCCAGCACTGCTATAGAGGACGGGAAGGGGTGGAGCTCTATCTCTACGTTCCTCTCCCAGGGCCCGTCGCCAGGGGCATTCATTTTTCCAATGTCCCTCCTCCCTGCAGATAGCACACTGATTCCGGCCCAGGCGGGGGCCCCGTCCCCTCCCCGGTGGCCCCTGCGGTCGCCCCACAACTCTGGCCCCCCCTTTCCTCATATCCTTCTGTGGCGGCACGTCGGGGTCCCCCGACTTCTGCACCCCCATAATGGCACGGACAGACTCCACCAGCCAGTAGAATAGAGGGAGTTTATTGCTTCTCCAGGATACAGCACAGCATAGATGTCATCTGGTTACAGGAACCGGGCCTAGGATGCCTCAGCCCCCCTTGAGACGGGGGATGCTGGGCCCCTAAATTCCAACCCCTTTCCCTAGGCCGTCTCCTCCATGATCCCAGACAGAAACTGCCCCTCTCTTCTAGCCCTGTCCCCCTTGCCAGGCCTGGCCTCGCCCCCTTCCTTTGTTTCTCTCCCTAGGAAGTAACTGGTCGGACCAGTTGAGAGACCCTTGCATAATGACTCATCCCGTCCTGCTGGGCCGTGCTTTGTACAAACAGCCGTCAGTGGGGGTCACTCACAGCCCACCGCCGAGCATAGCAACCAGCAAGGTACCCACACTACGTCACACCTTCCCTTAGAGCCATGGCTAAAACGCGGGCCCCTTTCTTTCGCTCCTCATCATCTCTTCGATCATAAACCTTCATGGCAATTTCTAAAAGCTCTTCAATATTCTTGCCCGACGCCCCTTCCAATTATTGTAATTTCTTTCTGATATCCTCATAGGACTGCCCAATGAACAAGGGTATTAACACCCGTTTCCCGTTGGGGTCCTCGGGATCTAGATCTGTGTATCTTTTGCAAGTATTGCAGAGCCGCTCATAAAAGGCAATTGGGTTTTCAGTCTTTTCCTGATTTATATTATATAATTTGGCCCAATTCAGGGTTTTCCTAATACAGCGTTTCATGCCCTGTACTATGGCCGAAGCGTACTGGCCATGGAGATCACGGGACGTGTCGGCCTCACGTGACCAATTAGGAGGGCTCTCGGGCAGCCGTGCAGCCATCTCACCCGAAGGCACCCCAGTCTCAGCGAGCCATTCTCGGGCCCTTGAGAGGACCAGACGCCTCTCTTCCGCAGTTAACAGGGTATTAAGGGCGACTCTCATGTCACCCCAAGTGGGGTTGTGTGCTGTAATCGATGTCTCGAAAACCGCAGTTAATGGGGCAGGATCCTCTGAGAACGGGGGATTCTGGTGCTTCCAGTTATAGAAGTCACTAGTAGTAAAGGGAACATACACCATGGTGATGTGGCCATCAGGGGCCACAGTTTCTCGCATTGGATACATCTATTTTGGGGGCATCCTGTCCTGCCTGCTTAAGAGGGTGAACCGAAAATCCCCGGGAGTATATGCAGGGGACAAACCCCACTGGGTTCCGGAACCTCCAGCAACAGGGGTCGACGGGTCAGGCAGATTGAGCCTAGGATCATGGCTCCTAGTATGGAAGGCCGGTGCTTCTGGAGAGGATATGGCACAAGGCTGGGACTGTATTACTATAGAGGCGGGACCAGGGCCCGCCGGACCTACCCGAGCTGAGGGGGTCAAAAGAGTATGAGGTGGTTCTTGGTCAGAGGATTCTTCATTAATTGGCCCCTCCTTTGTCCCGTTAGTTGAGGGGCTGGCAGCAGGGGTAGAGATCCCTGTGGCCGAGGAAGTCTGAACCGGGAGACCAGGATATAAGGGGGGAGGAGGCATAGGATCAGGGGCAGAAGGAATCACGACTTGCAGACAGGGTTTCTTAACAGGGGCACGGGCCATTAGGGTTTTGGTAATCTGTGACCGACATTTTTGCAACCAAGGGGGAGGGTTGGCCACGAGGTCTTGCCAAATATCTATATAAGGGTATTGGTCCCAATGCCCATCTCGGGTCACAACACTATGTACAGCTTGTACAATCTCTGGCTTAAGTGTCCCCCTATCGGGCCACTCCACCCCGAATGTCGTCCATTCAAGAGTACAGAATTTTACAAGATCATCTTTACATAATACAATTCCGTAGTCACCCTGGCGTCTAAACGCCTTCCAATTATCCAACATACATCCCAAGGGCGTCCCAGAAAAGGTGCTTTGAGAGGACCCCATTATGCTTCAACCAAATATATCGAAGGACAGAGAAAGAGAGGGATTATCATTCATTCAGGTATCCACTGGGTCACGAGGTTCGGCTGACCCCCCTTGCAATCAAGATATCCTGGTCATCGGGTTTCCCCTTGCAGGAATCTTGGGGCGGCTGGAGTCAGCTTAAGTCTCAGACCTGGTCAGCGGCATTCACTCCTCACACAGGACTCCTAATCGCTCACTCGAGCCGTTTATAATTTTGGTTTCCAACACACTATTAATAGGAGGAATAAAACTACTCCTACCAGAAACAGGAGCAATCCCTGGGGTTGCTCCAAATCCCAGTAGTTGTCCAGAACGGTCCACAAATTGGTGGAGTTATTCATTGGCCGTTAACCATTTCATTCCCTAACCAGCAAACACAGTACATTTGATACAACAACAGGGTATACACACAACGTATTACAACATACCATCCCGTCCCATGCCGACTACACGACTAATTTACTCATATGCACGTGCCACCTAGAGGGCTCCCATTATCCAACTTACACTTCAGGGGCGTCCCTCTAAGGTGTTACACCTTAACCCGACAGGTAAACGCACTTACCACCTGAAGTGGCCACGTCCGGCAGTTGGATTCCCCTTCAGTTTGGCTGTCCTGCTTCCGTGTCCTTTTGAGGAGTTCTCTACAGAGAGGGCGCAGCCGTCCCGGCCGATTGTGGCGACCCGGAGCCCGAGCAAACCAACAGCTCGAGGTGGCCACTCCCCGGAGTCGTCCTCGGCTGCCGGTCAGCGTCCTCTACAGGGAGAGAAGTCCCATCTGGGGTGCCAATTTGTTAGTCAAACGGGCTCGTTTCTCCCTGGAGCCACTCAATTACCCCAAGGAGGCACGGAAAGCAAGAGGACAGATACCAAGTTCTTTATTTATCGATCTGCTGAGCGGGTGCTCTCCTCGACTCATGCCAGAGGAAGAGGCACACCGAATGTTCATAACAAGCAATTTTTATACAGTGGTGTAAACATCTCGTCTTGCAGAACCCACCTCCTCACTTTGACACTACTGATTTATGGCTCCCTGACAAACAGGAATGTGCAAGCCAGACCATATTTTTATCTTATCATACAGCTGTGGGGGAAATAAAGGGGAGGGGGGGCAAGGACTGTAAGCCATCCAGGAGCCGAAAGGAAATTCAATCTTTCCATATCTGTCCTGCCTTGGCCTCCTTCTGGGTCCGCCATTGTCCTAACACAAGTACTGTACAAACCCCCCCCCCCAAAAAAAAAAAAAACCCCACTTGTCCCTTTACACAAAGGATATTTCCACAGTGATCAACTTAAAAGCAAGGAAATTAATTCTTATTTACAACTGAAGTTGACCTTTGGCACTTTCAATACAATATCAATCTACTGAAGAATGTCCAACATAGTCAAAGTACTGGCAAAAAACAAAGTTGCTGTGAAAATAACATTTCCAGAAGGTCAACTTGGCATACATGTAATGTCTGTAGCAACAAAAACTAATTTAAATGCCACCTAAATTTTTCTACTTTTGTTAAATTAGATGAAAAGGAACCATAATCTTATGTTCATTTATTACACTTGTAATTTAGGTTGACCTCTCTCCTCCTACATGCCAAACATAATATTTTAAATCTATGTTTTAAATCTAACATAAAAGAAATAGAACTCTATATAGTTCAATCTAGTTAATGAAAGAAAAGTTCATTATAACATGTGACTCCATATATGCAAGTGGAAGTGAGAGGAAATACAGTTCCCTTTCTGATTTCCTGGCTTTGGGGCTTTTAAATTTCCAAACTTAGCATCAACAGATTTTTACATGCATTTCATTCTCAATTAAAATTTACTCAAGAAACATGTCAATCTCTGATCCATATTATACCAAATTTTAATATTTACAACAGACCATTAAAACAAACAAAAACCACTCTACATCTTAACATTAAAAATCAGTTCAATCGCTAAATCACTGTTGAGTCACGTATGCCACACAACTTTCACAGATACTTCCAGACAATTGTGTTCCATCATAATCTCTTCGGAAAAGAGAAATGTTTTATAATCACATTAATAAGATAATGAGGGAGAGAAATTACCATGCCATCGGTGCCCCTAATTGTCAATCTGAAAAAGAAAGATACTGCAGATGGAGCTTTCTCCTTCACTATGTAGAGGGTAGCTTTAGCTCTTTAAAAAGAAGCAGATATTTTCCTAACTAAATAGGTTTGTTTGTATCCGAAGGATGGAGAGCCGTAAATGCATCTTGGTGTTACCATCTCTTAGTGTGCACAGATCTCACAAGTCTGAAATCCTCATGAAGGATGAGGTCACAGAAGCTGCAAAATTCCCAGTGGCTGGTGGCCCATGATGCAAAAGCCCCCACCTTTTCCTCAAGAGGCAGTGAAGCGCCTTTCACTTCCCACAGAACAATTAAGGAGTATGAGCACACTCAGCATAGGTCTCGCCACCTGGTAAAGGGAAAAGCAGGGTTTTCACAGCTTACCCCATGTGGACTCACCGCTGCAGAGAATTTCAGCAAGGTGAAATGCAAGGGGCAGAAGAACAGAGATACCCTATGGGTAGACCCAGTCAAGGTGCTCTCTAGCCTTGTATATTGGGGTGCTGCTCTCCAAGCACCAGTCTACCTCTGCTTTGGAGGCTGCTCCTCCCTTACTGGGGACTGCTCTGAACTCCCACTTTTTCAGTGCTACAGCTCACTAGATCTCTTGCTACGCTATCTGCTCAGAGACTGCTCCACTGGTCCACTACTACCTTGAGACAGCTTCTCCTCATGGCTTGTAGCTACTCCAGTACTTCCCAGTCTGTCTCTCTTTTCATTCCCTACCCCTACTACCAGTTTTCTCCAGTCAGTTTTCCCCGGCCTGGTAGCACTCAAAAATATACTGATCCAGGCATTTGTGTAATAAAAATAAAAGTACAATGATGTCCTAGACAACATAATGCAGATCTTGAGGGAATGCCCAGATGTGCCTGAACTGGCCTGCCTCTGGCCCATAGTTTTTTCTTTTAGCTAGTAGAAACATCTCTTACTACTAGCTGCCAGATTCTGTCCTGTTCTTTAGTAGAAAATCTATTCTGCCTTATCTACTCTGGGGAACCAGCAGAAAGAGAGCGAGAAAGAATCTCTGTGCATTCTCCATTTGGGAAAAGAACAAAGCACCATGTGACTTATCTTGGGAGATAAAACACAGATGTAGTGATGCACACAGTTAATGGCACGTTGATTTTAAAACACTACTAACATGTTTTATAAAGCTCCTTTTGTACAGAAACTAGTAACCTGAGTCTATCTGGAAAGCTAACTTGAGTGACTGCAGACATAAGTGATGAATAGCAGAGCTGTTAAAGGATTGCTTAAAAACTGAAATGAGTCTCTACAGTTGACAAAAAGGAATATTCTACCATTTACAAAAGGACAGCTCCACTTATTCAGACGTAAAAAGCTTGTATCACTTAAGACTTCACTATTGTTCATCTAGCCATTGTAATCAAAGCATACAGGCTAACTAAATTAATCTATAATTAGCCAATACCAAATAGTACACTCACAATTGATAGAAATGCCATACCAAGGACCACATATAAAGCAACCTCCATCTCTCCCCTTCAAACAATGGTTTTCAAACTTTTTTTTTCTCATGACCCAGTTAAAGAAAACTGTTGATGCCCATGACCCAACATAATTTAACTAGAGTGTGGGCTTGTGGGCTCCGTGGTGAGGCTAAGGATGAGAGCTTTGGGGTGTAGGAGAGTTTGGGCTGTGCGGGTGGTGGTCAAGACTGTGGCAGGAGGTGCTTATCTTGAGTCAGCAGTGCAGCGAGGATGCTAAGTCAGGCTTCCTGCCTCTCCTGGCACAGCAGACCATGCTGTGCCCCGGAAGCAGCCAGCAGCAGGTTCCCAGTCAATGGGAGTGCGAAGCTAGTGCTCGGGGCAGGGGCAGGAGCGGTGCACGGAACCCTGTGCACTATTCCCCCCTCACACCTAGGAGCTAGGCTTGCTGACAGCCACTTCTGGGCACAGCGCAGTCTGCAATGCCAGGACAGGCAGGTAGCCTGCCGTACCACCCCCACTGGTCACCTGATCACCCTGCAGCAATGGGAACCAGTGCCTGACATTCCAAGACCCAGTACAAGGTCATAACCCATAGGTTTAAAAACCAGTGGTACAACATTCAATAAAAACATATTTAAAACTAAGATTTCAGCATCAGAAGTCACAATGTATAACTTGCAAGATCCCTTGCTCTGTCAGTAAACATAATTTAATGCAAAAGATGATATGTTAGGGAACACTGTTGCTTGTTCATTATAGTTCAGGTCCTGTAGCTCAGCATTCTACTTGGAACTCTAAACACAATCAAAAAGTAGACACACAATGGTCCAGTGAATAAAGGTAATGGAGGAGGAGCTCAGTGTTCTATTCTTAGCTCTGCCACTGAACTATTTGCGAAGCACAGATGACGCTATCATCCCTCCTTTATAAAGCACTTTGAGATCTATGGATTAAAAATGTATCTAAGAGCTATGTGTTTTTATACATAAGTTGTCATATTTATATTACATATTATAAATAATCTCTGTAAATAAAAGGGAAATCATGTGCATATATGGGGTAGATGGAAGGACAGAGAGAAATAACTGAGCAGCCTGCCTACAACTAATACATTTACTACACAGAAAAATGTGTATGGAAAAAAAGGGTTTAAAACACTGGATGGATAAAAATTGTTTTTAAATTAAAAAATTGATTTTTTATTGTTATTTACATTATAATACTTTTAAAAATAAAGAGGTTTAAAATGAAATCTGAACTTAATGAAAAATGCATTTAAGGCATTAATGTATAACCTCTTAAAACATTTAAACGACAAAATATGCTGACTCCATAAGCCTCTATTAAAAACTGAGTTAAAGGATGTTTTAATATATAAAGGAACATCTAACTTTTAAAGTCAGTTTTATAAATATAGCACAACAGGTTAGCATAAGCAACTTACAAGACTAGCCTCATTGTCAAAAGACTTAATGTGAGTGTCGCTCCAGTCATTTTCACTTAGACATATTTGAAAATTTTTCCAGGCCAGCATGAAATAATCAACATAATACCTTGCCTTCAGTTAATCACTCTATTTAATAAATCATTTAGTTGTAAATGTGAAATGTTTCAAATAAGAAGTTTACATATTGAAAACATTTAAGGTTGTCTTGTTTAATAAAATTTAAATTTTATATATAATTGTTTTTAATTAAGTTCCAATTACCATCCTAATGCAGCTTGACACAAATCAAGAGCAAAAATTAATTATCTAGTAAACAAGCAATATATCATTCACTATTTTCTTGCATACTAGAAAGTGTACAATCATCAAAGTATATAGAATAAAAATACATATATAGTCATAGCATATGCTGCTAGGGAGCAAAACGATGTACCAAAGCTAGTAAAAAGCTTCTATTTAGTTGTAAATCAACATGTCTGAGTGATTACATCTATCAATAAAAATGAACCTTTCTTTGGAAAATAACTGAAGTACAAATGGAAATTTTGATTAAAAAGTGATTATTTAAATTGAGGCTTGCCACTTGATTATTGAATGCATGGTTTAAAGTGGCCTTGCTTTAAATAAATCCACCCTAAAAAAAATTGTACACATCACAGAATCATATACACAGTACACATACATGAGCCTAAAAACAAAAATCCCACCTAACTAGGAAATGCCTGTTAAACAGCAAAGAATTCCTAAATAGTGTCTTCACTGTAAAACCCTTGGAACAAAGACTATCCTTTTGGTCTGAGTTTGTACAACACTGTAGCACAGTGGGGTCCTGGTCTCTGACTGGTGCCCCTAGATACTACAGTAATACAAATAATAATTGTTCTAAATAGGCATACTTTGCTCTTACATTCATTCAATAAGGAAGTTTTTAATCAAAAGGGTATGATAATTATTTTATTGAACATATAAAATAACCAGAAAGAGGAAAAAGCATTAATTACAGCACTATATATTGCCTTCAGTGCTAGTTCTCATTGAGGTATAAAAACATAAATCATTTGTTCCATTCAGTCCCTCCAAACCTTTCAGAAGAGGTTCTCTGTGTAGCTGGTCACAAAAAAGGGAGTTTTTAAACTACAGAAGTTTTGGCTTTAGGACAGGTCAACCGGCTGAACTACATACCCAAAATGCATCACAATCTCCCTTCTTAAAGAGGGGAGACAGTGCATCATAGAAAACCATAGAGATAGGTTTTGTGAGTCATATGATACACAGCTCAGCCAGGGAACCCTGCTCGTACAGGAGAAAGGGGGCATGAGGCACTGGAATAACTCCCAGGAGACACACAGCAGCATTTCCAAATCAAAATATATAATTTTTCAAGCAATTGTTGTTGGGTTTTGGGGTTTCTTTGGGGTAGAGAATGTGTCTGCTTTTTGTGGAAATTTTCATTTCTTTGAAAATCCATTTTTCTACTGAAAAACCGTTTTTGAGGGACATTTTTCAACTAGCCCAAGTCCTTAGTGATCAGTTTTCTAATTCCATAGAGAGATACTTTGATTTTCAGAATATCCAATGGCCTTTATTATTTCAAGGAAGCTAATATATCTAGTAAAGTTCTCTCCAAGAATTTGCTTATTACCCAAAAACGTTGCCCAATATACGCTTACTGGTCAGTTTTTATTCTTTTACTATACAAAATAAACAAATCTACAAAAAATGTTTGCTTACCATAGGTTCAACACCACAAATAAATACTAATAAAAATGAACAAAGTTTTAAATTAAACTGTCAGCATATTATTCCTCCTCACTTTTGCTTGTAAAAGACTACAGATATTATTCTCTTCTTTCTAATACACTACTCTAAACTTCCTTTTTCCATTCAAAGCTAAAACAGAGACACTATACCAAACTGATCAATTGCCTTCCCTACTTCAAAGGAATGCCAAATAAAATAACCCAGTAAATACATTTTGGAACATCATCCCAGCAGCTTGTCTAAGATGTCCCTATCCCTTTGCAACCCTTAAGCTGAAGAGCTGAGACACCTTTCCATTCCCATGTGTTTCCACATTTTATTCCAATTAAACAAATACATTTCACTTCCTTAGTTAAGACGACATATTTAGGTAATAGCACAATATGAAGACAACAAGCTAAATAAACTGAGGTCTAAAGAAAGATCTGTTTTCATGAGTGAAAGGATCTCATGTGTTATTGCCCTCCAAAATTCACCAGTTTGCAGGCAGAGCCAACAAACATGTAACATAGCGCCGCTATGTTCACAAGCCCTCCAGCATACCGGTACCTATTTCTCACTGATAGGGAGAAGTTCAAAGACAATTGAATCAATTCCCATTTGACCTTTGGGGAGGCAGGAAACTGATACTGGAAAAGATAATGTGTGGACCCTGTGGGCAAAGTTTCCTATTTCTGTGCGTTCTGTGATCTTTTATACTACTTCACTTACAATCAACAAAGACACCTAGGCTATGTCTACACTGCCCCCATTCTACACAAAAAATATGCAAATGAGGCAAACCATGGAATATCGCCATGCCTCGTTTGCACAATTAATGAGGCTCTGTTTTTGTGCAAGTGGCTTTTGCGGAAAAAGGAGCTGTCTACACAGCTCTTTTTTGCGCAAAAAAAACCCCCCTCTTGTGCAAGAGCCGTTCTTCCTGAAAAAATGCGGAAGAACGGCTCTTGCGCAAGAGAGGGGTTTTGTGCAAAAACGGAGCCTAATTAATTATGCAAATGAGGTGTGGCAATATTCCACGCTTTGCCTCATTTGCATATTTTTTGTGCAAAACGGGGGCAGTGTAGACATAGCCCTAGAGCTTCAGCTCCCTTGATATAAAAAGGTAGGAAACTATCTGTAAGAGCCCCTGAAATGCATGTCCCCGCGCCCCCTTCCATTTGTTGGAAGCAGGTTTTGTTAATCTTCCTCGCCCAGCACAATATTCCTCTATCGTCTTCTGCAAGCACTGGAGAGGAAATGAAAGAAGGCTGTTCTGGGGGGTAAATTAGTTGTAGTAACAAGGAATTATGAAGTAGGAATGAAGGGTTAATTTGGTCCTGGGGAAAACCTGTTTTTATCTCTATCAAGAGCGAGCCATCAAATTTGCATAAATAACAGAGGTTCTCAGAGCATGGAAATGAAAAGGAGTGTATCTGGCATAATTTGATTCCTTGTGTAACTCTCCTAGAGAGAGGTCAATGGAATTTCACCATGGAAGAATTTAGCCCACTCACTTTAGAGGGCCAGTAAAAAAGTATTTCAGCTGATGTAAATTAGAGTAATTCCACCAAAGCCAATGGTGCAATGCCAATATGCAGAAGCAGAGGTCCTGGAAAGAGTGAGTCTCCCTGTCACCTGCATGATCTATATTCGGCAATATCAAAAGATACTGCATACAGAAATCAGTCACGTTGTCAGTCTGGAAAGATTTGAGCGTTTGTTTGCTGTAACTGCAATTTTGTTTAAAACATATAATGTCTATAAATAGACCTATATATGCATTTATGCTTGTCTTTAGTTTATCTGACCATTTTCTGTGTATGTTAGGCTTTTATTTGTAAATATTTGTAAAAACCAATGCTTACATAATTGATGAGGCTGAAGAGCTCTAGGTAGGAGTGGATGTAATATAGAAGAATTAAAGAATGTAGGTTTCAGGAATAAGTACATAAGTCTTCCACATTTCCATGCAAACTGCACATGAGCACATTTTTCATAGAGCAAAATGCATGCTATCCTAGGAAAGGAAATCAGAATCAATGTTTTTTAAAATAGTTGAAGAAAATCCATCAACACAAGTACTGAATGAAACATTACTTTCTATCCCACGAAATCAGTAGCAAGGAGCCTCTCTGATTTATTGCACTTCTAATGTTTGATGACACGATTTGCCCATATGTCACTGTTTCTTTCGATGGACATTATTCAGCCACCTGCCGCAAGTACAAGCCAAGGACTTGTCCCAGACTCTACTTGTGCCATATATACACTACCTTGCAACCAACAGCCTAAGGAAATCAAAAACAGTTGAATCTCTCTAGTTCAGCACTTGGTGGTCTGGCAACATCCAAGGTCCAGCATGATTTTAGTTAGCTGGATGTCCACTTATCATGGCTGTGGCCAAGTTTTCTGCAGTCTCAAAGTTTGTTCACCGAGAGCCAAGACTGGTGGCTGTATTCTGTGCTGTTATTTAAATCTAATTCAGCCCTAAATGTCTTCTAAGAGCCCAGTAAGCATTGGAAGTGTTGATAATGCTCCCGTGGTTTGGCAAATTCTCTGGTTCGATATTGGTCCGGTCCCAAGGGTGCCAGACTAAAGAGGTTCAACCTGTACCTGCCACATCATGAGGACTAGTGGGTGCACAGAGTTGGCTCCCTGCTGGCTAAGTCTACACTAGAAAAGTTTTGCCACTATAGCTTTATTGGGAAACTCTCCCGAGTAGACCCTTTATGGAAGCAAAAAGTGCTTTTGCCAGTATAAGCTTATTAGTTCCAGGGAAATAAGGTAGAAGTTACCCTGACAAACGTACTTTTTTGCCATTGTAAACTGTGCCTGCTCTGGGGTTTCTGCTAACGTAGAAATACCATTTCAAAAGTCACATAGTTCCGTCAACATTACTATACAAGTGCCAGCATATTCTGGCCCTTAGATAATTAATACCTACTTTATATAAAGTTAAGGATACAACATAAATTGTTATGCATGCATACCTACATGTATCTGTAAGTGGTGGTAGTACTCAAACACATGCTTCCATTTTTAAAGTATTAATATCAGATGTTGGAGGAGATTATAATAAAGCAAATACATATTCTTGACACTATGGATACATGAAATAAGAGTGTACTTGTGCACATTCATTGAAGGCAAATACTTGGCACATAGTGGAGTCTTTGCTTCTTCAGAAGGTATTTTGGGAACATATATAACTTCAGGAGTTCTGGAGGGCGGGGGGAGAGAGGAACTTCAAGGTCTACATATTATAAACTATATGAGCAGAAGGTTGGAAATGGACTACATCTCAAAGTGAACAAAACAGGTATTTATAGACACAAGTATTAAAAAGGTGGTGTGTGTAAATTGGCATGCATGAGTCATTTGATTAGTTATGAAAGTCTAGATCTTGAGGATCAATTCTGCCCTCATCCTACATAAGTATCTATATAAAGTAAAAGTCAGTAGCCCCTAAACTAACATATGGCTCTCTCAGTGTTCTGCCATATTGCAAAAAGCACCTCTCCCACAATTTGGATGGCTTTTTTTAAGTGGCAGCTCTCCAAAGAGCAGCAAAGAGGATTCAAATGCTAAAGTTCTTCATGTCTGCCACCTGAAAAAGACGTTACTGGATTAAGGATCTTGAGCATATTTTATTCTGTAGCTTTGCTGAAATAACCAGTGCTTTTTAATGCAGGCAAATTTATGATTAATAGGGACTTGCAGTTTTCCCACACAGTTTTAGCTAACTCAGAAATGAAGAGTCCAGTACTTGGGATGATGTAGACTTGCAATATTGCCTCTACGAACTAGAGACATGGGGTACACTCATCTATATACTATACACAATTTGCCTGACATACTAAACTAATAATATTCTTAATTTAATAAGTAAGCCAAAAGTTTTATTTAGAAAAAAGTTAACAACAATGATATTATTTCAAAATGATTAATCATATGCTCAGTAAACTGTATACTGTGTTACTAGGATATTTTATTACTGTAATAGTCTGACAGGATAGGACTAACGAGTAAATATTATGAATGAGGCAGGGGTCCTACAGAAAAAAATAATAAAGACTATATCATAATGAATATGCACAAGATTGCATGGATAAAAATAATTCTGGCATTCCCTAACCTGAATGGGTAACTTTGAACACTTAAGGTTCTTTTAACATACTGTGTGTAAGTAAATTTTACATATGCCAAGGTAAAAATTAACATTATGTTCAAATGCAATATGTACACATTTTTCAGAAAGTACAAAACCAGTATGTTTTAGTGGAAGATATATTTTGCAATTATTTGTTGGTTAATTTTTCTCCCTGCTATTATTCTTCAAAAATAACTATTCACGATTGAAGGTGTTCTTTTTACGGTACAACAAAAAACAGGAAGGACTACAAATCCATTTTGGTTGACTAACAAAAGGTAGATGCAAAATGTTCAGAGATGGGTGTGACAGAATGCCACCCTGTACTCACACCCTATACATTACTGTAATAATCATTGTACAAAGTAAGGTATTTGCTGAAAGCTCATAATTTGCTGGTTAGTATCATCTTAATAAAATGTGTGTCGCATTATTTCATGCAAAGTAATAAGATCTCTCTCTCTGAGGAAAAAAAAAAATCTAAGACAAGAGGTGTATTGAGGTCACCCTGCATTATAATCAAGGCTGATAAGAGCAAGAACGTAACCCAAATGTGGTTGCCAGACTGCAGCAATGCACAGATATTCGGGGTGTGGCTTGCATGCTGGAATGCCATTTTGAGCAGCCCAGTTGGGAGCTACTTCAGCAAGCATTTTAAGGCATCCAAGCTTGCAGGGATACCGGTGCTCATTAGTCTGATTGTGCCCTGGTGTGTTGCAGCAGGCTTAAGTACAATATTGACAATATTTGTACCAGGGAATGCCTGCCCCAGTCAGAGCGAGGGTTGCCAGATTTCCAATTTAGAACTGTACAGTCTGGTATTTGAGGGTTCTGTCTGGGAAACAAATTGAGAAAATACCAGACATATAAAATGTCCAGTATTTTCTAATTAGGTAAGTTTATTATTATTAGGAGTATCAGTACGTAGTTGCGAACAGCAACTCTCACGCTGCGTGAGTGTGTCCACCAGCCAGGCAGTACGCAACTATGTGAGGCGGGGGTGGGGCCAGGGCGGGATGGAGTCCCCGGGGCCGGACTTGCCTGTGCTTTGCCGGGACTATGCGCAGGATGGGCGGGACAGGCAGGACCATGCGCGGGACAGGCAGGACCGTGCGCGGGACAGGCAGGACCGTGCGCGGGACAGGCAGGACCGTGCGCGGGACAGGCAGCACTGTGGGATCTGCGTGCGCCCGGGTCAGTCCCACTCCCCGCTGGCCAATTCTCTCCCCCCCCACATACACTACCCCTCCCCCAGCCAGCCCTGCTTCCCGCCGGCCGGTCCCTCCCCCGACCCCCCAATCTTTCCCAGCCAGCCCCACTGCCCCCGACCCCTCTCCCTCCCGCCAGCCCTGCTTCCCGCCAGCCGGTTTCGCGACACCACCCCACTCCACCCCCAATCTGAGATCAAGTGTGTCCAGTATTTTTTTTTAAAGCCATCTGGTAACCCTAGTCAGAGCTTCAGAAAAGAGGGATAGAACCTGCACTGTGGTTCCTCTTTCAGCATTAATAGTCGTTGGGTTTTTCCTTCAGAAGAGCAAAATTTCACCCATAGAGCTGAAAGGGTTTTTTGGGAAGGAGCTGAGGGGTAGAAACAGCAAGATGTGAGCAAGGAAAGAAAACGGAAGAAGCATTCAAGGGTTTAAACTGTATCACTACCAGTGGCAGACTCAGCTCCTTTTCTGGGCAACGGTAATGCAATCGGGGGCCTGGCCACAAGAAAAGCCAGTTTGATACCAAGTGAGGCAGCTTGGGATAAGGAATTAAAGCTACATCTACCCTTCAAGCTGGAGGTGGCGTTTCCAGCACGCAGAGACATGCCTATGCTAGCCTCTTGGGTGTATTTTTAGCACACTAGCTTTCACCAAGCTAGTGTGGGTTTGTCTACACAAGTCTCCAACCAGCCTCAGGACACACATAGCCACAAGTAAGAGACTGAAAACCAAGGACGAATCCTATTTCTGACACCGCTTCACTTCGTGGCTCCAAATATGCTCTAAACTTGGATGCCTTAAGTTAGACACCTGACATAACCAGTGTGAGCTAGAGTTGCTCAGCAGCTCTCAAAGTCAGCCCATTTTCATTTAGATGCTAAGATGCTGGAAAAAATTGAGTAGGTTTAGAAGGAAAAAGAAAACATACATTCTCACTTGCCCTTCCCCTAAAGGGAAGACCCCCATACATAAGATGGGGAGACAGTGATTGATTTTCATCCTTCCTTCCTTCCTCCTCTTCCCCCCACCCCCAAATAAATGCTGCAGGTGGCTCTGCCATGGAGCTCCCATAGAAATGCTAGTGAACAAAACAGTGTTTGTCTCTGAGCACGAGTAACTGACAAAGCAGCTACAAAGTCTTGCTAAAATGCTACAGACTACAGTCTTGATTCCTCATCCCACACAAAACCAACATGGACTCAAGAGAGGCTAGGAGGCTGCAGGGAACTAGTTACGACTCCCCCAATTCAAGGCCACCCAATCCCAGACAAAGCTAGAGCTTCACAGCCATGATTTGTGTCAGTGTTATCAAGTATGACCTTGTTCCAGTGGAATATCATGCACAGCAGAGTTCACCTACTCGTATCTATTGCATTCCCTCGAATGCCCCTCCATTCCATTAAGCAAAAGGGAAACATGGCTGGTGTAAGAGAAGGCACGTCAATCTCTACCCATTCCACAAGTGAAGGCCATCCCTCTGCAGAGGGAATTCTTTTCTCGTCTTCTCTAAATACCATTTTGTGCTGCTTATGCAATGGAGAGTAGCATTAACAGACCAGAGCATCCAGTCCTACATCTTCAGCAGTACTAGAAAACATTACTGCTGCAGAATGAATTGCAACAGTTACCAGACACTTGTCATGGCCATGTCTTCATTGTGCCTGATACTGCGGCTTCTCCAGAACACAGCTTTATAAAGCATAAAAGGATCGCAACCTACTTGAATTCTTTCATGAGTCAAGAGACACTCTCAGGATTTACCATGATAGCAATAGAACATAAACTGTCAGAAAGCCTTAAGTACGACAGCCTGACAGATGAATCTGTATGCAGAAGAATCAGAAAGGTCCCTCTGGAACTTGGAATTGTCAAGCTGCCATAAAAGCTTTTAGTTGTTTTAGACAAAGATGTGAGAAGAACAGCTATATGGATATACAGCCTTTATTTTTAAAAATCTCTATTTTAAATGGGCTTCACCTGGATGAACTTAAAAAGAAATTTCTCTATCAAGCTGTAGATTTCAGAAAATGAGTTGTCTCACTACATTGCAGCTACAAAATAGAAAGATTTCTGTGGATGCCTTATGTGCAAGAAACAACATTTTTCTGGTTTTTTATTACTGATGGAGACAGTGGAAATGGATTACTCGACAAATAAAAATAAATTAACTTATGAGCAACTGGTTATGAAGATGTCTCCAATTAATCAGTTATATATTCAATTTTCTGTAAACTAGTGACTAAGTCTTTAAGACATTTGACAACATGAGACTATGTCAACTTCCTCAAATGAGGAATAAAAACCTCACTAATGAGAACTTCATTCAAAACTGACTGGCCTGAGTTGAATGGCTCCAAGATAGGGCTCACACCTAACTCTGGAGAAAGGTGATGGAAAGTGGAGTGAGCAAAATTTGTGAACCATAAGAACCCCAGGTGAGGCCTAGAATCCTCCTCTTTGGGGTCAGCAAGCCACCTAAGGTGAGAGAGAAGTTCTAGAATCTCCAAGACTGATTACTTTGAGGGAGAGGAAATCACATCATCTCCAAGCAGGCCGCCATTATTTATTGCGGGGGGGGGGGGGGGGAGAGGAAGAGTTTATTATATTTCCTATTTGTTGAGACACATCCAAGTCTTTCTATATTTCACTTCCATATCCTAAAAGGAAAGAAGTGTGACTGCATGCAGGCATTTGTGAGTATACATGAAGCCCACACACAGAAGCTGCCAGAACAGAAATTTCCCCAGATTTAAAACAGTCCTAACTACTGTCCTAAAGAGACACTCAAAATATATTCAATGTTTAAAAGTCTGACAAATTTCAGATTGAACTCTAATTTCTGGTAAAGAAGAGTTGTTTAGTCTCTGTTCATGGAGAGTTTGTATTATTTGGTATGCCCATACATAGTTAGCTATGAAACTCACACAACTAGCACTGCCATAACTACACTCTATTTTTAGCATGCTAATACAATGAGAGGTAGCATGTGTATGTCACCTTGAGCTTGAATTTGCGCCTCCATCTTGAAATGTAGATGTACTCATGTATCTGCTGGGAGGACATGAAGACAGGCTAGCTACCATTTAAGGAAAAGATCAGGGTAAAATTTTGCAAGAACAATTTTTTCAGGATAAATAAATAAATTTGGGATCACCAAAATGATTCGCAAATTTGTTTTGATTTTGCTATAGTGTTAGTTAAGGAAAAAAATTAAAAAATATTTTTAAACAAAAAAACAGTTTCAGAAAACAAATATTTGGGTTTTTCAGATCAGCATAACTTTTCATATTAAAAAAACTTTTTATAATACAAATTCAAAAAGTTTACAGTTGTTCAGAATCAAAAAATACATTGCTCAAAATGAATTTCTCTCAACTTCTGAAAATTGCCAACAAGCCAAAAAAGGCATTATTTGCCCATCTCCAACAAAAACTGAAGTCTTAGAAGGAAGTTTTATAATTGGGTGGGAGTTCATGCTTCACACAGAGAATAATTTAGTTTCAGTACTAGGATACTCAGCCGTAGTTACATTTTCAAATTCCTTATGTAATTGATACAATTCTTTATACGGGGTTTTTATAAATAAATGGACAGTCACCTTCTTAAATGAGAAGTCCTGTGGTACCTTATAGACTAACAGATTTATTGGAGCGCAAGCTTTTGTGGGCAAAGAGCCACTTCATCAGATGCATCTGACAAAGTGGGTCTTTGCCCACAAAGCTTATGCTCCAATAAATCTGTTAGTCTATAAGGTGCCACAGCACTGTGACGTAGTGGGGGCGTGCTGTCTGCTCTATAACCCAGTGTGGTATGGTGGTGCCTTGCTGGTTGCTGGGCTTGGGCAGTGGGTGACCTCCACTGGCAGCTATCTGTAGCACTGCCCAACAGGACAGCGGATGAGTCACTAGGCCAGGGTCTCACAACCTGTCCGTCAGGTTGCCTCCCAGGGAGAGACACAAAGGGAGGAAGGCGGAGACCAACCCCTGTCTGGGGAGCAGGGCTGGAAGAGAGTCAGTTTCTGACTGGGAAGCAGGGGAGAAGGGGCTAGGGAGGGGCTGGGATTGTAGGGGGGGCCCTGAGGCCTCCTAGCCCCAGTTCCTGTAACCAGGATTGCATCTGTGCTGTGCTGTCCTGTCCTGTATCTTGGAGAAGCAATAAATTCCCTCAATCCTACTGGCTGGCGGAGTCTGTTCGTGCCACTACGGGGGTGCAGGAGACGGGGAAACCCTAATGCGCCATCACAAGCACTTCTCATTGTTTTTGCAGATTCAGACTAACATGGCTACCTTTCTGATACTAGTCACCTTCTTAGACTCCTTCTGGAAAGGCAAGAGGAGTTATTAGGAATTTGAAGATTTTACTCCAATCTAATATTGAGATTACCTTGGTTGATTTTAATTGGAGAGATTGTTTTATTCTTCATTTAGATTTAAAATGAAAAAGGAGCCTACCCAATGCTCCAGGTGCCCTAATATCTTCAACTAATTAAAAATAATAAAATCCCAGCCACACTGAATCACTCTGACAGAACTCAGCCTGCAAGACACCTACAGAGATTCCTTTATGTTCCTTCATCACTGGGGGAAGCACAGCTTAAGTGTTCTCCAAAAAACCCTCTCAAACTGATGTCTTTTGCAGTGTGCTTGTATGGTCACCAAACACTCCTAGTTTATTCCAAAGGTGGGGCTAGGCAGAGAAAGTTAGAATCTAGAGGCCCACACAGAGCCCTATTAGCCTCCCTGTCTTTTATGATGAGGAGGGACTGCAAATATGGCAGTATGGAAGAGAATGGAGTATTAGTAATAGCTTAGCTCTAGCAATATTTTCCTTTGCTATTTTAGGAGATTTAAAATATATATAAAATTGAAATGGATATGGAATTATTTTTCTCTTATCCTACTTGGGTCCAAAACCTTTGACACACATTGGAATAGATTCCAGCCAGTCAAAAGCTCCTCACAAATAGTCTATGGTTTTCTGAAGGAGCAGAATTCAGAGAATGTGTTTTGGAGAGGACTGTCCATGAGGGCACCATGCAACTGAGATTACAGGTTAAAGAACGGCACCCATTCCTCTCTCATTTTTTATTTTTACACTTTTATCTTTTACCCTTTTCCTCATAATTTCTCTCCGCCTCCACTTTTCCTTGCGTTTCCTATCCTCTGTCCTCCCTTCTATAGTTCTCACCTACACTTCACCCTACATGCCACTGGGGAATGGGAAATTACCATAAATTCCAGGTATCCACTGGACAGAAAGGCTCCAGTGCCATCAAATAGTTACACCACCTGAATGGCAAACCATTCTCTAGTGGCAGCACAACTCTCTGGGAAGGACCAATACGGTGCAAAAACTCTGCGCCTGCAGACCTTCCCACTTTCCCACCAAGAGTTCAGGCACAGAACAGAAGTTAATTAAGTTCCATGTTGCATTAACTCTTAGACAAATAATTGCCCACATTGCTGCTCACTGACAGTGTCCCCTCCCAGAAATTCCTACTCCTTTCCAGTTGTTCCCTCTAGTGCTTCAGGGCCCAGAAAAGCATGACCATATAAACATCAAAACACTATTTATGGTTTGACAGCTACAATTTTTTCCGGTTCCAATTCTTGATAAGATTTTCTTGAAATGTTGAATTTCCAACAACTTAAAACCACCTCTAGATGGCATTATCAAGCAGCCCAGCCCACAGATACTTGGTATTTTATAGCACATAATGTTCCCACAATGCTCAAATTTTACTTTGCCAGTAGAATCTCTGGAAAAACAATTGCCATGATAGTGTTTTAAACTTTTATTTGGTCATAAAATTTCTGTTCTAACAATCAGAAGCACATTCAAGCCCACAGCTAGGAGATACACAAAGATGCAAGCATGTTTGCTGCCAGAAACTAACTTCTATAAGAAGATGCGTATTCCATATATTATCCTTTCCAATGTGGCGTCCTTACGTAATTTTAACAATTGTCATGGTAACTTTCCCAAATTTGGGGACAAAATGCCACTTAAAGATCATTTTAAATCACCAACGTTCCTGCACAATTCCTTTGGCGCAGCAGCAAGATAACTCTGAGTTTGCTAACAGCTGATCAAGCTAAAGACAGACTATAACAGGGGTTTGGAAGTTCCCTTGTCTTTCTGAATTTGAACAAAACAGCAGAAGAATCTGCTTCTGACAGTCTACTGTGCTATACTTCAGCACCTGCTCTCCAAAACATTTGAAATTAAGGAATGAAATTGCTGTTTGCGATTGTATATAAGTACTTTCAAGACAATATTTTTTTATATCTGTGTCTGTTGTCCCAGTAAGAGGGAAAACTGATCTCTTAGATCTCCCAGTCTTGTAGAACTATTTGAGCAAACAGAGTCAGTTATCTTGTGCCGGATATATTCACCCATTCCTTACATGGCACACCATGAAAATCAGTTTTGTATATATGAAACTAGGTGTTTCTAAAGCTATGTTGCAGATGTAATTGCAATTTATACTGTATGTTGAACACTGCAGATTTGTTCCCGTCAAGAACATGAACATTAGCAACTTACGCAAAAACTTAAGAAACCCTACTCAAATAGTTTAATCTTACAGCAAAGCAGCAGAGATGTTGTGATGAAGCCTTGAATGTTGGGTCTCTACAAACAAGGCTGGACACTGTAGGTCTCTGCTAAATCTCTGAACAGCACGAAGTCTTCATAATTCCACATGAACACTGAGTCATTTATTCAGCATCATATATTAGAAATAACTCAGAGAAAATAAGCCATGTCCCCATAATGTGGGATAGAGGCAGGTACTACTTCAAGAGGACTTGAAATATAAAAAGTAAAACAAGGATTAAAGAGCAAGAAGAAATCCATTCGTTTTCTAGCATAAACAAAGTTGACCAAAAGCTTTCACTGGTGAATAAACAGGGTGACAAGTGTAGGGGATATAAAATCCTGTTTAATTGATTAACTGGTTAAATGTAATGTTTAACTGGTTAACTGATTACAGAGAGAAGGGTGGGCTGGAACTGCAGACAGGTGCTGCTCCAGTCTGGCTTAGGAGCTTACCAGATAACCATTCACATCCCTAATCAGGACTCACTGTGGGAAATCAGAGACAGGAAAAAAATATTGGGAGACTATAAAACAATGTGTTTTCTTCTTTTTTCTATCTACTTCTTACTGAATACGGCAGGTATTTAAAATTATTCAGACAAGGTTTTCAAGTTAGTACATTATTTAGTTGACAAGAGAGGAAAGGACCATGCTAGCTGAAGACAGTTTTCTAGAAGGATAAATTAACTTCTTTTAGGGAATCCTACACTTCCCCACACATATTTCAGGCTTTTTTGCTAGTGTCTTTCAGAAGTTCACACACACACACAGAATTTTTGTAACAAATATATGCTCTTTAAGAGAGATCTTGTTCAAGAGAGGCTGCAGGCATAGTGTGCAGTATTTGCCTCCAACCTGCACAAAAGAGAACATCTCTAGGGATGAAAGAATGCTTTCACTCAACCTTTTCTCCGGAGACTGCCCACAATTGGCACCATCGTTATTTTGTGAGATGGACTCCGTTCACGTTATCTGTAGGAGAGCAGGTCAATGAAGAGCAACCATAAACTGCTTTCAATCACTATTGATTTGGGCTGAATTCAGGCCACAGAACTAAAGGTGGAAGTCTTCATATCTTATTACTGATCTCCAGATTTTATTTTAGGCTACAGTTCAATCAGAACAGTTTAGTTAAAAGAGAGTCAGAGGCAGTGAGAACAGAAAGGGAGCAAACGACTTTTTTAAATGCATTTTGCTTTGGAATATGAATTCAACACAGACACAAAGTTACAAAACTGTTTTGTTCTAATTTACATTGCATGGCAATCGTGTGCCTGGCTGGGGCCAACTGAAAAGTCTGACATCGCAGAATGGAGGAGTACTGTCTGAATTGCATTATCCTTGTTTGGTCACCTGCTTCCTCTTCAGACTACTTACATTTGAGAGCAGTACAATTCTTAACAAGCACTTCCACTGAGCTGACTGAAAAATCCTTCCTTCAGTAATACAGAAAGTACCATATTAAGATAATTTTTTCCAAGCCACAAAACCAAACAATAGAAAATCCGGAGTCTCAGGAAAAGTAGATCATTTATAGAATGGAAATCTATAACTTTAGTTTTCAAATCTGAGTGAAAGATATTCAGTAATGTTTGCCACAATCTATTTCCCTCGCATTTTTCAGCTTCACAAAATTACAAGAACCCAAAAGGCTTCCTCTGGTGATGGTGGTGCAACAAAACCTAAATTGAAATCTTCTGCTCAAAAATTGGCAGCTGTAAATATTCTGGCAGAAAATAGAAGAGAGAGATGGATCTCTCTTTGATGATGCTCAAGGCCCACTTTTAACCTGAGCCACTTAAAACTATTTATTTTGTGGCAATTCTTATTTCTTTTAAAACTGAGAAACCATTGGTTCCCTGTTTTAAAAGGAATATATTATACCACAAATAGAAATGTTCAAGTCAGGGTGTGATGTAGTGGGGGTGTTGTACACTCTTGTGGCCCTGGATCCTCTCTGGTTTTGCATTCACTGGTTGCTTTGTTGGGCTGTGTGTGACCCCCTACTGGCCTGTGCTAGTCAGCAGAGACTCTATGTGTATCTGTGTGCAGGGCCCAGCAGGGGATGGTCCCTGAGGTAAGGCACGTAGGCATGGACCAGCAGCCTGACACCTGGGCTAGGTGGAGGAATCTGAACAAAGCAAAAGGTGTGGCTGCCTGAGGGCTAAGGGACCAGTTGCTGGGGGCTGGGGCAACCTTATCAGAGGGAAGCATGAAGAAAGCAGACTAAGTCCAGAACAGAGGGGTTCAGGGGCCTGTGAACCCCTTTCCCCCAAGAGGACTAGGCTGTCTGCCCTGGCTCCTATGTCAACGGTGGCCTATGCTGTATCTCTGAGAAGCAAATAAACCTTCTATTCTACGGCCTGACAGAGTCATATCTGGCTGTGAAGGGGGGTGCAGGGTCAGGGGCTCCCCGACGCGCCGTCATACAGGGGCTTGGGGAGAAGTAGAGATGAAAGTCTCATGCTATTTGCCAGTATAAGCCAATATTCCTGAGGCCTCATATTTCAACTGTGATCACCCATTGACTGGTTATAACGCCAATTTGGAGTTATGCATGCTCAGGTCATCTGACAATCAAGCTCATTGCTGGTGCAATCATTAATTCTCTGTTAGGGGGAGAGGTTGTGATTGCATCCTTACTTGACAATCCAACACTGGAAGCTAGGTATCAACAAGTACCTCTTCTTCCATTTTTGGTTAGGGTTGCCAGATGGTTTAACTAAAAATACTGAACACCCCCCTCCCAAAAAAAAAAATCCACCAGGGAAAAAATTCTGTTGAGGGGGTGTAGCCAGACATGAACCCCATCTTGTTCCCCTCCCCCCCCCCCCGAGAGCAAGAGAAAGGCAGTCAGCCTTTGATGCCCTGGGAACGCAGGTGTGCTGCCTGTCCCTGACTCTAATAAACAGAAACCAGACAGTAAATGGGCTAGCTGACAACCCGGGGGCCTCCCGTCGCCCTGATGGCTAGTACCAGTAATTGACACGCCTGCACTGTCCCAGGAGAGGAATCTTCGCCCATCACATACTAGAAGTGTCCGTTATCTGCATTTTTCCAGGTGTGAATTATGCTTTGCACCCTTCATGGGAAACTTGGCATTCAAAGCCATTTTCCCTAACTGGCCACTTGAGACCAGGAAGAAGCCTACGTGACCCAAGGGGTATAAAGAGGGGTTTAGTAGCCCACCCCATTTGAGCGCCAATCACCTACACCTGCTGGCAGGTATTGATTGTCTCCCGAGGTCCGTGGGACACCCAACCTCGCTCTACTTCTTCCCGAGGGATTGAGAGAAAGACGCTGGCCACGCCAAGTCTGGAACGCAGGGGTGAGAATTATACCTGCAATGTGTTTCTTTATGTGTACACTTTAATTGTTACTATGTTATAAGTTTGTGCCTACAAATAAGTAAGTGCGTGTCAAGTTTCTGACTTGAACCTGTGCTGCTGTACCCGAACTGAACACAAACGAAGAACCCCCGCCTGTCCTGGCTGTCTAGCGTTGTTACTGGGTGGCATACACCTCGCCTCACCCGACCATTAGCTGGCACCTGGGCATTGGCTAACAGGGGGGAAAAAAAAAGGTGTGGGGGGGAGGGGGAGAGACCAAAGTTGTTGAGGGGGAAAATAAGGACCCAAGAGTTATTAAGCATAAATACATAAATAAATAAATAAATAAATAAATAAATAAAACAAAACAGCATTAAAACAGCATGGCCCCTTTAAAGTTCACGCAGAGTCAGAATAGGGATAGGAAGAGGAGAGGTTGAGCACCAAGACCCAGGGAAGGCATTGCTTCCCCTTCCTCAGGTCTGTAGGCTTTTTGCCGGTGGCCATCTTGTTTTCTTGGTCAAGCCAGAAGGGAGCTTCCCTGCAGAGTCAGGTAAGCAGGAGGTCGGGGGGAGAGGCAGGACTGGGCCCAGTTGCTGAGCATGTCGTAGGGTTGCCAGTGTATGGTATTTTTGCCTCCTGGCACAGAAAAAAAAAACAGAAAATACCGGACATTTTAGATGTCCATTATTTTCTGAATTTTTTTTTAACTGAACAGGAGGCAAAAATACCGGACTGTCCGGGTCAATACCAGACACCTGGCAACCCTATTTTTGGTTAAAAACATAGAGAAGGCTGAAGTGAAACTAGATGCCTCAAAATCTCCATGATCCTTGTCAATTTGGTTAAGGACCTGTGTACAGAACCTAGGCTACACTGGTTGCATTAAAGGCAATCCTCCCACAAACAACTGAAGATCTGGTGCCCCTACTGATCCTGAGAGATATCTTGATTTTTGACACTGATGATCGTGAGGTATTGTCATCTCACCTGCCAGAGTCCAGCAGTGGATGGTGCTAATTTTAGGTGGCTCCACTGTTTCCTGGCTAAACACTTCCAGAAAGTGATATGAGGAGGTTGCTCTTCTTCTCTGTGGGCTATTGGGTAACGTTCCGCAAGTATCCATCTCGTCTACCCTCCTGTTCAACGTGTACACAGAACTGTTAGCAGAGTCAGTGAGAGGACACAGGCTGCAGTGTTTTCAGTATGACAACTCTCCACTCTATGTTCTAGTGCTCCTGACCCAGTCATTGCTGTTGCACATCTTGCCTAGGGCCTCAGAAAGGCTGGGGCACAACTGAGAGCCAGGAGGCCGAAGCTCCATGTGGATAAGGCTGAGGTTATGGTGATAGGATGAGTAAAACAACTGGCTAATAAAGAGACTGGTGTCTTCCCCTTCGACTAAGGGTATGTTCCTGATCTTTGTTATTCAAATTTGCAACGCATGGGTTGTACAGAACCTCCAATTGCTGCTGGATGATCATATAATAGCAGTTTCCAGGAATGTTTTTTACCATCTGTACTTGGTCAGGAGATTGTGACTGTAGTTGTGGCTTTTTGAGACATACAGATGCAAACCTTGCTACTATGATTCATGCCTTTGTCACCTCAAAAAATGGGATTACTACAATGCACTCAAACTGAGTACAAACTGAGTACAGCTACCCACCTAATGAGCAGTGCATCTCTATGGCAGTATATGTTGTGGGTTCTTCGTGATCTGTACTGGCTACCTTTCTTGGTGTCCTGATTGAAGTTAAGGTGCTGGTTTTGATCTAAAAAGCCTAGAATAACTTTGAAACTCTCTACTTAAGAGGCTGTTTCTCTCCTTGCACCAATCAGTGGAAGCAGCACATATGGGGACAGAGGGGATTTGGGCCCAGAGACTGAATAGATCCAGATGGGGGCACAAAGGAATTATGAGGAAGTTTTCAAGGTGCATAAGGGAGGGAAGAAACAAACATTTGTATAATTTCCATGTTTTTGTTTCTGGCTTTGGCTGGAAATGCAAGAACCAAAATGCCGTGAGAAAGGGTATTCTACAGGTTTTGGCTCAGCTGAAACCTGAATTTACTGAAAGTGTTAAGGGAAACCTAAATTTTGCAAGATGTTTGCCTTGATGACTTGTTCAAACAGCTTCAGATAAGCTGCAAAGAAGCAATGCACCTGAACTTGAGAATATTATGTTTGTCCATCACTAATGTAAATTGAGAGTTTCAAAAAGAAAAGCCAAAAGCAAGGCTTCTAAATCCCATCTCAATTTCAGAAGAGCTGAACACTCAGCTTGTCCCACTAATTTGAAAGTGGCAAGGATTCAGGTGCTTAGCACTTTTAAAAAATAGGCAGGAGGTCACAATGTCAAATGAACAGTGCTACCCTATAAAGAAATATGGATCACACAATAGGTTTCAAATTTGAACTCAAATAGGAGATAATTACATTAAGTAACTTTGCCCCATTAACCTCAACTGTAAACAGACCTTGTAGGGGTCTGTCTACAGCCAAGCAGTTAAAAACTACATTGCTGATTTTTGAGTACAGTCAAGTGCATGAAGGCTGTTGTAATGTGAGGTCATGAATAGAGTATTGACAGAATGAAAGCTGACAGAAAAGGCTCAATGTGCCAAAGGGCTGATCCTTCATAAACTATTGATTAGCAAGCACTGAAGAAAAACCTAAACCAACAAACAGCAATTACCCACTTAGCCACGCTGTGTATATACTTAAATCTTAAATTCCAGTAATGAATGACTGGGAGGAATTACCGTCAAGCAGCACCACACATTTCTCTATTAAAGCTACAGAACAAATAGTTTTCCTTTACAGTTTTCTAATGGCAATGGAAATGAGTAAGCAACTTTGTCCAGATATTGTGTGGTTACAGATAAATGGAGGAAACTTGTATTAAAAAAGTTCTCTAGCTACTGACCATTTTCTATTCCAACAACCCATACTTAACAATGAATGCTATTTTTCAAGTCTGCTTGTCTACTAGCTATTAATTCAATGTCTAACTATCAATTTTCCTTTTCATGCCACCTTCCTAGTTTAAAAAAAAAAAAGAGGAACTGATTACCCATGTAGAAAGGTGGGAGGACATAACTGAAGCAATGCAGAGTTTTAGTTATGATGATTTCTGTACAGCTGAATTTACCGGAATTAACATAGTGCAAAGGGATACAAAAAGGGCAGTGTGACCAGGGAAGACTGCAAGGAATGATGCAGACAATCCCCAAAACTGGTGGTTTATTCTATAATTAGATTCACCAAACCAGTAATGAAACAGCTTTTCTAATACCAGACTGATAAACAAAAAGCTACACACAGTCCCCTTTAAGCCATCCAGCCACTAGCTCCCATCTAGACAGCCCAGCTAATACAGTGAATTTGAAAAACCTGATTCACCATATGTGAGGTTCACCAACCCCAAAGGACTAGACACAGATCCCCAAGTCTATACGAATTTCATCTCTTTCCCAATAATTACGCAAATGCCCATCCTTTACTAACTAAAATATTAAAAGTTTAATAAGAAAAGGAAAAGAAAGAAGAAAGTTGAAGTGATTAAGAGATTAATACACATACAGATATGAGTAAAGCCCTTAGGTCGGGCTGCTGACTTGTAAAAGTCTTTCTGGAATCAATTTAAAAGGTTTAGTCCAATAGGAAGTACAGATGAAGACTGTTACAGTCTATCCATGCATTTTCCACATTATTCCAAATAATTATTTTTTAGATCACCATCTTATTACTTATATTTTCCCTGTTCAAAGTTTAAGCAGAGTAAATATATCAGGATCAGGGCTTCTTTTTATTGTCCTCTAACAAGCTGATAAGACTATAAATGAATTCTTTGCTTTGGTCTTCACAGCTGAGAGTCAGGGAGAGTCCCAGACCTGAGCCATTCTTTTTAAGTGACAAATATGAGGAATTATCTCAGACTGAGGTTGGTGTCAGAGGAGATTCTGAAACAAATCGATAAACTTAACAGTAACAAGTCACCGGGACCAGATGGTATTCACTAAAGAATTCTGAAAGAATTCAAATGTGAAATTGCAGAATTACTAACTGTGATTTGCAGCCTTTAAATCAGCTCTGTACCTAATGATTGGAAGATAGCTAATGCAACACCAATATTTAAAAGGAGCTATAGAGGTGATCCTGGCAATTACAGACCGGTAAGTCTAACGTCATGATCTAGACCAGTGTTTCTTAAATGAGGCAGTCAAAGATGTGCCATGGAGAACAACAGAATTCAAAATGGCTGACCTCAAAGGGGCAGGCAACCTTTTTTTTGCTCAATAACTTCCCCTGGCTTTTTATTCCTCAATAATTTCCCCCCCGACCTTTCGCCCCCCCCTCAAAAAAAAATCCTTGGTGTTCCTCATTAAAAAAAAACAAAACTATTGTTTGGTGTTCCTTGGTCTTAAAAAGTTTAAGAAACACTGATCTAGACTGTAAGAAGGAAATAGCGACTAGAATAGCGAAAACAAGAGCGAATTTGAAGGCAATGAATAAGATCTGGAAAAGTAAAGCGATCAGCTTAGGAACAAAGCTGAGCATCTTGAAAACGTATGTATTTAGCAGCATGTTGTACGGATGAGAGACATGGGTGATAATGAAAGATTCGAAGAGAAGGATATTGGCGTTCGAGAGGAGTTGTTATAGAAAGATCCTGAGAACAGGATGGATGCAGAAGTTTACCAACGAGGAATTATATAGAAAGATACAGCCGAAAGAGAACCTACTGCAAAAGGTTATATAATGGAAGTTACAGCTATTCAGGCATATCTGCAGAATGAACGATAACCAAAAAGTTAAGACCTTGGTATTTGGCATAATGGATGGTCCAAAGAGGAGAGGCAGACCCCACAGAGAATGGGTAGATGATATAGTAGATTGGTGCGGAGCTAGTCTACAGAAACTAAGCCACTCGGCACTGGACAGGGAAAGATGGAAGGAAATAGTGAGGGAGGCATCGGACACCAATGGGCGTTGAGCTCATGGTTGTTGATGATGAAGAAGTCTAACGTCAGTAGCAGGCAAATTAGCTGAAACTATAGTTAAGAATAGAATTATCAGACACGTAGATGAACATAATTTCTTGGGGAAAAGTCAACATGGATTCTGTAAAGGGAAATCATGCCTTACTAATCTACTAGAGTTCTGTGAGGGGGTCAACAGGCACGTGGACAAGGGAGATCCAGTGGCTATAGTGTACTTAGATTTCCAGAAAGCCTTTGACAAGGTCCTTCACCAAAGGCTTTTAAGTAAAGTTAGTTGTCATGGGATAAGAAGGAAGGTTCTCTCATGGATTGATAACTGGTTAAAAGACGGGAAACAAAGGGTACAAATAAATGGTCAGTTTTCAGAATGGGGAGGTAACGAGTGGTGTCCCCCAAAGGTGCAAACTGGGACCAATCCTCTTCAACCTATTTATAAATGATCTGGAGAAAGGGGTAAAACAATGAAGTGGCAAAATTTGCAGATGATACTAAACTGGCTCAAGATAGTTAAAAACAAAGCAGATTGTAAAGAGCTTCAAAAAGGATCTCACAAAACTAGGTGAGTGGGCAACAAAATGGCAAAAGAATTTTAATGTTGATAAATGCAAAGGAATGCACATTGGAAAAAATAATCCCAACTATACATACAAAATGATGGGGACTAATCATATATATAGTAGCCCAATGTCTGACTCTAATGCTGAAATGCTGGCTGTTCCCTCTGGGCGGCCCGTGCTACATGGGGAGTGCGGGGCCCAAACGGCTGTTTGCTCCGCTTGCTCCTCCGCGGCGGCCCGGCTGGGCGGCGCAGAAGTCAGCCGAGCGCCACAGTGGGAGGCGAAGGGGGGCGGGGCGGTGACGTGCGGCGTGACAGCAGCTCCAGGCCCCGCCCCGTGGCCGTGAACGTCACCGCCCCTCTCCCCTTCGCCTCCTGCCATGGCGCTTGGCTGACTTCTGCACGGCTCAGCCAGGCCGCCGCATGGGAGCAAGTGGCGCAAGCGACTGTTTGGGCTCCGCGCTCCCCATGCAGCACAGGGAGTGGTCCCCCGAGTGAGAGGCAGGAGGGGGGAGGAGAGCTGAGACACAGAGAGGGGGAAGGCAGTAGGAGGAGAGAGAGATGGAGACGGAGCGAGAGACCGGAAGCTCAGGAGAGAAGACCGACGTAGAGGAGAGACCTGAAAATCCCATCTTATGACAGGCTAATTGGCTAGTTTAGCTATAACCACTCAAGAAAGATATCTTAAGAGCCACTGTGGCTAGTTCTCTGGAAACATCCACCAAACGTGCAGCAGAGGTCAAAAAAGAAAATAGGATGAGCTTGGAGGAGAGGCTCACTGCTCCTCAGCCATTGACACTAGCATAAATTAAAGATGTAGGGACCTTGTACCTGTGAAGAAGTAGGCGTAGTGAACCTCAACTCCATGATATCTCTGTATCTCAGGCCCACAGGACCCGTGACATACTCCTTCTCTTCTCGTGTGCAGGGGTGGGGAAAACTGCTGCCATAAGAGGCAGCCAGTGCACCACTGTCTGCTCTCCCAGGGCTGAGAGCTCTCCCACACAGGAGTTCTCCACTGGCTTTCTCTGGCATAAACTGCACAAAATGGCTGCATCATTACTAGTGAATCTGCCCCTAACAATTCTAAAATCATTTTTCTGTAAGAAGATTGACATCTACTGAACAAACGAAGATGTGTCATTTTATATAGATTTCACTGAAAAGCTTCTTCAGGATAGCCAGATCCACCCCAACTCCCATGGTGTAGTGTGTACACACACACACACACACACACACACACACACACAGGTGTAGTGTGTACACACACACACACACACACACAGGTGTAGTGTGTACACACACACACACACACACACACAGGTGTAGTGTGTACACACACACACACACACACACACACACTTTTTTATAGCAAAATTAGAAATGCTTCTGGGAGATTCTCAAATTATTAGACAGAACTGGCCAGAAACCAGAGGTGGAAAACTTGTAAGATGCCACCCATAAAATCCTCTCACAACAGAGAATTCTTCCAAACACTGCAGACTGGCAACTTAATGAAAGTGGAAACTTAAAAGTTTCTACTGTACGGCATAAAAAGGTACTTATTTTGAAAAATCTTTAAATCTAGTACTGCATATCTAGTACTGCAAATCTAGTACTTACCTAAACAAAGACAATATTAGATAACCTTTGTACTAGTCAGATCTTAATGATACAGCTCTGCACGGTACCAGGGAATCAACAAAGATTTCAGTTTGAATTCTAGATAGGGATGAGAGTGCAAAAATAAAGACGGAGTCTTAACACTGAATCTGCTGTCACCAGAGATAGACAAGGGGGGCAGTGCAAGAAATAAAAAAAAGTGGCTAAGAGAAAGCAAACAAACTAAAGAGACTCACTTCAAACACTCATATTAAAACAAACTAGAAATGCTGCAACAGGAAGACTGAGGTATTTCTGGCAAGACAGACCATGGTTTGATGATCTGAGTACACAGAGGATGCTCCTTAGGGACCACAGAGAGAATGTTTTGTAGAACTGTTGTGCCCCTTTGCTATGGTCTTGTGGTCATAATTCAGAGCTTGTCTCAAGCAGAACTATTCCACAGACTGCTTACACTGGCACTACATTTGGTCTTCTCTTTTAGAGACATGTGGTTCTAAGGCCTAAAGAACTGCGGAGCTTTTTTCCTTTGCTCACAGTCCCTTGCCTGGGACACAGAAGATGGAATATGCTGTCTTTGTAGGCTGAACGACAAATACAGTATCATTGTCATGCAGGTCAGAAAGCCAGTAATTTGCAGAGTAGACTAGATTTCAGCAAAGAACAGCAGACGGTATTCCACCAACTTCTCTTTCCCAATTTGAAATGTAAATAGAAACACAGGTTGAACCTCTGTGGTTCCGGACTCTGGTCCGGCAACATCTGTGGTTCTCCCAGACCAAGGATGTCGCCAGACCAGACAGCTCAAGTGGCAGAGGTTGCCATAGGCTGGGATCATAGCCAGCTGGCAGGGCCAGTGGGGCAGCATGGCTCACAGCTGGCAGGGCAGCAAAGTGTAATAGAGCAGAATTTTTACTTAACATTTAAAAAAAACTGGTCAATGAAAAGGTACTGTATATTCCACAGCAACCCATGACAAAATTTATCTTTATGCTTTGTACGAAATGTCATTGCTGTAAAACAGTCATTAGCCTTTTCCACCTTTTCTTGGATACATATAAAGATTTAGTCTGATAGTAGCCTTGTGTGAAAACAATATTGTAATATGCCATAGGAATCTCAATCTTTCTGGCACAATCTGTGCCCAAAGCATTATCGTTCTCAATCTACTTTCAGAGATTCTCTGGCTCTGACTGTCTCAGAGCTGCAGAATGCCTAAGAGTTCAGACCTTTTAGACTAGAATATGAGCAAGAGCTTTCAAAGTTAACTGTAACTGATATCTTACATATTTGAGTATTTCTGACCATTTGAAAAAAGTATTTAGTTCCCAGGCTCAATAAAAAAATACAAGTAATTTGTTTCCAAAATGAGTCTCTAGAAAAGAAGACTACACCACCATATGAATATTAAACATACAATAGCACTTCTTCTACAGAAGGGTTCTAAAAGTCCATTGATTTTAATCAAGCATCATGAAGTCCGTTTCATTTCAACACAAAACAAAATAATGCAGTATAGAACTCTTTAGTGTTGGCAGGTGCCTGTGCTCTTAATCTTGGTTATCTTAAGATGATTTTGTTCCTAAGTTAATAAAAATGTTGTTTTAAAGTGCTTTCAGACAATTCCCCATGGGGGTTAATTATTAAAAACAAAACAACAACAAAGCATGAATTCTTCATTACATTAATTACTTCAGTTTGTTGCAAGTAATTTACCCAACAACTTTAACCCTTGGTTCTGTTGGCAAGTCAGCCCTGGTTTCTTCTAACTTATTTGTTATTCATTAGTCTCCACAAAGTAGCTGATGTGAACAAATTTCAGTTTATGGGCTGTTCATGAACAATTTACTCTGACAGCTCATCAGGGGATCAATCACATGCATCACAAGTCAGTCACATGGATGTTTTCTCTCCCTGTCTGCATAACTTAACCAGAACACAACGTAACCAATCACACACACATTTGTGGCACAAAGTCAAAAGAGCTACCTCAGATTGCTACAGGTCATTGACAATCAGTTTGGGGTTACAAAGTTGACTGTAGGCAAAGTGGTGGTAGAGGTGACCAAGGCAATCAGGCTTTGGTTTACCTCCAAGTGGAAGGCATTAAAGATATTTCACAATTGCTGGTTTTGAGATAACGGGGTTTCCTAACTGTAGCAATGCTACTTACAGGACTCATGTGCCTCTAGTTTGCCCTCTATAAAGAGCACACAACTATCTAAATTGCACAGGATGCCACTGGTGGTCCACAGAGGCAGATTTATGAACATCAAATTCAACTGTACAAGAAAATTTCACAATGGGATTCTATTCTGATCAATGACATTGACACAAAATTATGTTTTTGTCCCCACTGTTATTCTAGAGGATGCCACATACCCTCTCTTTGCCTTGGCTTATGAAACCATACCTTAATTTCAGAGGCCCTGGCAAAAGAAGGTTTGATTACTCTCTCAGCAGGCGTAGAATGGTTGCCAAATGTGCTTTTGGCACAATAAAATCTCATTGGATGCTTCTATAGACCCATTTGGATACCAGTGTTACTATGGCTTGCTGTGCTCTTCAGGACCTTTGTGAAGCCAGAAGTGAGCCATTTCCTCCTGAATGGATTTATGACAGCAAAGGGATGCTGGATCGGTAGCCACCTCAGCCAGAAAGAGCAACTGCCACATGCGGGAGTTATAGCACCCAGGAAGCAGAAGAGATGCTTTGTGTGCTCACATTAGGGACCTAGAGGTACTACTTCCCGTCTTCTACTCGACCATGCATGAATTGCTGGGGGCAGGGAAGAGGAGAGGAGAGGAAATGGATATTTTGGGCAGGGAGCAGTACTTGGAAGGGGTGGTCTTGCTTGCAATGCAATGTAAGTCAGAATGACATGATGAAAATGTAATTTGTTTGGGAGGGCACATCACCATAGCTATACAAATGGAATTTATTGAAGGATCAGTGCTCTTGCAGCTATTCTAGACAGGACTTGCTGAAACAGTTCTCTTGGTTGGGATCTTCCACAAACTGCTTACCCTGTTCTCTGCCTAGGTAGCAGACCTCAGCTTTCCTCCTGCCTGTCAGCATGCTGTTATTCCAGGCATTTATATTTCTTCTTCCTCTCAAGAGCATTGATTATAACTTCGCCACAGAAGGGCTTCCTTTAGGAGCGGTCCCTGAGAATGTTAGGTCAGGGATGAAGCTCCTAAACAACAACAGCACACAGTCTAAGCAGAGGGTCTTGAAACAAGACAAGAAACAGAGGGTTATCATTTAAAAGAGCTCTGTGGAGGAGCACTGTATTAATAACTGCAGCATTCAAGGACACAAAATGTGACCTTTCTAAAGTGAAGCTACACACATCATAAAGGGGATGCGTCAGTCCTTGCATTGTCTCTTGGCACAGCCATGTAAAATCATAGTTACTGAAGTGCAGAGGCAATGGGAAGTTTAAAATTTAAATTTAAATCTTTACTCTTTTTCATAGAAAATTCATAACTAATTGTCATATGTAGGAGAGGTGGGTGTATATAGAGCCCAGGTTGCAAAAGGCTTTTTCTGTCATATCAAGCTTTTCATATTTTGGAAGACAACTGTTCTTGTGGTGACTTACTGGCAGAGAGAGATGTTATTCCAAGCTGCTGGAGGGAAACCTGCAGCATATGTAGCAGAAGTATTCAAACAAATAGTAACTAGCCAGCGTATCTGTGAGTAGAGTGAACTCAGTGCTTAATCTGTGCCAGGACTAGGCACTTCATAGCCCTAGCACTTCTGGGCTTGCCACATCAGTTTGACCATATAAAAAACGCTTTATTTTTGGCTCTAAAATGTGTGTTTCTGAAAATTCTCAACTCAGTCATATCTATCAAGGCTGTAAAGAGGTGGAACAACCAGCCCAGGTCACAAAGCGAGAGGGAGGGGGCAGAAAAATTGAGTGGATGACAAAAAATTATAGAAGGAAGAGCCCTGCAGTGGGACTAGGATCCCATGAGTCTCGTTACCATGCTACGCCACTCCTGCTTCGGCACTGCTGCTGTCAGCAGCACTGCCTTCAGAACTAGGTAATCAGGGAGCAGCCTGACATGAGGGAATCAGTTAACCAGTGGTCCCCAATGCGGTGCCAGTGGGCGCCATGGCGCCCACCGGGGGATTTATGTGCGCTCACCGAACAATCTGGGCTGGCCCCACCCCCGGGCGCGTGGCACATGCGCGGTGCCAGCCCCGGGCGCATGGGCGGCCCCTGCCCCGGGCGCGTGGCACAAGCACAGTGCCGGCCCCGGGCGCCTGGTGCATGGGTGGCCCCTACTCCGGGCACGTGGCACATGCCGGTGCCAGCACCAGGCGCAAGGGCGTCCCCTCCCCCGGGTGCACAGCATATGCACGGTGCCGGCTCCTGGCACGAGGCGCATGGGTGGCCTCTGCCCTGGGTGCTCAGGAACATGCTGGTGCCGGCCCCCACTGCTCCTGCCCTTTTCCCCTTTGTCTACTCTTGGCCCCCTGGCATTTGTCTCTACTCCACCCTGCCCCTTAGTGCCTTCCCCTTTCTTCTCCTGCCCTGGCCCCTTCCTCTCCCTGCAGCACAGGCCCCTTCCTCTCCTCACCTCCCACCTTCCCCTTAGTTATTCCACTGCCCCTTCCCTTACCTTCTGCCATCCTGACACCTGCAACTGCCAGGCAGGGCAGCATGGTGGGCAGCTACCCTGTGTGCCGAGGCTGGAGCCAGGGCCGCGGTGCTATTTTTAGTTCTGCAGCCCCGGCCAGGACCAGCTGCAACGTGTCCCGGCTCCAGTCCTGGCACATGGGGGCCACAGCAGCCACCACGCAGCCACGACCCCAGCTGCTCCCAGGGGCTAGGCTACGCAGCAGGTGGCTACCCCATGTGCTGGAACTGGAGCTGGGCTACGTGCTATTTTTAGTACTGCAGCCGAGGCTCCAGCTCCAGCAGCCACCACGCAGGCTGCATGGTGGCTGCCCAGCTGCTCCTGACATGGGCAGTCACCCAATAGGTGGCCCTGCCCCTGGAGCAACTGGGGCCACAGCTACACAGGTCTGCTGAGGGGATGGGTGGGAATGAAAAGTCTTGGTGCGCACCCATGCAGGTGCACATGTTACAGGGAACCCATCATACACCCAAACCTCCTGCCCTGAACCCCTCATACACCCCAACACAAACTCCTGCACCCCCACATCTGTCAATCTTATGGCAGGGGCTGGAGAAGACAGACTGAATATGTGCATGAAGCTGGATTTGACCAATTATTATGGAAACTTCAATTAAATGTGCGCAGAGATGCTGCAGCAGAAGTCCCATTAAAGCCTGTGACTACAATGTTTCATTTATGCTATTATTAATCATTACCTCAATTATCAAGAATATTAAGTTGTATATTTTCAGTCATGCAAATGGGCATTCTTATGCGGCTTTGTTGACCACTTGTTTGATGCAGTTGGCTCTTTGGTTTGAAAAGGTTGCCAATTCCTGCCTTATAGGCATAGTTGGGCAAGTCTGCTTGAGCCCATACTACGTGGCACCTTATAGACTAATAGATTTATTGGAGCATAAGCTTTTGTGAGCAAAGACCCACTTTGTCAGATGCCCACGAAAGCTTATGCTCCAATAAATCTGTTAATCTATAAGGTGCCACAGGACTTCTCATTGTTTTTGCAGATTCAGACTAACACGGCTACCCCTCTGATACTTGAGCCCATAGTAGTTCATTAATCCTCGCCTGGACCAACGTGAGGTTTGTACACTCCATTTCATATCAACAAGAGGTCTATTTTAGATACATTGTGCAGGGAGAGATGATGGTGGCCAGAGGAACCCAATCAGAAAGTCAGACTGGTTACAAGTGAACGAAGTAGAATATTTCCATTTTACAAGAGAGCCTAAACCAAACTATACATTACTGAAGATTATTTTCTTTGTGTTTTATCTTGAAGGGACAAGATTTTGGAAACCAGAGGGCTGGATTTCTAATCTAGCAAATTGCACTTATGTGTGTTAGTATACCTGCTTTCACCCACACAAAAAAGCCAGTTAGATATCCAACTATTAATATTTATACTCACCTGTGTTTCCTCTATTTTTTATCCACATGCAGAATAAATTTTGTCATGTGTACCAAAGCACATGTGGATTTGCACAACCAACAGAAACACAAACTGCCCGCTGTGGGCACTCTGCTAATCAACTGAGTGGCATTTGCATATCTCCTGGGTGGGCACCTGAGTGCTCAGCTTACAAGGAACACTGATGTCCACTACTCAGAGCAAGCACAAATTGCATTTGCAAAAAACAAAAATAAAACACAGAGACGGAACTGAGGTCTGGAGGAAAAACCATCTTTCAGTCCCTCCTGACAGTTGCTTTACAGTATGGTCACCTACAGAACACATCATTATAGCAGAAAATTCAAAAAGGGCCTGCTTCCGCATATGCTAGTAACAAAGAAAGACAATAACCTAGATGGGGTATGCGTCACCTTCTGCATTGGCAGGAGGAGAGCAGTGCATGAAAAGATCAGAGGTATGATCTAGCCCATAAGCTTCATATGCCTTAATTTGCTCATCTGTAAAAATAGTGATAATTTGGTTTTGAGACCAAATTAGAAAATATAAAAAGCATATAAAGATATATAAATGCAAAGAGGAGACAAAACATTTTTTAATAAATGATTATTAAGGTCTTTGGAATCGGGCTTTAATCCAGTGGCTGTGCACAGAATTCAATAGTATGTTGGTCTCCAAGCTTCCCTTGAAGTAAATAAAATTCCATACATTGCACAGCTGCCTAACTTGGCTCTTCATCAGTACTGGGGAAAGTATAAACAACCAAAAGATCTGCAGTTTGAATTATATGCAAGTGAACTGTCTATAGGCCTGTTTAGGACCAGCTCCAATAATTTCCCACTTTTGCATGGAGTCAAAGCAAATTATGTTTTTTCAACTGCATTTCAATATAATCAGTCCAGCTGGCTGAAAAATACTGAAAGTTTCTAAGAAACACTGTCCAGAATCTCTATTTAAAAAATAAACAAAAACCATTTCAACTAGAGTGGGGGGAGGGGGAGTCACCCCCAAAGAATGTGGAATTTTTCATTAAGAGTTTCACTTCATTTTCAAAAGTAAAAATAAATGTTGACCATCTCTAATAGCCAGTGAACTATTTCTCCCCTCTCTTTCTACACAATATGTTTTGATAGCAGAAAGGCCTCTCTCTGGTTTCATATGCAAACCCTAGATCAGAGCCCTGTGGTTTTGGCAAATATCAACCCCCTTCAGGCTTTTGTGCCAAGCAATCGTGTTTTATTAGTTATTCATCAGGCAGCTTGGCACTCTGTTCTGCATAGCCTTATATTAAACGTGTTATGCATTTCAAGTCCTGCAATCCATTCCATGGCCAATTTAGCACCATACTTATCTTCTGATGACTAATAAGTCTATTCGAAAGACATCTGATTTTTTTGTTCACAAATGTCAAATTCCTCCCTTAAAATTCCTATTTAACCTAAACATTCCAAAAAATTAATATTCATGAATTGAGACTACATGTGCACATATATGAGGGGAGAGAGAGAAAGCATGCATGTACAACTCACCTGTGCTAAAATACCCTACTTTATTATCCTGCACTCCCTCGCTGCCCACTGAAGTCTCATCCACACATCCTAGCTTCCTTTTCAAGTTATAAGCGGTTCGAGGCCGAGACTGTCATTTCCTATATATAGGTGCCATTGCAATGTAAAAACATTGAATAATAAAGTATTCTGCTTACAAAAAAAGCTAGACAGTGAAATTATCGAGTTATTAAGGACAGAATGTTTTACAGAATGCCTATTGATTGTCAATGGCAATTGCTCATGTGGATTATAGGTGGTACATAGTCTAAACTGTCAAACAAAATGATGAAAGAGTTGCTCAGACAACTCCCTTATTTGCATTTAAAATTCTTATAAAAACTCTGATTATACAGCTCTGTGCCATATCATTTCTCTCTATTATCACTTGCAGAGGAAGTTCAAAGGGGACATTTACATTGCTTGCAATGCACTGATTGATCCCTCAGCGGTTACAATTCTTTCATTCTTCAGAAAACCAGAAAGTGAGCTAAAGCAAAAAAAACCTTAAGACTTCAGAAATCTAGTTTCAGAAAGATGGCTTTTTATTCTACACCAATAAATAAATAATAGACTTCTACATAATGAATAGATGTATGGCAATAATCATAAGATACTTGCTGATATCTATTTGAGCAAACAAATACATTTTCATAAATTTAACCCTAAAATCATTCAGTGAACATATCTCCCCATTTTAAAAGTAATTATATACATATACATGCTGATAATCAAATGTATTTTAACTGGGACCTGCAGCATTCGATAAATGTTGTTTTAAGTCCAAAACATACACTAATGCCATCAGGTTCTTATTCTTTTATTGTGCATACAGTTCTTAAGACAGGAGAATGCATTTTATACCTTTTCCTGATTACAAAAATCTTTATTTCATATTAAAAAGGGAAATTATATTAGGCATGCGCTTTGTAGAGCTCAGAAACTCCATTCCAATAATTAAAAAACAAGAATACCCACAAACCACATGTTCTCTGTGCTGGCCAGGACATGTCAGGATAATTCTGTTATCCTACCCTTCCATGAAGTAAACTAGGTAAGTTTTACCTTATCTGCCTTGTCCTGGAACATTCCTCTAGCTGGTGGGCCAGCTTGGACAGAAGTCCATATTGTAACGTGCTATGTAGTAAACCATCCTACAGACTTACTACAGGCAATATGGGCCTAATTTGAAAGCCAACTCTCACTTCCTGGTACAGAAGGACCCAGGAACATTCTATGGATAAGTGACTCTCTCTCTTGAACTATAGAAAGGAGACGATTTCCCAGGCTTAAAAGCGGTGTTGATGGGCTCTGGAAAGAGCTTCATCTAGCTCTGCTCCATCAAAGGAACAGTCACCTGAAAAGGCCTTTGGTGGCAATGAAGGAGAAATAAGAGAAGGCAAGATAGAGTGCGCCCAAAAGACAACATTCCCCCATCACCCCTCAAAAAGTTCCCATGTTCTGTATGCTATGTGCTTCTCTATAATCAGAGAATTTCACAGAG
The DNA here is from genome assembly GCA_032595735.1 of Pelochelys cantorii. NCBI lineage: Eukaryota > Metazoa > Chordata > Testudines > Trionychidae > Pelochelys > Pelochelys cantorii. Next base: position 69,997,815 of record CM064330.1, on the reverse strand, counting down.
CCGTGAGGTCTGATTCCAGACAATTAAAAAAAAAAAGATTTTGGAACAGAGCTGTTAGTTTTTAAGCAATAACAATTAAGGGAAAAGGCATTTCCTGGGGATTAAATGACTGGCTGGGGAAATTGATGGCACAAGGCAAAGCTGAGGACCATTAACCTTCGGCTAGTCATTAATTCCCCTGGACATGCTATTTGCCAAGCTTGTCATTTCTGTTTTTTCTATCTAACATCTGGCACATCAGGAACCGGAGACAGGACCACTAATGGAAGGAGGAGAGGAGTAAAGTCTGTTACCTTACTCCACTTGAGTATTCCTTATTCTGTGAAATCAGTGGGGCTTCTTAAAGAGTGAAAGACTTCTTAACATGAACAAAGGTGGCAGAATTATGACCTTACTAAAATGAATAGGTATAACTTTAAATCTATAGCAGCTGCAACAAATGACTTAGTGTAATTTCTGCCACATTGTGACAGCACAGTATAGAGTTGTAATATACTGAGAAGAAAATATACTTCATTGTACTTAACTCCTAATACTGACAGGTGTTCTACATGCACAGCTTAACATATACCTTTCAAATGGAAGAAAGATGCAAAGACATGCTTTAGTCTGAGAAACTGTCTTTACAAGGCTTTGTCATAAGTGACTGATATCTAGCTGAATACCAGTGAAAGATGGCAGGGAGTTGGGATGGTCCAATGGATAGTATACCTGGCTGGAAGAGAAGGCAGCCTATTTTGTACTGCCAGACTTGGCCCTTAGATGTCAGTTAGCTTCTTTGCAAGGGTGCCATTTATGGAGGGCTAGGAAGGGAGCAGTCGTCCCTCCTCCCCAGTTTGAACCCCTGGATTTCATATTTGAGGTCTGCTGAAAGCCCACGTCCTGACCCCAGAGACAGTTCTTAAATGCTACAGAGTTTGAGCTGCTTGCACTTTGCCTTTGGAGCAGGGAGTTTGTTATAAAAAGAGAAAGGCAGGGTGATTAAGAACAAAAGGCTGGGCATTTCAGTAACTGAAGGATCATTAAAATCATCATGAAAACATTGCCAGGTACTCAAAAGATATGAGGAGAAAAGAGTAGCAATGAGTGTTGTGCTGCAGGCATCTGCATTTGGACCACTGCTGTTAAACTTCTTAAAAATGTTCTTGAAAAGGGGGTAACCAGTGACTAATCCAAAGCTGACTGCAAACATTTACAAAGGGGTCTCACAAAACCAGGTTACTGGGCAACACAAGGGCAGACAGAATTTAGTGTTTAGTGCAAAGTAATGCACATGGGAAAATATAATCTTAAGTATACATACAAAAATGTTGGGGTCTAAAATAGTTGTTACCACTCAAGAAAGAGATCTTGGAATCCTTGTGGATAGTTCCCTGAAAACATCCATTCAATGTCCAGTGGCAAACTAAAAAGCTAACAGAATATTGGGAATCATTAGAAAAGGAATAGAAAAATATGACAAAAAATACCACATTGTCTCGATATAAAGTCATTGTATGTTAACATCTTGAATACTGTATGCAGATCTGGTCACCCCATTTAAAAGTTATATATATATATATGATTTGGAAAAGGTACCGAAAGAGCAACAGAAATGATTGGGGGAAGCTGTTCCTTACCACAGGAGAAGAGATTAACAAGACTGGGACTTTTCAGCTTGGAAAATAAATGACTAAATCCAAGGTGTCCAACCAGTTCTGTAGCAAAATAGCCACATTATTCTGAAATAATGAATAATTGTTCAAGTCAACTTGCCACACTCAACCAGCCAAATAGCTACATGTGGCTAGTGTGTTGGACACCATGGGACTAAAAGGTGAGGGGATGTTAGAGATCTAGAAAATCATGGATAGTGTGGAAAATAGAATAAGGAAACGTTATTTATTCCTTCACTAATATAACACAAGAAGATAATCCAACTAAATTGATAGGCAGCAGATTTAAAACAAACAAAATTGGTGACAGGGGATGGATCATGATGATGGCCTCTTCTGTTTATTCCTTCTGAAGCACCTGGCATTGGCCACTGTCAGAAGACAGGATACAGGGCTAGAAGGATGTTTGGTCTGACCCAGTCTGGCCATTCTGATGTTCTTATATAGAGCTGAAATGTATCTTCCCCCTTGCTATAACCCACTAGACTCCACACCTCTTCCAGGGGTAAGATAGAGCCCAGGAGTCCTGACGGGATCTCTCTCCACAGAGTTAGTAACAAAGCAAGAATATATATTAAAATTTTAAGGCTAATCTGCATCCCTTAAGTGACTTGCAACAAGATGTCAGGATTATGGATGTAAGCAACTAATCGACTAGTCACTTCCCCCATCCTTGCTGCCTCTATCAGAAAGAGGGGGCAGAGGAAGGGGTGCTTAAAAGCCAGTTCCCCCCCACTCAGCTCCACGGGAGGGGAAGGGGCGCATCAGCAGTGTTCCAACTTGAAACGGACAAAAGTCGCTGCTGGAGCTCTTGTACATTTTAAAGCGGAAGCACCCGCATGGAGCCCAGGGTCATGGGGGAATTCCCCTCTAGCTCCAGGCTCCATGCAGTGTTTCAATCTGTACATTTCAAAGGTGGAACACCACACTAGGCCTTATTGACTTATCGAATAGTTGATGGAAATCCCGTCAACTATTTGATTAATCAGAATTTAACATCCCTAGTCAGAATATGCTACTATTAGAGCTGAGTGGGTTTCACATTCATTTAATTTAATTTATTTTATATAAGACAGTATTTCCCAATTTTATTTGGCCATGGAACCCCTAGGGTTGCCTTAAAAAAAAAAAGGCCCCCAGCGCAATTTGTTGGGCAATAAATAAATAAATAAATAAAATAATACCCCACCGCCACTTTTCATCAAGAAAAAAAAAAGTCCCAATGCAAAAAAGCTCTGTCTCTAAGAGGGGGTGGGGGAGTGCCGGCTCCTTGTGGAACCCTTACCTTCACTTCGCAGAACCCCGGGGAGCACCAATTGGGAAACACTGATATAGGAATTAGATACAGTGCTAACTGCTAAGCTGTCTGCCAAAAAAGTAGTTTTCCAGTGCCTTAGTAGTCACTGGATAGAGATAGAGATGATGTGGGAAAAAGGCGGATGGAGCTTGGTTTGTACTGACCATGTTCAGTAACACTGCTGAAGCCGTTGCCCCCAGTCTGTTCCCCTCATGCTCTCACTCTGCCCCCTCTCCCCAATCAGATCATGCACAGGTCCCCCTCCCACCAAAATCTGAAATGGTGCCCCATCTCCACCCTCTCTCAGCTCATCTACAGATGAAAAGTGCTGGGTATTATTTCAAAAGGCCACCACTTACTGGGAAGGCAGCAAGCATTGTACTCTATTGTATACATTGTATTCTATACTACCACATGCAGTCATCTCCAGTCCTGCTTATTCACATATCACAGGCTTAGTCACAGCTATGGAGATAACTGGGTGGACCTATACATCTCTTTTGTACCATACAGGGCTCCATGAAACCTAGGGCAAGCACTGGACCATCTAAACAATAATTTAAGGTAGTTACAGTAAAGTCCCATTTGGGAAAAAATTTCTGGCACCACTTGAAATACAATACATTCTATTTCCCATACAGGTTTTATGCAATGAATTAAAGAAACAGACTCATTAGTTCTGGACTGCAGATTATAATGTTTTTGCAAACTTCCCCATAGTTTCTCAAACATCACTCACATTCTACAACAGGGGTAGGGAACCTTTTCTGGGTCAGGGCCACTGACCCACAGAAAAATCAGTCAGGGACTGCACACAAGTGACAAACAAAACAAAACAAAAAACCACCCCTCACCAACATAGGCTCCCCAATGCTGGGGGGAGTCCCAAGCCTCAGGGGCAGATCCAGGTAAGCCAGGGTCTGCATCCAGCCCCCAGGCCTTAGGTTCCCCACCCCTGTTCTAAAGTAAAGGATACAAGTCTATTATTTTCAACTTCTGAAACTCAGACACATCATCTGCAGTATTTCTGAGATTTTTTTTTTTTTTTACCCCAAGGAGAACAACTCATTTTTCATGTGAGACATAAAAGCGTTCTAGATCATTTTTTTTTAACCAAAAACTCACCAAACAGATGGACAGCCGCTGGAACAAGTAATGCCATAGAAATAATAAAATAGAAGCAGTTTTCTGAAGAGTAACATTCTCCATTTTAACATTCCTTCCATAAAACACAAACAAGCTGTGAAAATTATACAGAAAGATCCACCTACAGCAACCATTTCAAACCACCTCCAAACACTCATTCTACAGAAGAAATTGCAATGTTCACTTGGTTCACAGCACAAAGACATCCTGCACATTAATTAATATGGTTTCAGTTTATCAATACAATGTAATGCCCTGGAAACAAGGTATAGCCTGTCACTGCCCATTCAGAAACCCAATTCTTGAGTAAAGGGCATTTAGTGCCCCCCATATGATCTTATCTAGTTTACAAGTATAACTATATACAGGACAAATGATAGACATTTATCTTGCACACAAAATAAAAATAATGTTGTTCAGAATGTATATTTTACTTTTCTTTAAAAAATGCATGGTAATAGAACTGAACCTGATAAACACAAAGTACATTTAAATATTAGAGGTTATTGCCCACTTAGCACATCTTTCAATACATGTGTAATTGAAAATAAGTATCCGCAAATCCCAATCAGTAGTCTATTTTGTTTGGCTTAAAAAGCTTTGTTCACATTACAGTGTAAACAAACAACATTTTATAAGATGAAGTTAGGGCTCATGAAAGGTGCCCACTGACTGAATTGAAAACTGAATTCCTCTATTTTTCCCCACAGATTGTGAAAGAGCAGCTTCTGCACACTGCCCCACTGATGCGCTTCAGGCCATACCTGGAGGGACAGGGCAGGCTCAGCAGAGAAAAACAAACATCATGGAAACCAACAAAATTAACAGCTGTCATGTGCTCACAGGGAATTGCTGTTGACTAAATCAGCAAACTCTTCATATAGACTATGTTCTAGCCATGATACTGTAATAATACTTCAGTCACAGTACTAACAGGGTCAGACTCAAATAAGCAGCAGTGAAAAGTTACATTTTCCATCACTCATTTATTGAAACATTTCTATCGTTTAGGCTTATGTGACAAAACTGCCAGTGAAGCTAGGGAAAGTCCTGTCTGAATAAGGTATGGATGACCGATGAAATCCTGACCATGAAGACGACAACAGGACTTGTGCCACTGACTTCAGGAAGACCAGGACTTCACCTATGGTCTTGAAGAGTTAGCAAGCAAATGATATGGGGGTTTAAAAAAAAAAAAAAAAAAAAAAAAAAAAAAAAAAAAAAGTATCCCAACTTCTGTGTTGCTTTGGAAACTCATCTTACAATTTGAAGTGGCCAGACACATCTTTGTATTTGATGTTGGATTAAAGCTCAAAAGCATGAATATTATTAGGCCATTTCTTATCTTAATTACACATCCCTACCACCCCACTGAAGTTGAAGGCTATGTAGTTCCGCAAAGTAACTGAGCATAAAATTGTGTGACATTTTGACTTGAATGCTACTAAAATGTTCTCTTATTTGGCAAGCCCTTAAGAAAGAATTAGGAAGATCTTTGTACCACTAACAACACTTTTCTAAATATACAGATAGAAAAAGCTTTAAACGGGGTTGAAAGAGTTTTTTGGTTTTGGGGGTTTTGTTTGTTTTTGAGACACTACCTTAGGAACTGTCAAACATTCTAACTGTACCTAATTGCCAGTCTTTAATGCCTTTTTGCTATGGTGACATTTTTTTGATTATTTGATATTAGGTCCCAGCCTTTCAATCCTTGCACATCAGTTAGCTCTCTATTTCACTGTAGCATCAATAGGACTTTTACACACAAGGTTTTGAGCTGGCAATAGGAGTTCTACAAAGACAGTAAATGATTGTAATTTCTCTTCTTTTATGGCATTACAGTACATATTTATTCTGAATTAACCTTTAATTTAAGGAAAATATATTGTTCCTACATGCATAGCCATATTATTTATCCTGTCTATACTTATATTTATTTTTCATTCATATAGAAATAGTATTGTGAACAGAGACACAAGTCCTGAAAATACTACAGGTTGAACCTCTTAAATCTGGGACTCTCAGGTCCGGCAACATCTGTGGTCCAGCAGAAGGGCTGGTGCAGAGCCAACCAGAGGGAGGGGCAGTATCCTGGGAGGCCAGTGGGGGACCTCCCCCAATCCAGCAAATTCCCTCATTCAGGATCAGTCAGGTGCCAGACCAGGGAGGTCCAACCTGTACTAGGACAGTGCTTTCTACCATAAATTCAATGCAACTACTCAGAGTTAGAGTGATGTTAATTTATGTGTGCAAGACCAAGCCTTAGAGAGGCAGGCACGAATACTCTTTTAAAGTACTCTATCAGATTGCTTAGATAAGAATGTTGGTATTTACATATGACAAATCTAAGAAAAGGATAGAATTTTGTTAATTGGAGACTGATGAGACAGAATAGCCCAACTCCAAAGTCAGAGCTGATTGGTACAGACTCTAAATCAACACTTGCACTCTCCAAAAATATATGCATTTTGGGGGGGAAAGAGCGAGTTGTCTAGCAAAAAACAACTGAACAATGAGTCAATATAAAACAAGGCATTAGCACATTCAACACTAGAATCAAGACCACAGTGTTCTTTTAATACACAAATCAAAATAGATCAGTGTTTCTCAACCTTTTTTTTAATAAAGTACCCCTTTTTCAAAAAAAAAAAAAAAAAGTACCCCCTGCTTTTTAAAAAAAATGCAAGTACCCCCAGTACCTACAGTTTTCAGACACACATTTTTTTTCTACTATTGCAACACATTTGTTTAAACAACTTAATCGTAGCCAGGCAGGCGATGTACTTTTTACACCCAAAAATTTCAAAAATAGTAAAGTGCTGTAGAACTTAAAACAAAAATTCAGTTTTCTCCAAGTTTCAGTTATATTGATTCACCCCCCCCAGACTTCTCTCATGTACCCCTAAGGGTACTCGTACCACTGTTTGAGAAACACTGGTTTAGATTATGACGTCAACTTGAAAATATGAAAGTATCAGTTATTAACTCTACAATCCTGCTTACCTTATACATGAAACCTTAATGGGTCTGCATAGATAGGTAAGGCAATCAAGATTTGGCCTACCTCAAAAGGGTTAGGGTTGGGGTTTTTTGTTTTGTTTTTGTTTGTAGTGCAAAACACCACACCGTTGTTGTAAGTAAATATTGTTTCAAAAACAAAAAACCAAACACAAAAATCGGAGTGGTATACAAACACTCAAAACAAATTGAACTTCTCAACTGGGCATAACAAGCACAATCTGTACAACATGCAGTTCTGTGGGGAAGCTGTTCACGAAGAGGAACTATAAAGCTGTTTTGTAGGGTTTTGTCACATGAAGTGCTGCAGGTGATATGACAGCAGACTGCACTGGTTTAGAGTTTCAAATAAAATGCATTGTTGCCTTCCTAACATATCATGCAAAAATAATCCATTTTTATAAAAATAATGGTACTATAACCAGTGCTGTCACCTGATTTTAGAATTTCCTTTCAATGACTGGTCTATAACGGCTTTCGTGACCAGGCTTATTAACATAAGATGTTAGCACAGCTCATTCAGCATCATTAAAAGATGGTGGGTTCACAGTACACAAGTGCTTGATCTCATCCTGAATGGTGCATTAGGGATAGAGGCCTGGGTACACACAGGGGATTAGGTATCGCCACACTCTGTGTTACAATTCCTAATTTTTAGGCTCCTAGAAAAACCAAAAGGAACAATGCTGTGACCCACAAACCCTGTTTTAGGCACGTAGGCTCCCAATACAATGAATGGGGAGAGATGGGTGCTTCAGAATGAGACCCAGAAAACACAGCACACTAGACAGGGAGCTGCATGAGCCAGCCATTGGAAGATTCTGATCACAGAGTTATGCTAAGCCCCATCCCTCACAGGATGGGCGGGATGGTGTTCCCAGCCCCTATTTGGCAGAAGTAGGGAATGGATTATTTGATGATAACCTGCTCTGTTTATTCTCTCTGGGACACCCAGCATTGGCCACTATCAGAAGACAGGACACTGGGCTTGGACTTTTGATCTGACCCAGTATGGCCATGCTTATGACATATATGTCTTAAGTATGGGCTGCAGAGAAGTACCTCTCTCTGTACAGGTGAGCCCAGAACCAGAACCCCTCTCCTGCAGTCAGGCAACTTCAGTGCCCATGTAATTTATTGTGGTAGTGAGCTGGGCATCTGCCTCACTCCACACAAATGACACCAGCTGTGCCAAGCCCACTCACCTGACTTCTTTAACCAGTGAGCTAAAAATTCTCACCTGGATCTCCCACAAGTCCCTTCTCTGCCAGGAGGGGAGAAAGAAGATCCTTCCTCTCAGAAGAATGCTCTGAGCAATGGGATATTCTGATGTGGTGCTCGCTCGGTCTCATCTCTTGAAGTGGTTCCGTTAGGGATAAATAATGAAAGTGATTGTAGAAGAGAAACAGAACACAGGGTCTCCTGCCTCCCGGGTAAATTCCCTAACCACTGGGATTACAGCATGTGTCTGTCTCTTCCTCTATCACCCAATGACTATTTAATATTTATTCCCAATAGAATAGTCAGTTGGGGGCATTAGCAAGAAGAGAGGGACTCTATAAACGACCCACATGGATGTTGGAGACAGACAGTCCAGTCCCCCTTATCCACTCTCTCTTTCATTGCTTATCCCCAATGCAACAACTTCTAGAGGAGAGATTGAGTTATCCCCTTAACGTATCCCAGAGGTAAGGCTATAACTACTGAGTAGATGTAGAGCTGAAGAATGAAATCGCCCTTTTAATTAATTATATTTATGTGTAACCATGAATTGAAGCCCAATTTTTATGAATGAGATTTTATAAATGAAACAGTGTTAACCACTTTTGGATTAATTTGTTAGTAGCAGGACTACACTATTACATCCCTAATGAGTAGCTGAATTCTGCATTTACAATAAACAAGATTCTGCTAGTTCTATTTCTCTAAGTGCCACACAGTGAGGCAAAAGGCCTCCTGTTCAAATGCTTTCTTCTTGCTCAGGCAGGGAAGGGAATTGAAGTTTGGTCTTCCGCATCCTAGATAAGTCTTCTAACCATGGGACTAAAAGTATTCTAAAACACTGGCCAACACCACTGACTCATTCGTCTCTGCACAGATTTTAAATAGTGAGCATAACTACTGGCTCTGCTAAGAAACTAAAAACCTAGGAATTTAGTGAATTTCAGCACTGACAAGATTCAGTGGGAGTTCTGTGGATCACAGTGGAGGCAAAACCGGGGCTTAGATGTTTAAATCTGGGATTTAGGCATCAGTGTTTCCTATAAGCTGTGTGCACATGTGGCCATTCAGGAGGGATTCAGATGCCGCCCAGCTGATTAGCAGAATGCCCACAGTTAGATTTGTTTTTATTGGTTTCAAATAAAATATATTATTGCCTTCCAAACACATCATGCAGATGCCTCGGTGAACATAAATTTATTCCATACGTGGATAGAAAAAATCCACACATGGATGGAAAAGATTAGAGGGAACATTCTTAGGCATCTAAGTACCTTTGTGGATTGGGGTCTGAGTGCTCAGTACTTTCTCAACTCCCATTGGAAATACAACAGGAACAGTGGGTGCTTAATGGCTCTCAACATCAGGACCTTCATGAGGGTTACACTAGTGAGGCTATACTTTGAGAAGTTAGCCCAGGTGGTTTCTGATGATGGTTCACGTGCAAGTATGAGTCCGGTATCATTTTTTGACAATGAGGGAATAACTCTATAAGACCTGGCCAGAAATTCCTTACAGCCAAGCTGTGTATTAGTGGTTTGCTCTGTTTAGAATCAATACATTAAGAATATTAAACTTTTTTGTCACTTTCTAATTCAAGATATGGAGTGCATAAAAATTGCCATTCAGAATACATTATATTGAAGACAATTCCAATAAAAGTAAAACCACAGATGTTCATAACTTAAATTGGTTTTTTTTAATGCCATGGAGTATCAAAAAAGTCTTGTTACATAATTTTCTTCATCTTTAAATAATCTTTTTATACTAATCTTAGTTGCATAAACTCTGTACCTGATAATGTAAGGTGGACCACACATAAGACTAACATAAAAGATTCTATGTTTCTAGCATACTACAAGTGTCGTATTTTATGATTAGCATTGCTGCAAAACCTTTTACTGGAATATTGTGAAATGCAAACTCTCAGCTGAAAGACACGCTGGGCAAGATACAGAAAACATAAAAGTCACCGATACTGCCACCTGCAATGTACTAACAGATGCTATATTGTTTCAGTCAAATTCATAGAATATCATTCATCAAGCCTTTTTGGTTCAATTTATTATTTAAGGTATGTGCTAAAATCATTCCAGTATGTGTGACAAAAAGTGAGGAATATTAGCTGAACGCTCAATAGCCAATAAGATGTTTTTAAAAGCACACAGGCATATGAGTTCAAGCTTTACTTTTTATTTCATTAAATGGATTGTAATTACACAAGTCCTTCTGTGAATAAACTGACACAACAGCCCTGGTATCTGTGAGACTCTCCACTACAAGATTGTTGATCTAGTTTAACCTCCTCCTCTAAAAAGTTTGACAACTCATCCATCCCATTATACTGGCTACTGTATCACACATTGCATTTAGAAGTAAAAAATGATCTGACAATTCTATACCAACAGAGTAAATTCTACAAAGATATAAAAGGCAAATATTAAATGTTATGCTGAATTTAAGTTTTAAAAAATACTTAGAACGGTGAAATGACTGGAAGAAGTGTGCAATGACAGTAACATAGCACACATGAATGAAGGTGTACCAATCAATTCACTCAGGTATCACCACTTCCTAACTTGCATTGCAATTTCTAATGAAAGGGTGTAGTTTACATATAAAGGGCCTGTTCATAGACTCATTAATTTAGTGGCAGTTTTGTCTGAGTAAGGACTGCACCGAATCAGGCAAATGTGTCTACACCTAGTATAAAAAACTCAGAACTAGGCTGTCAATTTACTCACAGTATGGCAGATTGGCAGAAATTTCTAACGGTTACTCTGTACAGTATTAGATCCAGATTCTGCAAACACTTATGTGAGTAACTACTAACGTGAGCGATTAAGTGCTTATAGGATTGACCAGTAGTGTGTTTTTCTTATTAAATTAACTTTATTTTCCTTTTAACATAGGACTTGCTTGATTTTTGTTCTGAATTTGATTAATGTATCTGCACATACCCGCACCCGTTTCAATGGGCAGATATGCTTCCAGCACAAAAATACAAGCACTTCTTTAGACACTGTTTACAGCTTAACTTTTTCAGCTACTGAAAGCAGGGGGCATTCATCATCAAGACTCTGATATTGATAAACAGGAAATGCCTCATCTTGTGTTTTCGTAGTACAAACGAGCCAAACCTGAAATATGTTAAATACTGTAATACTCACAAAGAGCAAAAAGAAGTGCTTCTCCAGGTGAGATATCTACATCTCAAAAATTTATGCTGCCATCTCTGCCAAGGCAAAGTAGGCAGATGAAGGACAGTAGCTCTAACTGCGGGTCCTTTTGAGGAACATGATCTCCAGATGGTATGTAAAATACCTTTCCCTCTCTGGATAACAGTACAGGGAAGCCTCCACTCTTCCCATGTGATTAGTGCTAAATTGTTCACATACGGGGTTTCTTTTGGTATCAACGTGTCAGTTTATAATCCTGCTTGCAACTGTTTTAAGTGATTCATTCTCCCCTGCACTACTGAAAAGCCACTCGAGCAAGCTGGTATTTAAGTTCAATTTCCTATGTCATTTGTCTTAAAGAACAAACACAAAAAAAAGTTTTCCATTATCTCCTCCCCAGCCCAAACCTCCATTCTCGCCCATAAAAGTCTCCATCTCCCACTAGCCCGAAAAACGCGAGGATCTAGAAAACGGTGCGTATCCTCCAGGTAGGGAGCCTGCCATCGAGTGAAGAGCAGCCACGGGGGCAGAGTCGCTGTCACATTTCTCTGCTCCGGTTTAAGGGAGCCCCATGGGAAGGAGACAGCGGAGGTGGGGAGAGAATCTATGTAGGAGCGAGGCGCAAAGGAAACGCAGGAGGGAGTGGGAGGGAGCCAGCCCCACCGAGCTCCGCAGGTGCAAGAGAAAAGTCCCCGCGGGCTCTGGCACCGCTTGGGACCGTGCGCCAGCCCTCCCCGAGCGCGGCCCCAAGCCGAGAAGCCCCCGGCTGAGCGGCCCCAGCAGCTGCGGGAGAGAGCCGGGTTCGCTGCAGGCAGACGCCCCGCGCACACGGCTGCCCTGCCCTGCCCTGCCCTGCCCGGCCCGGCCCTTACCGTCCCAGCTCCGACTCCAGCTCGAAGTAGTGGGCCAGGGTGTCCTTGTTGGAGCCGTCGATCCAGTAATCCGGCGCCGCCCTGCCGGCGGCGGCGGCGGCGGCGCTGGAGGACGAGGAGGGCATGGTGACTTTCAGCATGCCGGGGCTCCGGCCGCCCGGCGGCTCCCTCCTCCGCCGGCCAGGCTGCGGCACCTGAGCGCGGCGGCGGCTCGGCGCTTTCACCCCCGCCTCGCACTCAGCGGCGGCCACGGCTCGGCTCCTCCAGCGTGCGGCGGCGGCGGCGAGGAGAGGGACGGGCTGGCGGGGAAGCGCCGCGCGGCCAGGAAAACTTCCAGCCTCAGCAGCTGCTGCTCTGCCAGGCTGCGGGAGCCGGCCGGGAGGGAGGGGACGGGGGTCCGGGGGCGGCAGCACCACGCCGCGGGGAATGCAGCGCCAAGGGGCACCCGCAGCAAAGCCTTTGCCCCGGCCCCCTCCAGCGGCTCGGTCCGGGCGCGTGGAAGGGGCGAGCCGGGCAGCCAGCCGCCGTTAGAGCCACGCTTGCAGTTCGTGGACTTGCTGGGCTGCTGCCATCGCCATCCGTGTCCCGCTAGAGCGATGCTGGAGTCAGTCCCGGGAGCAGCTGAGCGAGCGCAGCGCCTGCCTCTACCAGCGACCCCCAGCAGCCTCGCTCTGCCTGTGTGTGAGCGCCAGCCAGTCGAGCAGGGTACCTGCCGCGCCGCCTTTCCCCGGGGCCCTAATGCGCTCTGGGTTCCTCGCCAGCCCTTCCAGCAGACTGGAAGACGCCCTATCAGAAGGGAAGCAGTAGTGTCAGAACCTCTCTCCCCTGTTAGTTCTCCCTTGAGTGCCTGTTAAGCTAAGATCACATCTATTTCTCCGATTTCCTTATTGGTACCACATTCTCTGGGATGATGATGATAAATCGGCTGATTTTCTGCCCTTGGTTCATATTGGACAAGGAAAATTAACTGGCTAGTTTCTCTCTCTCTCTCTCACACGCACACACACACACTTCATTTTAAGATTCTCGTGCAATGCCATAAAACTACAAGGTTTGGGTTGCAAATACTGCAGGGACTGGTCATAAGCAAGGGGAAAGGGATGTCCTGTTTTCCATTTACATTCACAACATGGCTTTGAGGACTAGTACTAAAAGTTAAGTCTTCACTGTGTGGCAGTGTCCCTTTTACTAGAAATTATTACATTCCAATCACAGCTACCCCGATTTACTGTGGTGCTACATTACAAACATTAAACACACACCACAGGATGTATATCATATGGAGACTGTGAATTAGGCTCTAGTTCTGCATATATTTACATGTTTAATTTTACTCATATGAGTAGTAGAGGCACACATGTGTTTGCCTTACCAGGGCCTAAGTGTGTATTATATTTATACTAAAAATAGTTAGAATAGATTATTTAAGTTAAAACTCAAACCAAATAGCCTTTTTAAATTAGATCCCCTTTATTTTTGAAGCACAGACTTAGTGCTGGATTTGCATCCATATTTACTTCTATGATAAATTATATATAGGTTCTTGAAGGCTTTTAGTTGACATATTTACTATGTCTCTGTCTCAGAAATATATGGCTGATTCTGTAATGTTTGAGATTAATTTGGGGCTTACATTTATGCAAGATGGACATTTCTAGACACAAAAGTATTTTCTGTTTTTAGTAAGCCTCACAATTTATGCTCATTAAAAAATCCAGTGTATATAGTTGTTCATGGGAGAGGACAGGGCACCAGCTATGCAGTCTAGCAGAGATGCACTAACCCAGATATGCAGTATTTCTCCAGCCCCAGAATGGTAGCTGTAGTAAAAGTGTAACATATCTGTACAGGATTTGTATAGTTTTATTTTTTTTTCTTCTGTTGAACTTGAAAAGGTTAGGAGGGAGAGATTTTGGAGAAGAAGGATTAACTAGAATGTCCAAATCAGAACACACAGTAATAGCAAAAGAAACACTCCTTTCCCTGCACAACACCAATATAAGTTACTCAATACCTCAAGGAGGCACCACCACTGGGACAGTCTGCCAAGTCTGCAGTGGTAATATGCATGCAAATTTAACAAATACATTGCATTGCTGACCTTAGTGCCCATGCAGAAGTATCTACAGTACTTAAAACAGTTTCTCCTGGTGTAGTCATGAAATAAAAATAGCAGGAGTTGTGTGTAACCAGAGTGCACATCCTAATCTCAATATCTCCATGCCATAACACTCACTTTTGCTGCAATGCAGGCAGATAGGGGCATAGTAAAAATGTCCCTCGTCCAAGCCTGTTTAGTGATGTGCAGTATGTCCTCTAATTTAACTATCACCTGGTAACATTTTTAAACATAACTATTCTTGTTCACAATAAGGGAAAAGGTATGTTGAACATTGTGTTAATACGTTTTCTAACCGTATTCATTTTCCCCACTAGATGTAAGGATTTGTTTTAAGTTCAAATAAAGTTGAATAAAAAGTAGCAAAGACTGTGAAGCTAGTTTTCCAAAAGTCATTCACAGACAGAAAGACAATGGGCTTCCCTCTCCAATTGCTTAGTGTCCTCAGGACTCACCATAGCAATTATTCAATCATCCTCCAGATGGGAGATGTGTACTCTTTGAAGGTCCCCATGTCCTCATGCCTTATCCCAACTCTCCAGCTTGCTGTATGGAAAAGAAGGATAACTAGTTTGGAACTCTTCTACCTAAAGCTTTCTGTTGCTAGGAGACATGCCTTTTTTGTGACATCTTGTTGCCACAGCATCTCTTGTGAGCAATTGTAGCCAGTGACCACTACATATACTTAATAGTGGTACTTTACATCTTCTCTATTTTTGTAACATATAATTAGGAGTTTTGCTAAACAAAAATAGATTGTATGTCCCAAAGAACATGCATGTTCTCATTATTTTACAATTATTTTGTAAGAACCTGTTTATCCAAATAACCATTAACTGAGAGACTCCCTCATCGAAGTGTGTTATTTTAATTACATTTATTTACATGCATTTATATGACTTTTACCACAGTGGTATATCTAAACATTCACTTCAATTAATCCCCAATTATCCAAATGCATTTGATTTTTACCCTTAAATCATTGGGGAGAGACACACTAGGTTGACCATCCAGTACTTTGAGACTGACATTTTGTTCTCTAGAATCTCATCTTTCATGGGTGTATCCAGCCCCGGTAAGGGGGAGCCCAACAGAGTATGTGTGGTCATATTTTGAATATCTGCACCTTCTCTTGTGAGTGGGACCTTATTTTGAAATCTCAAGTCAGAAGTACTTGATTTATGAATGGAATTTGGGAGAGTAGTACTATTCCTTCCACTCTTCCCAATTCAAACCCTGCTTTCTGGTCAGATAGTACAATCTTATCAATAACAATACATTGTCCTCTGTGGGATCCTGAAAAAAATCCTTCCCATACATTCTATGGCACTGTAATACTTTTCTCAATGTTGCACTGTAGCTGGTAAGATAGAAAATGCCTGCTGCTGTGTCTATTATATGCTACACAAGCAAAGCAAGCAACATCTTCAAATGAAAGTTGGCTCAAAATATTGGTCTTTTCTCTAAAGCCTCTTTTGGCTCAGGGCAGTTCAGGTCAGGAGACACTGTAAAAGCCTCCCTTTCCTTTCTGTAATGAGACACACTCTGTCCCTGCCCTCAGATGCCCCAGGAATCAACACTCCACTGAGTGGCAACTTGGGCATGTAAATAAAATACACAGAGACCAATACAGCCAATATCATATACGGTGCTTCTCTAACTTTAACCCTTTGCTGCAGAGCTGGAGAAGAGCAGTGGTTTTCTTTCCTTCAGATCTTTACACTCACAGCTCAGTTAGCCCTAATTACTCTCTTTCCCCCAGTAATTTCCATGTCCCTAATAAGACAACCTGAAGAAATAATGACCAATCAGTTTTCCTAGTACTGAAGTTGAATGAAGCAGATAATTAAGCAATCTGCAAACATTTGGAAGATAATAAGGTGATAAGTAACAGTCAGCATGGATTTGCCAAGAAAAAATAATGTCAACCTAACCTAATAGCTTTCTTTACAGGGTAGCAAGCTTTGTGGACAGGGAGAAGTGGAAGATGTGGTCTATCTTGTATGACTTCTCATAAACAAACTAAGGAAATACAGATTAGATGGAGGTTCTGTGAGGTGGTTTCAGAACTGGTTGGAAAACTGTCCCAAGGAGTAGTTATTAATATTTCACAGGGGTCCACGTAGGGATCAGTCCTGTTCAGTCAAGTCCAGGTCTGTTCAATGTCTTCGTCAATGATTTAGATAATGGTACAGAAACACTTATAAAGTCTGTGAATGAAGACATAGATGAGGCTTTTTTTAAAATAACCAACAATCATCCAAAGCACAGGATTTGATGGTGGTCTTTAAGGTGTTTTTTAAGTTTTTCCTGTAACAGACTAACCTGGCTACCCCTCTGAAGCTTTTCAACTATCCAGACATATCTTGGGAAACTAACACAGTAGGCACAGATTTCTAAGTTCTTGGACTGCATTGGAGACAATTTTTTAATTCAGGAAGTTGAGAAAGCTACTACGGGGGGAAGCTGTTCTAGATTTGATTTTAAAAAATAGGAAGGAACTGGTTGGAAATTTGAAAATGGAAGGCAGCTTAGGTGAAAGTGATTATGAAATCATAGTATTTGTGAGTCAAAGGAATGGTAGAAAGGAGAACAGCAAAACAGAGACAATGGATTTCAGGAAAGTAGATTTTAGTAAATTCAGGGAGCTGGTAGGTAAGATCCCATGGGAAGAAAACTTAAGGTACATCTACACTGCAACACTATTTTGAAATAACCAGTGCTATTCCAAAATAACTTAGTCCACATCTACGCAGTAGGCAGTTATTTCAAAATAGTGTCAAAATACTGTCAAGCTGGAGGACTTCTTACTCTGACTCTGGTAACCTTCATTATACGAGGAATAAGGGAAGTCAGAGGAAGAGTGCTCTATTTCAAAATAACTGTTGTGTAGACACTCCCAATTCTGAAATAAGCTATTTTGAAATAAGCTACACAATTGATGCGCTCTAAAAGGAAAAACAGCTGAAGAGAATAGGCAGTTTTTCAAAAGGGACATTATTAAGGGCTCAAAAGCAAACTATACCTCTGTGTAGGAAAGACAGAAAGTATGGTAAGAGACGACCTTGGCTTAACCAGGAGATCTTACATGATCTAAAAATAAAAAAGTTGTATAAAAAGTAGAAACTAGATCAAATTACAAAGGATGAATATAAGCAAACAATGCAAGTATGCAGGGGCAAGATTAGAAAGGCAGAGGTACCAAACAAGCTCAATCTAGCTAGAGACATAAAGGCTAACAAGAAGACATTCTACAAATATATTAGAAGCAAGAGAAAGATCAAAGACTGGGTAGGCCCATTGCTCAGTTAAGAGGGAGAAAAAATAACAGGAAATTTGGAAATGGCAGTGGTGAACAACATCTTTGTTTCGATTTTTGTCAGGAAGTCTGATAGTGACCAGATGCCTAAAATAGTGAATACTAGTGGAAATAGGGTAGGTTTTGAGGTTAAAATTAAAAAAACCAAACAAGTAAAAAATTACATAGAAAAGTTTGATGTCTTCAAGTCACCGTGGAGTGTTAGGCCTCCATGGAATATTGTGTCCAGTTCTGGGCACCACATTTCAAGAAAGATGTGGAAAAATTGGAGAAGGTCAAAAAAAGAGTAACAAAAAAGATTAAAGGCCTAGAAAACATGAGCTATGAGGCAAGACTGAAAGAATTGGGCTTGTTTAGTTTAGGAAAGAGAAGATGGAGAGAGGACATGATAGCAGCTTTCAAGTATCTAAATGGGTGTTACAAGGAGGAGGGAGAAAAATGGTTCTCCTTGGCCTCTGATGATGGGACAAATAGCAATAGGCTTGAATTGCTGCAGGGGAGGTTTAGGTTGGACATTAGGAGAAACTTCCTAACTGTCAGGGTGGTTAAACACTGGAATAAATTGCCTAGGAAGGTCGTGGAATCTCCATCACTGGAGATATTTAAGAGCCAGCCAGGTTAGATAGCCATCTATCAGGCATGATCGGGATAGTGTTTGGTCCTGCAATGAGGGCAGTGATCTGGACTTGATGATCTCTCGAGGTCCCTTCCAGTTCTAATATTCTATATTACCAAGCTGGGAGGAGGTGCAAGTGCTTTGGAGGATTCAAAGTTATCTGGACAAAGTGGAGAAGTGTCTGAAGCAAATACGATAAAATTCAATGCAAATTACTGTACTTGGGGAGGGGGGGGGACATCCATTCATTGCATACATACAAAATAGGAAATGGATGCCTAGGAAGGAGGAATTGGGATGGGGGGGGAGATCATAGTGCTAAATGTGAGTCAACAGTATAATGCTGTTCCTAAAAAAGCAAACTTCATTCTGGACAGTTTAACAGAAAAAAAGACCAGATAAGTTATTTTTATACTCCACTCCATATTGGTGTCATCACAATCCACAAAACCCTCACCTGACAGCCACCTAGCCCTGCAGGTGGCAAAATCTACCCTGATGCTTAAATATCTACTGTAAAAACTCCCATTTCTAAGCATGAACAAAAAGGAACCTGATGCTGTCTCACACTTAGGCACAGTGCTAGCCACAAACCCAGGGAAGATGGGACCTACAGGCACTCCTCCTCCTAATCCAGTAGACATCCTCAGCATCTACTTAAGCCTATATGGAAAGACCAGCTGAGAAGAGGAAACACAAAATCTCCACCATAAGCTTTAGTCCAGTGATAAGAGAACTCACATGCATGGGAGACAGACATTCAAATTCCCCCCCTGCCTCATGAGGAGATGAGATTTGACCACAGAACCCCCACTTCTCAGAGGAACTCCTGATCACACATTCTCTGGCCCAATTAAAATTATTCCGTTATTTAATTAAAATGGAACAGCCTCAACAAGACCAATGTTGAGACCCCCCCCCCTCGCGCGATTAAATAATTAAGATACTCTCCTGAGAGGCTGGGAATGCCAGTACAGATTCCCTTCTTCTTCGCCTTGCTATTTTTACTTATAGGTTTCAAGGCTTGTCACACATACCAACCATGCACGTAACAGTCTCTGAACTTTTCATCTTTCATGCTGTTTTAAATGTAAATCTGAATCTGCTTAATTATTTCTAAAACTGCCTGACAAGCAGTTGATGGACAAGTCCACCACATTAATGGGGAAAAGTTATATTAAGAACAAATGAATATATGGTGCAGGGAAGGATAGGGAGAGACTGGGGTAGGTGTATTTGGAAAAAGACTGTCATTTCACAATATCATCACAGCTAAATAGAATGACCTGGGAGAAGAAAGGGGCAGCAGTAACATTCATTCCACATGCATACCCTTCACATTTTTACATGAAAAATCATTTTCCCTAGGCCTAGAAGAAAAGCTGCACACATTAGAATAGGAGTGGTACCTGAAGAAAAGTGGTCAGGGAGAAATGTGACACAGCTAGCTTTGACCCTCAAAACCAGCAATTCATCACACAGTTGTTGACTGAGTTGTTTCCCAGTCAGACCCAAGTTGTACCATTTTTCCATCTGGGGACATTACATGGACCCCAGTCCCTCTTTACCAGCTGAATATGACAAACTCTTTCCACCTCAAGTGAGAAAACCAATCCCTTGATGCAGGAGAGTAGAAATCTTTCTAAAACATTCATTTGTCCTTTGGACATTAAACAGCATATTCTCTAAGCCAATGAAAATGTTAATCATGTTTGGCTTGGCCATTAAATAAAAGTAAGTCACCTCCTTTTCTAGGAGGCTTCATAAACCATGCAGTCTTCTTCTGAGACCCACAGAAGGTTCCTGGCCTCTGTCATTGAATAAAGCCTGGTATGCTGTTTCCTCCTCACTAGTTCCTGATATCTAATGAATTGCAGGTGGAGATTCCACCATCCTAGACTAGCAACTCAGGTGATCTCTCTCCAATGAAGTTGATTCTCTTCCTGATCCTTAGCTGATTTATGTCTTAGTCAGCAACAAAATACCAACCAAGCCCCTATATAATAATTTCACATTAATAATACTGATAACTCTTGCATTCTTCATACTAAGAAAAGATTTAGTTCAAAATCCCAAGAAAAGTCATTCATTACTCAAAGATCATAAACTGAACATTATCTATTTATATATGTATCACTATGATTTCATTAAATAAAAAGTATTTCCAAGGACAAGTAGCAGTTTATACGTACATAGCAGCGAGTACTAATTAGGAATACACATTTCTGCATGCAGAGTTGCACACTTAATTTGAAAATCTTGATCTTTTATTTAATTGGCATGGTGGAAATTCCATTTTTTTTAACAGAGCAGAAAGACCTTATTGGTCTGTTCAGGCTATTAGTTTCCCAATAGAAACCAACACAGTAGCTGAAGGATTATAATGGAATCTGCTGCAATTTTCAATAGAGTTAGGACAGGAACCCTTTATATAATTTCTAAGAGACTTGAAGTAAACATTGAACTTTGACTTCTGCATTGTTATGTTCTGGTCTCTCTCCATTTCTAAAATGAGCAATGATCATTCAGGGCTTGTACAAACAATTTTCAGTATTTGTTCCTTGCCCAAAAGGCAAGCTATCATTTTTCAAGATACATAAGAACATAAGAATGGCCGTACTGGGTCAGACCAAAGGTCCATCTAGCCCAGTATCCTGTCTGCTGACAGTGGCCAGCACCAGGTGCCCCGGAGAGGATGGACCGAAGACAATGATCAAGCGATTTGTCTCCTGCCATCCCTCTCCAGCCTCTGGCAAACAGAGGTCAAGGACACCATTTTATCCCCTGGCTAATAGCCTTTTATGGACCTAATCTCCATGAAATTATCTAGCTTCTCTTTAAACTCTATTATAGTCCTAGCCTTCACAGCCTCCTCTGGCAAGGAGTTCCACAGGCTGACTACATGCTGTGTGAAGAAGAACTTTCTTTTATTAGTTTTAAACCTGCTACCCATTAATTTCATTTGGTGTCCTCTAGTTCTTCTATTTAGGGAACTAATAAATAACTTCTCTTTATCGGCCCTCTCCACACCGCTCATGATTTTATATACCTCTATCATATCCCCCCTCCGTCTCCTCTTTTCTAAACTGAAAAGTTCCAGTCGCTTTAACCTCTCCTCATATGGGACCCGTTCCAAACCCCTAATCATTTTAGTTGCCCTTTTCTGAACCCTTTCCAAGGCCAAAATATCTTTTTTGAGGTGAGGAGACCACATCTGTACACAGTATTCAAGATGTGGGCGTACCATAGTTTTATACAGGGGCAGTAAGATATTCTGGGTCTTATTTTCTATCCCTTTCTTAATAATTCCTAGCATCCTATTTGCCTTTTTGACTGCTGCTGCACACTGTGTGGAAGTTTTCAGAGAACTGTCCACGATAACTCCAAGATCTCTTTCCTGATTTGTCGTAGCCAAATTAGCCCCCATCATACTGTACGTATAGTTGGGGTTATTTTTCCCGATGTGCATTACTTTACACTTATCCACATTAAATTTCATTTGCCATTTTGTTGCCCAATCACTCAGTTTGGCGAGATCTTCTTGGAGTCCCTCACAGTCTGCTTCTGTCTTGACTATCCTAAACAGTTTGGTATCATCTGCAAACTTTACCACCTCACTGCTTACCCCTTTCTCCAGATCATTTATGAATAAGTTGAACAGGATTGGTCCTAGGACCGACCCTTGGGGGACACCACTAGTTACCCCTCTCCATTCTGAAAATTTACCATTTATTCCTACCCTTTGTTTCCTGTCTTTTAACCAGTTCTCAATCCAAGAAAGGACCTTCCCTCTTATCCCATGGCCATGTAATTTACACAAGAGCCTGTGGTGAGGGACCTTGTCAAAGGCTTTCTGAAAATCTAAGTATACTATATCTACTGGATCCCCCTTGTCTGCATGTTTGTTAACCCCTTCAAAGAACTCTAATAGATTAGTAAGACAGGATTTCCCTTTACAGAAACCATGTTGACTTTTGTCCAACAAATTATGTTCTTCTACATGCTTCACAATTTTATTCTTTACTATTGTTTTGACTAATTTGCCCGGTACTGAAGTTAGACTTACCGGTCTGTAATTGCCCGGATCGCCTCTAGAGCCCTTTTTAAATATTGGTGTCACGTTGGCTACCTTACAGTCATTAGGGACGGAAGCCGATTTAAGGGATAGGTTACAAACCACAGATAATAGTTCAGCAATTTCCCATTTGAGTTCTTTTAGAACCCTTGGATGAATGCCATCCGGTCCCGGAAATTTGTTAACATTAAGTTTTTCTATTTGTTCCAAAACCTCCTCTAATGACACTTCAATCCGGGACAGTTCCTCAGATTCATCACCACAAAGGACGGTGCAGATTTGGGAATCTCCCCAACGTCCTCAGCCGTGAAGACTGAAGCAAAGAAATCATTTAGTTTCTCCGCAATGGCTTTATCGTCCTTGATTGCGCCTTTTATAGTTCGATCGTCTAGGGGACCCACAGGTTTTTTAGCAGGTTTCCTGCTTCTAATGTACTTAAAAAACATTTTGTTATTTCTTTTTGAGTTTTCGGCTAGCTGTTCCTCAAAATCTTTTTTTGCTTTTCTTATTACATTTTTACACTAGATTTGACAGTGTTTATGTTCCTTTCTATTTATCTCACTAGGATTGGACTTCCACTTCTTAAAAGATGCCTTTTTGTCCCTCACTGCTTCTTTTACATGGTGGTTAAGCCACAGTGACACTTTTTTAGGTCTCTTGCTATGTTTTTTAATTTGGGGTATACATTTAAGTTAGACCTCTATTATGGTGACTTTAAAAAGTTTCCATGCAGCTTGCAGGGATTTGGCTCTAGTCACTGTGCCTTTTAATTTCTGTTTAACTAGCCTCCTAATTTTTGTGTAATTCCCCTTTTTGAAATTAAATGCCAGGGTGCTGGACTGCTGAGGTGTTCTACCCACCACAGGAATGTTGAATGTTATTATATTATGGTCACTATTCCCAAGCGGTCCTGTAACGGTTATTTCCTGGACCTGATCCTGCACTCCACTCAGGACTAAATCGAGAATTGCCTCTCCCCTTGTGGGTTCCTGCACCAGCTGCTCCAAGAAGCAGTCATTTAGGCCATTGAGAAATTTTATCTCCGCTTCTCTTCCTGAGGTAACATGTATCCAGTCAATATGGGGATAATTAAAATCCCCCATTATTATAGAGTTCTTTATTCTGGTAGCCTCTCTAATCTCCCTCAGCATTTCAATGTCAGTATCGCTCTCTTGGTCAGGTGGTCGGTAATATATCCCTACTGCTAATTTCTTATTATTGGAGCATGGAATTACTATCCATAGCGATTCTATTGAACATGTTGATTCATTTAATATTTTTATTTCATTTGATTCTACATTATCTTTCACATACAGTACCACTCCACCACCCACCCGGCCTGCTCTATCCTTTCGATATATTTTATATCCCAATATGATTGTGTCCCACAGATTTTCCTCATTCCACCAGGTTTCAGTGATGCCTATTATGTCAATCTCCTCATTTAATACTAGGTACTCTAGTTCACCCATCTTATTAGTCAGACTCCTAGCATTTGTGTAGAAGCACTTTAAAAATTTGCCACTGCTTATTTGTCTGCCCTTCCCTGGTGCATTGGATTCCTTTGTATGCGGTTGTTTGTCTGCTCTGGCCCATGGTTTGCCCTCTCCCCTCCTCTCTTTCTGACTACAGCTTAGAGAATCTCTATCAATGGATTCTCCTCTAAGAGAAGTCTCCCTCCGATTTACGTGCATCTCCGCACCAATCGGCTTTCCCCCATCTCTTAGTTTAAAAACTGCTCTACGGCCTTTTTAATGTTTAGTGCCAGCAGTCTGGTTCCACCCTGGTTTAGGTGGAGCCCATCCTTCCTGTATAGGCTCCCCCTCTTCCAAAAGTGTCCCCAGTTCCTAATAAATCTAAACCCCTCTTCCCTACACCATCGTCTCATCCACTCATTGAGACTCTGAAGCTCTGCCTACCTACCTGGTGGCCCTGTGCGTGGAACTGGAAGCATTTCCGAGAATGCCACCATAGAGGTCCTGGATTTCAGTCTCTTTCCTAGCAGCCTAAATTTGGCCTCCAGGACATCTCTCCTACCCTTCCCTACATCATTGGTACCTACATGTACCACGACCACCGGCTCCTCCCCAGCACTACACATAAGTCTATCTAGATGCCTCGAGAGATCCGCAACCTTCGCACCAGGCAGGCAAGTGACCATATGGTTCTCCTGGTCATCACAAACCCAACTATCTATGTTTCTAAGAATCAAATCACCCACTACTAACACCTGCGTCTTCCTAACTGGCATTCCCTCCCCCTCAGAGGTATCCTCAGTGCGAGAGGTATCCTCAGAGGTATCTAAATTTAACATCATTTAGACTGTTGGAGTATATCATTTTCCTATATGGTCCAGGTAACATTTGACCTCTTCTAATCACTGGATTCTCTTCACTATACTGTAAAGAAAGTAGTTACATATTTTTATCGTTCTTCCTTGTCCACATTTAAACAATCAACAGAATATTAAAGAGCATTTTATGAATCCTAATGGGAGATGTTTTTAACACTCTTGGATTTAAACATTAATTTCTAGAGCTCAGCACTCAAAAACACAGCTGCATTGTGCTAGAGCATAATGGGGAAAATATGAAGCTCAGTAAAAAAAGACAGAAAATGACCACTTCCATTTCAGGACTAAATTTCTAGGAAGTGGAGGTATGTCTACACTACAGAGGAAGATTGAAGCTGCCACTGTTGATCTTCCAGGGTTCGAATTAGCGGGTCTAGTGAACACAGCTAATTTGAACTGAGCGGGGCACTCTGGTGGATGCCGGTAGTCCTGCTTTCATAGGGAATAAGAAAAGTTGAAGGAAGAATGTTTTCCCTTCAACTTCTTGCAGTATAGAGAGTGCCAAAACCTGAGTTAAGGTACTTCAACTGCAGCTACGTAATTAACATCGCTGAAGTTGCGTATCTTAATTAGACATTGTACTGTAATGTAGATGTACACTAGATGCCAGATTTGTGCATCCAAAAATGCATTCATGTCTTCAGTGCACATAATTAATTGCTTGTGCACACAGTTCCTACTCCTATGCAAGTGGAAAGACAAGAATAGACTCTGGAAAAATCACAAAGTGTCTTCTTCCACAAAGTTCAAAGGAAGCAAGCCAACATAAAAATTAAAAATAACTGAAGAACATGTTCTAGGCTATTGTTCTTCAGGGTACTTAATGAAGTCTCTCTTGTCTTTCAGATTTCAAATGTTTTATAACTGAGGCGTATTTATTTTGTGTCTTGTAAAGTGCTGAGCACTTTATCACATTACTAATAAAATAATAGCAATGGGGCAAATTCTGCCCCGATTTACACTTGTGCAAATTCACTGAAATGAATGTGGTGCACAGGTATAAATGAGAGACAAACTTAGCCCAATCGCCTTGCAGATAGTAAGGCAGATAGTAAGGTCACTTTACTTCAAATGCTAATAGTTAAAAAACAAACATACCTTTTCTACATTATGTTCATAAACATCAAATGAGATGTGCTTTGGTCTTATTGTGAGTATCTGCTAACAAGCCAACCCTCTATTCCATAGTCAAAGCTTCCATTGAATGAGCATTGTGATCACAAAGGTCAACTCACATGAGTTTTACAGTGGTACTTTTCTGTGAATGTCAGGAGTGACTGTTGTGAAATGTTTGCAACTCTACAGATAAGCATCTCGGCACATGTGGGGAAGGAAATGTGCATTATCTCTGTAAAGCACAGCGGAAAAAATCAACACTACTGTTATGTTTCCATACCCTGAGAGCAAAACAGAATCATAGAAATGTAGCGCTGGAAGGGAACCTCAGGAATTAATGTAGTCTACACCCCGGTGCTAGCCGGGGGCCAAGTCTACTTAGGCCATTCCTGACAGGTGCTTGTCTAACCTGTTCTTAAAACACTCCAGTCAGAGACAGTTTAAAATTTACTAGTGTCCTGGACCCAAAGAACATTTAAACCCCCAACCCACATTAAAAACATAAATATATCAAAATGAATTAATACAAAGCTTCCCCAGCATGAAGTGCAGTCCCTGCTGATGCTACCAACCTTTTCCCAGGAGGGCCCTCCCCTGAGGCCTAGTCCCCCTGAGTGGCCCTGTGCCCTGGCCAGACCAGAAGCCAGATCCAGGCCATGGTAAGAGCCACTCAGAGAGTCCCAGGTGCTCCTCCTGCCCTTGGTGGCATGCTCCGAGGGGAGAGACATGGACTAGTGACTGCTCTTGGGCACCCTGGCACCCCACCCAGGGGGCAGGAAGAGAGTCCTGGGCTTCCCACAGTGGCTTGGGCTCCCTGGCCAGCTCTTACCACTGCCTAGTAGAACATGGGGTAGGGCCACACCTAGGGGCATGGCCCCCTCTTCTACTGCAGTCAATAAAAGTTTTGCCTCAGTAAGGAGAGAGGGCTAAATCCCTGTCACTCTGCCAGGGTCGGTACATGGATTCTATTTTCCAGGCAGCAAAGTAGCTGTAGAGACACTTTATGGATGCCCTTGCAGAGTTCCGAGGCTTCAGTAGCTCTTGCTCCACCATGGCCAGTATGGGGAGAATCTGCTTAAGCAGTGGTTCCACCAATCTCACCCCAATTCCTGTTCTTCAAACTCTGCACTTCAGGAGGGTATGCAAGAGCCTTGAGGAGCACAGCAGCTTCAGACACTGCATTGTCTCAGAACTGTAATAGTTCTGCAGCGTCTCTGGAGCAATCTGCAGTTGAAGAGATGAAGGATTCACTCCTGATTAAAAATGGAGTCAGAACTGCAGAAAATAGCCTATTCATAATTGTCCTGCTCTTGCAGCATAATGGAGAAACATCTTCGTTAGCGTAATTATTGATAATGATTTCTCCCTCTATTTATGTAAAATAAAACTGCAGTTTCTCTTTCTGAAATTGTCCATTGCTTAAATAATTTACATTTGTAATACAAGCTGCAGCTCCTTTTATTAATTTTATTACCATAAGTTCATAAAGTATGTAGATCTTGTCCAAGTCTGGTAACAAA
Organism: Pelochelys cantorii; assembly: GCA_032595735.1. Lineage (NCBI taxonomy): Eukaryota > Metazoa > Chordata > Testudines > Trionychidae > Pelochelys > Pelochelys cantorii. Next base: position 69,970,309 of record CM064330.1, on the reverse strand, counting down.
TAACAGATGAGAAGAGATCACTAAACTGTAATTTTATGCAGGTTTCAAATTATACTGTAATGTGCCCCCACTTTATTTGTGTGGTTTATAACAATGCCAGCACTTCTTGATTAAATTATAACATTCCCAAACAACATTACATCAGTTATCCTGATTCATGCACATGATTTTTCATCAAATATGATTTCCTTGGCTGCATGACTTGCAATTCCACTTGTCACATACAAGTGCTAGGAACAAGGATTCTAAAAAACTAAAGACAGAAAATAACATGGAGGCCACATCAAAGACTGCCCTGAAAATTAGGAGCATTCTTTTCAGAGAGTGTTAGTCTGTTTCAATAAAAACAAGGAGCCTGGGGTACTTTCAAGACTAACAAACTTATTAGGGTACTGGAGCATAAGCTTTTGTGAGCTACAATTCACTTCCTCAGAGAAAGGAAAGAAAAGGGATAGTAGATAGGGCTCATCTGCAGTAGAGATGAGAAGGTGAAAGTACCTGAACTGGAAATTACCTGTTGAAGCATTCTTAGTTCTCAGTGTGTGGCCTTGAGTAAATCACTTAATCTGTGCCTTCTTTTACTCATCTCTGTAATAGAGATATCAATAACTAATCAGCCTTTGTAAAGCACTTAGAGATCTTTAAGTGAAAGAGCACTATACACTTGATCTACCAGGTGGCTGAGCACTTTGGCCCTCATTCAGCAAGCACTCAAGCATATACTTAACTTTAAGCATGAGTAGCCACATTGATGCCAAGAGAACTACTTATGGGCTTAATATGCTTACGTGCTCCACTGGACAGGGGTCAGACCCCTCAGCAGCTTGCAGGATTATGCCCTGTAAAGTATAGATGTCAATTAGTTAATCACTGGAGCTACAATTGTTTTTTAGAGTTATCTTTACAAATCTGGGCAAAAGGATCTGTTTCCATCTGAAGAAGTGGGTTGTGTCCACAAAAGCTTATGATACCATCTAGATTTTTGTTAGTCTCTAAGGTGCTGCAGGATCATTCATTGTTTTTACAGGTTTTTTTTCATAAAAACTGATACATTTGAAAGGAGATGTTTTGTGATCCTGTATATGATGTTTTAAACTAGACTGAACAAAGTAATCCCTATAAAATCAAGCCTGAAGGACAACTGACATATAGGCTATGTCTATACCACACAGAAAAGTTGGAAAAAGATACACAAATTGCGAACCACAGTTTGCGTATCTTTTTCTGCTTTTCTTCCGAAAGACGCTTTTCCCACATTTGGCCCATCTACATGGGGCCAAATGTCAGAAAAAAACCTCTTTCAGAACATCCCTTCTTCCTCGTAGAATGAGGTTTACAGTGATGCCAAAAAAAAATGCATCTGCTTTTCCAATTTTTTTTCAGAAAAGCAGACACTTTCCTTGGACACGAGAGAGCTTTTTCAGGATACCTTGAGTATCCCGGAAAAGCTCTGCAGTGTAGACATAGCCATAGAATCAGTTATCAGAGAAGGCAAACAAATACTGTATTTTCATGTACAGCTGTGCTCGTCTCTGTAGGAGAAAATTGAGGGGCATAATGTGAAGCAAGGTAAAGATAAGATTTAGAAATCCATGTAATTTAGATGCACTTTTCCTAAAGTTTCTAATGTTTTTATTGCATTGATTGGATTAGTGAATCCCAGTCATTTACTTAATAAATACAGTGTCTTTATAAATCTATTTCAGATCAATATATCCACCTTTGCAAAACAAAGCAGCACATATCAACATTACAGGATGCAGTTTAGAAGACCACTTATTCTTTGGTTCAAATAAAGATTTCTCCCCATGCTCCCAAGAAGCATGATCACATCCAAAACAGTGGCTTTCTGATGTGTTGGCAGCTGTGTCATGTTTTATGTTGTGAGAGGAAAGTTTGATAATTTTATAAAGAAATATAGCTCCCATGAACGTTGCCTATGATTATTTTTATTATGTTAAGTTCAGATAAAGATCCATGCATAAAAACTAATAGTATCCCGGTAAGATCTTGATTCCTGAGCCATGCCATAATGGTGACTGTGTCCTCCCTCTCCCCACATGGAAAGCTGTAGAAAAATTTATGCTATCCTTATTGTCATTTCCCAGAAATGGAGGACTGAAAGAGGTTTTCTAGCAGACATGGCTGGGGAATGGGATGGAGAAGAACATTCACAACATCATTTTGGGCTCTCTTTTCCTCCCATATTTGAAATTCTGTCCTCCCTCCTACATTGTAATCAGTCATGCCCATGAGACATTTCTGCAGAACTTTAGTAATTTTTATCTGATATAGTGCAATACACAAAAGTTTGGGTTTAAATTACTCTTGCACTCAAGTCCAAAAAATTTAGTCATCAGTTCTTTATTTTTAGGACAAGTTCTTTGCCTTTGAATGTAATCCCAGACAGTGGCCTGCTGACTTTATTTATTACTAATTATTTTACCATAATTTTTTAACTTTTAGATTTCTTTACTTTTCTTTTTAAAAGAAAGATTCAAAGTTGATGTAGCCAGCTAGTTAAGAGGTACTGTACTCGTTATGTACAACATGTAGCTTGCTGTATGGACTGATGTATGTACTTACAGTTGTAAGTAATCTGTATTTTTCACTTTCTTTGAAGTTAAATAAAGACAGACATTCTCCTAAGACCTGCTGCTCATACTGCTCAGAAAAAATACATATGCACTCAAGAGTGCTAAGTAAACTGAGTTATGATGTAGGCAGTCATTACAAAATGATAGCCTTCCTGGCTAACATAGCTAATGTAACTTCACAAAATCCTTTATTTAAAACAAAGTTTAACTAGTGCTTAATATATGCAGTTTCTAGTGTATAGACACTTAAACCCTGGAATATAAGCAAACAAAACATTCTCCCTGTGCGTTTGTCTTTCCTATTCACAGACACTGACTGGGTTTCTTTCTTACATAAACCTATTCATTATTTAGTGTTGATATTATGTGGAGCACAAGCAAAGAAGACTGTTTATTTGACTCAGTGGGATCATTGTGTAAAAACTCCTTTGGAACAGTTGTGTTATTTAACATGTGCTCCCTCTGCTGGTCCTGCAGGGAATATCACAGAGCATCACAGAACATGTTTTTTAAACAGTGGAGGCAAACCAAAAGCCCACACTTGACTGTGCAAACACCTATTTGAACAGACAATGAATGTTTATGCAGTTTTGCAACCACACCCATTGGAGCCATATCTAGAACTGGGCACTAAAGTTTCTATACAAAGGCTTATTTGTTTGACATTACTGCCAGGAGCGGCAGATATCATAGGCAGGGAAGGCACTGCCTTCCCTAATCGACAGGCATGGCCCTGCACACACTCTGCCCCCAGAACTCCTACTGTAGGTGTACTGGGGGTGGAATGTTGCTGCCCCCAGCGCCTGCCCTCTCCGCGCTCTGGAGCTGGGAGGTTGGGGCTGTGCGCCACCCTCCCTTGCTTCAGGGCTGTGTGCCCCCCCCCCCTCGTACTCCAGAGATGGGGAGGCTGAGGCCATGTGCCAGCCTCCCTCCCTGTGGTGTTGGGAGTCAGGGCTTGGGCAGAAGGGGCTGGGGTGGGGACTACCTTCACCCACCACCCATAAATACTTCAGTGACAAAGTATGGATTTAAAAATTACAGAAGTGTACTTGCAATCTGGTGGGAAATCTCTGGATTTTACCAGATTTAAAGTAGGATTCCGACAGCCAAGCCATCCAACCAAAAGAGCCCAGTGAGGATGGGGGGCACCATGGCCCATCTCTAACAATGACTTGCTGTCACTAGTTTAACCAGGGCTTCCACAAACAGTATTCTCTCCTAGCCTCAGCGTCCAGCAGGGAAGGGAGTGTTACACAGAGGAGGTGTGATGGACCACTCAAACTGTTCATTTTGTTTTCTCGTTTAAACAAAAACGTTTTCTTCTTCCCCTAACCAAGGGGGGAGGCATACCACTTTGATGCAAATTAGTCCCTTCCAGAAGACTATAATTACTCTTCAGAATATTTATGGCTCCAGGAAGAAATCCTTTTTCGGTAGGGATGATTTAGCCAGATTCAGAGAGAGGGGGAACTGCACCACAGATAGACATCATTGCAGGAGACCTCCGTCTATGGGAGTTCCCTGCTGGGTAGTCTATGCATGGTGAGGCTGAGTGTCAAGCAGGGTGTGTTGAGGATGAGCCTGAGAAAGGGCTGGAGCCTGTTGGTTCTCGGTTCGGTAAAATGGCGGGAGTCCCAGAGGCTTAATGCCAAATACCCAGTGAAAACACCGAACGATGGCAAGACAACAAGTTTTAACAAAGAAGGAATGATTTATTAAACTGAACAACTTAAACTGAGCAATTACCCAATATTTGCCACAAACAATTGAACCACAACAATTTTTAAAACTCTAAGTTACAGCTAAGTCAAATATATACACATTTCAAAAACTGTTTTTTTTTAACACTGACAATAGCAAAGGTAAAAGTTACAACTGAGCAATATATTTTCTAACCTGTCTCTTTTAAACCACTTAACAAACAGTGAGGGTAAATTAAATACTTATGAACTCAGCAACCACAACACAAAGACATACAAGGAATCGGAGCATGCTCGAGATTCGTACACCCCTTTTTGGATTCGGTGGGTGGGAGGCAGCCTTCGGGTGATCAGTCCTAAGCCAGACTCAGATTCTATCTTCCAATATTCGGGAGTCCTCCCCGAGCTTAGGGCTCAGGGGTTTTTTATGTTATTGCCTATTACGATATTTGGTATTGTTTGTGCTCTGGGAGTGGCATGGGTGTGGTCTGGGTGTGGTGTGATGCCCATACATGGTGTTGAGTGCTGGACTCTGACAAGCTCCATTTTATTGGTAGATAAGCCTTGTTGCTATCCATGTGACGTGGTGAGGTTGCTGAGGTAGATCTCGGCTATGCGCATGAGGCCTGGCCAAGAGAACCCATACTTGACATGCCCCCGTGGCCATGGCCAAGTGGCCTAGACACCACATTCATCTCCTTCATCATTGTCACTGGTTGTTGATAGCAATGGTTTGGAGCTGTCTACAATCATGGCGTGTTGTATGATTTTGTTAATACACGCTTTTATCACCACACACGAAATGCACAGCAGAACCAAACCTACAACTAGGGTGAAGAGGAAGGACACAAATATCTCTTTATACTTTCCAAGGCCAAACCAAGAGGCTAGCCGTCCCAACCCAAAAGAGGTGCATGACTCTCGAACATCCGTCACAATTTCTTCAATATTTTCGATTACATCACTCACATTTTGCTTTATCGACTTAATTTCCATACAACATTTATCGGTGAACATCAATCCATACTGCAATTCATCTAACCATTTACAAAATCCATTTTCTTTTGCTAACAAATAATCAAGAGCTAATCTATTTTGCATAACATATATACGCATTTCTTCAACCTTGTCTGATAACAGCTTAAGTCCTCTATTTGTTTGATTTCCAAGGCGCTCAATGGCCTGGGATTGCAGTTCCAAACATTCATTCATTAAAAGATTACCAATGGGATTAAAGGTGAAGATCGCCATTCCTACTTTTCCAAACCAAGTTTTTGTCGGGGACCAAAACGAATTCCCGTCATGCTTATTGCGACCAACAAACCGAGGTTGAGTAGACCCTCATACATAAATGCCTCCTCCTTGGATGGTTACATAGCCAAAGGTACAACGTCCTTTTGCTTTGATGGGCAGTCGACAGTGGGCTCGACTCCCGCAAAGCCAAAAATGTCCCAGATATAACAACTGGAGGAGAGGGTAGTCACTGCACCAGAGATCAGATCCTTCGTTGGCATCCATGAGGGCTATGTCAGTTCCATGCAGAGAGTAAAAGGGGGTTATACGTAGGCTACCATTTTTATAGTGATTGGTTTCCACCTGGCACACAAAGTTCTGATTTATAAACAACAGAGGGTAGGGGACAGGGGTAGGAGTAACACCTAAATCAATTTCTCGGTTCTCATCATAATACAAAACACTAGTTAGAGTCCAGTCAAAAATATTATTTGTGCTATTGTACCAATCCTTAGTAACATTGTGATTGGTTGAGTTAAAAATACCCAAAATATTCATATAAAAGGCACAATTGTGCTGAAAACTGACATCGATGGGTGGACCAATTTGGAACTTTGCATTTTGTTGCACATCGTGGGGTACCCCTGACAAATCTACGCAAAACTGAGCGGGTGGTAGATCAGCGGTATAGGGTAATGTTAACAAAAGGGAACTCAGGGTGGCTGCTTGAGTGGGGAAAGAAAATAGGGTCATATTTGCATACCAATTCGGATATGAATTTGAAAAATTAAGATAAAAGGGTGTAACAAAAAATGGGGGTTCACCAGCATGGCGAACTGGAAGGGAACAAACTAAACAGTCTGTTACATTTCCTTGGACTGCGTACACCTTCATCCATTCCTCGATGGTTGATGAGTTATCCTGAAAAACAAAACGTATGCGACTTGGTCGCTGTTAGGATCGTTTACTTAACCAATTATGATGAACTAAAATTAGATTTCCATTGTCTTGGTTTTGGACCCAATAGGTGTTGGGGTACGGGCCAACCTGCTTGATGACAGTAGATACGGGGTCTTTTGTACCACTTGCATTGGGTTCCGTGACCCACACCTTGTCACTTGGGTGGTATTTTGGAGTCCACTGAGGTGGTGTGGCCGTCTGGATATCGGGCCATCTGGAAAAGGATCGGTTAATACACAACACAACCTCATCTAGGACTAGATGCCATCCTTTAAAGTCTGGATTTGTATTGGCTAATCGAAGTCCTTGTTTTAGAGTACCAGTTTTTCTTTCTACTACTCCATTACTTTCAGGATGGTATTTTAAGTGAATATGGTGACAGATGTTGAATTTTGCAAACAGTTGTTCTAGCTGCTTTGCATTGAATGGCGGGCCTCCATCAGTTTGGATTTCGTGTGGAATTCCCCAATGACTTATACATTTAATAATTGCTAACCCAACTGCAGAGGCATCGGTTCGCCTCATAGGTAGGCACCACAACTGTCATGTGCCAAGATCGACCACAAGTGCTTTTGGGTATTGTTTTGCCCCCGGGAGGGGACCAAGGAGATCAACCTGCCATGTCAGACCTGGTTTAAAATATTCCGCCTGAAAGGTCTCTGCATTATGTGTGGCCCGGTTCATGGCTTTATATTGATGACAACGTAAACAATTGTGACTTACTTGTTGCCATGTTTTTTGAGAAATCTCGGGCTTTTTACTTAAGGCATAACGCTTACACTCATTATAATTGGCTTGTGGACCCCAATGTCCCCATTCAGCATGTAGCCATTGAGCTAAAGCTGATGTATTCACTGGGACTTCTGGGCTAGTCACTAACTGCGTTATATTCTCGTCTACTTGTGCTGATTCTGTTGGTGTGGGTGCCTCCCATGTTTCGGGGTTTTCACTTTTGAGGCATTGATCTAGCCACGTGTGTGCCCAATGAGTATCGGGTTTGTGGGATGGACAATGGGTAACGAACCACGTTTTCATATGTGCGGCTGCTTTAACTATGGTGGGTTCCCAAATTTCGGGGTGCTTTGAAGGCGTTCCGGTCCCTGTTAAGATTTTAACATTATACATGGAGTCATGGGTGTTACGCCTTTAGGATGACTGGTGACTACATGCAAGATGCCTTCACTGGCTGCGATGGCTTCGGCTTTTTGGGCTCCAGTATCAGGGGGCAAGTTTATTATTGTTAACTGCTCACATTTTTTACAACAGTAACCTTCCTTGTGGCCCAATTTGGTACTGCTATCTGTAAAAATCCAGGGTTCTAGTTTTGATTCTATGAATGTAGGCTTCTTTTGATAAGTGTGTTCAGGTGCTGGTAATGTCTTTTTATCCCACTGGAGCCATACAGTGGTGGCTGTAATGAGGAGTTTTTCGCACATGGGCTGCGTTCCATTAAAACACGGAGGGGGTGTTGTGGTAAGCCACTTAAGGCTATCCAGTCGTGGGGCTTCTAGGATTCCACAATGATTTTTCCCCCACATTGCAGCAAACTGTAGTGCTAATAATAGGGTACTATACAGTCCATAATTCTTTTCAGGCCCCTGAAGTGATTTTAAAGCTTGGTGTACTAATTGGTCGTCCTGAAGGACTTCCATTGTGAGGTGTGTGCGGGACCAATTAAGCTTCACCTTGATATCTAAAGCTGGATTAAAACGAGACAGTGGCCGGGGGGTTTTAATATAACTTATTAACTGTTTTAACGCAGTATGCTGCAGGTTCCCCCAGCTCACTGTTGTTCGTTTCCCCCTTATGGTTTTTTGAATTACAGCTAGAGCGTGTGCAGCCTCTGGAGGAAACAAGCGTCGCTGATAGTTTAAAACCCCTAGAAGGCTCTGGACTTCCTTTTTTAAGGTGGGTGCTTTTGACGACCCATTTCTCAAGATCTGAGGTCTCTGGGCTTTCAATGATGGCCTGGTTGGGGGTTATTTTTAGTCCCAAAAAGGAAAAGGTGGTACTTGGGACCAGTTGGCTCTTCTTTTCGTTAATTTTCCACTAATCATCCCTTAAAGCCTTCACCACTTGCTATGTAACTTGAGCTACATCTTCTCGGTTACTTCCTATTACACAAATATCATCTACATAAGACAGGAGTCTACAAGTGGTTGGAACTATAACTTGGCTCAGGGTAGCTGTTAAGGCAGCAGTACTAACACTTGGTGAGTTACAATAGCCTTGTGGGCACACACACCATTGATATATTTGGCCATTAAATGAGAAATTGAGGATGCTTTCAGTATCTTGCACTGGCACCTGATAGAACATATCCTTTAAGTCTAAAGTTGTGCCCCAACAAAGACGCTTGTCTTGTAGACAGTTTTCAATCTCGGGTAGGCTAAGTGGGGCGGTAAAAGGAATTTTTTTCTACATGTTCATTGGCTTGCCTATAATCTATAACCAAGCGATATTCTGGTTTTACAGGGGAGGATTTTGGTTTCTTTATTCCCCATCCGGGAGATAAAAATGGTCCAGGGCCAGCACATACTATTTTCCTTTCATCTAACAGTTGGGCTATAAGGTTGGTTATACATTTCGTTCCCTCTTCCGAGGTGGGAATAGGTTTAAACGGCCAATTAGTACGGGCTTTTAATTTTGGTTTGTGTGCAGGGACCGTAACAGTTACTGGGAGATTTTCTACTAGCTGCTGTTTTAGCCGCAGCTTTCTAATTTCGTCAATGCCCAATAAGTTTTTGTTTCCCAAAAGTGCCTTGATCCTATACTCCTTGCCAGCCCTGCGTACTTTCACAATGACCACTTCTGATTGTTGAGCATGATGTAGAACCTGAACCCAAAGTTTTTTACTCGTTTTCTCATGGGGAAGTGAGGGGTGAATAATGGTGACCTGGGCGCCTGTGTCTATTAAAAATCTTTTTGGTTGGGGTGATCCTACTATATTTAAACATACATATGGGCGCCTGTCCTCTAAGGTTTCTTGTTGGTTGGCCAGATGGCATTCGGCCTCTACTCGTTTTTTGGAAGGTGATCACTGGGGGCCCAGATTTTCCAACCCAAAGTTACTGCTATGTTTTCTTGTTCTTCTTTAGACATGGTTCTAACCTTTTCTTTTGTGAGCCCTTGGCCTAATAGAAAGCCAAACAGTGCTCTTTCATATTTGGATCGCATGGGTGGCTGATTTTTCAGTCTTGTGTCAGCTAGAAATGCTTCCCTTTTTTGGGGTCCGGGCATTTCTATTTGGCTTGCCACTTGATATATGTGAGGGAGGTTATAACCTTCTATCGTGCAAAGCCACATCAAGATTCCAGGGTCCCTTTTAGTCATTCCATCCACTGCTGCCTGGATGGCCCGTCCTGATAAGGGGATTTGGCTAGGGTCTGTGATAAACCTAAAGGGATTTGGTAGCGCTTGTTGTGCAGGTGTGAGTCCTAATGGGATGACTCGAGCATCCCAAACCATAATACTAAAACCGGCACAGGCATACATTAAATCTTCCCTGGTGATAATGGTTCCTTGCAGGGCAGCCATGGACTGAAGTGACCCGCCTAACACCAAACTCACTAATCTGGGGACCGTCAATGGGTATACCGCATTGCCTGCTACTAGTGATGTACTGCCTGCTCCTTTACTCCAACTCGGGGCTCTCACTAGGTGTTCTGCTTCTTCTTTATCTACAAACTCTGACCCGTTATTTAAGGCTACATGTCCCAATCACACCACCGAAGGCTCTCCTGTATTATGCTGTGTGTCCTCTAAAAGGGCTTTTAATTCGGTCTTAGACTGGGTGCATAGGACCGTGACCTGGTTAGTAAGTCCAGTCACTACGTCATAAGTCGTTTTTGTGACGGCTACTGGGAGTGCCTCCACCTCGGGTTCTTTCACTGAGGGTGGGGCGCTTGGTGCTTTTAATTTTTTGAGAGCTTCCCATGGGTAAGGGGGGTCTCAGCTTCTTTTTCTGGAGTCACATCTGCATCTTGGCCGGGATTGTTAGCCTCAGCCCTCGGCAGAGTGCCGCACTCGGCAAAACTTAGTGCTGCGTGGCTTGAATCTAATTTCCGGAGGGTCTTTTTAAACATGACCCACAAAACTTCTGCTATTTTTTCAGGTTTAAATTTATCAGGCTTTAGTTTCCTTTGTTCTCGAGTTTCTTCTAATTTTTGGACTAATTCTGTTAAGAGGGTGTGTCCCGGACTACCGCGGGTAACGGGGGGTAGTTGGGAGGGTGGCTGACACGTGGCCACCGGATTTCTTTAAGATTTTTTCCGCGGCGGTCAAAAGCTTCGCTGGGTCTGTTTCGTCTCCTTTTGATCCTGTTGTTACACAGGTAGGGCTTTTAGTTTCATCCTCCAGATGAAACGTGATAGAATGGTGTGTCCGTAGCAAACACCCTAAAGACGACATTGTTAGGGGGGCTGCCCATGTTTTAGAGGCTTGCCCAGTTTCTACTTTTATATTAAAAATCATTGAGGGGTTGTTATTTTCATTACTTTCCAATTTGTGATACGTTAAATGGCAAAGCACATTTTCCGGATTTTCACTCAGGGGCCTACTTGCCCAGGGACACTTGCCATATCCTGTTCGTGACGCCATGTTGGTTCTCGGTTCGGTAAAATGGCGGGAGTCCCAGAGGTTTAATGCCAAATACCCAGTGAAAACACTGAATGATGGCAAGACAAGTTTTAACAAAGAAGGAATGATTTATTAAACTGAACAACTTAAACTGAGCAATTACCCAATATTTGCCACAAACAATTGAACCACAACAATTTTTAAAACTCTAAGTTACAGCTAAGTCAAATATATACACATTTCAAAAACTGTTTTTTTTTAACACTGACAATAGCAAAGGTAAAAGTTACAACTGAGCAATATATTTTCTAACCTGTCTCTTTTAAACCACTTAACAAGCAGTGAGGGTAAATTAAATACTTATGAACTCAGCAACCACAACACAAAGACATGCAAGGAATCGGAGCATGCTCGAGATTCGTACACCCCTTTTTGGATTCGGTGGGTGGGAGGCGGCCTTCGGGTGATCAGTCCTAAGCCAGACTCAGATTCTGTCTTCCAATATTCGGGAGTCCTCCCCGAGCTTAGGGCTCAGGGGTTTTTTTATGTTATTGCCTATTACGATATTTGGTACTGTTTGTGCTCTGGGAGTGGCATGGGTGTGGTGTGATGCCCATATATGGTATTGAGTGCTGGACTCTGACAAGCTCCATTTTATTGGTAGATAAGCCTTGTTGCTATCCATGTGACGTGGTGAGGTTGCTGAGGTAGATCTCGGCTATGCGTGTGAGGCCTGGCCAAGAGAACCCATACTTGACAGAGCCTAGATCTGCTGTATGCTGATCTATGCACTCCCACTCCCCAACCTCTAATACAATGGTGGATGCCACATCTGAATCCACAGAAGCTATTCCTGGTACAAGCTGTGATAGCTCTAGTCACTCCAGAGAGGCAACTACATGGCCCATGGGGAAAATTCCTCCCACCACATCTATCTAGTGCCTGGGTGACTACTAGGCTCAGGATCAGGGCCCTAATTCAGCAAAACAGTTAAGCACACGCTTAAAAAATTCAGTTGATGTTCTGTTGACTTCAGTGGGACCTATGCACATTTGTATTTTGCTAAGAAGGGATGCATTTAAGCATGTGCTTGATGATTTGCTGAATCAGGACCTAACCCTTGATCCCAATAAAGTCAATAGCAAAATTTCATTGCCTTCAATAGAAACAGGCTTTAGCTCTAAGCCTATTAAAATACAAAAAGCATGTTATATTGCAGTCTGCACATTTTCAGTGTGAAACAAAGCCATTTTGATTTATAGTAGGGGAAAAATCTCTTCTAAAGCCAGCACTATGGTCATCTTATGTGCTTGGAATATAAAATAATAGCTAAATATATATTTTCTTGAAAAACTTTTAAGCTAAGTACAACAGGAAGTCTTGACCAGCCTAGACCACGATGGCTTTCTTTGATAAATTCTTGAGAAGTGGATTTTTTAAAATGGAAATGTTGTAAGAACCCCATATCTAACAAACTCACCAGGAAGTGTTATAAATAAGACAGCCATCTTAGATTGTTTGCTAGATGGTCCACATGACCACATATAATTCAGTGCAGAGCTAATAAATTAAATACATTTTAAATAATTCAATACATAAGCAGCAATAGTTCAAATATTTGAAGAACAGACATGTTGAATTTTTCCATGTCAAAAAAATCCCTTTGCAAATGGAAAGCTTGTTCTTCTATTTATTATTGGAAGTGGAGTCCTGTGGGATGTTGAGGAATTTGTTGCAGTATGTTCAAAACATCAGTGGGGGGTGTCATTTTTTATACTGTCTATATCACAAAGAACAGTGATGGGGTATACTGTTCTGGAAATAGTGGCTACTCTAATATAAAGGTCATTGTTCTAGGAACTAAGTGGAGGAAAACAGAAAGAGGCTGGAGGAACTACTACAAGGTATGAAAAGCTATTTCAGTGCCCTGCACAGTTATCAGCCCACTGGATCACCACAGGCTACAAGGCCACAGAGTGCTAGCATGCCACCCTTATATTGCCAGAGGAGGGGATAGTGCACCACCTCCACAGTACTGCTAGGCAAAACTCCTAATCTTTGGTGAGCTGGGTGTGTACACTTCTACATGGAATACACGGCTGCATCTAATCAAAGACTTCCAGCTTGAGTCTACTACTACTGTCCTCATTGTCACTCCCAGCTTCACAAACCATATGTTTCCATTAACATTCGGGTAAGTAGGACTCAAATAATGGGCCAGAGACACACTTCTTGGTCTTGCAATTTTGGGGCAACTGTTTGCTTTGCTGACAGCTATTGGCTTCGTTTCTTCCCTAGCATCTGTTTAGGCTAGTGTGTCACATTGCAGCATTTGGAACCTGCTTGGTTAGAGTTGCCATGAGACCATGTGCTCAACAGCTGCCAACACAAGTGACAGCAACACATATGCTAGACTGATGTCAATCAACTCTACCTATGTTTCCATCACTTCCTGGAACAGAAATGCCTGGGAAATGTAGCTGAAATGGGTCTTCAGGATAAGTTTAGTCTGAAATGATTTAGTTTATTGGAATAGGACTTGGTTTGAAAAGGATTATGAATCAATCATTCTGACTGTCATGGAAGCTAAGTGCTACATTTCATGAAAGCTACTTGAAGCTGTTCTATTCCAGCCAGAGATTCGAGGGCACTAAATAACAAGCTGGCATAGAACAGAATATAACTCTTTGGTGCCAGTACACCCCAAATTTATCATGACATGAGAATCCTGTAGGAGTTCCATCATATTCTAGGGAACAAGAATCTTAAAAATACGTGAGACCTAAATAATATATCAAGATTCCAATTCAAATCCAGAAAACCTTTCAGGCTTGCAGTGCAAGACCTCAAAGCCTGAGGGTTCTTACCTTTGAGATCAATGGTGAGCAAGGTGGAAGGATATCAATGTCCCAAATAAATACCTTATCAAGGACCCAAATGAAGAATCCATTGGCTTTTCACTCCCATGGAAAAAATGGATCCTTTTGAACTACACCTGCATGTAACCACCCTGAGGTAGACTTGAACCTGTGCCCTACTCAAGCTTCTGGGAGGCACCTCTACTGCTTGAGCTAAATGCCAACTCGCTCTCAGCCTAGGTGGTAGAGCTCCCTTGTTCTTATCTCTTGCTGTAAGTGGTCTAACTACCACTACATGGAACAACAAACCACACTAGGTATGTGAGTTACACACACATGGCAGATTGGCCAACATTCTGCATAAACAGTGATCGAGACACAATCCTATTTAACTGCAGACATGGACGACTTCAGACAGTGGAATGTGTTGCCAACCAATGATCATATGATCATATCCCAGTGGTATTTCTTCCATCCATTCTGTATCACCTAAAACAATAAATTGGATCACCAACCTAGATATGGACATCTAAGATGGCTGTTTTTAAGTTGGAAAAAAAATTTGCTTTACAGATAAAGTTTGCTGTGGCTTGTAATAAAATTCCATAGTCAAAACTACCACTTAGTATTAGTGTAAGATTTATATCCCAAATATTGGCATTGGACTCCTTCCCCTTTGAACCATTCTGTCAATTCCTAGTGTGTGCAGTGATCCCTACAAAATTGTTCCCAGTGATGTAACTAAGAGATGTTCTTGGGTTACTGTTATGGGGTCTATAGGCCTTCTGTACCCCCTGTTGGAGACATTCCCACTCAGACTGGGTTACCAACAAGACAGTCCTCCAGAGGCCTGGAAGGGCCAAGAGGAAATATTGGCCAATCAGGAGCCAAGTCAAGAAGGCTTATCTGCTGCTTCTCAGAGGCAGAGCCAGGTAGGGAGGCATGGCTGCAGCTGAGAGGGAGCACCTCTGTGCTAGCCTAGAAACCCAAGGCTGGGTCAGGGCCAAGGCCAGTGCCAGGTATTCAAGTGCTGCAACTAAGTACTTGCATTTGAGTTTTGTTTCTCTACTTAAAAGGTCAGACAGCCACGTGCTTTTTCAGTTTGTTACTGAACTGTTTGAGAGACTGAAACTGAGCTTATGGCACAAGCCACCCTGCTCCAAGCAGGTGGCCTAAGCTTGCAAACTAAAACAAGGAATACCTGATGAACCTGACCACAGGGCAACAGCAGAGCAACAGCCCCTGCCACAGCTACTCTAAGCAATTCTGGAAATGGAGTCATCCCCCAGTCATGCTGAGGATTAGATTAGAGCAGCTCAGCTGAACCTAGGAATCAGACACCAGGTGTTGGGGAAAGTGAAGCTAGGTCTCTGTGTCAAGATCTTCCCATTTAGGATACACATCAAATAATTACAATAGCTAGAAGACTCCAATTGAAGTCCCTTAAAACAATTATTTTTTCTGAAGCCAAGAAACTTTAAAAATGTGCATGGGTCTCTATACTTTTCACGTACACGTAGAGCAGAGAGCTTGCTGCAAATGTTTTTTTCACTAGTTTTTCCAATGACAACTTCCAAATACCGTTTTTCCACTTAAAACTTCACAGTGTGGGTATGCAAAGGGCAGAGATTCACAGGTTTAATCTTTAGTAATCATATAAAGGACTGAAATTCAACATGAATAAAGAAAATGCATGTTCATCATATGCTGTAGATTAGAGGCAGGTCAGGGGTTTCAGTCAGTATGATCTGGGGCTAGACTTGAGGAAGCTGGAATAGGGTCTATTCATTGACTAAATATTAATATTTTTTACTTTGATCAAATATTATTTACTAATCCAAAATAAATAAAATTAAGTAAAATATCATATTTAGATTTAAAAGAAATCAATAGTAAAGAAATATCAATTAGATTGTTAGAGTAATATTAATCAGGAACCTTAATTTGATTATTTGGCTTATTTAATTTTGACTAGTCAAATCCTATCTGGTCAGCATAAAATATAAATATCTATGTGGTCTTTGAAATAACCAGTGACCCTCAACAGGAACAAATTATACAAGTATCGTGTGTTTTGAAACAGAGCACAGGTAATTTCAGCAGCTTTGAATTTGTGTAATTTCTGCAATAACAGGAACCATATCTAATTTATAAATAGGCTGCATTAGGTCTACAGTGCTTGGATTTTAACATTTGATATGCATTGTTCTTCAGTGGTGTCCTCATGGGTGCTCCACTCTAGGTGTTGGGCTCGCCCTGCGCCGCAGACTTGAGAGTTGTCAGCAGTGGTCCAGCCGGACCACGCGTGCATGGTAGGCATCTTGCGCCGTTCGCGCTGACTCTGAGTGCACGTGGTCCAGCTCCTGCTAGTTCCTCCTAACCATCTATGGCTGCAGACGGAGCTCTTTCTCTTCTCCTGCATTGTGACAGAAAAGTTGAAGTTATAGTTAGTTCAGTAGTTCTAGTTATTACAGTTCTTTAGTCTTAGTTATTCTAGAATCTAGTTTAATAGTAAAAAAAAAAAAATGTTGTCATAGTTAACTTCTGCGTAGTCGCTCCTCAGAACACAACGTGCCGGGATCCCCTGGCTTAAAAAAATGTGCTACATGTCAGGACGCGATGCCCGTCTCGGACAGGCATTCGTGATGTATCAAGTGCTTAGGTGAGGGCCATATCCTTCAAAAATGCCAGCACTGCGCCAAACTCATGGTGCAAGCCAGACGAGACTGCAAAGTGCAGCTCAAGATGATGCTATTTAGCAAGGCCTTGCAACCGGCCGAACCTGACACCTCACGGCCCCTGGACTCTCTGGCAACGGACAGGCATTGGGCCACTCCAAGCGCACCTAAGAAAAGGTCTTCGCCACCCCATCACACTCCGTTTAAATGGACAAGTGTGGGGGGAAAAGCCGGGCACTTCGGGGACAGGCCTCCTCTATCACGTGGATAAGCATAAAGGTGCCCGTAGCACATCAGAACTGAGCGCTGGTCCTTCGGGCGAACAGGCACGGATAACCCTGCCGGCACCTACAGCAGAGTCGGCACCGGCAGCAGCACTGAGAAGGTCGTCTGTGCCGGCACCGAGAACTATCTCGGCACCGACGCCGAAGTCGGCGCCAACAACAGTCCCAGCACCAGGTTTGCCGGCACCGACTCACCAAACCGTGCCGAGCGCGGCACCATCCACAGCGACGAGTGAGCATGCGCCTCCATCGGTACCAACATTGCTGGTGCCACTGACAGAGCTGGAGCCAGAAGCGCCCCATATCACCACTCTTCACGGGCACCGTCTAAGGCATTACGCAAGTCCAGGAGAATTATCACTCCTTCTCCTAGCCCACCACTGGTGCCTTTTTCGCCTGAGCCTTCCTCTCCCACTTCACCACGCTCACTATGGTCAGAGGCTGTGACACATGGCAGTCCCATTATACATCATCACTGTGATTCCCCACATTATTCCCCATCTCCTCAGTGCTATTGCCGGCACAGAGCCGTACAATTTCTAAGGCATTCAAGAGGCAGATCACGTTCACCAAGATCATCTTCCCTTTCATCTTATTCCTGTTATCACCATTCTACGAGGAAGTTATATTCCCCAAGGTATTCTCCTGATAGAAGTTATTACAGGCACCGCTACGAGTGCCATTGCTATGATCGCCATTGCCCTTATTCAGAATGACGCACCTGCTCAAGATCGCCTCACTACCACCACACTCACATTTCCCACAATACTGTCAGCCTCCCTGCTACATCCGTCGTCACGGGACCACCTACCCCCACCAGGGATGTGCCTTCCGTACCTCATCACCCTGATCCACACGCAGGTCATGTATTGGAACAGGACCAGCCACAAGGGGAATCTCCGACAGACCAGTCATCCTCATCCCCAGATGAGGCAGTATTTCCTGGTGACTCTTCACCCACCAACGATGCCCGTCAATTTCAAGACCTCTTCAAGCGTGTGGCGGAATCGCAAGAGGTTCAACGAACCCAAGTCCAGCAAAAACAGCACAGACTTCTTAAAAATTTACAACCGTCTCAGAAATCAAAAGCGGCACTAACTCTGGATGACGCAATACTCGAGGTAGCCAATGAAATATGGAAGACACCTGCCTCGGCCCTTACAACTAACAAGAGGGCAGATAAGAAATACTTTGTTCCCTCTAAAGGCATGGAATTTTTATTTACGCACCCACAGCCTAACTCTCTGGTAGTGGACGCGGCGCAGTATAGGGCAAAGGCGCCTCAACATAAAATCACCTCAGGGGACAAAGAAGGCAAGCGCACAGACCTATTTGGCAGGAAGGTTTATTCATCAGCCACTCTAACTTTAAGGATGGCAAAGTACGCTGCCCTCCTTTCTAACCATAATTTTGATAACTATACCAAACTAACACCATTATTAGAGCACCTACCCGAAAGCAAACGTGAAATCTTGAAATCTGTGGTACAAGAGGGCTATACCACATCGAGGATGGCGCTGCAGATCGCGTTGGACATTGCTGACACAGCTTCAAGAACTACCACCACGTCAGTTGAGAGTGCAGAACATCCTGGCTCTAACTGGCTGCAGTACCAAAGGAGCTACAATCAAAAGTAGAAGACCTTTGACAGGCAAAGTTTATTTGCTGAGAAGACTGACCAGGTACTCCATTCAGGCAAGGACTCAAGAATCACGCTCAGGATGCTCGGTATGCATACGCCACCTTACCGACGTCGGCGATATATGCCTTAGTATTGCCAGAGGCCTCTCTCATACGCGATGTCTCGATATAGGCAATACGACCAGCAATGGCCCAGGCAATGACAGCAGAAGCGACGACCCCAAAACAACAGGGCGCCTAACCAGCAAAATAACCGGCAGTCTGTTTGATGGCTTGGTCAGGGGACTGCAAACCATCCCTTTAGCATACCATCCACACGAGTCACACAAACTGTTCTATCCTTGATTGAGACCACACCAACATCGGTGGTTTGCCATCACTACCGACAGATGGGTACGCGAGCTAATCACATCGGGCTATGCAATCCCATCTGCTTCTCTATCCCCTCCCTTCCCCCCCCCGGTCCCTCTTCAGGGACCCCTCTCACGAGCCTCTCTTACAAAGAGAGGTTCTCCACCTACTCACAATTGGTGCCGTAGAGAGGGTGCCCAAACAGTTCCAGGGCAAGGGATTTTATTCCCGGTATTTCCTTACCCAGAAAAAGTCAGGAGGGTGGAGACCAATCTTAGACCTCCGACAACCCAATCGATACCTGCGAAAGTACAGGTTCAGGATGGTGACATTAGCCTCCATCATCCCAGTGCTCAATGCAGGGGACTGGTTCGCGTCCCTCAACTTACAGGATGCCTACTTTCACGTGACTATATATCCGGCCCACAGACGTTTCCTCAGGTTCCTGATAGGCAATGAACATTTTCAATACAGAGTTCTTCCTTTCGGCCTTTCATCAGTGCTCAGAGTCTTCTCAAAGACGTTAGCAGTAGTGGCTGCTTATCTATGCCGACAGGGCATCATAATATTCCCGTATCTGGACGATTGCCTAATCAAGGCGCCTTCTTTGGAGGAGGCTTCACATGCGATCAACAAGACACAAGCTCTATTCAACGCTCTTGGGCTCATAATCAATCTCGCAAAATCTTCCATGACTCCACAGCAATCCCTCGAGTTCACTGGGACACGACTGGATTCCACTATGGCCAGGGCATACCTGCCCCTATCCAGATTCCAAGTAATTCAAGATTTCATACAGATACTTTCCACAAGCCCCAAGATCTCGACACTTACCTGCTTGAGGCTCCTGGGTCATATGGCCACCACCACATATGTGGTGCAGCACGCAAGGTTACACACCTCAGATGCTTCCAGCATTGGTTAGCTTCAATTTACCAACCAGGCAATCACAATCTTCACAGAACAGTGTCCGTCCCTGCTACGGTACGAGACTCCCTAACATGGTGGAATACCCCCACAAACATGCTCGCCGGCATTCCTTTTCATCGCCCACAGCCCATAGTGCAGATCACAACAGATGCATCCTTAATAGGCTGGGGAGCCCACCTTGGAGAATACCAAATTCAAGGCCGATGGTCCACTCAGGAGTCCCTCCAACACATCAATTTCCTTGAGCTGAGAGCAGTAGACAATGCCTGCAAGCATTTCCTACCCAGTATTCAAGGACGCTCTATACAAGTTCTCTCCAACAACATAACGGCAGTATATTACATCAACCATCAAGGCGGAGTCCGCTCACGATCCCTTTGCACAGAGGCAGTCTGTTTATGGAACTGCTGTATCCGCTAAACATTTCCATCATTGAGACATACTTGCTGGGCAAGGACAATGTCATTGCCGATACTCACAGCCCTCTCCCTGCACTACTCCGTGTCCCCTGATGATGATGTGACGCAGGGCTCGCAGCTTTCCCCAGAAACAGGAAAAACAGGAAAAAAAGCTACTTTGCTGATGGCAAATTCTTCAGCCACAAGAGGGAGCTGCAGACCTGCCAACCAGAGCTCCCGCCCAGCCCTGGAACAGGGAAAAGGGAAAGGGAAAGCAAGGCCATTGTGGTGAAGCATCCCTGGCCCCTTGCCATGACACGACGGGCAGCACGTCAGATAACCCCGGAAGGTCGGATAATCAGGACTCTACTGTAGATTGGAGTCATCACCTGCTGTTCACTTTTCTTCCGATTCCACTGATTCCCAAAGTCTTGGAGAAAATAGTCAGAGATGATGCCAGGGTCATTCTCATAGCCCCCTTCTGGCCCCACCAGATGTGGCTCCCATTTCTCCTCCAGATGTCTGTATGTCCCCTGTACCACTTACCAGACCAACACGACCTTCTGACACAGCAGCAAGGGAGGCTCATACACCCACAGATCCACTGCCTGCACCTCACGGCCTGGCTCCTAGCTGGTTCCGGCAAACAGAAATTACCTTGATTCCAATTCGCTTCCCATCCAGCGTATCCTTGACTATGCCCTGCAATTACAACGATCAGGTTTATGGCTTTCTTCTATCAAGGTTCACCTTGCAGAGATCTCTGCCTTTTGGCTCCCCAAAGAGGGTTGCTCACTGTTCTCCCACCCAGTGACCAAGAAGTTCTTAAAGGGACTCACAAACTTATGCCCCCTACACAGGGAACCTCCGGATGTGTGGGATTTGGAATTAGTTTTAGATGCACTAACGAGTCCCCCTTTCAAGTCGATGGCGATGTCGGACCTGCCCACGCTCACGATGAAGGTCACCTTCCTCCTGGCTATTACTTCTGCACAAAGGGTGGGTGAGATGGCTGATCACTCAGCCACGCCACCATATACACTTTTCACCAACCAGGGGGTGATACTACGTCCCCATCCGAGCTTCCTCCCCAAGGTGAATTCAGAATTTCACATTAATGAGCCTATAGTACTCCCAGCCTTTCACCTTAAGCCACATTTCTGTACCCAGGAATCTCGTCTACACACCCTGGATGTCCGCTGGGCTCTGGCATTCTACTTGGACAGAACACGAGCTTTCCGTAAATCCCAGTGCCTGCTACTATCCATCGCTGAGAGCTCCAAGGGCCAACCTCTGACAGCGCAGTACATTTTGAAACTTATTGTCTCCTATATTTTACGCTGCTACTCATTACAAAATAACCCTCCCCCCCTTGTGCCCTGAGAGCACATTTAACCAGAGCAGTAGCAACTTCCACAGCATTTCTTAAGGGGGTCTCCTTCCAGACATCTGCCGTGCGGCTACATGGTCATCCAACTTCACGTTCGCGAAACATTATGCTGTCAACACTTCCATGTGTGACTCAGCAGTTGCTTCTGCAGTTTTGTCCATGGCAAAAAGGTCATAACTCCGATATCCACCTCCATAGGCCAGACTACTGCTTTGAAGTCATCTAGGGTGGAGCACCTACGGGGACACCACTCAAAGAAGAAGTTACTCACCTTGTGCAGTAACGATGGTTCTTCGAGATGTGTCCCCCCGTGGGTGCTCCACGACCCGCCCTCCTCCCTGCTTAAGAGTCTTTCCTTCTGTATTTCAGATATCTCTGCTTAGGAGGAACTGGCGGGAGCTGGACCGTGCGCACTCAGAGTCGGCGTGAACAGTGCGAGATGCCTGCTGCACATGCACGGTCTGGCTAGACCACTGCTGACGACTCTCCGGTCTGTGGCGCGGGAAGAGCTCAACACCTAGAGTGGAGCACCCATGGGGACACATCTCGAAGAACCATCGTTACTGCACAAGGTGAGTAACTTTTTCTCATTTTTATGTTGGCTAAAATATCATTGAAGAGATCAAGTCACCAGACATTTTCTAATTCATCGGTAACAAAATTCAAAGGTAATATATAGAGCCCTGCAAATCTGTGGATATTTCCTTTGTATCTGTGGATGTCTATGTCCACAGATGCAGGTATCTGTAGTTCATTTTTGTGGATCATGGATTGGATGCAGATACAAATTTTTGTATACATGAAAGGCTCTAGTAATATGTGCTAGCTTTAAAACTGAGATCCAGACAAATTATAGATTCTCATAAGGTATATGAAATAGGATATAAAATAGCCTATTAAAATAACAAAATATTCATATTGTATTTAAAATAGAAGCTATCATAAACTAATGTAACCTCTCAGTAGTTATTATATTTAACAAAGTAGCAAAACAGAACGTCAGACTCTGTGCTGTGCAGGAAGCATAACAGAGGCTGGAAGGGCAAAGGTGACCGTTTTAATTTAAACTGAAATTATGGGCTAGTCCAGGGCCAACAAGACTCCTGGTGCTCTCCAATGTACTGCAGCTGTGGTATAGCCAGAGCACTTGGTCAGTCCCCTGTGACACAACCTCTCCTGGTCTAGCCACTCTCAACACATACTCCAAGCCCCATTCTGATGGGACAGGGGATTCCCTTACACTGAAGATTACCCTGTGGTACACATTCACTCTGCCTCTTCTAGATTATTGGAGCAACATGAAATTTCCTCTGCCTGGGCCAGAATGCCATTCAAAATATTTGCATTACTTCTCATTCAAGGGAGCAAAGTAACTAACTCAGGAGCAGGCAAAATATGGCCCATAGGCTGGATCCAGCTTGCCAGATCTTCAGATCTAGTCCTCCATGATCATCTGGGCTACCTACATCCCATGGCCCAGCAGACCCTCAGGCAGGCTCCCCGTCTGCCACACCCCCACGTACCACTCAAAGAAGCAGGCTGCTGGGGCCATGTGCACTACCCCAAGCTCCCTTTGCACCCAGCCTCCATCCCAGATGTCACACCTCCTCCATTAACATAGAAGAGTGAAGCTTTTGACCACTTACCAAATTCTTGGAGTGGCCCCCATCAATAATATTGCCCACTGCAGTACTAATCTATTCCATACAGTATTGCAAATCAGAGCCTTTAGGGCTTGATCTTGTAAAATGCTGAACAATTTTTTGCGATTGATTTATTAAGCAAACATAGCTCCCTTTTCTGTTGGCTAATTATCTACAAAGTTTTTTACTAATTGTCTTTTCACAATTGTTTAATAAATGGATTGTCTTCAAACTAATTGTTGTTGGTTCACACTGTGCTGTGTAACTGAACATATTTTCCAATCTCTGGGGGTGCATCTACACTGCAATGTTTTTCCGGAAAAACAATACTTGCATCCACAGAAAGTTGAAAGAACAGAGGGTTTTTTCCGACAGTGGTAAACTCATTCTACGAGGAAAAAGCCTTTTTCCAAAAAAGCTTTTTCGGAAAAAGGCATGTGTGGATGCAGAAGAGGGAGTTCTTTCAAAAGAAGAGGCCTCCAGGATATAACACACTCCGTCCAAACTAATCACAACTTAAATGCAAGATAGCGTCCAATCAACGTGGACGCTATCTTTCAATTTGCGTACCTTTTTCCGATAGAGCAATGTAGTCTAGACATAGCCTCTGTTGCATTATTGTTCCCTCTAAAATGGCACCAGACAAAGTAATCAGCCTGAAATTTCACATGCATTTTCTCAGCTCAAGGTAAAATTTTTATAGCATTTTTGGAGGAAATAAGGAAAACCATTTGAGAGAAATCTCTCTCAGAAGCAGACGTTACTTTCACTTCTAAGACAATGTCTCTCACACATAGGATAAGAGAATACTAAGTTTGCAAGTCAAGCACTCAAAAGTTAAGAAATGCCAGAATTTAGCCTCCTGGTATATGATACATTTTTTAATGATAGGATCGCACACTAGTTAAGAATCTTGGGATCCCTTCCAGGCTCTGGCAGGGAGTTTGTTCTTGGAAACTGCTGAAATATTTTGGCTGAAACTGTAAGAGTTCTGCCAGAGGCAGACAAATAGCATGGAACATTTTAGTCTAAATTATTAAAGTTTGAAAAAGATATAAGCAACTGAAGTGTCAGTCTTAATAAGAGGTGGTATTACCTGCCCTGTATATAGTGAACATTCTGAAAAACCAGGAGGGTTAATAAGATATGCATGTTAAAAAAAAGCACACCTTGTAGTGTTTATTCTTCTTTCTCTCCAGCTATTCATTAACCCTTCAAGTGTGTTTAATATAAAGTCAATCCACCATCCAACTGATGGGAAAGGGAGTTTTGACATTAACTTCCATAGGAGCAGAATCAAGTCCTTGGATTGTAAATTTTCTGGGGCAGGAACCTTTTCTTGTTATTTATGCACAATTCTATGAGCTGCTGAAAGCCTCGTAGGCCTTGTCTACACTTATCAGGAGATCAGCACTGCGGGGACTGATCCCCAGGAGGGGAAGTGTCGATTTAGTGAGTCTAGTGAAGATCCACTAAATTGACTGCTGATCCTGCTCCCATCAATTCCCGTACTCCATCAGATCAAGAAGCATAAGGGGAGTTGACGGGAGAGTTTCTCCATTGACCCCCTGCAGTGGAGACACTGCGGTAACTTGACCTAAGGTATGTCAACTCCAGCTATGCTATTCACAGAGTTGCGTACCTTAGTTCAACATCGCCCCATAACGTAGATTTGGCCTTTGATGTGCAGAGACTGTCCGGCACTGTATGTGTCCCTTTGCCTGTAGTAGGAATAACAGAATACAATCTGTCTTGAGTCAAAACAGGCCCTAAAATGCTTGACTAGTCATGTAACTAAGACAGGGAGCAATGCCAACACAGTGCTATTTATAGTTTCCCTGTATAAACACAGGGATACTTCTTGTGCTTGATGGGTGAAGGGAGAAGGCTTTTCTAAAAATTGCTTAGTATGTCAGTCAGATAAACTCGTGTTTTTGTGTTGGAGTAATATTAAACATGGATTCATCTAATCCAAAGTCTAGAAAGGCCTTTTTGAAATTTAATCTCAGCAGATACAGTGCTTTCCTGAGTTGTACCACAGCCTCAATGGGCACTTGCACTGACCTATGCTGCAATTACTATCGTGACCTCACTTTCAGAACTGCATGCTTTATCAGGGTCTCAAAGACTACGTTGGGACTGTATCTCTTATTCCATTGAGATTTTTGGAGGGTAGATTCATCCTTGAAGTTGTATTTGTTGCTGCCCACTTCTCAGCTTCTTCCCGTTGGTTGTCATTGTTGGGAGATCCCCAAATGGTGTTGTGACCTATGATAGGTTTTCTGGCAGGGGAAGTTGGCTGGTGAGGCAAACTATTAACCTAGGGATTTGTACACAGAAACTATTCTTATTTTATTGAGTTCAACCATGGTAAGAGACTGCATTTCTAAGTTAATTAAAAGTGTTAATGGAAGAAATAAATTTATTCTTAACTTCCCCTATTACTCACAGCAGACACTTTTTCTTTTGTTTAAAGGAATGAACATACCTAAACAATGTAAGAATAAAGTTCTGCTTAAAAGGAGGAATATAGATTAGAAAGTGTTCAAATGACCAGATGTGACTATAATGTTTTATTCATCCTTTGTGATTACTGGCTATGATAAATGGAAGCAGAGATAGGAATACAGTGGAAAAAAAATGTGATTCGTGAGAGAATAATGAAAGGAATAATTGGAACCTCATTAATTAATACTAACAACCTTACACTCTTTTGATGTTAGGAAGATCATAATTATAGCTCTCGAGAAGATCTGAAGATAAAACCCTTTTGGAAAAAACAATTACTTATGATCGAAGTAATAGGGTTCAGTGATGAGAAAAGGGGAATTAGATAATTCTATAAAGTAACTATCTGAACAAATTTTCACAATTTACAGTATTGAGAATATCTTTTCATTTACAAATTTATGGAACTGTCTGTGATCACCTCTTCATTTTGAGAAATGGATTAGAAATAGGATCTGTGGAAAAAATATGACAACCTCCCTCCCTTCACTGTTCATCCATTAGGATTTGTGTAAAACTTACAATCACTTGTATCAGTCATATAGCATCATTTTAATAGCAGTATAGGGCTGGAAGGGACATGGAGCGGTCACCTCGCCCAGTCCCCTGCACTAACGGCAAGACTAAGTATTACCTAGAACAACAACAACAGACAAGAATGTTGCTGAGAATCCTGTCAGTCTCCCCTTCTCTTTAATCTTAATGCTCGATTAACTCACTCTTCCCCTCCCCCCGGCATAGAGAATGGCTCCTTTATTTTTCTGAATTTAGTTCTGAATCATTAGTTAAGATTCAAAGAGTTTTATAAGTTGTCTTCAAACAGATTACCCAGCAGGGATGGAAAAATATCCTTTAAAAAGGTAACTAATGGCTAAAAATCCTATCAGTTACACATGCTGCAGGCTCTCCAATATAACTTTTATACAGCAGAGCCCGCTGCGCAGGGTGACAACATCCCTATTTCCCAGTTTGTTTTAAATGATAGGCATTTCCATAGCTTCTTTAAAGTAGCACATTAGTATGTTATGTAAAGCAGTATAGAATTCACACACATTTATTATAAGAACCGTTCTTCTAATACCTCTCAGGAGTGTCTTATAGTACAGAGAGATCTTCTCTTTGTAGAGGCTAGAGATCTTGTGCAGATCTTTCTTAATAGAAGGATTTTATCATTTTAATTGACACTTCATGAAGACTGTCAGTTATTAAAAGCAAAGTACTAATGCAGCTTAATGGTTCCCAACCAGTGCACCTTTTCAGCATTTTAATGAACATTTTCAGCTGAAGTCAAACCAGAAGCAGAAGTAGTTTGGATTTGAGAACACGCTTTCAAATGCTTGTGTAAACATTTCCTGGCAGACTCAGACAAACTTTAAAAGATAAAATATTGTATCAAACCCTATTCACCAGCCAGTCTATAGTTTCTTTCCCACCTTCATAATACAGAGATTTTCTTTTTGGAAATTGACAGTACTTCCTTTAAAAACAGCTTCATGCCTGTTTAATGAACTAATCCTGCAACAACAGTTTGCTGCAGACAGAAATGATTGTGGTATGATATCACAAGCATTACATTGTGTAAATCAAGGATTATTGAAGACTAATGCATTAGACCAGGGTGACAAGACATATCAGGCATCCCATAGGGTACTGTTACAATACCAAGCACCAAATTCTGCTAACTCCAGAACATTTGCACATATAATGATCCTAAACAATCAATCTCATTTGGAGTAGGGTGGCAAAGCTGCACATATTCTGCCGTAGCACCATTGTGTTGATGCTTTTTCTACAGCGATGAAAGAGGTTTTTGTTTTTCTTCCTGACTGGTGTAGCTAGATCTGTGTAGGAATTCTAAATTTTAAGAGTAGACCAGGCCTTAGTGAGGGTTATAGTCAACAGCTCTGTCACATACAGGACCAGTAATAATTATGTTTCCAGTGGCTACTATTATAATGCATTTTGATACTGAACTAGACATTGGTCTGATCCAAAACCTACTGAAGTCAATGCAAGTGTGTCCGTTGGGCAGGGCTGGCAACAAACAATGGCAGGCCCTGGGAAAGGTGTGTAGGGTGCTGACTCCAGGCTCCTAGAAGGATGGGGCATTGGTAAAGGGGCAGGGCTAAGGAATAGTCATTGCATTTTGGATCGAGCCTTATGGACTGGCATATCACAGCTCTGTTTGAAGGCAGCTACACAATAGTATTGATTACATTTCATTCTGAAATACCTGCAGTCACTATTGGATCACCTTACCTATGCAAGAAGCATCTTAATCCCAGACAGGTTTTTACTATTACTTGCATGACATTGCCACTGGGATTTTCATATTACATATCTTTGCCCATGTCTTTGATGAGCCGGATATTTGAACAGTACTTTGTTAACAAGCTTCCTTCCAGTAACTGGAGTGACATCTTCCCTGATACTCTTATGGTGTTGGACACGTCTGTTTTATACAATGCATATATCATATTATCATCATGTGCTGGATTAATAGAGTGTTAATATATGCTGCTTTGTTTATACAAATGGAAATAGGAATTCTAATATGATGAAACTTTCATACCACACTTTTAGTATTTTAGATTAGCAGTATTATTATTTACCTCTAAGGCTTGATTGTTTTTCTTCATGTTGACAACTTAAATATTTTTGCTCTGCTTTATAATATAAATTGTTACAAGAATATTTTCTGTGCTTATGGAAATGGAAATATTAATAAAAGTTTCCCTTACTTTAGTAGTGTTACCTTTATCGTTGTAGAGACAAATATGTTGACCTCTTGAAAATTGATATTCATAAACTATCCACCAATGGATTCCTGTTTGAGAACATACGGACAAAGCAGAAAATTTTGAACGCTTTTGCACTGCAGAGCATCTTCAATGTAAATCCTTTAAATAGGCTGACTTCCTCTACTACCATTTATTCTACTTTCCTTCAATTCTGCCATCTTCTGAACTAAACACTTTAATGTAAGTGAATTCCATGTCCTCAATCCCAGCACCTTTTTGCCACCTATGTCTCAGCTACTCAAACCTTCCTTTTTTTTCCCTGCCTCCACTTGTCTCCTGCCTAGGATCTTGCTGATTTCTTCCAAGAGAAAACTGACAAAAATGTGACATGATCTCCCCCCCCCCTTAGTTTGCCTTCCCGCTGCCCCCTACAACTCTCCTCTCCCTATCAGAGAAGGGGATAAGTATCTCAGTTTCTCTTCTCCTTTAACCTTCCCTTTACCCCTGTGACTCCATCCCATCTCCTGTTCACCCTCATGACTTCTTTTCATTCTCTCTCAATCTCTTACTCTCCTTTGACTCTTTCCCGTCAACAAGCATTGTTTAGTTTCTTCCATCTTAAACAAGTTTTTGACCTCACTTGCCACTCCATCTACCATCAAAAAAAGGAAAAGTTTGGGACAAGTATATTACCTGGATGATAGTGCTAAATTGATCAATGAAGAGAGATAATGTTGACTTTTAGACTGATTTCGTTAGATTTCAGCATTAAAATTTCTTAGCGAATGAGGCAGATCACAACTCTGAACTCTTTTGAGGCTGCAAATAGAATCAGGAAGACAATGCTGCATTAAAAATGTGAACCAGATGCAAGATTGCCTTCAATACTCAGAAGGGCTAGAGACTTTTTGTTTTCAAAGGAACACATTCTGAAATATAATTTTCCATCTAGGTGTATTTTGAAGCAAATTTTGTAGCTATGGAACTGCAGAGTACACTAGATCGTGATCAATCAATTCTTTTCCATAGAGTCCAGACCCTTAACTGTTCACTCTTTCCATCCCACATGTAAGGTCTGTTAATGGCATGATTCAAACATAGGAACAGTATGTAGACGCAACCATTTCCTCAAACAAATGCTTTAGTGAGCAGAACTTCAAGGCTGACTTTCATAGCTTTTTGGTGAAATATACTCTCAGTTTAGATGAATTTACTGTCCAAATGCTAAAGCCCATGGTCAGGCAGTCAGAACCAAGGGTCAGAGCTTAAAAAAAAAAATCAAAAGTCAAAAGTCAAATGCCAGAGCCAAGGGTCAAGAGCTGAAACCAGAAATCAGACCTATGGGTCAGAACCTGGATTACCTGAAGTCAGGGAAAACAAGAATCAGAATAGTTCCAAGACAGAAACAAGGCTAGAGTAAGGTTGGGTGTAGAGGAGGGTCAAGGCTAGAGCAGCACAGGAGCAGGGCTTAAAGCAAAAAACAAATACAGGGAGGCAGAGAATCCATGGGCATGTACATTGAGCAGTCACTGATCCTCTGCAGCTGCTGGTTTTAAGAGTAAGCCACTTGACTACCTTAGCCAATCAGGTGATTCTGCTGTGGCTCAGATGTGCTCACTGGTTGCCTGACATCTGGGCAGGCACAGCTGCAAGCCAAGGTAATTTGGATTACCAACACACTGGTGAAAGTCTCCCATTCCTTTCACTGCTCCATTTTTGTTTATGTCTAAGTAAAATAAATACAGGTTCACTGTACTTTCATTTCAGCAGCTGTTTTGCCATTGTTATAATGATGTTCCATTGACACATTCAAGTTGCACACCATAACATTGTAGTTCAATGTTCTGTTACTTTTGGCAGCAAGAAAAATATCTTAAACCTTTTCTGCCATTGGTCTGGTCTTTCAGTTTTTAAACAGATTTTATTTCTTTTCATTAACCTCTGGAGACAGAAAGCTCTTTCAAGAGGACTTTGTCTGGCAACTGTCATTTTAATGGCTTCTAAGGCAGACTGGTTCTCATTTCTCCAAGGAGGGTAATTTGCAGATGAAATAGAAGCCAATCTGAGGCCCTGCCTACATAAAGGAATCATGGAAGTGAATGTGCAAAGTGAACAGGCAACTCCCAGGGTTGTAGGATGGTAGTTCTTTTTGGAAAAAAGACAGAGATGGAAGACCAGCAGTTCATCGAGTTGAAATACGAATTAGGAAGAGGAAGGAGACTGAATGAGCAACTGGACCAAGTATACGTTTCATCATTGCTATTTAAGGATTGTTTCAATTAGAGATGGATTGCACATACTAATGTTTCTATACCAAGTCAACGAATGTGTCCACAATTAAGTCTTCCAATGATGAGTAACCAGAAAAGGCATTCAATTTCTAATTTCCACTTATTTCAATACTTCAAAGTGAGTTAATCTAGCAAAAATAAGTCCCCTCTGCTGTTAGTTATTGGACATATAGTCTTTCATTGCTGCAACATTACTAGATTTAGATACCACAATTCAGTTAACTCCCTTCATTTGTAAGTGTGCAAAAGCCTAACTGTAATTCTACTTAAAAACCATTTTTGAAATAGTTTGTTTCTGCTGTAAAATCCTATTTATCACTAGACATATCCCCCCACAACTGTTTCTAGACAGTTCTAGTTAACCAAACGTATTTTAAGATCAAACTCAGAAGTAGCATAATTAAAAACTGGGACTGATCTTGCAACTTGCTGAAACCCTATTTGCCAACATTAAAAGGCGCTCAGGACATTCATTGTATTTCAGGAAGTACTTCAAACCTTGCAGGATTATTTACACCAAGACCCCATATAAGTATCAGAATACATGGCCAAATTTCAGTTATAACCGGGAAATTTAAAAGAATACTCGAAAAATTAGTTCCTGTTTCAGGCAAGAGTTGTGTGTTTCTTTAACAGGTGAACAAAACAAAATGCAGTGCAAGGAATTTGGCTCCTGTGCTGCTTTTCATGTTCAGAGTTCATTCCCTGCTGCACAGGAAATACCAAAATCTGGTCATGACTCATATGAAGACTTTCTGTTCACCATTCGTTTTTAGTAAAAGTTGGCAATTACTGTTATAGAAATATTCATGGTACACACCTCCATTTTTATGTGAAATTCACCCAGGTACATGTGCAGGTGGTCAGATAAGTTTTAATAAATAAGAGCAGCCATATTCCTTCAAATGTCTCCTGACAGCCAATTTATTTTGTAGAGATCATCCTTTCAGACATATGAACACTACACCATCTCCTGGCTGAAGGAAAGGATGTTTTGACAGCTGGCAGCACATCAGAAGGTCACTGCCTCCAGTATATTAATGATAAGAACACAGAGGAGAAAAATATCAACAATTTTGTAAAAATATTTACATTTGTTTTTCTTTTTTTAAAAAAAATCAACTCATTTTTGCAAACTTGCTATAGCAATATATACACACATTCTCCCTCCTCTCCCCTCCATGGCCTGGAATTTTAATGCAGAGCTTGCATCAGGTAATATAGCACACTTGGATAAATAAGCACAAATTGCTCTTGAACAGATTACTTAACTTATGCATATGTGGCAACCGGCCAGTTTACTTCTGCTTCATTTTTATGGTATATACATAAAGACTATGATTTTGGCAGAGGCATTTTGCATGAATTTCACAGCAGAGGTATGGGTGGAAAAATCATGGCAAGGCCAAGGTGTAAAAGCAGGCTCTTTTCTGGCCAGGCCTCATGCGCATAGCCTTCCTAGCCCAAGGTCACCTTCCCCTCAAACCAAAAATCCTGCACTATGTGACTTAAGATCAGTAAAAAGGAGAACCAAAAAACCAGGCAGGTAAGGGTCATGCAAAGTTCGTGCTGGCCAAGAGCCATCTGATCCCCTCCCCTTCCCCCTCAGTCCTATCACTAGACAGACAGAATCTGTTAAGCCTATCACAACGAAGTGCGGGAAAGCTTTAGCTCTCTCTATAAAACAGCTTCCCCTCCTGCATCAAGTTGAGGGTTCCCGAAAATTTGGAAGGCAGTACATGAGCCAGGTCTGAGGGCTGATCACCCAAGGGCCCCCTCCCGCTCACCGAATCAACTAAATCTTCCGCAGAGCGTAACCGTATACTGAATATGCTGTTGTCTCTGTTGTCCCTTGTGTGTCTGATAAGTGAGAGTATTGCTGTTTAATGTTAGTCAGAGGTTTGTTAAATAATAGTATTAGGAGTAAGTTAGTTAGAGGGTTGTTAAATAGTGTTAAGAGTTTAGATAGATGTTAGACCTTATGAGTGAGATCAATGTAAATATAACTGTTGAAAATCTTTGGGTAGTTGTTGATAATTATTGGGATTTAGAAAAATCTCAGGGAATTTTCCTTTATTGCATTACATTCTGTTTATTGTTCCTGTTAATAGTTATTTGGTGCCCGCGCCTGTAAAAACTGTTAAATAGAAAGTTATAGTTAAAAACATTTTAATAAAAGTTTAAAAGATATTCAGTACAAGGTTGCCTGTTTCTGCACCTCCCCGCGGCTGGCCACATTCTTGAAGCTTCCACTTTACACGACATGGCGTCACAAACAGGATGTGGTTCATGTCCCTGGAGATGTGGAAAAGGCACCCACTCTATGGAAGACTTGTTTCAGCACATTGTCTTCCACCAACTTGAATCAAATCAAAGCCCCCCCAAATTTAGTTCAAAAGCTTAACTATTGGGACCGGTTCAGAAGCAAAAACCTGGCAGGTCCAGGTAACCACAGAGGGCTTGGGATGTTTGCTATTCGGAACCCCCCATCTGTCGTCCTACCCCGTAAATGAAAGTGAAGGACCGGAGTTAATAAAAACTGGGGGCAATGAAAATAACCCCAACCCGCCTGAAAATATTTTATGCTCCATCGAAAAAATATTAAAGAAAATAGGGCACCCTTCAAAACCTACTGACTTTAGACCGAAAACCCCTTATGGTACCACTGGACATAGTATTTTAGTCCATACCCTAGACGAATTGCTGGAGAATAAAAAACAAAAAAAGATAGGTCCTTCTAATTACCAACCAGAAAAGGTAATTGGAACGCTTTGGCATGCTTTAAAAGGAACCCTGGACAGACTGGGAAGCGCTGAGGCGGCGCTGCAGACTACAGCCATAATGTCAGACTCAGACCTGCCAAACCCCGTTGAGGTGCCATTGCGTACGGTGGCCGTTATGATAGCCTCGAGTTCGTTAGAGAACCCAGAACACGAAGACTATCAGAGTAACCTATCACTCCAAGAAAAACAAGTCCCCCCGCCATATCAGTGGGAGGCTGTAACGGAGGCAGATGGCGCAGTACCTTCCGCACCACCCTCAGCGGACCCTCCATTTTTAGAAGGCTTACCCATTTCTGTTAAGACAACTTTTGATGCTGCGACTGGGCAGACTAATCGACAGACAGTATTCCGCTCACGTAATAAGGCAGAGTTAAAGGAGCTACTTGCTGATACTGAGAGAAAACCTAACGAACCCCCCGTAGCATGGTTAGGGAGATTGGTGCTAGAAAACGGGTCAGAATGGCTTGACAAGGATGAATGTATGTTCTTGTCTAGGTCACCTAATTGGGCAAAGGGTACCAGTAACTCATCCATAGTGTCTACCAATACGGTATATCCACTCTCCGTACCTGGCTTCTGCAGTCTTCTGCTAGGGGGAAGCCTTACAGCCTTAAGTCTACCCCCAGGTAGTATAAAAACGAAACAGCAATTGATGCACACTTGTGGGGGCCTTAGCCTTTTAACCTGGGACCCTGTTACGTATCCCTTGGGTCTCACTCGAGCTCAAACACAACAACCCAATCCGGTCCGGTTTCTTGCAGACCCTAGCCGAGTTCCAATAGGAGCAATGGCTATTAACTCAGCCATTGAGGCTACAGGGAGTAAAGATCCAGGACTGCTTATGTGGCTTCAGACCACAGAAGGCCAGCCCGTTACTGCCCTTTATCAAGTGATGGATAATGTAGGATTTAAAAGAAAAAACACATGAAAATTTCCCGGTAGAAAAATCTCAAAAAGCCAAAAAGAAATCAACCACCAGACCGGACAAGGTATGAAAGAGCGTTGTTTGGGTTTTTACTAGGACAGGGATTAACAAAAGAAAAAATCCGTAGATTTAATAAGGAACAGCAGGAAACCATAGCACAAACTTTCGGGTAGAAACAATGGGGAAAAAGCAAAAATGACAGTTCTCAGCCAAAAAACGAACAAAGGCCGAATGCCATCCAGCCGACACTGATATAGATACCCGACCATACAAATCCTTACTTGTAAAAGAATCAAAGAAACCCATACACTTTTTATTAGACACGGGGGCACAAATCTCTATTATTACAAAAGACATTCCCCACACCAAGTTAGGGTCAAAAGTTTGGGTCCAAGGCTTACACCAAGCCCAACAATCTGAGTTGGTGTTAATTACCGTCCACCACCACGGACATAATTACAAAATAAAAGCCCTGCTTGGAAATAAAAACTTACTAGGAGTCCCCGATTTAAGACAGCTGAATCTTAAGGCCACAGTATTATCAGTACTACCAATCCAAATCACTCGAACTGTACATCAACGCACACTGACAAATCAGGTACTTGGTCACGTAAATCTATTCCGATCTCACCTGAAGGAAGACCGAGTATCCAAGCCTTATTAGATAGGCTGTTAATTGAAGGAAAAATTGATTATGCTTCTCCAGGTCCATATTTATCACCAGGATGGGGAATTAAAAAGCCAAATTCTACCCCAGAACACCCGTCCTACTGATTAGTAATTGATTATAGGAAAGCAAACGAATTCATTACCTTCATGCCATTTGCTGCCCCCAAAACCCTGCCAGAAATTGAAGCCATATTAAAAAAATAAACGATGGCAGTGGGGCTGCACACTAGATTTAACAGACATGATTTATCAAGTACCAATATCCGATAGTAAGGGATTACTCAATTTTACCTTTGGTGGCCAGCTTTATAAATGGTTGGTCTGCCCTCAGGGATATCGCAACTCACCAGCAGTGTGCACCCAAGCTTTAAAGAACACCCTTAGCAAATTCACTCTGCCACCTAATTGCGAAATCCTGTCATATGTAGACGATATTTGTATTATCGGGGAAGATAAAAGTGGGGTGGAACACAGGTGATAAATACCCTAGAAGAGGACGGTTGGGTCATTAATAAAAGCAAAAGCTGCCTAAAACCCAGCACAATCTTTTCATTTCTAGGACTAAAGATAACCCCTGATAAAACTGCTATTGAGCAATAGGATACATTAGAGCTCAAAGCATGGTTAAGAAAGTCTCCCACCACTAAAAAACAAGTACAGCAGATACTGGGAATTCTTAACTACCATCGCAATACACTTCCTCCTGCATCAGCCACAGCGTTAGCTACCATAAGGTCCTTAATTAAAGGAAAAGGTGTAATGGTCCACTGGACAGGTCTACATCAAGAAGCCCTGGCTTGTTTAATAAAACATTTAAAAGACCCTCTACCCTTAACCCGATTCGATCCGGACATAAATCTAACTATCCAAATTAACTTTTCTCTGAGTCATCTCACATTAGAAGTTTTCCAGTATGAATCCTTAATATACCAAGCCATGAGGACTATAAAAGGTCCTGAAGCAAGATATGGCCCCTATGGCATCATGCTATTAGGTTTACAATTTGCTGCAACATGGGGAAAAAAAATCATCAAGGAACCCTAAAAGGACCCTTAATAAAAGCTACACGATAACCTCACATCCCCCACCTTGTTTCAATGGTACCCACAATACTTGGGAAAAGCTTTTATATTCAGCAAAAACTACCTGGCAGCAGTGGATTTTAACCGATACCCCTCTGTCAGATGAATTTACTCGAGGTACACCAATATTAATAAAATCTCAGTTGGAGCCATGGATTTTCACTGATGGAAGTACAAAGTTAGCACGAAAAGCTGGAGTTTATTGTATCCGTTGTGAACAGATTAATATTTTTAACCTCCCTGAAGGTGAAAGTGCACAATTTGAAGAAGCTGTAGCTTTTACAAAAGGTATAGAGCATGTAACCCAAGCACATCCTAAGGGAGAGTTTCCAGTAATAGGTACCGATTCTAATTATAATATTCTCATTGCTACTGGGACTGGAGAGGCTTCTGCACATCCAGGCTTATGGGAGTCAGCACTTACCATTGCAAAAATGCACTCAAAGTGATGGTTTGTCACCCACTGTCCCTCACAAACTCATTGGGCACATAAGCGGTTAGATGAAATTTTACAAGAGGAAGATCCTTCCCAATGGAGCCCCAAGGTAGACGTTAATCAAACCCCACAAAAGCTCATAGCCCCTAATCCAGACCCCCTAGCACAATGGTTGCACAAGGAATGGGGTCACTGGGGACCAACCAATAACTATAATGAATTTAACCACCACACACTAACCAAAAAACCAGAAATCACTCTAAAAACATGGCAGAAAATTAGTAATAATTGTATAATGTGCCACAAAATAAAAATCATGAATCATGTCAAACATGATGTAGGTGCATTCAGGGCTGAACTTTTTGCCCCCGGAACAACTTGGCAAATAGACTTAATGGGTCTGTTAGCCGGAGCAAAACAGTACCCCAAAGGAATTGTAATTGTTGACCTAGGGTCACGCCAAACCTGGTGTCTTCCGACAAAGAAAACTAATAGTCATACAGTGGCTAACGCTATACTTAAATGCATAAGCCACCAGGGCACCCCACATACCATACAATCTGATGGGGGCCCACCATTTATGTCAAAAGAAATAGAACAATTTTGCGCAAAACATTCAATCCATCACCACTTACACCTTAAATATCACCCTGAAAGCAATGGGGTGGTAGAAAGGAAAATAGGAACTTCGAAGCAAGCACTCCGATTAAAAAATCCTAATCCAGATTATAAAGGGTGGCATCTTCATTTAGACGCTGCATTAATTGGTGTTAACAAATTTTGCTCCAGATGGCCAGAACTCAAACAGAGACCCCAACACCATGGCAACCTAAGTTTATGCCCAGAGAAAAAGTTTGGATCACAGAACCCAATGACCATGACACCAAAAATCCCGAACCTGCAAAAATTACCCAAATTGGACAGTATCCCAATACTTACTGGATACAACCAGCTTCCGGTCCAGAAACGTTAGCCCATCATAATTGGCTTTGCAAATGTGACTAACCGCGACCGAGTCACAATCTGTTTTCTTTTCCAGGGTACAGTAGAACATTCCTTCCTTGAAGATTGGTTATGAGGCTATGCAGTCCAAGGAAACGTTACCGAATGCTTAGCCTGCACCTTACCTGTAACCTCTGTACTTACCCCTCCGTTCTTGATTTGACCAATATACCTTAATTTTTCAGCCCAGTCCAATTATGAGGACTGGAGTAGTGATTCATACCCCATTCACCGAGCCCCAACTTTAACAAGTTTGGAGCTAACCCCTTTTCCTGAAACTAACTGTCTCTGGTTCCCATGTTTTGAGTTTTTAGGAGTCCCTACCCACAACCAGTCACAACCTGTAGGCCTCCTTATTTTAGTAGGAAATCAAAGTGGTTGTTACCTTACCATTACTACTACCGGAGTTCTTAATAGTACAGGCCACAGTATAACCTCTCAGTTAATTAATAACAACCTCTTAGGCTTAAATCTAAGCCAATTATTCATTAACCTTCAATCAAGCGGAGAACCCTCTGAAGTTAGCCTGTATCCCCTATCCCTTGCAAAAGCCTTATTTAGTGCCCAACGCTATCTAGCTGGTTCCCACCAACCGGTATGGGGAACACCCTCTGAAGCTCTTTCTAAATGGAATGTAACTTCCTTTTTTAATTACAAATATTTGAGGCCTGGACACTTTTGGTTGTGTGGCAATCAAGCCCATTCCCATCTGCCCGTTAACTCGCGCGGTCGTTGCACCTTCGGGTATGTGGCTATTGAAGGAGGAGGACTTTTTACCCTTCGCAACCATGAACTCCAACCCTGCTTTACATGTCAAAAACGCGGATTAGGGAACTTTTGGGACTCATTAAAGATTTGGTTTGGAAAAGCTGCACTTGCTGTTGCCACCTTTAATCCTGTTGGAAGTTTAATGTTTCGTGAACAGTTAGAGTTACAAGACCAAGCAATCGAACGCCTCAGCAACAGGACAGCAAAAGGACTCATTATTATCAGACAAGCTTGAAGAGATCCGGGTATACGTCATGCAGAATCGCCTAGCTCTCGATTATCTCCTAGCAAAAGAGGGCTAAATTAAACTTCAGAGGGTTCTGTAAGTGGCTTGATGATCAGCCACAAGCAAAAGAACTGTTTCAAAGGAAATGTTGTATGAATCATTTCTGTGCACCAGAATGTTACTGATGTAATTTCTAATATTGATCAAGTTGTTTGGGAGGTGAGAGAAGGGTGATCATTCTTTGGTCGCACCTGGCTCAGAAATTGGTTAGGCTTAGGTCGGTATAAGGATATTATACTCCCCTTCCTATTTAGTGTTTTTTCCTGTCTGGTACTCCTGTGTATCTCATGTGCATGCCTTAAGGCCTGTATCCGGCGCATAGTTCATAGTAGCGGAAGCAAAACCCCTTATCAACAGCAAGGACGAGGAGGATAATGTGTAACACTGACCAGGTTGGTTCACTCTCGGCCCTGGCCACGGGGGCATATAAAAGCAGGCTCTTTTCTGGCCAGGCCTCGTGCGCATAGCCTTCCTAGCCCAAGGTCACCTTCCCCTTGAACCAAAAATCCTGCACTATGTGACTTAAGATCAGTAAAAAGCAGAACCAAAAAACCAGGCAGGTAAGGGTCATGCAAAGTTCGCGCTGGCCAAGAGCCATCTCATCCCCCCCCCCCCCAGTCCTGGCACTAGGCAGACACAATCTGTTAAGCCTATCACAAAGAAGTGCGGGAAAGGTTAGCTCTCTCTCTAAGACAGCTTCCCCTCCTGCATCAAGTTGAGGGTTCCTGAAAATTTGGAAGGCAGTACATGAGCCAGGTCTGAGGGCTGATCACTCAAGGGCCCCTCCCGCTCACCGAATCAACTAAATCTTCCGCAGAGCGTAACCATATACCGAATATGCTGTTGTCCCTTGTGTGTCTGATAAGTGAGAGTATTGCTGTTTAATGTTAGTCAGAGGTTTGTTGAATAATAGTATTAGGAATAAGTTAGTTAGAGGGTTGTTAAATAGTGTTAGGAGTTTAGATAGATGTTAGACCTTATGAGTGAGATTAATGTAAATATAACTGTTGAAAATCTTTGGGTTGTTGTTGATAATTATTGGGATTTAGAAGAACCTCAGGGAATTTTCCTTTATTGCATTACATTCTGTTTATTGTTCCTGTTAATAGTTATTTGGTGCCCGCGCCTGTAAAAACTGTTAAATAGAAAGTTATAGTAAAAACATTTTAATAAAAGTTTAAAAGATATTCAGTACAAGGTTGCCTGTTTCTGCACCTCCCTGGGGCTGGCCACATTCTCAAACCTTCCACTTTACACGACAAAGGGTGCTGAAAGGTAAGGCCTGGGACTGGGGACTTGACAAGTGTTGGAGAGTAAGCCCACATCACACTATGCCCAAAGCAGTAACCTCTATCCTGCAGTGCTGGTTCCAGCTCCGTGCTCTAAGCATTGTTACTTGGTGCTATGGTTGCAACACCAATCAGGCTCATCCCATCTGTCCCTCCACAAATGGAGACAGGGTGATGGATTGGCCAAATATGAATGGTGCTAGAATCCTGCATGTGAGGTGGCAACACTGCTCTGTTTCATTTATTTAAATGCACTTTATTTAAATTCACAATTTCTGTGACAAAATCATAGCTCTGGGTGGGCATCAGCCCCTTCTAAGCAGAATTTTTTCAAAACTACATATACATACCAGTTACTCAGTGAGAAAAATGTTTCTATATGTAGTGCATGGAACAGAATGAATAAACCGATCCAAGAGCAAACCATTCTTGGGCATCTAGAAGTATTCTGAACCAGCAGAACTTGAAAGAGGCCCTTTAAAAATTCATGATTTTCTTTGAAAAAAAAAAAAACACACAACAAACAAAAAAACACCCAGATACTCTTAGCAAAAATGGGAATATTCATTGGCATAGTTAACATTCAGTGCAGCTAATAATGAACATTAACCTGAATGCTTTTATCCCCCATTATCACTAATGGAATTTCACAAAATTTCAATATAATAAATTTGATACATGCTAAATGGTACAATTTTTACATTCTGTCTTCAATGTTTCAACTGTCAATCTCTGCTTCAGTAAAAAGATTTGAATAAAAGGAACACAATTTACAGGAGTGTGAAAAACTAGTTTCTTCAAATTGGATTTAGCTAGTACTTATTCATGACAATGACAATTGACTTCAAGGAGATGCGCACGGTTTCTGTATCACTATTTTAGTTCATAGTTAACATTTGTTAAAGTAATAGACTTATGCAGTAGCTTTACAAAAGCTAACACACACAAAGTATTTTCTATATACAGACTGGCAGATGCATTGCTTTTTGTCTCAAAATTTGTCGTCGCATTATATGTTTTTGGTCACGATAATATAGCTTTGCTACACTACATTTGTCCTAATGTTTATTCATCTTTAAAAATAATTTACATTACCTCCAAAAATCATTTAACCAGGTACTTTCATTTTAACGTTTTTAGGTTCAAATTCTGACTCTGAATTTAAATGAGCTAAATAAAAGTTAAATATTCAATTCCGTATTATCTAAAAGACATACAAAAGATGTATTGTTGGAACCAGAAAAAATCTCCAAAGTAAAAAATTGACATCAATCTGAGAGGATTATCCAACATTAACATTCTTAAATAGGAACAAAGGCATGTTATAACAAAGCACTT
Organism: Pelochelys cantorii; assembly: GCA_032595735.1. Lineage (NCBI taxonomy): Eukaryota > Metazoa > Chordata > Testudines > Trionychidae > Pelochelys > Pelochelys cantorii. Next base: position 69,928,950 of record CM064330.1, on the reverse strand, counting down.
TTCATATAATTTAACACACAGAGACTTTGATTGAAGAGAGTTTGTAAATGGATCCAGGTTTCCTCTAGTTGGACTGACACTTTGGCGATTTCTTCCAATAAGACTGGCTCTGATGAAATGATTTTAAGGTGCAACTGAAATGAAGACAGGTAAGTCAATTATTTAAATCCAAATGATCACACTTGGGAGAGGGGTATCAACTTTTCTGTTCACTCCACATTTTCTGTTCAGTGATGCCCAAGTAAAGCAAGTAATGCTATTTTCTCTCAACACATTCAATTTAATGTTATCTTTATTTTGTCAGACCCTTCTCCCAATCAGTTATTCTGCTACTATTATATATGTATTAGCTAGGAGAATGCAGCAAATGTTCTCAAAAACAATGCCAAACCATGTATAAAAGAATGAAAAGATGCGCTCATTGGGCAAGAAGAATGAAGCCAGGCACTCTCCTCATATCTGGGGCCTGAGTATAGTGACTTCCAGGTCAACATGTGCTAACTGTTTGAACAAGGGACAGAGTTCAGAAATAAACTTCAATACCACACAGGACAGCATACTGCACCACCATGGGCCTCAGTATAGTGTGAAGTCAATATGCAGCTATGCAGTAATGGTAGTCATAAATCATAGGCAAACAAAGGAGTAAGGAATGGGCAGCAGACACACAAGAGACCAGTAGGCTTGCCCGATAATGATAGTTTAAGCAGTCAGCATAAATACAGATCTTTTAGCCTGAAGAATAGTAGCTGCTCAATAAGTTAGCATAGGTAAGTTAGATCACAAGGTAAGAACATAAGAACGGCCATACTGGGTCAGACCAAAGGTCCATCTAGCCCAGTATGATGTCTGCCAACAGCGGCCAGTAACCAGGTGCTCCAGAGGGGGTGGACCGAAGACAATGATCAAGCAATTTGTCTCCGGCCATCCCTCTTCTTCAGCCTTTGACAAACAGAGGCCAGGGGCACCATTCCTTACCCCCGGCTAATAGCCTTTTATGGACCTAACCTTCATGTATTTATCTAGATCTTTTTTAAACTCTATTATAGTCCTAGCCTTCACAGCCTCCTCTGGCAAGGAGTTCCACAGGTTGACTGTGCGCTGTGTGAAGTAGAAGTTTCTTTTATTAGTTTTAAACCTACTACCCATCAATTTCATTTGGTGTCCTCTAGTTCTTGTATTATGGGAACAAGTAAATAACTTTTCTTTATTCACCCTCTCCATACCACTCATGATTTTATATACCTCTATCATATCCCACCTCAGTCTCCTCTTTTCTAAACTGAAAAGATGGCACACAAACTGCTGACGGTGCTAGTTTATAGCAGCTGGGGATATCAACAAATGACTGACAACAAGAATAGCATGTGTGTCAATTAATTACCAAGATAATAAACTGGAGGTAAAAAGATTAGTGACCTAAAAGAGAATGGCATCATAGTATTAGTAGGGTGAATAATTGCAAATGAAAAGGGACTGAACTCCCTACTGATTATGCATTAGGGATAGCGTTATCAGTGTAACACATTAGAAAAGCTATATCCAAGCCTGAATGCCTGAGGTGAAATGCCAAGATAGCCATCATCAATGATGGTTATCATAGTGAGCAGGAAGATGACAACTAACACTTCAGTTTGTTTTGCAAGAGATGGTGTAAGCATATGGATGCTTAGCTCTGAGTTCTCTCTGACTTGGTTACAGTGCATATGACTTTTGCTAACTATTATAAATAGTGGTATTTCCTAAGTCTGAGTGGCGCAACTGTACACACTAGGGCTCCCAAATGAAGAGTAATTCTGCTAATATTGGGCCTGATCTTGGGACAAGAACCTATTAAATTTCAGAGTGCTATTTGGGGAAACTAAATCAGTAATATAATCAATATATAATTAAAAAAGTCAGGCAACAGTACCACTGAGCTAACTCTTCACTTTTCTAAACTCTACAATATATTATTGTTCAGGTATCACAAAAAGACCTTCCCCGGTTGGACTCTAAATCAAGTAAACATTTGTATTTGTAGAACTTAACAGCTCCCTTGCTCTTCAATTTTAATCTCAGCAATATTGTTATTAAACTGCCTCAATTAAATAGACACTCAACAGACGTTTGAATTGGGGGATGTAAAATGCTGGTTAATTGTTCAAACGCAGTGCTACCACTAATCATTTAAATGGTTAATGCAGAGAGGGGAGTTCGCAGGGGGCTGCTCCAACAGGGTTGAAGCAGCCCCTCTGCCCGCGAGGGTTGGGCTAAAGCGGTTCCTTGCTCCTCCCCCCCATAGAGGCTACCACCACAGCTCCCAGCCCCCCTCCCCACCCTGTGGGAAGGGGTGATGGCAGGGCTGGAGCAGTCCTCCACCCACTCCCAGCTACCGGTTACCCATTAGATTCACACTAGGGGTGTTAAAGACACAAATTTTTTAAAAGTTGTAACTAATTCCTTTCCTACCCTATAGTACAATAAAAATACTCTTATTTAGCACAATCTACATGCTTTAGCATAATTAAAACACAACTTTAAGAACCATTGTACTAAATAGCCACTAACTTTTTCTTTTTTTTTTTTTAAAGTGTACTTGTTGCATGATAGAACATGACAACCTAATTTCCACACCTCCTGGAGTACGTTGTCAACTCTGATGCTTAAGGCATAGTTTCTCAAAATCAGCAGACTGAGATGAAAACTGAAAACTACAGCCCCCAGTGTGAAAAGAACACACACAATCAAATGTTTATCCTCACAAAAATATAGGTAAGTTATTTAACTACCTTTTAAGTAACTTTTGGTTAAGAGAAGCACTAAATCATACCAGGGCAAAAAACCAAAAAGATCTAAGCAATGCATCATATGCAGATGATTTTTTAGGGCTGTCAAGTGATTAAAAAATTTAATTGCGATTAATCATGTGCGCCTCCCCTTTGAAACGCCGCTGCGGTGTTTCCAAGGGGCAGCACAGTAGGAACCTGGGATCAGCTGGGGACTCCAGCTGATCCCTGGCTCCACTGTTGCAAAGCCCCTTTGAAGCGCTGGCAGCACAAGTGGAGCAGGGGATCAGCTGGAGCGCGCAGCTGATCCCTGGCTCCGTGTTGCAAAGCCCTTCTGAAGTGCTGCTCTGGCGTTTCAAAGGGGCTTTGCAACAGCAGAGGCGGGGAACAGGTGGGGACTCCAGCTGATCCCCGGTTCCACCAGCACTGCCCCTTTGAAGCGCTGGAGCGGCACTTCAAAGGGGCAGTGCAGCATTAATGCATGCGATTAACGTGTTAATCCTGTTTTGCATTAATTGCAGGCGTTAATGCAGGTCAATTGACAGCCCTAGATTTTTTTTTTAAAATTGCTAGTATTGTCTTTGCCACCATCTCTACTTTTTCATGCAAGGTGCTGAGACTATAGTCATATTGGTCAATGGCTACAGTAAATGCTTTTATTAAACAAGAATCTTACCATGAAAGAGACTTTTCAAAGCAAGTCCATTCATCGTTGTGGAGATTGTATCTATTTTACAGTGCAACATACCATTATGATACACTAAGTAGTAACAGTAACAATAATGCTATCAAAATGTATACCGTTACCTTTAAAAATAATGCAAGGTATGCCTGGGCCAGCTCAAAGTCACATTTTGAGTTCAACATCGTCCCAATCAGTCTCAAAAAGCTTTTCATCACCTCTAGAGAGCCACCACCTTCTGGAGCTAAGCCTCTTAGCTCTGTCTCAATACCAGATGGTCCCATTTCCTTTAGAATACTAAGTGGAGACTTATCTGTGTTAAAGCGTAAAAAAACCCAAACAAACTGTTAAACATTTGCAATGAAGCAACAGAAATATTCAGTACAAAAAATTCAGTATCTTTGAACAGCTATTTGGTGTAGGGATGTTAAATATTGGCTAATTGAATAGTTGAGTAACCTCATAAATCTTATCGGTTAGTCGACTATTCTACAGTCCCCGGGGGCAGGGCCAGCAGTAGTGTGGGGTGCTAGGCAGGAGCTAGTCCATGAGGGGAGTCAGTTTAAAAACCAGTTCCTCTTGCGGACCTGCCGCTTGTTGCCCTGTGCTGCTGCCTCTGAAAAAGAGGCAGCAGTGCGGGGTGGCAGCAGCCACTGTCTGCAGGGGGACGGGGTCTGAGCTCCCAGACCCGGTACAAACCGGAACCAAGCTGGGCTGCCTGCCTGCCCAGCTCCTCATACACTCTAAATGCAGAGCCACAGCAGGGATAGGTCCCCACACCTGGCGTGAGCCAGAACTGAGCTGGGCTGCTGGCCAGCCTGCTAAAAAATTTATTGGTTGGGAGGAGGGAGGGAAATGTATATAGTCTATAGCATTAAAATATAAGCTTTTGCTTATCAGTTAATCAACTACACTATTACATCCCTAATTTGGTGGCATTCTGGATGAGTCAGTCATCATGATCTTAAATAGTCTTCGTCTGTTAATTCGAGTTTCTGAAGTTACTGAGAAGGGACTTTAACTTTCATTGTAATTTGTCAACTGATGTACTTTACATTATAATACAGCAGCTTTATACAAGGCAAAAATCACAAAGCTTATTTGTATAAAAAAAGTCACATTAAGATAATGCTGGGAAAATACAGCATCCAATTTCCTCAGACATTCTCAAACAAAAAGCACCATACATATACACAGCATATATACAGTTAGAATTCAGAGAATACTTGTAATTGTACAGGTCTTTACACTTATTTACACAACAGCTTCGAAAAGATCCAATATCATGCTATGTACTGAGATACTAAATGTATTGCACAAAAATGTATACCTGACTATATTAGTTCCTGTATACAAAATAGGATACCTAAGATAAAACAATGTTTTATTAATCTCTCACATATTCTATCACCAACTAGACCTACTGCAGGGACTGTTAAACCAAAAAGTGACAGTCACCAAATGATAGAATATATCATGTAAAACAAACCTACTGGCACTAGAGGAAGGAAAAAAGACGGATAAATCTTGAGTTTACTGATTCTGATAGCTTCTGTAAATGAAACCCCTCAATTTTCTTAAATCAGTAATAAATAACCAGGCTGGGTGATAATTGTGGTAGAGAGATGGAGGGGAAATAGCTCACTCCATTCCTATACTCCCCAATCAATTGCACTGGGCCTGATTCCTAAGTCACTCGATACACAGAATTCCCTTTGAAATCTATGGAAATTGCACAGGAAAGTGGCGGAAGATCAAGCTCAGTACTTGGCTGGAGAGACTTTTCTGTAGGAACTGGTTGAGAGGACAGCAGCACCTCAATTTTCATTCTGACAGCTTTATCATAGCCACAAAAAATACAAATGTGTGTTGAGTGAAAATTAAGTCTGCAGACTATTTTAGAATGCAGCAAAATGGCAGACTAAAAACTTGTCAATTTCTTCATGCTTGTGATCTACGCCAAAACCTGAGGTTGAGTTCATTTTGCTGAATTTGGTCCTAAACTGTGTACAGCTTTTTTTAAAATAACGGAAGGAGGATTTGTTTTATAATCTTATAATTCAAACTGCTGAAATTTTTTCACTCAAACTTAAAAAACCTCAGGATAGACAAAGCATAAAAAATAATGCAAATTGAGAACATGTGAAAAATAGGAGAAACTGTTACAATGGGAACCATTCTGCAACCCTACCAGGAACAGATTTAATTTGCCAGTCTATGTTTTCTGCAAATTTTATTTCTACTCAGTGTTAAATCTGAGATATATTTCTCCTTCATCTGAGTGTGACAGACTAAGCTGCTCACTTCAAAAACATTATTTGAAGAGTCTAAAGAGCAGCAACAGAAATCTTAGCAAAGCTGGCTTGCCAACAAGTCTCTAATGACAACCTACTGATGTTCCAGTTCTGCTCTTTTACATTAGCAATTGCTTCTCAAATCCTATTTTAAAGTGGCTCTGCAAAGGCACCAGTTAAACAAAGTTAAACGAGTCCACCAAGTATATGCATCTCTACAGGTGATTTGAAGCATTTCAATTTCAAAATGCAAAAAGTATTGTTACCCAATGGATTATTTTTATAACCAATTATTTCAGTTTAAGTCCTATGTTTAAATCATCAGGAAGAAATCAAAAGCCTTAAAATTGTTTGAAATATGGTGAGCAAGCCATTCACAATAAAACTTCATAAAAAGGTATTGCTAAGATAGTTCTTAATCACCAGTTTAAAAACATCAGAAGTGCAGACATCACATTAAGCATTTACTGCCTGCTAGCACACCAGTTTCAGGTCATTATAGAGTTTCAAGGTACTGCAGCATCTCTCTCTCTCTCTATGTATTTTAAAAAAAACCTTTTCTTGAGGGATGACAGAGTGACATCATGTCACTCTGTCCAGTAGCCTCTTCCTCCCTTCTCCCCTTTCCCTCCCTGGTGCTTGGCAGCCAGAGGGAAGAACGCATGGTGCCTGTGAGGCCCTGGAGAGGCCCCCCTCCACCCCAGCAGCCTGGGGGAAGAACCAGGCACAATCTTGGTCTGGCCCCCCTTCCTGGTGGCTGGGGAGGGGGGAGGAAAGAGCCAGGGCCAGTTGATGTGGGGGGGGGGGGTAAGAGTAGGGGCAGGGGCAAGACCTGGAACAGCCTTGGGGCTGGGATGGCCTCATGGCTGGGGGAAAGAGCTAGGACTAGTTGGTAGGTGTGAGGAGAAGGGGCTGGGGGGGGGGAGGAAGGGGGGAGGCAAGGACCAGGGGGAAGTGCTGGGCCCGCCTCGGACCCTCCCTAGCTGGGGGGGGGGGGAGCCACCGCCCCAGAGGGAGCAAGCTGGGCCAGCCACAGCCAGGGGTGGGGGTGGGGGGGAGCAAGGAAGAGAGCCAGGGCTGCCACATGTCAGCCTGGCCCTCCCCGGCAGCCAGTGAGGAGCCAGGGCTGCCTACCCCCAGAGAGGGGGGTTGGCAAGCTTAGCGAGCAGTGGGCACCATCCCTAGTTATATTTAAAAAATCATTTATTTATTTATTTTTAACTGTTAGTGTTTGCTTAGTGATACGGTCTTTGCAAATATATGATAACCCTCTCTTCCATGAATTCAAACATTCATCCCGATACTAATCGTTTGTTACACTTTAATGAAATTTCACACATTGACTTACACTCATTAGTGCTCCTGGCTTCTTCAAGTTGAATGTAGAAATCAGATTTCTGTGCCAATATTCCAAGGTTTACCACCTTTGACTAAACAAAAAACAAACAAAAGAGATCATATGCATCTCTTGGAATACACCACTGTACAATGCTTTCACAACTAAGATATTTTTCATAGCTAGGACAAATTATTTGAGGAATCTGGATATAAATTCATTTATATAACTATATAACAGAGTGGGTGCTGAAAAAAAATGTATTAAAAATTTTTCTTCACAGAACTTTTAAAGTACGCCAGAGGTACACTGGAAAAAACATAAAATATTCATAACTATTCATTTTGTCCTTTACCTGCTGTTCATTTTCTTGCTTAGCAGCAGCATATCGTGGTATGAGGCCAGGAACTGTTGGAATGAAGAATGGAGCGGATTTGGGAACTTTCGGTGGCTCTTTTGGTTTATTCTTTTTCTGTTTGAACATTTGAATTAAAATAGTCAGGTTTATCATAAAAATTTTTGATTTTATAAATTTTTGAAAAGAAACCCTTATTGGGAAGATAACCAGGACTGTTAGAATCATGAAAACGTCTATATTTGGGAAATTTTTATTTATTAACATTAGGAAGACTTTTGAGAGAACAGATACAAAATCGTTCCAGGCATTATGGAACGCATTATGTGTTTTCCTAATGACAAATCCTAGAGTAATAGTGAAAACAGAAGGAGAGTCTTTTGGACCAGTTTGTCTATGCCGGATACAGCTCATGGGAGGGGTATGTAAAGCTCTCTTTATGACACTTTCCATCCATCTCTCTTCAAAGCACTGGTCTGGAGGCACAACTTAGAGGAAACTCATAGGGGTATTTAAGCTAGTCTCACTGGAAAATGCCTTTAAACAGGCCGATGTAGTAGCCACAGTGTCTGCTCAGCCAGGCCAAAGATGGCAATGAAGCAGTCATTAGCCAATTCCTACACCAATCAAGGATTCTGGCAACTGGTTAAGTCAGCTGTCTGTGTTGCACTACCAGAACTGTCCAAAGTACGCAGAATAAAGACCACAAGATCTGGCCCAGAAGCCACAATAATAAAAGCTTTTCAGTGTGAGGGATACATGTGATATTACCCTGATAATATCAAGATTGAGGAGGTTTTTCCATCTTGATTCAGAAAGCGATGACAGGGTCACTAGCTGCTCTTCCAATTGCTCTGGTGAATTATAGTCAATCGTTTCATCACTTGTTTCTTCATCTCCTGTGATTTCCACATCTTTCAGAGACAAATTTCAGTTATAAACATGTAAACCAAAACAAATTATATCCACAGTGATGCATGAAGTTTACATAAAAATATATTTGCGTTAAATATTTTAAATATTTTGTTGAAATTAAATTTTAATACAATGACAAACTATTATAGGTAACCCCAGAATCAGGGAAACTTCAAAAGATTAAAAAAAATTGTTCATGTACCAATCTGACCAAATTTAAATTTGAGATCAGTTGCACTTGATCAAAATAAAGTTAATTTAACAGTTTCTTCTAGTTTCTTGATTACTATTAAAATGTTGTCAGGATGAACAAAAATATTAGAACTGAATATTTTATGTTTACCAGCTGTGTGATATATTGTAACAACAAAAGTGACTGGCTATCAGAGGTACATGTGCCTTTAAGAAACACCTGTATAATCCAAATACATGCTATGGCAGCAAACTAATTCATGATTGCTGTGTGTTGAGAAGCAGATGCAGCAATAGAGAAGAGCAAGAGAAATGTTCACTAAAAATGTTTAGACTATGCATCTACTGACGTGTGTACAATCTTTATAGAACTGCTCTCACAGAAATATGCATACAACTGCATGCATGAAAGAAAAGATGGTTTTAAGATCAATGTACTGTAAGGAGATTGGGTTCTGTCCCTATGCCTGCCTCAGTCTCCTTATGAGACTGAGCAAACCACTGGATCCAGAAGCAGGAATTAATTTTAGGGACTAAGGTCAGTGAATTACATTTTAAGAGAGTTCCAGAGATGGTAGAAAAGAATCCTTATTATAAGTCAAATATTTTCTGTTAGTATGAAGAAATTGTGTTAGAAAATACCGAATTGTACATTGAGAAAATAGAGTCTGCTATTTTAGGTTCATTACACAGCCAGGAATAAGTCTCCTTCATCCCATGATTACCTTGGGCAGGACAAGTTCCAGGACGCATTATTACAGAAGGCTCATAATCTGCTGCAAGTGGCCGTAACGAGACAAGTGAATACAAGGAACGGTTAGACCTGAATAATTGAGACCGACATGACATATTAAAAATGAGAACTTTTTTCTGACAAATGTGGAGGATTATTTAGAATAGTGTTTTTAAGATTTGATATTACCGCAACATAAAAAAATCACTAACTTTCTTTCTCAAAGTTAGATTAACTAATCTCTACAAAAACTAACAAAGAAAAGTCAAAACTTAGAAAAAGTTCTCTCTACAATATTGGTAGAAGTGAAAAATAAAACTCCCTGCAAAAGCCATTACTATAAATGACATTATTTCTACTACAAGTAAATTGCAGCACATTTTAAACTTCTTGTTTCCTAGAATATATGTTTATTATGTTGATCAGAAGACAAGATTTGGGATTCTCAGCTTTACTTATTGTGTCATTTTGGTTAATCTTTGCAGTTTATCTGTAAAAGAATTAGCCATGTGAAGAGATTGTTAGGCTTAATGTTTGTAAAGTACTTGAACACTTTACAAACAATCCTTGTATAAGTTTGTACATTGCTTGTACAAGGATTTCCCAAACTATTAGTATTATCAAATAGTAATTATTTCCTCCATTTTTATGACCAGCAGAAATGTGTGGGAGAGAACCTTATGACAAATTAGTCTTAATCTACACTTAAAATGTTTTCTTGGCATAGCTCTGTTGGTTAATATAATTTTTTGCTCACCTAGCTATACTGGTGTCTACATTCAGTGTCCAGATACAGCTCTTATTTTCAAAATTTAAGTCTATTTGAATAGTTTAACTTCTACTGTTTTCCTAAGTGAATTAATTTATAATAAGCAAAAGTACACACTGCATTTACACTAAGAGTACATCTAGATTACATGCCTCTGTCGGCAGAGGCATGTAAAATAGGCTACCCGACATAGTCAATGAAGCAGGGATTTAAATATCCCCGGCTTCATTAAAATAAAAATGGCCGCCACATTGACATGGCTCAGCTGATTGTCAGCACAGCACGTGAGTCAAGATGTGGATCAGTCGACAGGGAACGCCTTTTTCGACCGCTCCTGTAAACCTCGTTTCAGAGGCAGAGGCATGTAATCTAGACGTACCCTAAGAGAGTTTGCCAGTATTGCAATATTGGCAGTGTTTAAAGTGATGTACAAAGGGAGAAAGTCTATCACCAACCCTGTATCTGCCCAGCAGTTCATATTGTTCCAGCCCCTCTGCCCTATCTATCATGTCTCTCCAGTCCCTGCATCAAGTCTTGTCCATTAATCCTGTCACCCTCATATCTCCCATAAATTCTGCCCCCGTGTCTATCCTCTTTAGCCACCCCTCACCCCAACCTCTCTTCAGCTCTCGTGGTTCCACGCCCTCCTCCCAGGCTTGGTGGAGGGTGTGGTATAGTAGGGTCTCCTCTTTTCCCTCCCTGGGAATTGCAAGGAAGGAGGGAGTAGCAAAGGAACCTTCAATTAGAGTTCTGCTCCTCTTCCTCCTCCTGAAACTAAGCAGGAGTGAGGAGAAAATTTTACAAAGGAAAAATTTTAGCTGATTGTTAGGAAAAAGTGTACAGATCATGAGATATTTCATGATACAACTATCCTCCCAGGAGTGGAAGCCCTTGGCTTGAGACTTTTGAACCAGAGAAGACAAAACAATGTAGAATGTACTGTAAGAAACAATTCTTAATTTGCAGTATGATAGAGCAATTTAAACAGCCCGTTTCCATCTCCAATTTCCACAGATATTTTCTGAATACTTATTAAAAATGTATTATTTACTCACCACAAATAAATTCCAAGATCATCTACATGCGAGGAAGCTAGAAAGTCTCCAGTAGGAGACATAGAAATGCTGATAGCTGCTGAGTCTAACAAAAAGCAATCTATGAGGCTATGAAAAGAAAAAGATAGAGTAATGAATTAATTTACTTAACAAGATACTGTATTATGAAACCAATGTGATTTTCACATTTGCACTCAGATTATGGAAGCATACATACAAATACGATTTTTCCAAATAATCCAATAAATTATGTGTATCCCTTAGCAGGGCCCTACACACAGTTTTAAATATTTTGAGGAACCAAGAACCCATTTCTTCAGAGTCAATTCCAAATTGATTCTTAGGGTCAAGAAAGTGCATTTTATGTTTTCAGTTACAGCTACACCATGCTGTGGTTTTGGGATCTCATCTTGCTTTCATTTTCCCCTCCTCCCACTAATTGCTTGCTTGTACCACCTTACATGACATAAAACACTGTTGGTTAGCAGCATCTCCCAACGAAACAGTAAAATCAGCACAGCATTCTCAATTGTACTTGGATTCTCTCATTTCCCACCCACCCATCATAACCAGTGGAGGAGGAAAATTCAATGTTTTGGGTTTTCTGTAATAGAAAAAAACACCCCACTGGATTTTGTATTTTTTTAAAATCTCACCTGTTATGTGAAAATAGAAATTAAATAGGTAATATCAGTTAGTTTAACACACCATCACTATATAAACTCCTTATACAACTTTAATTAGTTACATCATCATATGTCTCCCAAGACAAATATTTTTGATCCTACAGAAATTACAAATTATCAGTCCCTACCAGTGTACACACCACTTTCCACAACTTCCCCTGAAATTCAAAATCTGCACAGTATGGCAAGAAGCTCCCTGCTATGCAAGGAATTTGAAGTAATTATTTGAATGAGCATTCATATGCAAAAACATTTTGAAATATAAACTCTGTACACTATATGGTGTAGAAGAGAGGGTAAATGAATCAGAGTTGTAGTGAACAAAACCGTTTTACTGTAGGATTCCTGGTAGGATTTGAACTGTAGGATTCATTTAAACCAAAGGTTTTATAGGTGACCACCATGTTTCTTCATTTTCTGAACGCTCAACTTGAGACACCTAGAGTCAGATTTTCAGAAGTGCACAGGGAGTCACAATTGGAACAAACACAGGTGGCTGGGAGGTACAGGTGGCGCTCAGGACCCAGAAGTGGGAGGTGCAGCAGCCAAGTGATTAAGATGGGAGAGATTCTAGAGGACTGGAAGAGGGCAAATACAGTGCTAATGTATAAAAAAGGAGAATAAGGACAAACTGAGGAATGACAAACCAGTCATTATCTTCAGTACCCAGAAAAATAATGTAGCGAATAATCAAGCAGTCAATTTGCAAACACCTAGAAGACGTTACTGTGAAAAGTAATGGTCAATATGGATTTATCAAGAACAAACCATGCCAGAACCATTCCTCTGATGGGGTAATAAAGTTTGTGGCTTGGGGGAAGCAGCAGATATGGGTATATCTTGACTTTATTAAGGCTTTTGATACAGTCTCTCATAACCTTCTCATAAGCTAGGGAAATACAACCTAGATGGGTTGGAAAATACAACCTATAAGATGGGTGCATATCTGGTTGGAAAACCTCTTCCTGCAAAGTAGTTATGAGGGGCTCAGTCAAGCTGGAAGATGGGACCCAGTAGGGTTTGGTCCTGGGACTGGTTCTGGTTCTGTTCAATATTTTCATAAGTAATTTAGACAATGGCATTGATTATACACTTAAAGTTCATGGATGACACCACACTGGAAGAAGTTTACAGTGCTTTGGAGGACAGGACTAAAATTCAACATGAACTGGACAAACGGTCTGAAGAAAATAGGAAGAAATTCAGTAAGAACAAATGCAAAGTACTCCACTTAGGAAGGATAAATCAATTACACACATACAAAATAGGAAACGATTGCTTAGGAAGGAGTACTACAGAAAGGGATGGAGAGAGAGGAGGGTGATAGTGCATCACAAGCTAAATAAGAGTCAACAATTAACACTTGAGGAAAAAAGAAAAAACAGCGTGGGATGTTTTAGCAGGAATGTTAAGCAAGACATGAGAAGCAATTCTTCCACTCTACTCTGCACTGATAAGGCCGCAAACAGGGTATTGTGTCTGTTTCTAGGTGCTACATTTCAGAAAAGATTTGGACAAATTAGAAGTCCAGAGGAGAGCAACAAGAATGAATGAAGATTCAAAACCTATAACCTATGAGGAAAGGTTTCAAAAAATAAAAGGGGAGAGGAGGGTTAGTCTGGAGAAATGAAATCTGTGAGGGTCAAGACAACAGTTTTCAAGTTCATAAAAGGTTGTTACAAAGGAGGAGTCTAAAAAATTCTTCTCCTTAATGTCGGAGGATAGGACAAGAAGCAATGGGCTTAACTGGTAGCAAGAGAGGTTTACGTTGGATGTTAAGTTCTCTTGGGGATAGTGAAGCACTAGAAAAAAATTGTTTATGGAAGTTGTAGAATCTCTGTGACTGGAGGTTTTTAAGAACAGGCTAGACCAGTGGGTCTCAACCAGGGAAATGTGTAACCCCTGGGGCATACAGAAGTCTTCCAGGAGATACATCAACTCATCCAGACACCTGCCTAATTTTACAGCACATTACAGAAAATGCACTATAAGCTAGTATAAGAGAGTCACACAGACATGAGTTATTTGTACTTTTCTATACACTGAACTACAGTATATATATTCCAATTGATTTAATTATACAGTAAAATGAGAACATGAGCAATTCTTCCAGTAACAGTGTGCTGTAACACTTTTGCATTTTTATGTCTGGTTTTGTAAGCAAGCAGTTTAAGTGAGGTGAAACTTGAACTTTGTAAGACAAATCAGATTCCTGAAAGAGGTACAGTAGTCTGGAAAGGATGAGAGTCACTGAGTTACACCGTGGCAATGTGGGAGTGACTTGGCTCCTAGCCCCTCGGAAGGACAGGGCCAGGGACATCCAAACCTCTGCACCGCCCAGACCACGCCACCCCTCCCCCACCTAGCCTTCAAGAGCTACCCAGGTAGCGCCATGTGGGGCTCTGACTACCGCTGCTGCCATAGGAGCAGCAGCCCAGAGCCCCTGGCCCTTTTAAATTATCAGTCCCCAAGCAACTGTCTCCTTTGCTTCCCCCACTTCCTCCATCGGTGGCACTGGATAGACATCAATAGACATGACAGGGCCACTGGGGATAGTGGAAGGAAATGTCTCAAAGTGAAGAAAGATGAGAGGAACTGTAAGGAGGGGAAGTCACCTCGTGTTATATTTTGTCAAATTTTCTCTTGGAAGAAATCAGACAAATCATGGGTAGAGAGAGAAGTGGACACATGGGAAGTAAAGGGTTTGAACAGTGAGTCAAAGTAGCAAAAAGGAATCTGGGATTGTGGCTGTGAGATTTAATTAAATTGTGTTAGTAAAGTTGTTCAGGAAGGAAGATGGAAGAACTGAAAAAGGAGGACCAAATCTGTAATGGAGGAAGTCAGCCAGGCTGTGGGATTTCTAACAGAGCTGTTCAGCTGCACAAGAGCAGAAGTATAGCAAGAAGAAGATGCCTACATAAAACCAATGTCTTCTTCAAGGAGAGCATCCATAAGCACTCAAAAAAGAAAAACAAGTACGATTATTTAGACTGAGAGGAACAGAAGGATGTGTTAATGCACGCTGAGATCACCAGGAAAAACTTCAGTGCTAGAGTTAAATGGATAATCCAAGTTAATGTTAATTTCATGCCCTATACAAACTCCTCTGAGTAAAAAAAGAAACTTGTTCATAGTTACAATTCGATTTTTCAGTCTGGAATAGCTTTTACAAAAACTACACTTTCTAAGTTTCATCCAAAAGCTATATGACTACATACTAATCATTCACAAATAGGGATGTTAAATTTAAACTAACTAACTAACTAATCAAATACTTGATTAGTCCATAAGGGCACCTCTGCCTTTGAACTACTGGGCTCTTGCTACAGTTCAAATGCAGAAACCCTGCAGGGAGCACGGGACCAAAAGGAGACTCCCCGCTGGTACAGCGCTCCCTGCGGCGCCTCAGCCTTTGAAATGTACAAGAGCCCTGCTGGGGCTCTAGTACATTTCAAAAGCAGAGTCACAGCAGAAGCGGTGTGAGTGGAGACTGCTTCAGTCCCAGCTTGCGCCACTTCCACTGTGCCTCTACCTCCCCTGTCTCCCGTGGGTGTTGGGGGGAACCTGCTTTTAAGCCAGCTCCCCCCTTTGCTGCCTCTCTCTGATAGAGGCAGCAAGATAAGTTTCAGCTTATTGGACAGTCGTCTAGTCCAGGGGTGGCCAACCCGTGGCTCACAAACTGCATGCGGCTCTTCAAAGAAAAAATTGCGGCTCCCATACCCATGGCTTTGAAAGCATTTTTGTCTGCATGGGATGCTGGTGCAGACTTCAAAATGGCCACCTTCAAAGGGCAATGCCTGCTATGCTCTTAAAAGGGCTGCGGCCGGGCCCTTTATTTTTTCCTTGACGAAACGCGGTGGCCAGGGTTCCCCCAACTCCCTCCCCGCCTCTTTGTGCTGTATCCATCACTATTTTGGCTCTTTGTCTGTAACGGGTTGGCCACCCCTGGACTCGTCTCTTACATCCCTAATCACAGATGGATCATCCATTCCTGTGAATTTTAAGGAGACCATTTAAGCATCCTTTAGATTACAACAGAATTTATACACAACATACTTAAAGCGTGTTCACTATAAAACTTGTAAAAGGTAAGATTTCATTTGATTCAAAAACCATCAATGATTTTTCTTAAGGAGAGTTTCAAACCTAGCAAGTCTTTACCTGTGTAAAATAGCTCATATCTAAACACTTTAATTTACTAATTCCTAAACATACTAAGGGGAAGTGAGATCTGTAGCTGAATTTTGAATGACCATCACTGCTCCATTTCAATATTTTCATCTGATATACAAGAGCAAAACCATTCCTCTAATTTCCAAATTCTATTCAAAAATAATTAGGATAATTTGCCATGTACTTAGTTCAATTCCATATTAATAAAAATTTTGCTAAAAAGATCTAAATATTATATTCATCCATTAATCTTCTGGTCTCTTTAGCTTCAGGCATGACTTTCAACAATCTATTGACCAATCTTTCCATAATACCACTCGTATTGTGTACTTTACATGAAAGCCCTTGTAAGGTAAGTACTTTTTAGTTAATACTGTCATAGCAACAAAACAACTGAAACCTTTGAGCAATTAGGAGCCCCCTGCAGTAAGAGAAGCCTAGCTGTTAAGAGAAACCTACCTTATACTTAGAGTATGTCTACACAGTGAAGAAAAACGTGTGGCTGGACCTGCTGAGGTCTCTTCCAGCCCTATGATTCTAATTCAGCTTCACAGGACTCAAGCCAGAGCCCACAGCCTCCAACCCTGTGTGGTGAGACAGTTCCAGAGTTTGGGCTGTAGCCCAAGCCCAGAAGTCTACACAGCAATGCAAGAGCCCTGAAAGTCTGAGCCCCATGAGCCTGAGTTAAGCCAGCCACAAGTTTTTCTTCATTATGTAGACACACCCTAAGAGATGAGCCCAGATCAGGAAAGAACAAAGGGAAGCTGAAGTCACCTGTGTGTGCACCTTCCCACCTCCTGAATTATACTTTATTTACAATATTAACAGTGTGGGATACCACAGATATAACAACAATCTATTTTATGATTTACAGGAATCACCATTCAGGAAAATAAAACTGACCTTCAACCTTTTCAATTGTACATGTACTTGAAAGTAAAAAAACCAAAATGTCCTATTTATAATTTCACTATCAGGCTTCAAACATGGTCTATATCAGGGATGCTCAACTTTGGAAGCCCCAGAGGCCACAATGATACTCACAGCACATGCCGAAAGCCACAACTTAAGTGTGGTTCCATATACATGCAAATATACGCAAACAGCTTCTTTCACACTGATGGGCATGAATACAAAGATTAAGGCAAGACTACACAACACACAGGCCCCATTTAAGTCAGTTCTGCTGATGTTAATAAAATGCAATATTTACCTGATTTCCACCCATATGACAGCACTTTTAATGAGCAATGACAGTCCGGGAATTTAACTACTAAAACGCATATCAACAGGAGACCATTATATTGACTACTTTTTTGTTCTGGCTCCCACCCATGGATCACATGTTGAGCCCCATATAAACCCAAGCTGCACCGTGGGCTGCAAACAAACAGGCCGCGTGTTGAGTAGCCCTGGTATACACTATAATATGATTTTTAAGTGATATATAATTTTCTATAATTTTATAAGAGCTTCATAAAATGGCTATAAAAATTACTAATAGCAGACAAAACTAGTCAAATACTTTTTTAAACTAGTGTAGGTTTGTGGGAAATCAATGCAACAAGTCTTTTTTTGTGGTTTAATGCATGAAATACACATACAAATAAGAACTCTGCTACAGTTCTTTAATTGACTTACCATCCGGATGGGAGATCCCAAGTCTTAATGGTACAATCCATTGATGCAGTAATTAGCCAACGGCTATCAGGACTGAAAGCCTACAATAATTATACACCTAAATTAATATATTAGAATTTATGCATCTTGCTTTAGTTCATAAAAGACTGCATTGATAGTTTCACACCAGTCCTAGGTAGACATATCCACGCAACAAAATTAATAGTCTCTGATTAAAACAGACTTAAGGCTACAAAAACAAGTTTGTAACAGTGACCCATATTATGGTTGTGGTAGGGACATTAAATTTAGATGAATTAACTAATCAAACAGTCAATGGGATTTCCATCGACTATTCGATTAGTCTATAAGGGGGGCCTCTGCCTTTAAACTGTAGCAAGAGCAATGCCGGGCTCTTGCTATAGTTCAAAAGCAGAAGTCCCCAGGGAGCATGGGGCTTCCTTTTGAAATGTACAAGAGCCCGAAGGTCTCTTGTATATTTCAAAGCTTGAAGCGCAGCAGGGGAGTCCCCACTAGCCCCACACTCCCTGTGGTGCCTCAGTCTTTGAAACGTACAAGAGTCCTAGTGGTGATCTTGTATATTTCCAAAGGAAGCCCCACAGAGGACAGGGGACCAGAGGGGTACTTCCCCACTGACCCCACGCTCCCAGCAGGGATTCTGCTTTTGAAATGTACAAGGGTCCCACTGGGGTTCTTGTACATTTCAAAAGCTGAAATGCAGCAGAAGCAGCGCAAGTGGAGACTGCTTCAGTCCCCACTCATGCCATTTCCACTGTACCTCTACCTCCCTGTCCCCCGCAGAGCTTTTAAGCTGGCTCCCCCCAGCACTGGCTCCTCTAATAGAGGAGCAAGGGGGTGGGAAATGACTGGTACCATCACTAGTCAACTATCCGATAAGTTCCTGCTTATCAGATAGTCGACTAGCCTCTTACATCCCTAGTTTGTGGGCCCTTACTTTTGAAAGCACAGATTTAAATGTACCACAAAATGTAAAAGGGGAAAAAAACCAGATGTCATCTTCAGAGTTATACTCATCTCTTGGTATTTGGAATAAATTAGAAGCTGAATACAAATCCTGACACGATTTTAAAAACAAATATTTAATTCACATCAGCAAGTGAATCTTATGTGCCATAACAATAAACAAATATAGCTTTGTTACGACACTAACGATTACGGTTTATACTTTTTTGTAGGAATCTCTTGTGCTAATACAGATTTTGAAGTGATGGGTAGCTACACAGTTGTTGCCCTCAATGTCAGCCTGGCCTCAAATATCTGTTGTTACTTCTAAATTTTCATCTTATTAAGAACAGAAAATAAGGTTTCAGGCATTTATTTTTAAACCACCTGTTCTTCGGTAATGAAGTTACAATAAAATTTCAAGTCTGTACTGGTGAGCTAAAATTAATATAAGCTTTTAGACATTTAAATCAGCAATTAAACAATAATTGTAAACATTAATTCTTAGGACAACATATGCATATGTATGGTTACAGTTTCCAAATGATTAACCCTGAATTTGTTGCCTTTTGTAGCAGAACAAGGGGGATCCAACTTAAATCACACATTTATATTTTATCTTACGTATATACAACAAATCTATCACCCTCAAATTGCATTAACTTTGTTGCAGAGGAGCACACAAATAGGTATATAGTATATACAGTCACCATGTCATTAATCTGGCTGTGGTGTCCTGAGAACTTTCTGACGATCCTTCTTGTTTCTATATCCAAAATACTAATCCCAAAGTCATCTGAGGCAATTCCCAGAATACCACTAGAAAGAATTAGTAGTACATATTGTCTCAGTTAATAATCAGAGATTAAACAGACAAGCATATCCTAATATTATCCTACAAAATGTTATGTTCTACCAAAATTTATTTCCTAAGGAAGACAAATTTCCATTTCTGAAGCAACATAAAAATCTCCTTGTAGGACTAATAGTCATGTGTAGTTTTAGGAAATGAAAAATATTTCTATAATGGCATTGTATCAGAGGCTTGGATGTCAGGAACATAACAAAACACCAAAGCTATAGTTGAAATAGTTTTAAATTCTCACCTGTCTCTGTGAAGCAACATTGCACTTGGAGAAGAGAGATTAGCAGAGTAAATAAAGTCCATGGTTTTGAACTTCCAGAATTTAATTAATCCTTCACTTCCAGCTGTGATTGTCAACTGGTTTAATCCATCCACTGCTACCCCTCTTACAGCACCTTCATGCGCTTTAAACCAAAAAGGGGAAAAAATGCATCTTAAATTAACTACACAGAAAAAATCATAGAATAATGGAACTGAAAGGGACCTTGACAGGTGATCAAGACTAGTCCCCTGCACTCATGGCAGAACCAAGCACCACCAAGATCATCCCTGACAGGTGTTTGTCTAACCTGCCATTTGTCTAACCTGCCATTAAAAATCTCTCAAATGAAGATTCCACAGCCTCCCCCGTAGGCAATTTATTCCAGTGCTTAAGCACCCTGACAGGAGAGGGGACATGATAGCAGTTTTCAAGCATTTAAAACGGTGTTACAAGGAGGAGGGAGAAAAATTGTTCTCCTTGGCCTCTGAGGATAGGACAAGAAGCAATGAACTTAAATTGCAACAAGGGAGGTTTAAGAGGGACACTTAGAAAAACTTTAACTGTCAGGATAGTTAAAAACTGGAATAAATTGCTTAGAGAGATTGTGGAATCTCCATCATTGGCGATAGTTAAGAGCAGGTTAGATAACAACTATTGAGGATGATCTAGAATATATGGTGGCTGGCTCTCCCAGGAAGGCCTCTCAAGGTCCCTTCCAGTTCTAGTGTTCTATGATTCTAGGTTGTGTCTCTAATCACCACCAACCTTCTTGGTAAAAACCAAAACAAAGAAGTCATTAAGCACCTCTGCCGAGCCCACATTTTCTATTATTATTTTTCCCCCTCTTCACTGAGGGACTGGCCTACCTTGGCCTTTCCATTGCTTCTAATATTTGTAGACTGTTTTCTTGTTATCCTGTATATCTCCAGCTAGTTTTGTGCCTTCGCCTTTCTAATTTTGCTCCTACATACTTGTTGTTTTGTTTGTAATCATCCTTGTAATCTAACCTAGTTTCCACTTTTTGTGGGACTCCTTTTTGATTTCTGTATCATTGAAGATCTCCTGGTTAAGGCAGGGAAGTCTCTTGCCATACTTCCTATCTTTCTTACACAGTAGAATAGTTCCAATTGTTTTTGCATAGTGGCTATTACTTGTGCATTTAGGTCCCTTTAGAGATAAGACAGATTTAAACAAGAGGAAGGTATCTGATAGAGATTTTAATGTTGTTTAACACCTATTAGTTAAATAACTTAATCAGCACTTTCCATCTGTGCATAGGCCAATTCTGTTTAATTAAGATACTTATGACTAAGTGAGATATGCAAAAGTGTGACAGTAAGATATTCAAAAAAATGCCATGAACGATATTAAGATGGCAATTCAAAAGGCTTTGATTGAACAATTTATTGAATCATTTTTCATATTCACACAAAGCAGAACAGTTTTCATTATTTCTGTGAAAATTTTCATTCTGAATTGCTTACAATTACTTTAACTTCCTATTATGCCATGAATTGAATTGAGACCTTGAATTACATATACTCCTGATGTAGGTTTACATATACTCCTGATGAGGAGCCCCAAATCAAACCTAAAAATAATTTGCTCCTCTCGTGACATTTAATTTAAACACATCTTCTTTGTATTTGGATCAGAAGTCAGTTGTCTGAAACAAGGGTGCAACAGAGCTAGAGTTCTAACATGTCAAGAGTACAATTTAACAGTAACCTCAAAAAACGGCTGGACTGCAATCCTTACCTTCTTTTGGAACAGGAAGCATACTGACATGTATAAGAATATAATTTTCTACTAAGGAAGTAGAGCAGAGCAAGTAAAAGGGCTATCATGTATATGGCCAAAAGCCAGCATTTTATACCCAACCACCTTGTTTATGTTATTTAAAATTAAATAGATACTGACTCCACAACTATCCATTGTAGTGGGAATGTTGTTGTCCTTTATTCTCTGGGTGAAGGACAACTCATCACATTTACCTGTGCTTGAATAGCAAGATTCCTGAATTCCACCCCGAAACTACAATGAAAGTCTTTTGATTTGCTGCTATTCTGTTAGGGTGACATTAAACAAAAGTTCACCTTTTTCTTTGCCATAATGTCCTTTGTGAATGCCAGACTGCATGTTGTATACATCTACATGTCCTGTTGAAAGCCCAATTACAGCAAAGTTTCCACATGTAGTAATGTCAACTGCCTTGAAAGAAGAAAAAAAAATGAGAAAGGAACTTAACATACACAGCTCATTAGCAAAGACAAAATATATTTAATTGTAGATGTGTTTGTCTATATACAGCAGTTAAAAAGCATCTCATAATATTCATAAAGGAAAATCTTCAATATCTCTATTACAATTTTCTTGTGGGCTTAACATTAAACCAACCAACATTTACCTTCTCTCACACAAAAAAGAAAGTTATATGTGCTTTCTTGAGAGAAGTTATGATAAACATAAGCATGACAGAAAGAGTAAGCAATGAAGATGATTGCTGCTGAATTGTTTTATGTGCACTCACAGCCACCTAATAATGTTGTCTACAATTAGTTATCGATCACATACATCGTACTGCCTGATATCACTTTAACCTAAAAAACAAAATGCTCCATTGCACAAAAGAACAGGCTAGGGGAATTAAGTTCCAAGTCTGCTGCCACTGTACTTTGGTGCTAGAAATTGAGAATAGGTTGAACCTCTCTCTAGGTCAACACCCTGGGGACCTGACTGGTGCCAAACAAGAGAATTTGCTGAACTATTGGAGGTCAATATTGTCTGACAGTATTATCAACACTTCCACTACTTAGTGGGCTCTTAGAAGACATGTAGGGGTAAATTAAAGCTAAACAGGAGCACAGAGCAGTGAAAACCAGGACTGGTGGTTGTAAATTATGGAACTGCAGGAAACTTGGCAACACCCAGGATAAGTCAACATCAGGCTAACTAAAATCATGCCAGACCAGAGAGTTCCGGACTAGAGAGGTTCAACCTGTAACAGTATCTGAAAACAATCAACTATTATGTATGCACACAGGAGGGGAGCGTTGACATTTTAGATCTTTCAACCCAGAACTTAAGAAGCAAGAGACATCACAAAGAGGGGTTTGGTGATGCGCGTGAAAAGACAATTCAGACCAATAGTTAAACCCACTGTATTTGGAACTGCAAGGTCACCTAACACTACCAAATTCCAAAGTGTTAGATAGCTATTTGCCTATAATGGGATAGTTTGTAAGTTCCCTGATGCACCACTTCAACATATATAAAGAATTCTCTTGTCTAAATTCTCCATGTCTAAAATAGCATAATCTAGCTGCTCAGCAATATATTTACTTTTTTAGCTGGAAAAGATTTCACTCATTTGTAGTAAGCTGAGGGCAGAAAAAGTGATATTGCATAATAGGAAACAAAACAGAAAATAAAGGGAATACATTCTGAACTAAACTCAGGGAAGTCATATCAGGAGCTGGCAGCAATCCCTATATTTAGGTTGCCTAACTCTTTTCATTATTTCCAGAATTAAAACCTTTTCTTTGAGAAGCCCTCACACTTCCATAGTTTGCAGCAGGCCTTTGAAATTCTGCAGGGTAAATACTCTTAGCTACAGAAGTGCCTTTTTGGCTTGTCCCTTGAAATTTCAGCCTGATTATCCAAGATATACATTGTTTTAAGAAAATCACCAATTTTTCTTCTCTCACTTGGGTTCCTCAGGAAATTATTATTTTGGCAAGATGCCAACATTTAAGGTGAAGCTTCTAAGGCTGGTTTATGCTACTGCAAAAGCACCAGTAACACTCTCCCTTTCCTGCACCGCTGCCCTCCACTCCTAAACCAGGGCATCTGGGAACTGCCAAAGTAGTGGGGGGCAAGAGGCGAGAGAAGGGCAGCCCATTTCTACTATCCAGCCACACCTTTCTCTGGAACAACCACACAGCATGATCCTCACTTTCCCTCTGGGGGCACCATATGGGGCAAAAGCTTCCCCATCTCTTATACGTTCAGACTAGTGAACACCAAGAAGGGCTCCCTGTACCCAGATGTAGTACATGGCCCCAGGAGCCCAACCTGCACACACTGGTGGGCAACCTGGGTTTCACAGGCAACCATAATTTTACCCCTTTGTGCAGATGCATTATGATAAATACTATTGTATTTTTCCTATGGAACTCTTAACTTGACTGCACTGGTTGGATATCAACAATACAGAATTAAGGCTGCATGTGATATTCTAAATTTGCCATTTGCCAACTTTTGAGTGCTCAACATGGCATCCCTAACATTCTTTTAATGTACTTTTTTGTATGCAACTTAGAATATGCCTATCATTTTCAAAGATGTTAATCTTGAGAAAATATTGCTCAACAGATCCTTACAAAATAGTCATAATAGTTAACCACACTAGGGACAAAATCTTCTCTCTGATCATAAACAAAGATGAAAGTGAGAGGAACAAAGGAACACACTATATAAACATCTATGGAGTAACTACTAATCTTCAAATAATTTTTTTCCCCCCAGTTGATTTCTGATTCAGATAAAACAATTTTAGATAACTTGGAGTTTCAAGATGAAGATTCAAATAACCAGCATGTATTACTCATTTTTAAAAATTATTAATCCCAGTTTAGATGATAAATAGAATTTTGCAAGGCTTATTTAGATGTTTACCAAGTGCTTCCTGGTCTCATGTATTCAGTTTCTGAACAATTAGATAGCAAATTAGCAGCCATTCTACAATACTAAAGATACACGATTACTCCAAAACTAAACTTACTGTTGCATATATATTAAGAGGTTTGTTTTTGCTGAATGCTTTTGGTTTCAGTTTATGGGCTCCCATGGAAGTTTTCTGGTAGTTCCAGGTTGTACAAGTTATATAACCTTGATGGCAAGCAATGATCCCATCCCAGTCATTCTGACGTGCTATCTCTGCAATACAATCCAAATTGCTTATTACAGAAACTGACATTCTGAAATAAGGGATTCTTACATCACAATTTATAACGTTTCCAAAAGCCATTATGCAACAAAGCCATTGTAATTTTGTATTTTCATTGACTAGTCAAAAGACTATAGTAAAAAAGCTGGAGTAAACAGTGCTAAAATATATACTAAAAGTACAACTGGGGATTTTAATGAACCTGAACCACATATGGAAGCTACATTCTCACCACTAGAATATGAATTGTTACAACCTAGATTTATAACCATTCTGTACACAAGGGTGGATACAATTTTTAAAAAGTTATTAAAACTTGTTTTGCACTGGAAACTCGTTTAATAAACTGACAGGATGCTGGGAATAGGGTTGCTGAGGCATCCCTCTGTCATGCCAGCTCCCATTTTAGGGGAATAAATTAATGCTGGCTGGACATAACCTGGCCCTAATTGAGGAAGCAAAGACAGCTGCTGCCTAATTAGCCTGAGGCTGTATAAATTCCTCAGGGGAAGGAAGCCCAGAAGGGAGTAGAAAGGAAAAAGTCAGGGAGGTAGCTTGTCCCTCCCACAGACAGTGAACAACCAGCTGTCCACGGTGAAACTATAGGAATAAGCCTGTGCAATAACTGGAGAAGTGGTTACTAATGCCAGAGTTTCAGAATGACTTTGTAGAACTAAGAGAGGCAGGAGCCAAAGGGTCTCAATAACAAAGGAAGTATCTGTTGTATTTTATTAACTGAAATGATTGTTTTTGACCTGTACATGCTTCAAGATTTTAGAACTAGCAGAGTTCAACCTCTCGCAGCTCGTTTTTATTCATACCTTTGACAAGAAACAAAACAAAAAAAAACTCAAAGAGCTGTCCTGCTTTTTTTCCAACTTCCAAATAGTTTCTTAACTTTGAATGAACTATTGAACTGAACTAGATATTCTCTCACCTGAAGACAAGGCTAAAAACTTAACTCTGGGCAAATGACTTCCTCCAGTTCAGTGGTTTCAATTTCTTTAAAACTTAGCAAACATACTGCTTTTTATTGTTTTGTATCTAATTAATAAATAGATCATAAGAAGGCAAGCCTTAATGTATAGTTTATCAATTTCAATTTAATTTTAAAAGGGTCTATTTAAAAAACAAACTGGTATTTAAATAAAAATGTTTTAATTTTTAAATAGATTTTTATTCACACTGCTGTACCTTTTTTATTAGGCTTAACAGAACAATAAGTCTGCACAACTTTGGACACTGGGGGGAAAAAAAAAAAAAAAAAAAAAAAAAAGAGAAGCAAAGTGAAATTCTTCCGAAAACTGCTAGTTAAAAGCCCTGGAGATTGAAATCTAGTTAAGCAAAAAACACAACAAGCAGAAGTACTGCTACATTCTCTGCACTGTTCTGTACATAATGTCAACCCTGAACTGGAGCAATTGCCTTTAGTAGTAAAAAAAGATCAGTCCCTACATCTAGACAATCATTGAAATCTCTGAGACTACCAAACGACCAAATTAATGCCAACTATGGTAATAATTTGTGTGACATGGATATTTGTTCACAAGGAAAAGGAAACAAGACTACCACCTTATTTCCACATGGGCTAAGGAGTCAGATAGAAATTTGTACCTCCATTTTTTCTGTTCATATCCCATCCACTTAGACAGCAACGAAAATTACTATAAAAAATTCTCCGCTGCCCCCCCCATCCAAAAGTTTAATATGTTAGCAGTCTGCACTTTTTAATTTAATTGAATCAGCAGTATTGTTTAAAAAAAAAAAAAGTGTATCACTGGAGGTCAGTGTTCTCTCTAAACTGTGCAGCAGCACAGCTTCACCAGTGATTAATCAGCCCCGCCCAGTCAGTCAGCTCCTTGCAGGAGCCCTGAGCCTCTGACTGGGTGGAGCTGATTAATTACCTGTGAAGATGTGCTACTGCACAGCTTAGACTAGAGGGAACACTGCTGGAGGCTAATATTTTTGTTTTACCCACCAAGCTAAGAGTTCATTGCCTGTAGGAATCTCAAACCTATATTCTCTGAAAAACAAACCGTGAACATTCACTAATTTGATTTTATTAGTTCTCTATTGCATTAGCACCTACATGCCACAAATGAGACCAAAGCCCCTCCGCAAAAGATACTATACAAACACATAGTATGAGCCCATCACTATCCCAAGAGCTTGTAATTGTTATCTGATAAAATACATGCTAAGCATAGTATACCCTATGTTAATAGGTATTACGTGCATGGTATTAATAGAATATGCATTATATGTATGGCTATTGGGAAGTTATGTTAACTGAATGTATTAAGCTTTTCCCACAATTTGAGCACTCCACAATATTCTGCAAAGCTTAACGACTCCTTCGGTATTAGACAAATAGGAAACTTGTCAAAACAAAAAAAAAGCATGAATACTTTGTAGCAGGTACAATTAGGAAATAGGTATAGCAGTGTGGAAAAAAATCGATTTAAAAATTTAAAATCCCAAATTTATTTAAATTAAATTAAATACAAGTTCATTTTTTAAAAACAGATCTATTTAAAATTAAATCAAAACTAACAACCTATATAAATGCCTAAACTTATCAATATTTAGAATGTAGTATTCAAAACAAAATAAGAGCAAGTGCAAGAGGAACCAAGGTAGTATAAACTAATAGGTTACACTTAGGCTTTGTCTACACTACACGTTTTTGTGGCAGAAAATATGCTTTTTGTGCAAGGGGTTTTTGTACAAAACGGATGCGGCTACAGTGCTTCTTTTTGCGCAAAAACTCCTTCCACAAAAGAAAAAGCAGAAAATATGCTAATGATGTCACAACTTATGCTAATGAGTCCCTCAGAATATTTTCTGCCGCAAAAACGTGTAGTGTAGACGTAGCCATAGAGTTTAAGTGACACAAACATGAAACTTTGAAGCATACTTTCTGTGAAATGTGAAAATGCTACAAAAATCTGATTCCTAGAAGGAGACTATATAATCTCCTTTTTGTATATCACTGCTTTGTCTCTAGACAATAAATTAGGCTAAGTTCAGATATTTAGGCACTGGAACATTTAAAAAAATGAACTGCAATTACAGACAAGAAAAATGCACAGGAAGGGAAACAAAAAGGAGAAAGATATGGAGCGATTTTATCCAAGGCCACACATTTGATCAGTG
Source organism: Pelochelys cantorii (assembly GCA_032595735.1). Lineage (NCBI taxonomy): Eukaryota > Metazoa > Chordata > Testudines > Trionychidae > Pelochelys > Pelochelys cantorii. The sequence goes on along the minus strand of CM064330.1, from coordinate 69,901,157 downwards.
TCCATGCTAGGAATAGATCTCAGGTCTTCTGGCTCTCACTCCAGTAACTTTATCCACTACAACATGTTGCACATCAGATAAATTCTAAATATTTTAACACTCTTGAAAGACTTCCACTAATGGCCAAGTAGGTCAACAAGTTTAGGTAACTTAAGGACATGGCGCTATAACCTAGTATAACAATTACTATGGAAAGAGCCAAACCAGGGACATGTGTTACGCAATATGTGACCAACCAAAATGTTAGCTTTAAAATTACACTAATTATAATTGAACATTATCTTTTTACAATATATAGGTTATTTATACGCTGACATTGTTAAAATGAAATTGGCACTACAATTGCTTCTGGTGCAAGAGGATGGGGTTTTGGGACATACTCTTAAATAGAAAATCCTTTCAATGTATAATTTTTAAAAAAATCCAGTCTGAGAATCATCATATTGTAGGCACTATAAAAACATACTGAAGTATTTCTCTGCATACATTCATCCACATACAATTTTACAGACAACACAGGATTGACACATATATTAGTAACAGTAAGATAATTTGACTGTGCCATGAACACTTATAAATTGCAAACAGCTATTGCCTTACACTAGCAACTTCTCCCACTGGTTCCCTGATTGCTAGTCCTACAAACTCAATTGGGAAAATATAAAGAAAGTGAGGATGTTTCTGACTTGTGTATGACCAACAAAAATTATTCAATCAATATTTAATTAACAATTCCAAAGATGCTTAGATAGATACCTTTGTTGGGTCTGTAGCTATAATGAGAATTTTCAGAAGGAACAGTTTCTATTCAGAAGGCGTCCATTTTGAAGTCTGCACGGGACACCGTGACTCTTTCAGACAGAAACAAGCTGCCCCTTTCAGAGCCATGAGTGCAGGTGCCGCAATTTTTTCTTTGAAGAGCCGCATGCGGCTCGTGAGCCGCGGGTTGGCCACCCCTGGCCTATACCGTTCTAACACATCTCCTCTAAAAGATTAATTGGGGTTTCTGATAAATTTGTAAATTTCTGAATAGGTTACAAAAATGTAAAAATGAAGGTTATTGTGAGCAGAGGGACCATTCTCTCCCACATGTTGTAAAATATTACCTACCTGTTGCAAATGTTGTGATGGGTGGAAGAGCCATTGTATCATACTGAAGACCTTTCTTTTTTGATTTCTTTTTGTTTATAGAACCTTTAACACACCAGAACAATGTCAGCAACTGTAAGTCAGTTTGTGATTACATATATTTTTTAAACTTTCCTTAAGGTATAGACTACTAAATGTAAAGTTCATAGTAAAAGTAGAGAATATATTAACTCGTTTGAAAAACCTATTTCTAAAATGTATAAATTAAAAAACTTAACCATTCAGCTATTTCTGAGTTTGAGATTAGAGAGAAAAATTGCTTTACCCATGTTAAAAAACAATTCCTAAGAGGTTAAATAAGGAACATAACATACTTCTAAAAGAATGTCCTAGCAGGAAAAAAAAAAAAAAGCCTTAAAAGCCACCCTACTAGCTGCAAGGTGCAGCTGGAAGTGAAGACAGGAGTTTGATAGCCTAATTCAGGATAATACAAACTAAAGAAGTGAGCTGGAAGAGAGAAAGTAATAGGAAAAAAGATGCCTACAATTATTTTGTTTGCCAGTACAAAATAATTCATATTCAAAAGACTTGAAATTATTTCCCCACAGTAGAAGGATATAGTTTTTAAAACGCCAGTCTTTAAATTAATTTGAATCAATTTGCTAAAACATTTTATCATACTACCACACAAAGATAATTCGCATATACTGTATGTAAAAATGTGCCCTGAAGCTCATCAGGCCATATAGGATATGCATTGGCAATCATACAAATAAAAAAAAACAAAAACAAAAAAAATCTTCTTTAATACTACATTTTAACATAATTAAAAAATGCCACTCTCTTCATTTGTACATTTGTTGTAGTACTTACCACGTCCTAAATTTTTATTGAACCTTTCATGCACTGTAGAAAAAGACTGCAAGGTTCCATCCTGACCTGGTGGAATATTAAGAAAAATGTAAATACCTATGCATGCTAAAGTTACAAAAATCAGAAAAAGTCATTTGAACAACAAACCAACCAGAATGCTACAGGAATAGTAAAGCAATTTATGTCCAAATTTTGATATACAATAATCCCAGACAAAAAGAAGATAACCTGGAGTTTGGATTAAAAACACAAGTTTACACGTACAAAAAGCCCACAAGTTTAGAGTTATCCCAAAACAAGCACTATGAACCTAGGAAATGAGTAAAAGTTAACCTGCTTGGGTTTCTTTAAAGATTAAAGCATCAAAAAACAAACAAACCAAACTAACTCTACTATCAGGGAGTAAAAAAAAAAAAAAAAAAGGCAGAGATGAGTGAAAACAAGGAAAAAAGGCTGCAAGGGACAGAGATGATTCAAGTATGTAAAATCCTGTCTAACCAGTTCTGTATGGCATGTCCCCAGAATCTGGGTTCAGCTGGGGACTCCCCAGCTGATCCCTGTTCCACTGAAATGCTGCATAGAGCCCAGGATCAGCTGGGGAGTTCCCAACTGACCCTGGGCTTCATGGTGCTGCCCCTTTGAAACACCGAGGCAGCGTTTCAAAGGAGCAGCCGCTGCACAGCTGATCCCCAGCTCAGCTGTATGGCGCTGCTGCTTTGAAGAGGCAGCGGGGGACGGGGGGAATCGAGTAGTCGACTGACTATCTGATAAGCATTTGCTTATCAGATAGTCGACTAGTCCTTAACATCCTAAAAAAACTATACTGCCCTAATAGAGCCTGTTGCTTATCAATACACAGCTTCAAACACGCCACTGAATACATCTTCCTGCCAAATAAGTCCACTCTCTTTTTGTCCTTTGATTTGGGTGTGGCAGTCTGATGTCTGTGTCACGATCTCATTAGCTGCCATTACTAATAACCCTAGACATGCGTGGGTATAGACACTCAAAAATCTTGGGCAGGCACATAGTATTTTCTCATTGCCCTCTTTCAAGTGGGAGACACTGATGATGGGCTCTGTCCTGGAGCTTTAATAGGCACTAGTATTGCCTCATTAGTTGGCAGAGACACTTGAAGGACCTAGAATTGATATCAGGTGATACTGATGTCAGCTGATACGTGGACTAATAACCAGTAAAAGTCACCCTTAATGAGTTATGATTACCATAACCAGCAGGCCCAGCCAATCACCTGCCTGTGGTATGATGGGCTCAGCCCAAATAGCCCCTGCCTGTGGTGCGGAGGGCTCAGCCCAGCACAAGCAGCTCCCTACTTGCAGCGGGCTCAACCCAGACTGCCTGGAGCAACCCCGTAGCGCAGTGGGCCTGGCAGGGCTGGTGTGCCCCCACCCCACCCCACCCCACCTGTGGAATCCCAGTTAAGCAGTTAAACTTCATGTTTAACCAGTTAACTGCAGCTACTCTTTCACAATTCCTCACAGGCTTTAAATTCATTAGAAGAAACCATATCATATGGATGGACGAAGAGAAAGCCAAGACTAGAGGAGATTGAAGCACTTCTGCAGGTTGTTCCTCAGCTTTTAGGACTTCTTCCTGATACTTGGTACTGATCCCAGAACCAGATGCTGTGAATGGAGCAGACCAGTGTGCAGGCTGCCCCCAGATAAGAGCAGTGAATAGGCACAATGAGGGGGAGATCTGGAAACTGGGGAACCCCTAAGCATTCCGAAATGGCTACCGATATGAAGTTGGATCCAATGACATTCTCATGCTAGTTCCCACTGTAGGCTCTCCATTGTAGGGGGGAGAAGAGAGTATCTGTAAGGACACTAACCAGTCCAACTTCAGGCTTCTGAGACATAAGTTACCACCTCCAAGTCTGATGAAGATTCCCCTTCCTCTGACTACTGAGTAGCTCATCCAGTCAGTACCAGTGTTGAGAATCTGGTGATGAGCAAAGCATCACCATCACGGCAAGATTTCCCTAGGAGGGTACCCAAGGATGGACTGACTGGGAAATAGGGAACTGCAGTACCACAAGTTGGACTGCTGGAGTTGGTAACGAACAGGGCAATTGTGCTCAGGGACCCTGTCCTGTACTGATCGAGACTCCAGCAGTGAGAGACAGAGCAAGTTTCTGGATCGTTAGCACTGAGGTAGTAACTTCTTGTGGTGACAATGAAGTTGACAGTTGACTCAATAATGCTCTTTTCAGTAGTGAAGCCAACTATACTGACTTCAGCACTGATTTGAGAGAAGAGTGCTTAGGGTTCAGTTGCACTCTCCAGTTTGTGCTCACCTCTCTTTCCAGTACCATTAAAACAATCCATAAACAGGGTGGAGGGGAAACAAGAATTAAAATAACTGGGAAGGATGTTAAACAAAAAACCTTACTAACTAACTAGAGTAGATATTTTTTACACATCATCATACACAAAGCAGAGACAACTGTTCTGGTAACGAACAGGAGTTCTGATAACTGCAATGTGTGATGAGAAGGAATCAAGTGAGGTAAAAAGCAGATCTGCCTTTTAAACACTGGTGCATGACAGCAGAGGGAGCTCAAACCACCCAGCAGGCACAGCTGAGGCAAAATGTTTCCCTGACAACCCAGTGTTAAGCCCTGACATCAAGCATGGAATGCACAAGTACAATCACTTGAACTACTCAGTAATCTTAATGTATCTAAACAATTAGATACAGTAACTGGAAATGTACGGTCAAAATCAAGACCTTGATAATCCTCTTTTTCATCATTAGCCAATAAACTGAAAAATGTATTAAACAAACAGCAGGGAACAAAATGGGTAAGTGTAAGTCAGAGAATTTCTACCTGCACTGAGAATTTGTTGACCATTTTGCCCATGGTATCTGATTTTTGTTGGAGGAGCACTATGTCCCATACGGCACCTCAACAAACGACCACCACCTCCAGGGCCATCAAAGATCCATATCTGCTCAAGAAAAGCAAAATGGGACATCAGTAAAAGATCTGAACAACAAAAACAACCATGAGTTCAGTATCTTGAAGATTACTGTATATGCTGATATAACTGAAAAGAGCTTAGCACAGGAGAGGGCAATAATTTTAGAAAGGGGAAATTCACAAATTTTTAAAGTGGCCCCAAGCTGGCCTAGGAAGGGTGGGGCCTCAGGTGGAAGGGGTGGGGGCAGGACACTTGTGTCTCCTTCCTCCCACAGATCCTGATTGGCTAGGGGGGACAGGGGAGCGTGTGAATTCCCTAGGGGCCTAGAGGGAACTGCCAGCTGTTGTGAGTAGCCGGTGGTTCTCTCTAGGCATGGTGTGCCCCTGGTGCATGGGAGCGCACGAAATCTCCTCACCACCTGCTCCCACCCTGTAAGGGGCTGTTCAAAACAGCTAGTGGCTCACTTTAGGCACTGCGGGCCCGTGACAGGGGGAGGAGATTCTGCACGCTCCCCCATCCCCAGGTCTCAAATGGCCTGGGGACTGGGGAGCAGCAGGAGGCCATGGGCTGGATCAACTCATCTGGCAGGCCAGATCCAGCCCACAGAGGCTCTCTTGCCCACCTCTGGCTTAGCACAATGGGAAGTAGCAGAAAAAAGTAGCTTACCTTTATAGCATTATCGGCACCATTAGTAACAAGAAGTGGCTCTCCCTGGACAAATGACATTCCAGCTACAGCTGTGGAATGGGCATTTCGCATTTGACTAATTAATTTGTTCTCTTCCAGATCCCACAGTGCAATGTGTCCAATAGGACTTCCAGCTGCCATGACTGGATGCCCATCTGATCACAAAATGAAAAATAAAATCAATACACACACACACAACCTATTTACTATATCTTGTTTATAGTTTTCAATCAATCCTTTTAGCTTTTCAAAGAGTCCACATAATAAAACAAAATTAAAATAGTCATTTATCATAATGATCTAATTTTTAAGATGGAGAAAATGGCACAGCAGCATCAATAATAAGGCCAGGGGATTTACAATATCAGATCAGACCAGGCATATCTAGTTTTGTATCTAGGTCTGACAATGGCCAATATCAGATGTTTCAGAGGAAGATGCACGAAACCCTACCGTGGACTTAATTGGCTCTCTTTAGCTTTCAGAGTTAGATTAATGACAAGAACGGGTGCTACTCACACATCTCAGATATTGCTTTCTGGTAGTATGCTTAGTCACAGATATTTTACCAGCTGATACATGTACCTTTTCAAGGTGGAGTTCACAATCATTAAAGCTAGATATGTATTTTGAATCAATGTTACTGCCTACGATGAAATTGTAAAATGTTGCAATCTACAGATTTTCATTTAAATGCTCCCCTGTAAGATGTCATTTTTTTCGATTATTAAAAAAATAAAAATCATACTATTAATCTTTGTAAAGTTAAAAAACAAGACAACCCCAAGCTGTGTGCCTACAATATCTAAAATATATAATTCAGTGTTCTACTTCTCTGTTAATATCACCATTTTAATTTCATCTGCACACTAATCAAACTGCTAGAATTTACCTGTACGGAAAGATATTGCTGTGATGGGACCCCAGTCTTGCTGAAATTTCATCAATGTTTCATCAAACTTAATGTTGTGCACAATGATATGACCAGACACGAGACCGACTGCAACTACATCAACTGCTGGTGCCTGTGATTACAGTTAAATTATGAGAGAGAAATTAAAACAGAATCCACTCCATCCTTCTGTATTTTTCCTATTAAAAATATGATGTACTCTTTAGCATACATTACAACATCACTTGGTCATTTAGTGTTCAGATTGAGCTTACAAAGCAAAATGTAGTATTTCTTCTCAGCAAATTAGGCAGGGATACTGCTCCATTCTAGCCAAAAAATTAAGTTTGAAACTACACGAAGTCAGAATGAAACCCTTCAGTGCACAAGAGCAACAACGTTTAGTGAAGTAGGAAGAAGTTCATGGATATGCAACTAATGGGAAGGAATGCATTAGAGCAGTATAAAAATAATTTAACATATATTTAAGCAATTAACCTTTCCTAGAAAAAAATATTTTGGTAGGTAACTGTACTAGATGTCTCCCTTTAAATATGTTTGAATAAGTCTAGTAAATTTCAAATGTGTTACTTGTTCACTGTATGCTGCCCAATCTGTGCACATAAGGGACAGTGAGAGATATGTAACTAAAATAGGCACAGTATAAAATATGCACATCCGCACAAATATGCACATTTTCTGCTACATTTCACAAACATAGTTTCTGTATGGAATACGTTATATCAAGTTGTGCGCAACCTATTTCATGTCCATAAAGCTTTTCCTATACCAGTAATCAGGGCTCAACAAATCCGCTTATCTACTCGCCCGTGGTGAGTAGATTTCAGCTGGTCGCCCCGTTCACCGGCGGTTCGCGCATGCGCAGTGCGGCGCTGGCGAGTGGCTTTTGCCGTGGTTTGTCGAGCCCTGCCAGTAATACTACAGGTACAAGTTAACCCAATCTTTTGGGGCTGCCGGGTGCCCAGGGGTGGCGCCGCGCATGCGCCGGGCGCCCAGGGCACAAGAATGGCTCGGGCCAGCCCTGGTCATTAGGCGGGCGCACATAAATGCCCCAGCGGGTGCCGCGGCACCCGCGGGCACCACACTGGGGACCACTGAGTTTACTTTAATGTGATACATATTGGTCAAGTAAATTTAAGTCTAAAATAAATGGTTTAACCATAGTCATGTACTGAATAAATCTTACCCTGATTCCCACCACATAATATCAATTTACATACTTTATAATTGAGCATTGACTAGTCTAAACATCAAGGTGAAACTAAACGTATTGGCAATTCAAGTTAATTTGTATAAAATTTAAATTGTTTGCAGCAGCTTGCACAGACAGTATTAAATAATATCGCCTTGTATCAGACTTTAACAGCCCCCTGCTTTTTATCAGCCCCCCGGCTTTTTTCTTCTGAAGTGGTTCTTTTCATTTTGGGAAAAGTGTGGTGTTTTCTTCCCTATTTCTTTTAAAGCAAAAGAAATTGGCAACATAATTAAGTGACCTACCATAAGTCAACAAATAGTCACCAAACTAGTCCTCACTCACTGGAGTAACCACAATGAAGTTAAGAAAGCTATTTGTGTTAGTAAGAGTTTATAGAGCTGAGCTAGACTGTATCCTTCTCAGAGCAGAGATATTATCTATACTCTCTGTCCACAATATGCACCTATAGCATTGTACAAGAATGTTAAACAACATTGACAGCTGCTCTATATTTACCTTTTCTAAACCAAAGAAGTATCAAAAATACTAACCTGTTCAAGGGTTGTCACACCAGAGCCCCATCCTGGAAATGAGTATAAAAGTTTGCTGAGAAAAGAAAATGTTTTAAGTTACATTTAGAAAAAGTCTACATCAAAATGAATGTCTAACAAGGACATCTGGAAAGAAGTGTGACAGAACGGTGGCTAGCAGTAAACAGAAACGTATGGAATTTAAATGTTAGGGTAACATGATTATTTATATAGAAAAGTTAAAAACTGTATTGGTGCATTCTGTCTTTCGGATGAGATTATTTCCAGGCAGAGCAGTGGCAAGTGTGAGTGCAAAAGAAACTGCACATAAGCTTCTGATTACAGAACGTTTGAAGCATGAGAGATGCATGATGCAACATTACTGACTAGAAAATGACATAGCTAAGAATATGTACTTTTGCTGGAAACACCAATAAAAATATTCTGGTAAAATAGTTTGGCTCTGTCCATTAGTTAAATAAAACTAAATTTTTAAATTTGTATGCAATACAAAAATCATTCACATCTTTTTTTATACTTGTGTAACAAGGCAGATGTACTTAAATTTTGATTACCATAAATACTCCCATTGATAGTATGGGATTATGTAAATCAGGGTGCATCTACACTGCAGGGCCTAACTCAAAATAAGCTACGCAAATTGAGCGACATCAATGTGTATCTTATTTTGAAATAGCTTATTTCGAAATAGGGAGCGTCTACACAGCACTTATTTAAAAAAATCGAGCACTCTTCCTCCGACTTCCCTTATTCCTCATACAATGAGGGCTACAGGAATCGGAGTAAGAAGTCCTCCATCTTGACAGTATTTTGACACTATTTTGAAGTAACTGCCTGCTGTGTAGATGCAGACTAAGTTATTTTGGAATAGCGCTATTTATTTCAAAATAGTGTTGCAGTGTAGACATACCCTCAGTAAGCACTGAACCACTGGCTGTTGGATCAGACCTGTAGAACATGATCTTGGATTATGTTGTAGGTAAGTGGGAGAATGCTGAAACTAGAGCAAGCAGTGAATTCATTTCAAACTTCAAATCACTTAAATTTTTGTACTACAATTATACCACCATATAGCCACCTTTTATTTTTATTCAAGAGGGATACTATTGAAAATTAACAATTGCTATGGGAACAAACCTTGAATCACTTGACACTAGTGTAAATTCTCATTAAGTGTAGTCATATACATTTTCACACTAGATTTACCTGGCGCTGCTTGGGTCCTCAACTCAACGTACTTGTGTTTTTTGGAAAATAAAATTGGGATCAGGCTAGGGATAAGAGGTTCACTATGCAGGCTGCCCTGGGGAGAGAGGACAACCCCAGTCCCCTCTCACCACAACAGCTTGGGGCCAGGTGAGAAGCACCTCTCAATGGCCACTGCAGATCCAGCAGGCACAACTAGGGAAAGGGTGCATGTCCCCCAGCTGGGGCAGGTCCAGGTCCATCTGCCCTCTGCACTCTCCAGCCAGAGTGAGGAATGCAGCAAACTCAGCACTTCCTCCTTGCTCCCTGATGAAGGCGAACAGCCAGCAATCTTCCCATACAAATCAGGGGGCAGGGGTTTCAGCCTTCCCTGCTCCCTAAAGGGCACCTGGTGGGTGGGAGTCTCAGGGCTGGAGCCCTGAGGTGTGTGTGTGGGGGGAGAGAAGAAGAGGACTGTGCTCCCAACTAGCCCCTTGCACCTGTCTGGTGATTCTGTCTCTTTTCTGTATCGTTTTCAGAGACAATTCCATTCCAAGCACATCCCATTTTCCTGGCACAACAAAACCCTTACCTTGCTTTAAGTTATAAAAGGGAGCTGCATACCAAATTTGGTGATCTTAACTCTTACCATTTAAGAGGAGTTCTTGAACAAAACAGATAGACAAACTCTCAAAAATATAGTAGTTATATAGTGTGTGTATGTGAAGACTAGATAAATACCCATAACGAGGTCTGTCACTCTAGAGTTGGAAATAACAGGTCAATCTTTCCATGTGCTGGCTAAATAATTGTACTTTAACTTAGTAGGACTGTGAAAGCGTGAATGTGTACATTGTTACACATAGCCACCCCTCCCTCCAATGTGCTGCTGCCTCTATTAGAGGCAGCAGCACATGGCGCAGGCTGCTCCCTGGGAGCCATCTTAAAAGCCCCACCCCATATGTAAGCATGTAACCATCAGCAGTTACATGTTTACCTCAAATTCTTTAGAGACTGTGCTAGCTAATGTTAAGTTATTTTAAAAATTTAAGTTTCTAACTTTGGTTGTGAAGATATTCTGAATGTGTCCCAGTGCAGTGGCAAGTCTGCAAGAAAATACAGCTACTGCTTCAATCTTAAGGGTCAAATGCTGCTTCCTTCCACACAGGAACTGAAGGCCCTAAGACAGTCAGGGGCAACCAAGACTCATGAGTGGGCCACATGAGTAGCCCTCATTCATCTCAGTGGGCCGCACAATTGCCATAACCAAGATGGTCTGTTGCGATAGGATAGTTTTGCAAAGTGCGCTTGTGTACCTCGAATTTGCAGGGTGTGCTAACTGAATCGTAGCAGCACTTTGATTGGATGCAGAAAGAACGCACAGCTCTCACAGTCAATGCTGCGTCCAATCAGCACACATCTCAGTTTACATGTTCTTGATTGTGCATCTCACTTTTGTAACATAAGTAGGAAAAACACTACATGGACAAAATCCAGTATAATCTGGCAACCTTGTGTATGGGCAATGATCACACATAGAACCCCAACGGGCTGTAGGCAGCCCTGAAGCAGCAGGTTGCCCATCACTGCCCTACGATACAGCGAAGCCTCCACTCTGCAAGGGTGAGGGGGGAAGGAGGAAAGAAAACATAACAGTCTGTACAAGAGGACTCCCCTCACAGTGGAGTTTTATAGTTTGGCAAAAAGAGTGCAGATGAATGGTCAGATTTGCCACCATATAAATTCACAGACCTAATGAGCCCATCACACATGAGAGATAAAGGCCTACCAGCTATTACAAAAGCCACATGTCCTAGATATGGCCTTTTGTATTAATGTGATTATTGGAAGTCAATGGGACTTGGCCTTCTCAGTGTATAAGTCATTTTGGAAAATAGCATTTTGGATAACTGGAATACATCACTCCCCTACCCCAACAACTTCTACAATGCAGTTATGTACTTTCAATTTCAAATGTCTGTTCTGGCAATTTGGGGCAACATACAAACAAACTGAATCAACATTAAGGTGGGCCCCCAATCTGCAGGTATCTTCCTCACCTTGAATTACTATAGTGGAGCATGAGCTCAATCCCAAATCCTGTAGCACCTGAACAGATGTGAAGCTTGGCTCTTCACACTGAGTTAGACATGTCTCCCTCTTCCTCCTAGGCCCACTCAGTGGCAGAGCAATAATTTTAAAGGGGAAGAGTTCTACAAATACTTCCTCTGCCACACTGCATGAGGCAGACTAGTTAAATCAAAGTGGGGTTGGGCATAGGTAGAAGAGCCAGAAAGTTTCCTTAGCTGAGCTCAGGGACACTTCCTCCTTAAGGACCATCTGCTTCAAAGAAATGAAAATCTAATAAGACTAATGAAAACACAGCATAATTTCCATTACTTCACAGCAAAAAGTTCCTGGCTAGAAAAATAGCCTTTTCAGTCACATGAAAGAATCAGCTAAATTGCCCATATTTCTGAAAACACCACAATACTCTGGGATTCTTCTGCTGAGGGAGTTAGACAAACAGACCTACATTAACAGATCACTTAATTTAGAAAACTTTAAAACTGTGTAAAGCTCCACCTTGAGAGTGAAATGTACTTAAAGAATGAAGGATCTTACTTAGATTTCACATTCCATAATTGCAGGCTTCCTTGTTCACTGCCAAGGAGAATTTTATTTAAGTAGGTACTTGGATGCAAAATTGCAGAAACTGCAAAAACAGCCTTATCAAAATTCAGTTGTAGGTATTCTTCTGCAGACATAAGAAACATAATAGTTATTGTTGCTATTACAAACATTCCACATTAGCCATTACTTGAACATTTTTAAGTACTAATCATTCCACCTTTTACATGCACAAATGAAAAGGAAGCCTCACAACTGGCATTTCTTGCCTGGAAGTGCTAGAAACTCATATGAAGCTGCCCCATCCCATGGCAAGATATGAAGTTTACTTTATATTACCTTGCTTTAAGTTATGATAAGAGGGAGCTGCATACCAAATTTACTTACCAGCAGAACAGATTTATATCATTATGAAGGATTTTGCTTTCTGAGCACTACATCTCACCTAATCAACATGTCTTCTGTTTGCATTATAACCAATAGTCTTGTTAATACATGAATTCCAACTTAGAAGCACGGTAGCTATTTTAAAGGTTGTTAATAGCACAAAGCACCACAAGAGAACCTGTCAGGCTAACAAGCCATTACTCGATACCAACACCTAAGAATTCTCTGAAAAGAAAGAATTAAGCCACTGAGGTGTGATCCCACCTAACAGCAAGCCATTAAAACCTTATTTAGATTTGGCACAATTAGACTTAAAAATATTACCCACTGAAATTATTAATTTTTAAGCATTTTTTCTATTTTAATTTTCACAGTTGTGGGAAATTATGAGAGGGATCAGACAATGGGGTAGACAATTATTTAACGAGAATAGACATTCACTTTTTTTAATTTCAAAGCTTTACAACTATTAATAGTAGAGCTGTCAAACTGTTAAATTAAAAGTGATTAATCACGTTTAATCACACTGTTAAGAATAGAATAACATTTATCTAAATATTTTTGGATGTTTTCTATATTTTCAAATTAGAACAGAATGCAAAGTGCACAGTGCTCAATTTATATTTTCATTACAAATATTTGCACTGTAAAAAAAATAAATAGTATTTTTCAATTCACTCTACAAGTGCTGTAGAGTGCAATCTTTTTATCATTAAAGTTAAAGTTACAAATGTAGAATAACTGTATTCAAAAATAAAACTGTAAAACTTTAGAGCCGACAAGTCCACTTAGTCCTACTTCTTGTTTAGCCAAATACTAGGATAAACAAATTTAGTTACGATTTGCATGAGGGAATACTGCCCCCGGTCTCTTGTTTACAATGTCACCTGAAAGCAAGAACGGGCATTCACATGGAACTGCTGTAGCTAGCACCGCAAGATATTTATGTGCCAAATATGTATGCTGAAGATTAATGTGTCCCTTCATACTTGAACCACCATTCCAGAAAACATACGTCCATGCTGATGACTGATTCTGCTCGATAATGATCCAAAGCAGAGCATACTGACATGTTCATTTTCATCATCTGTGTCAGATGCCACCACGAGAAGGCTGATTATCTTTTTTGGTGGTTGTTCTGTAGTTTTTGCATTGGAGCACTGCTTCTTTAAGACTCTGTGGAGCATGCTCCACATCTTGTCCTTCTCAAATTTTGGATGGCACTTCAGATTCTTAAACCCTGGGTCAAGTGCTGTAGCTATTTTTAGAAATCTCACATTGGTATCTTCTTTGTATTTTGTCAAATCTGCAGTGAAAATGTTCTTAAAATCAACATGTACTGGGTCATCATCCGAGACTCTAATCACATGAAAAATATGGCAAAACATCCGTAAAACAACAGGCAACATACAATTCTCCCCTAAGGAGTTCAGTCACAAATTTAATTAACACCTTTTTTTTTTTTTTTAAATGAGCAATAAGCAGCATGGAAGCATGTCCTCTGGAATGGTGGCCAAAGCATAAAAGGGCATATGAATGTTTAACATATCTGGCATGTAAATTTCTGGTAACACTGGCTACAAAAGTGTCATGCGATCACTAGCCCTCACTTTCCGATGAGGATGCTGCCTGCTTATTTATAGTATCTCCCGGAAATATAAACAAATTTGTCTTAGTAATAGGCTGAACAAGAAGTAGGACTGGGTGGATTTGTAGGGTCTATTTTATTTTTGACTGCAGGAATGTAACAGAACAAAATTTCTACATTGTAACTTGCACTTTCACAATAAAGACTCCGCACTACAGTATCTGTATGACATGAACTGAAAGATTCAATTCCTTATTTTACAGTGCAAATATTTGTACTTAAAAATACAACTTGAGCACTGTACACTTTGTATTCTGTGTTATAATAGAAATCAATATATTTGAAAACGTTGAAGAGCATCCAAAATATTTAAATCAAACTCCACGTTCTCCAGCAGCATTTTTTTTATGCTGCCACTCTGTAAGATTTCAATCACCATCCCTAGAAAGATTTTTCCACTGGTTTGTGCACATATGGTGAAACTGACATTTTTCAAAAAAATCTAATCATTTTAAACATATTCGTTCAATAGCATGCAAGACTACTGAAACAACTAAAAGAACAGCCATAGGCACTTAATCATTTTCTACTAAAGCAAATAACTTCTGTTCCATACCCAGAGTTAAAGATAGCGGGACTAAGAATTTTAGGACTCTCCATGACACCAAGCTTCCATGAACAAAGAATGTTAAGAAATAAGGAATTATTCATAATTAGACATCTGCACCCACATTTCTCTCCTCAATTCTTATTCTTCCCAAAGTCCACTAATGAAGTTCACTGCAGGATCAGGATTGCAAACATCAACACAGCAACTGTTTTATTTTGCCCTAAGAAAATTAAGAACTTTGACATACCCATTAAACAAATTACCTTACATTATTACATGTTTACTGATTTTATCACATACCACCGATACAATTTTGTACAGTTACAGAATGAAGAAATAATGACTCACCTTCTGATTGTATATCCCAAACAATAAGAATATTATTAATATCCACAGAGATGACATGATCACCAAACGGCTGCAAAAGGTGAATCTCTCCTTTGTGACCCTCATATATATGAACCACCTATGGTTTCAAAGTGCAAATTATTTCAGAAGAACGGTTCACTTATTCTGATATTTTTAATATATTACCTGAAGGATAGCAACTATCTATAACAAAAACCTGTTAAAACATAACTTCATACTAAAGGTTGAACCTCTGTAGTCTGGCACCCTCAGGACCTGAGAGGCGCTGAACCAGAGATTTTGCTAAACTACAGGAGATCAATATCATCTAGCAGCATTACCAATACTTCCACTGCTTACTGGGCTCTTAAGACATTTAGGGGTAAATTAGAGCTAAATAACAGCACAGAACACTGAGAGCCAGGACTGGTGGCTGTAAACCAAGTTTATGGGACTTTGGGAAACTCTGCCATACCCATGGTAAGTGGACATCCAGCTAACAAAAATCATGCTGGACCATGGATGTTGCTGGATCAGAGAGCGTCGGACTAGAGAGGTTCAACCAGTATAATTTATCTAGTAAATATGCCCCTTTATTAGGCCTCATTTATGATAGCTTCCTTAGTACTGAAAAATTGCATTTGGCAAATCTTCGTCACAATTTTAATTATATTTTCACTTTTGCTCTCTGAAGATTATTTCTTTATCAGAGCGCTGTTATTTTATAAGTGTCACAGCCCACCACTGTTAAATTTGTTCTTGACCTTTTTATTTCAATTTATTCATTGGTGTTATTGCTGAGCATTATAAAGCTGCTGTTCTAAAACTCATACATTAAATTACTATTGATATGAGTAAGTTATTTAAGCAAGAAAAAATATTTATATTGGTTTAGTGCAAAAATAAGTGATAAAAACCTCTTTGTTGTGGGCAAAAGCATGGAGAAGGTTGCCATATGAAGCAAAGACCAACATTCTGTCTGCTGCCAAACAAGTAATGTCTTGTAATAAAGCATTACCTATGAATAAAGAGAGGAATAAGCTTGACAATATTCATTTTCACAATTAAAAAAAAAGTCTTATAATGCGTCAACACATTCAGGGTTGTAACTTAACAATAAATTAAGGTACACAACAAAGAAAAACAGATGATCAAATACTGTCTTTGGGCAATACCTGGATAAATCTGAAATGTTTTTCTTTGGATTGAACACGAGAAAATATGTAGGAAACACTGAGTTAGGGTATGAATTAATTTTTAAAATTTGGCTACATAATACATGACCAAAGCTATCCAAAAACAACATTTTCAAGACTAACAGGCCAAAAGCAGCCTTTTTAAGAGAAATGAATGCATCTTAAGACTACAGCATACAAGTTACCCAAAAAGTATTTTCATATTTGTCATCAAATCTTTAGGTCAGTTCACACATCCCATTGTAAAATCCATCCCACTGTAAAAATCCCACTTTTGGTAGCTTATAGCTTTGCCAACCTTAAATCATTTGGACTGAAATTTTCCATGCTAAGTGTCTCCTTAAGGTTGACTATTTTTAAAAGGAAATGCTAATGTTGCCTGTGCAATCTTAATTAGGGGACCCAAGTGCACATATTCATTACATATAGACTGTCATTACATGATCCATAGGACCTCATTCAGTGAATAGGTTGGATGGGATTCAAGGAATTAATAAAGGCTGTATACTTAATTTGTTGCATACTAGACCCCTGTATATTTGTCACAAGTATTGGAAGGTGTAGTGTATAGAGCAGGAGAGAAAGGATGGTTTGTTGTTAAGGCAGATGAATGCCACACTGGTGAATTGGATTCTACCCTTTCCTTTGATACAGCATTCATATGGGATACTGAACAAATCGCTTAAACCAAACCTTTCATGAGTGGCCTCTAAGTGAGACACTATTTGCAGAACTGCTGAGCACTTAAGTGCAAATAATGTCAACTGCAGATGTGCTTTTCAGATATGAAGTACTACAATAATACTGAGTACTCTTAATAAAAACCCCACACCTCAGTATCTCCATTTTATGGAATGGATACTATCACCAAATCCCTGTGAAGATAAATTCATAATGATGTGAAGCACTGAGATACTATGGTAAGAGCTCCAAGGAAATGGCCATGAGGAAATCTGTTTTCAGTTCAGGATTTGAATAATGTGTATTATGTAACGGCTGGGGTTAATGAGTAGGTTAAGAAATCTTGAATATGTATCCATTAGGGATGTGATAGTGTAAATGGTTAAACAGTGAACCAATGTGCCAAGGCTCATGTTACCCTTCACAGTTACGTGCAAGGTCCTCTGCTGCCTGTGTATCAGAGGCAGTGGGGGAGAGGGGAAAACAGGCGGGAGCCGGTGCTCACGGGGAGCAGACTCCGGTAAGCATCAGCTCTCACCTGCCCCCACTGCACACAGAGAGGGGTAAGGAGCAGCCAGCTCCCCGGAAGCAGTGGGGAGCTTGCTTAAAAGCCAGCTCCCCACAACCACCAGCTCCTGCCTTCTGTTATAGGTTTACACACACACACACACACACACACACACAAAAAAGCTTTTAAACATCCCTAGTACCCATTCACTGAACAACGAGGGGGTTCTGTGGAAAAAACATAGTAAGCGATCATAATATAGACTGCACCTTTGCCAAGTCAGCGCTGGCTGATCTGCTGACAACTGCAGGGTCCACTCAGACAGAAGAGAGGCTGGCATTGACCAAGTGGGAATTTAGGGGGGCAACTGGGAGAAGAGGCAGGGTGGCTGAAGAGCCCTGCGACTGGAAGGCCAAGAGCACACTGATCCATAGCTCCATACCTACTCTGCCTCTTGCCCAGAGCATCCCCTCATCCCTGCTCCTCCCCGTTTTTGTCCCCAAACTCGAGCACAGCAAAAGTTGCAGCACTCTGAAAGCTCGGGAAGGACAGGGGAGGAATTGCAAAGTGAGAGGTATGGCTTTTCCCCGTGAGTGCTCCAATCCAGGAGCATGCCCAGGGATGCCAGAAAATATGCTGCCAGACTATGGCAATCCGGACTATAGAGGTACAACCTGTATACACCAAAAGTGCAGAATTAAGGTTGCACAGTTTTTGCCAACATTTAAGTGCTTGATTTTACAATCATAACATTATTTTAAACATAAACATTATTTATAACTACTTATGTCAAAGTGTTTCCCATTACACCATTCATGTCTATACAGAAGTTAGCTGTTCATAAAAAAAAAAAAAAAAAATGTAATTTGCGTGATGTAGAACTGTATACTTACTAACAGCAACTATACCAAGTTTCTTTACCTGTAAAAAAATAAAAATAGAACTTTAGTGGTTTTTTGCTTTGAATTTCATACAAATTCCAATCCATCAGGGATGTAAAATCCAGTTTAATCAGCTAATTGGTTAAATATTAGGTTTAACTGATCAAGTGGGATCCTGGGCAGGGGCCCACTCCAGCCCAGCTGAAACAGCCAGCAGCTCATGGGGCTGCAGGCTCTGCCAGCCTGGCCCCCCGTGCAGTGGGGCCTAGCGGGGCTGGAGCAGCCCTCCACCCACAGTGGGCACAGGCTGCTCCCAGACACCGGTTAACATCCCTACAATCCATCACAGAGATCCATAAACCACCCACTTAGCTGCCATCTAACTCTGTAGACACTAAGTTCCCAGATGCCTAAATTTTCACTGTTAAAATTCCCTAGGAACCTAATTTTCTGCCAACAACCACATGGACAGCTGCCCCAGCGTATCACATGCCTAAGACTCACTGGAACATAGAGATTAAGCGATTAGTCCACTATCCGATAAGCAAGAGCTTATCAGATAGTCGACTAGTCCCTTGACTAATCGAAGTTTTAAATCACTGAAGAGCTCCTGATTAAGCCAGGATGTTCTCTTGCCATAATCCCTACCTTTCTTACTCAGTGTGAAAAACTTCCAAATGTACTGAACCATTTTCAATCTTAAATGGGATTTTACCTACCAACCACCTGATTTTGCTTAAGTCTACCTTCTTGAAATTCATTATCTTCCTAAGGATATTAAATTGCAGCTATTTTACTAGACGAGTAGTCGATGGAAATTCCATCGACTACTCAACTAGTCGATAGGCACTTCCACTTTCACGTTCCTCCTCTGAAATGTACAGGAGTCCCAGCAGGGAAGTCTCACTGACTCTGGAGAGGCTACATGCGGGCAAGCTTTGAAGTGTTCAAGAGGGGGCTCTTGTACATTTCAAAGCAGAAGTGGACTCAGAGTCCCCCGCTGACCCCGGACTCTGCGCTGCTGATTTGAAATGCCATGCGGAGCCTGGGCTCAGCTGGGGAGTCTCCAGCTGACCCTGGGCTCCAGGCCCTGCTGCCACTTTGAAATGCCACGGGACAGCGCCGCACAGCTGAGTCACTACTGCCCTTTGAAGTACCCCCTTTTCTCGCCCCCCCCCCTTTGCTGCCTCATAGAGGCAGCAAGGGCAGGGGAATCAACTTGTTGAATGACTATCCAATAAGCATTTGCTAGTCGACTAGTCTTTAACATCCTTATATCTTCCCTCTGCTGTTTTTCAGCCTACCACTCCTTAGCTTAATAAGCTCTAATTATCTGATGATCAACTTCACCCAAGCTGCGCTCCATGTTCACCAACAGTTCCTCCCTATTTGTGAAAACACAAATCTTGGACAGCCTCTCGCTGCTAGTTTTTTTCCTCCAAAGCATTCCTAAAACTCATACTTTCTGCTTTATTAGATTAACTCCCGATTGTGTGGCCCAAGTGACTTATTTGAGACGACTCAACATTATTCTTCAGGAAAACCTATAGCGCGGTAGAGGATGGTGCTGCGGACAAGCCGACAGGGAAGCAGAGAGGGGTTGCTCTTCTGGGCAGGGCGGCACAGGGTGGGTGGCACAGATATGCTTCGCTTTCACTTTTCCCTGCTTGAACGAGGTGGGTGAGGAAATGGGGCTGGGGGCCGATCCTGCACGAGCCTTGTAAAACCCGACATGGAAACCAGGCACCACGCTGCAGAGACCCGGGGGCCGCTGGGGCAGGCGAGGGGGCGCGGCTGGCGCTTGAGCGAAGACGGGAGCAGCATGGGAGGCGGACGGGCCGCAGGAGCGGGGCACTCACGTTGTAGGTGTGGAAGCTCCTTCCCGCCGCGGTGAGCAGGTAGAACTCGCGGTGGCGCGCGTGGTAGCGCAGCACGTGGGGCAGGTGGTTGGAGTAAAGGCCGAGCGCGCGAAAGCCCGAGAAGAGCGCGCTGCCGCCGCCGCCGCCGCCGCCCTCACGCGACATCCCCCAGGCCGGGCCAGCGGCACCCGCACTCACAAAAGCACGTGTCCGAGTGCGCCGCGGAAACCGGACGGAGCCGCCCCTTCCGGCCGCGGAGCAGGCGGCAGCCACGAAATCGGCCCCCCGGCACCTGCGTCCGCGCGCTCTGAGTTCCGCCTGCCGCGAGTCCCCCGAGGCAATTGTGCCTGCGCAAGCGCTGTCCCCCAAGTGCCTGCGACTAGTTTTCGGCCGAGCTCCTTGCCTACGTCAGCGCGTTCTCTGAGCCGCAGCGCCCACCTCCGTTGCTCCAGGCACTGCTCCCTCGCGCCCCCCCGGCGCGCTCTTGCCAGCTTCAGCTACTGCTCCGATTCGTGTCCCCTGCTGCCGGGCTCGGTCTTTGCTCCGCAGCCCCCGGCAGGCAGAGCCGAGTTGGTTATCTAAAGGTGCGACTCGAGAGTCACGCTTGACTTCTGGTGCTTTCAAAATGACAGTTACCTGGAGCCCTCTAGGCTGATCTGATCCCCCAGCCAAGCCCCAAGAACGCTCCGTGGCTTTACCGCGTTCTGCAGATCTCACCAGACTTGAAAAAGGTGGAAGGGTGCGCAACACTGTAACGGTGAAAAGCGTCTGTCAGTGTGTAGGATCAGACTGATAGTCACTGACATTAATATGCCCCATCCTGTCTGACATGTAGCGAACAGCCCACGCCTACAAACGTGTAAGCTATGTCTACACGGCAGGCTTCTTGTGCAAGAACAACCGTTCTTGTGCAAAAACTTGGTACCATCTACCTGTTTTCTTAGTCTATAAAGTGCTACCAGATCATTTGTTGCATTTTTCTCCTGTTTTCACTCAAGTCTGGCATTCTCTTTAGGGTTGCCATCGCTGAGGGACCAGAAAGCCAAATCACATCTAGAAATCCTGGGGATGATCATGAGTCCAAAAAACCAGAGAGAGATGGTTGGTGTGTGTTGGGCTTGTTACAGATTTCCTCCAAATAGGGACAAGCTTAGAAAAACATGTACTGGTGACAAACCTAATTCTGAGGGATAGTAATGTATGTTATTTACTTCAGCATAGCTTCTATGGCAAAATCTTTGTGACAACGGAAAAGCTGAAAGTTAGAAGCCTGCCATGGTTATGACAAACACACCACAGCCTATGACATATGGTCTTCTGTGTACTTTTATCCCTATACTATACAGGTTTCACAGGCGAGTAAGGATATTAAATTGCGGTAATCTGGCTAATCATGTAGTCAATACAATTTGTATTGGGGGTAGCTCCCAGAGCAGGCTGGAGCCAGGACTGAGCAGTCCCAACCTGCACTGGCTCCTGGAGCCACCCGCGCTGCACTTCTGCATTTTAAATGTAGTAAGAGCTGCTGGGCTCTTACTACATTTAAAATGCAGAGGTGCAGTGTCCTGGACTAGCGCAAGCTGGGACTGCTTGGTCCTGGCTCATGCCATGTCCAGCAGCCCCTGTTCACAGCAGCTAAGGCACTCCACATCCAGGGATTGCTGCTAGAGCAACCCCTGCCTGCATCCAGCCCCGGCCACTGCAAACAGAGAATAAATGTTAAGCAACTATAACTTTGCCGGCCACCCTCGGTTAGCAGGGAAGAACAGTCTTTTAAGCCATTGGTAAAGATGCATCAAGCAGACTGTTTGTATCTGATGTCAAAGCAGAAAGAGATCAGAAGGATCCTTGTGACCCAGCATCACACTAGTGCTCTTAGAAATAATTAGAATAGAGGTTGTGCTCTCCAGTTGCCCAGCTCTGAGGGAAGTGCTGCCTCCAGAAGCAATGCATCAGTACCACGAACATAGGCGTGCACAGCACATTTCATTAGGGTGTGCACCCAGGGAATTTTTTTTTAAAGGCAAACATTTATTGAAAACTCAATCAAAGGACATTATTTTTATTCATCAAACAAACTAAAGAAACTAAAACTTAACTAAACTTATTTTTTTTAAATTAACAACTAAACTTTACTTAAAAAATACAAACTTAAAAAATGAGACTTTTTTGAGACATTAGGGTGTGCCTAGGCACACCCCTACGCACACCTCTGACCACGAATCCTCTACAGCAACTCCTCAATGCTCCCACAACCCCCTTTTGGGGTAGGGCCCCTTTCAATTACAACACTGTGGAATTTCAGATTTAAATAACCAAAATAATGAAATTTATAATTGTTAAAATCCTGCATCTATGAAGTTGACCAAAATGGATTATGAAATTGGTAGAGCCCTACTGAAAATTAGAGAAGTAATGGTTGTCAAAACCTGCCTAACCTCAGGCTTTTGAGCTAAGACTCATGTTTTTGGTGATTTTTCCATGTCCCTTTAACTGTTCCCAGAACTTCAAGCCTTTTGTGGGTGCCTCAGCAACTGTTGGTACAAATTGTGTAGCCACATTTGTGGCCCTCGTGAAGCTGTTTTGCTTACAAGAACATGGGATGTTTTTCAGAAGGCAAAGGCAATATACCACATTTATTACAAATTCAGCATTTGCATCATTCACACATACAAGTCCTGCAGCTAGTGTTATAATTACCAGTCTGATTGGTGCTTGTGCCAGCCTAGCAGCCAAGTAGTCTGGGCACGAGGAAGGAGCCGGAGTCTCTCTGTCAAGGTCCAATGCTCTGAAGTTCTCGTCACAGAACTAACCCAAAGCATCATGGCTACACACCCCACTTTTATGGTTGTAAGTCTCAACTTTAGTTTATGGATTTTGCAGTGTCATGCCAGAGTCATATAATTGTTGATTAGTGTTCACTTCAAGACTGCTTCCCTTATCATGCTTCATCAGATCCTGGGAGTGACTGCAGATGATTTAGCTCATTCACAGGTGTGTATGCCTTTTGCCTTAACACCTGAGTTCACATCTCCTTGTTAACCATGCTGACTATCTACTGCTGGAGTCTTTTGTCTCTTGTATTCCAATATTTACACATTCCTCACTCACAGAAAAGGACAGTTCATTTCAGAGAATTCAATTTCTCTTACAAATGAACAAGCAGGATTTCTTACAGACTTACAAAGTTAAAAAGAAAATTTTGAACAATTTCGTACTAACTTATACCTAATACAGAATAGATTTCAATACCTAGCAGCAGCTATAAAACAAAGCTTATGAAACAAAATCTACATAATGACATAAAACAAAGCTATAGAATAAAGCCTATTACTACTATAGCAACAAGGAGTCCTGTGGCACCTTAAAGACTAACAGATGTATTGGAGCATAATCTTTCATGGGCAAAGACCCACTTTGTCAGATGCATGCATAATTTGGGTCTTTGCCCACGAAAACTTATGCTCCAATACATCTGTTAGTCTATAAGGTGCCACAGGACTCCTTGTTGCTTTTGCAGATCCAGACTAACACGGCTACCCCTGTACGGGGAGATTTCAACAAATCCAGTAATGTGCCTGAACCACTATTGCTTACTGCTTGAACTTTAGCAACCAAGCTAACAGGCCCAAAATTGGCCTAGACAGCATGACCAAGTGAGGGAGGGGGAAGAAGAGAGAGTTTGGGTGCCACAGAGAGGACAGCTTGACCCCCTGTCCTTCCTGAGGCCCAAATCTCTAGTGAAATCGCTGAGCTATATGTTAAGAAAAACAGGATGTTTGTCTAAATGCCCTAAGACATATATCGATCAGGGCCCCCGAGCATGAAGTGTCTGAAAAAGAAAAAAAATGCCTCTGGTGAAAGTGATGATCAGAAGAAAACCTCTTGCCTAACCTTTAAAAAGTGCTCGCCTAACAAGTTTTTGAGTGACATGTTATTGTAATACTAATGGATAAATAGGGAAGGAAAGTTTGAGTTGGGGGGACAATTTTGGGAACACTTGGAGGGACGCCTCGAGGACTCCTTGAGGACTCTTCACTTCTGGATGCATCTTCTTCCCCACCGGCAGATGGAAGACTGGCCATCGGAAGCATGCTCGGTATCACTCGAGAGCCACACTCAACTTCAGTAATTATCAAGGGTGGGGGTGTTTTACTAACCTGTTGCGAACATGTGTAAGTGCTTGAGACTAAGTAAAGTTTAGCTTTAAGTGAAAGCACTCTTGTGTTGTCCTGTTTGAACCATCTGTCTATCGGTCGGATGACCATGTCTCCTCTGAATTATGTCCTGACACCACCTCGTAGAGAATAAAAGTTACCGAGAGGTTTGGGTTGACAGAACCCCAGGTAACACCCTTCTGATACTTACTACTACTATGTGTCAGGCCTACACGGCTAGATTAATTTCAGACAGGTTGGAAAAAAGGGATGCATTCTTGAACTATTGTCCTAATTCACCTAAAATAGGAGAGAGAGTGTTTTCCTGATTTTTCTTAATTAATATAATATTTTGTACCAATTATTTTGAGACAAGATAGATACACAGGGAGAAAAACAAGCCAGTCAGAAGAAAGATCTCTATTTCCCATTGCATATATGCATATCTGATACCCTAAATGGAGTATTGGAAGTGCGAAGAGAAGACATTCACTGAGAAATCTTCATAAATGCAGAATTAAGGTTGCCTGGTGATGTCTTGTGCCCAAAAATGTTCTGGAAGGGCACACTTGGCCTCTGATGTTCTAATGGTTTAAAGGGAAGGGCGGGTTCAGAAGGAAATAGTGTGGTGATGCTATTTTGGGTATGCGGTACGGGAGACGAGAAGCACACCATCATCTCTCACATACCTAATATTACTGTAATCACCAAGCTAGTTGGAATAGCATTTTCAATGGTGCTCCTCCAATGGTTTAGTCGTGGATGCCAGGAAGTATATGCTGTGTGATTGAAACCACTCTGAACACATTCAGGGTTATGGTTTGATCTCCAGCACTACACAAAGGAGTTGGTAAAATCTGCCAACATTATGAAATACTGGGGAAAGAGGTATTGTATCTCTGGGATCTCTTTTGCAAATGACCTCTAATTTGGATCAGTAACCCTAACATAAGCCCACCTGAGGCATACCAAATTTCAAAGCATGACAAGAAATGTGGATATCTGAGCAACTTCAATAATCAGTCTTTAAACAGAAGATGTTATCAACCTCTCTTATAGCACAGCTGGTGCTTTGTTATAATGAGAAGGACAATGTCTACATGATAGAGACTATAATGACATAGCTACCACGCTGCAGTTATGCTGGCATAATTTTGTAGCGTAGATGCAGCCTATAGCAATGAAAGGGTTCTTCTGTAAATGAAGGAAGGAGCACCACCCACCCAGGCAATGTTAGCTGTATAGCTGGAAACATTGTTCTATTGACCTAGCTGTGGATTAGGTTGGCATAACTATGATGATTATATTTCTGAATTTTTCAGACTCCTGAGCTCAACTATGTCAACCTAAATTTTAAGTGTAGGCCAGGCCAAAGTAAAATAGGTTTTAGGATCACCCTTCCCTTCCCTCATTGCACAAAGAAGGGTAGAGATGAAAACAAGGAATTCCATCCCTGAGCACTCAGGTTGGAAGGCAATTATGTTACCTATACATTGCTGCCAACACGCTTTAAACAAATGAGACCATTTTCTTATTAAACTAGGAGTCTGAGGATCACCAGAGAGTTATGTGCACATTCAAGTGTTTTTAAGTAAAATTTTACTAGGGCTTCAAAGCTGAGACAGTTTGCAGTTGTTAAAGTTCCACTCCTTCTAAATCAATTAGATAAAAATCAAAATATCCACTAAATGCTATAGTCTTTCCACATGTGCTGCATTGTTCAAATACTGTTGTAATGTATATGTCTTCATAATGATGAAACCCTGGAGGGGATAGGAGAAACGGCTGCATGAAACCTCAGTGACTGTTACCTTCACTGTTACAGACACATGTATGTGTATGCAAAAATGCAGCAGCAACAATCACCAAAAAACATAAACAGTCATGCACAAAATCTAGTGCCAATGTTGCCAGAAATACACACGACTTGTGCAAAACCTGCCACCAGCACTGCCGGACATGCATACGAGGGCATGCACCATACTCTCTACCATCACTGATATATGTTTAAAACCACACACCAAAACCACTAAACTATAATTTGGAAAGTAATGGATACACAAAACCTACCTCAAGATTTCATAAAAATTACATTTAAGGGGCATGTGGATTAGCCACCTTCAAAACAGCCAGATATTTTAAAAAACATGTTCTAAGTTTTACATTTCTCTCTTCTGGGTGCTTTTTCTCCATGCTGCCATTTGTTTTTTTTTTCCCTGAATCCCATTATTTCCCCTCCCTGTGGATCTTTTCTAATCTGTCCCCAACTGTCCCTCTTTAACCCACTTTACATACACAGTATGGCAAATCATTTAATGATTTTTTTTAATTAATAAGTCCTGACATAGTGGTTTAAGCTATTTGATTTGCAAATAGGTACGTGAAAGGTTTTTTTTTTTTTTACAAAATAAGTTAAAAAACATTTAAAGTTCAATTTTTTAAAACAAAGTGTAAAATTTACAACTTTACAAATTTTGCTTCATTGGTAATAAATAGTTCTAAAATTAGGAGGGAAACTATTTTTCTATATTCATATAACTCCTTAATACAGCCTGTAGCTCCTGAAGTGTGTGCTCCTCAGATGGTTGTGATCCCTGAAATTTCTTTCTCTGGTCCTTTCCATGGATATTGGCTCTACCTTCTTGACATTCAACTTTCTGCTGAACCGGAGAGCAGAGATCAATAAATTACACTTTAAACAGTAACCGCATTTTAATGGGTTGATCAAAAAGCAAAGGATATTGTGGGTCTGACCCTGCATTTTCTATTCACACAAAAATCCCTCCCGCCAAAGTCCGTGGGAATTCTTGTTATACAAAGAATCCCAGATCAACCCCAAACAATGTTTTTCATACTGATGCTGTTTCTTCTTACATCTAAAAAAGTATCAGTCTTCTGTGCATTGCTGGACGATTGTAAAGGACTCCTGCAAGAACAATCTTCAGTTTGAGTTATATTTCAGATTAAATTTTGGGCTGCCATCAATAGTTTGGCTAATCATATTCATTCTGAAATGCTAACTTCCTTTTGTGTTACATAATAACTTAATGCATTAAGAGGAAGTACAAGAAAAACAATATAATTATTATGAGCACCAGAATCTAGCTGAAAAAGTTAGATTTTTTTGTAACAACATTACAACCAATCACAACACAATCCAGTGGGATGGAGGTGTGAAATTCACACCTGTGCATGCATAGAGGTTAAATAGGACCTAAAGAGTATATGCTAGATGAATTGCATTTGTGAATCTGAATGGCAATATGTATTGAGCAGATTACCCTGCCAGTGCAATCCCATTGGTTGCAATTGGTGAGATTTTGCCAATTAGAGTGCATCTCCACAGCAGGACTTAACTAAAAATAAGCTACACAAACTGAGCTATGTCAATTGAGTAGCTTATTTTGAAATTGAGAGCATCCACACAGCATTTGTTTTGAAATAGAGCACCCTTCCTCTGACTTCCCTTATTCCTTGTACAATGAGAGTTACAGGAGTCAGAGTAAGAAGTCCTCCAGCTTGACAGTATTTTGAAATAACTGCCTGCTGTGTATATATGGGCTAAGTTATTTCAAAATAATGTTGCTGTGTTAAGAGGAATAGTATTGAGCTTCTAGTACAGAAAGGATTATGTTATTGTCACAAACACTGAATACATGAGACAGTGAGCACAAATTGAGCTTTAAGAGAGTACTTTCAAAAAGGGACAAAAGGCCAAGTCCCATTTTCTTGACTCAGGTAAGCAGCCTCTGTGACTGTTTGCATAGGTACAACAGGAAAGGGGTTAGTTAAAATACAGCAAAACTTCTGCCATACCCAGCATCTACTTATCCAGTATCCCCCAGGTCTCCATCAGCCTTCATTATATTCCTCTCAATGTGTTAATTAAAAGCCTCTTCTGCCAGACAGTAACTTATGGGTGGTTATAATGTGACACACAAAAAATGCCCCCCAACAAACAAACCCCCCCTCCCAACAAACAAACAAACAAACAAACAAACCCAGCTGGCACTGGATAAATTGCTAGGGTTACACAGAGCCCCTTTCAATTTCCAGCTCTATAAACTCAATCTGGATTCAGAAAAATCAAGCTGCTCTTTCTGGCTCACACCTCAGCATTTAATCAGGCCTGTTGCTCAAGTTCAGGGGCAAATTCAGTCTCTCTGACCATGGAGGTGTCTTTGTGCAGTGGGATCGCCCTTGTTCACTGCCAGTCGGGACAGGATTAGAGGGAGGCAACGCAGGCGATCAAGGACCTATCTGGCACATCGTCAGGAATGGGTTACCAACACAGGATTCAGTCCTCTCACGGCGTAGGCACCCCTGAATGGCCCTCATGAGAGCGAGATCACTAGACGGTTAGGATTAAAGGTTCATGTCCCCACTTAGATCCATCCCCCTTTTGCACGTAAAGACCAGGAACTCTTTATTCCCACACGTAGTTTGGCTATTGTTGCTGAGGATCTACCCTTTAGTATTATATCTACTGTGCACGTTCCATATTAGAGCTTCGTGCGCTATCTCATTGTTTGCAGTGCTAATAACAACGAACAAAACTTTTGTCAACAAAAAGAAACAACTATGATTCGGCGGGGAGGGGGGCTGAGGAGCAGTTCTGAGTAGACGGCACCATTTTACATTGCTACTTTACCGCTCTTACTTACTTTCTAACCTTATGTCTACACTAGACTTTTTACTCCCAGTTAATTGACAGCTAACAGGTTTGCACAAGCTCAGCTGGCCACTCCGACATGTTTCGCTCTAAAAATCGGTTTTGATTTACCCGCGAGATCATGCAAGTGCTCACCCCTTGCAGCTAGTGAGTAATTGGAGTTAATTAAACTATATACAGTAAAGAGAAGCCCGAAAATAGGTTTGACTTTCTTGGAAATCAGACAATGTGAGTGGAAAGCAGGGGAAATAATAGCCATCGATACGCTATAGATTAATTCGGGGGGAGTAGGAGGGGAGAATAGCAGGATGTCAAACATATTTAATGGTTAAGCTAAACGGGGGAGGCGGAAGACCCTCAGAGACTGCTCTACACGAGCAAAAGAGACCCGCAATTCATTACCAATGTCGCTCCATAAACAACAGAAACTATCCCGCAGGCAGGACTCAGATAGGCGTTTAGATATATTTACCACTTTTTATGGCGGTAAAAACCACCTGTTCCAGATCTACGCCATAGTTTCAATTGTTAATGCTATCTGGAGAGCAGCACCTGGGGGGAATTAAGAGTCTGATAGAGGTATGGTGCTGCAGACCAGTGCTTTAGGACAGCCAGACGTCTGCGTCTGAACGAAGCCGCTAGGAAAGAATTAACCTACCTCCACCAGTCTGTGGCATACTCCCCTTTAGAGGCAAAGATTTTCCTTTGCCCTTTTTTTGATACCCTTCAAGTTCAGCGTGAGGAGAGCAATGCAGACCGGATCTCTAGCTTGAGAAGCAGCGTCAAGTAGTACGAGGGTTACCTGATTTCCCAAGCTGACTTCCGAAAGTGAAAAGAAGCGTTTTCCTCCTGGCACAAAACATTCAAGAAGAACAGAAAGACGCGCTGTGGGTTGTGCCCTGTTCTTACCATGACTTGACCATAACCGGCGCAGTATCTATGCAGGATGGCACTCGTCACGTTCCAGAGCTCCCAGGGCTGCGACCCTGAGCAGCGTCTGGTGATGTTCTGTACGCATTCCAGCAGCTCGCCTTCCTGAGATGTGCGGAGAGAAGCGACGCTGTGATCAGTTCAATAGCAGCGCTAAGACTGTCATGGTATATAGCAGCCCATAGATGGCACCTATTATAGCTTTCCCAGCCCTACTAAACCAGCTGCTCCTTGGTTCCTTCCTCAGTCGTATCCCTTGCTGGCTGCAATCGCTTGTTGAGAAGAAAGAGCCATACATCTCTACCTTTGCCCTGTTTGTGTCAGAAGTTGGGAATGGGCGACAGGGAATGGATCACTTGCCTGTTCTGTTCATTCCCTCTGGGACACCCAACATTGGCAATTGTCAGAAGACAGGATGCTGAGCTAGATGGACCTTTGGTCTGACCCTGTCTGGCCATTTTTATGTTCTGTTTACCTCCGCACCACCTTTTAAAGCAGGGAGAGAAGCCAGAGAGAGACACTGGGGATCTTCTAGTCTTTTTGTTCTGTTGTTTTCATTCAGAATAGCTTAAGCACCCTATTCATACATGTATATAGTATTAATGCAAATTTCCCAAAAGGTTGCTTAATAACGCTGCTGGGTTTTGTCAGTTCGAACTTTTGACTGCTCTGGCCCTACGGTACAGTCATTGCTCGGCTTCAGAAAGTAATGAAAACATACAACACTCACTCCTTCCTCGCATCCGTGATAATCCAGTTCGCTCCCCTAAAGAGAAAAAAACATGACCCTATTAGTTAACCAACAGTCGTTATAGAACTAGAGTTCTATAACAGTTTCTAACAGGGAACTTTCTACAGTGTTATTGAGTTTTGTATATATTTTATACATCAGTTATAAAATCTTGATATCTTTATTCTCCACTGTGTTTTCTTCCCTTAGCGGCTGCCCTCAAATAGGCATCACTTATCTCAGTATATTTATGTTATCTGCCAAAGTCTTAGCTAGAGTCGTTCAGACTTGTTTAATTCGAAATTACAGCGCGTTTTGATTCTCTATTTTGCAAATCGGGTTGTACTTATTTTACACCTTTTTATTATTCTCTTGTATTTTCCCTACATTCTGTTCCCTTAGAAACATATCACTTAATCAAGTTACTGCCCAGGTCCTAGCCAGAGGCAATTTTAGCTTCAAATAAACGGCACAGTTCCTTTTGTTTTTATTTTACGAGTGTGTGTAGACCTAGGCACATGCGCACACACTAGCTGTATGTACTAACACTCAATATAAACATTAAACACCTTTTAATTACACTGGTAATAAGCAGTTATCTCTGTTAGCACTTGCGAAATACCGTGCATGTTAT
This sequence comes from Pelochelys cantorii, assembly GCA_032595735.1. NCBI lineage: Eukaryota > Metazoa > Chordata > Testudines > Trionychidae > Pelochelys > Pelochelys cantorii. The sequence goes on along the minus strand of CM064330.1, from coordinate 69,869,904 downwards.
TCCTCCACCTCCAACCCCCCCTCCACACACAATAATAAACCGCAGAGTTTTCCTTGTTTGGAAGGAACGTATCCTCGTTGCTTTCTCCTCTTTTAATCTACTACAAGTTACGTTGTCACCAGAAGAGAAATGGTACGTACTATCATACTTTCCACCGTTGAAGCTCTCTCTCTTACACACAAGCGAGCATCTTGCCCAACACAGTTTCGTGTCACCCTGGGAAATTAGGAGTAGATGTTCCCCTCCTCTCTAAATGCACTGTAAACCATCTACCAAGGTTTTTAAATCCCAGATTTACCAGTCAGCGTTTTCGAAAGGCGTCTGTCCACTAACATTAAAGATACCCATAAAACCAGCTACTGCGCCACCAATTTCCATGTGATGCTGTAAGACAAACAGCCACACCTTATATACTCACTTTCTGAGGGAGCTTTTTCAGATAAACAAAAAGAACGTTTTCAAATGCTGTCCTTATGGCTTCATGGTCACAGTTGCTGAAATTGTAAGTAGACATCAACACTAAGTCAGCAAGCTGAAGAAAGATGATCAACCTAAGGGAGACTGTTGAAGAAGAAGAATTAAAACAAACACACACACTCAGCATTAGTTATTAGAAACTATACCACCAGTAACTAAGCTGAAAATGTAAGAGCTATAGTTCTGTAGAACAAGTAAATCAAGTGACACACATGTAGTTCTGAGTACCAGAGAAACATATTACTATGCTGATTACCCATTATGCTCTTTGAAGCTGTATTTTCAGTGCTAGGGTTCAATGTTTTTCTGGCTTCGTTATATATATTGTATGTATCTGCACGCCTACGGTCAATGGTATTTTTAAATGCCATAGTTGGGTCTCATTTTGATGTCTCATGCACCTCTTCTCCTGGGCTGTAAAAATAGTTATTCATACTATTGTAATGAAGTTGTGTCATTAGTAATTTGAAAAAAAAAATATAGAGAAATCCTGCAGTACAAAGTTTATATTTCGGGGGCACCTTCATAAAAAAACCCAGTTCAACAACTGAAGTTTGTTCCATACACCTTTGCCGCAGAACATCCATAGCTCTTACTAAACAGACAGACACGCGCACAATCAATATTTGGGATTCAATCTAAGTCGTTTTCAAAGAAGAAACACACAGAGAAGGATAATATAAGGTAATGTATTGGCTTAAGGTAACATTAGTCATATCACGGCCTTGATCAAAGGTGGGGTTATGTACTTGGCATGGAAAGAAATGTAATGTGTTTGGATTACTGCTGTTAGAAACAGGTGAGCAGGACATCTGGCAGTCCCCAGGGAAGAATGTGTAGCTAGTACCAATTGGAGAGATACAGTCCATGGCCAATGTGTGCTTCCCCGCTGAACCCGCAAGCTCACATAGGATTCAAAAGAGAAGAAACAAAGAAAAAATTATTTGCACGATATTTAAAACATAGTAACAATTAAATAGTGGACGGTGCAGATGGCGTCCATTTGCATCATGTAACCACATTGTCTGCAGCGCAGAGCCAAGGGCACTCACTCATTGCGCCCCTTTGTGTTGCGCGCCAGCAAAGACGCATCCTGCTCAAATGTATGCAGTGAGGAGTATGTTGCCTGATTGTGCACATGGCTATCCAGGGCACAGCTATTTGGCTCTGCCAGGGATTCCTCAGAGTGAGGAAACATCGGCTGTGTTAGCCAGGTCGGAAATGAAGAGGGCAGGGTGAGCACACTGTGTATTGGACGGGCTCCGGTTCAGGGTGGGAACTCCTGCGGGTGGGAATGGGCTGTTTGGGAACAGAATCGCATTCCCGACACATTAATTTGCTGACAAGTTTGACAGATTTTACTCCTCCCCTGCCCCAGGCTGGTCATCAGGCCACCCTGACCAAAACGCGTTCTGGGTCTCAATATCAAAATGTTGACGTGAAGACAGGGAAACGTGCCACGTGTTGTAAGCCGGCGAGCGGCCTCAGCACACACAGGCTTGCAAATGGAAGTGCACCCCCGAGGTTGCCAGGAGCCAAACCAGCAGCCCTGTGCATGGCGAGAGATCCTACAACTTGGCCCTCCTTTCCCGCAGGACCCTGACCCCGCCTTCTCCCCAAAACAGCCCGCTCCCCCAGCCGTGTCCTCAGAACGCGCTGCCGTGGGGCTGCCCCAAGACTGGGGCGCTTGGCAGCGTCCTGGGAACCTCTACAGCCAGAAGCGCGCAGCGAGCCCGCCGCGCGGAGGCAGCACTGAGCTGGCAGCTGGCCCCCGGCTCCGAGGCAGGTGCGCGGAGACAGCCCTCTGCAGGGGGCCGTGTGAGCCAGCGCCGACCTCGAGGTGGCGCTGGCTGTCGGAGCGCGGCCGTTTCGCCAAACTCTAGCCCGGGTTTCAGAGGAAGTCGGAGTCACCCTGCGGGGGATGACTGAGCGTGAGTCACCGAGGAAAGCCCGCGGGACGCGCGTGCCTGGTGCGCACTAGCCGAGCGAAGGCTGGGGATCGGCCCGGGCTCGTTAATTTCTACCCGAGGGCCTGCCTGAGCCATTGGGGCGGGTCTCCGAGTCCCGTTTTCCCGGGAAACACACTAGAGAGCGGGGAGCTCGCGCTGCTGGCCAGAGAGCCCCCCTCCCCGCGGCCCCGGAGCGCACAGCGAGGGCGGGAGGGGAGGAATCGGGGGTCCGACAGCACGGGCAGGTCAAGAGCTGCACAGCTGAAGTCTGGGTTCTGTGAAGGGGGCTGGGCTTGCTGACCTCTGGGGCTCCCTAGCAGCCCCCCAGTTCCCTGAGTCTGGGAAAGCTTTAAGGCTCAGCTCCCCACAACCAACCTTTGCTAATTCATTCAGCCTGCAGGGCCAGGGATGTAGAAGTGCCAGTTTTGGTTGGCCATGTTCCTGGAGGTTTCATCACCAACATGATGTAATCTTTAATTAAAGGTTCGTTTTTAATTCCTGGAGACTCCAGATCAGTCTTGGAGATTTGGCAGCCTTGTGTGTAAGGGTGCAGACCAGTGCAGCTTGCAAGGCTAGAGCTGGCTGAAGAGAGGCTGGGGGCAAGAGGTTGGCTTGTAGGGTACCACAGGGCCTAACATCTGCAGAAGCACAGTGCTGCTTCACTGGGCTTCCAGTCACCCACCATGCAGCTTTGGACATTTCAGTAAACTCAGATGAAGAGCAGACCCCATCTGCAGACACCTGTGTTGATAGTTATGAACCACCATTAATTGCTTCATTCAATATATTATATGCACTAACATTGCCTTGGGGAGATGTATATGTGAATAAAAATATAGTATGGAAGACTGTCCTGAGGATACCCACTCACTCATTTCCCTTTAAATAAAACCCACTTCAGGAGGGAAATCCTTTTTGATCACCAGGGAACCTGGTCTTTCTGTTGATGTTAAACACTAAGAACCCCAAGTACAATCCTAACTTGTGCTTAACCTGTTTACAACAGTAGTTTTCAACCAGGGGTATGCATAGCCAGAGAGTTTGCAGAGGTTTTCCAGGTAATACACCAACTAATCTAGATATTTGCCTACTTTTACAACAGGATACATAAAATGTATCATCAAGGTTAGTACAAACTACAATTTCACACGGACAATGACTTCTTTATATGACTTGTGTATACTGCTGCATCTGCTATATATTTGATAGAATTTGTTTCCGAGTGAGCAAGTGAGTGAGTCTTATCTGTCCGTCCATCCGTTTGTTTAAGAATTCCTCCTAAACATTAAGAGCTAGGACCACCAAAATTTATAAAAATTTAAAGCAAGGTAAAGGTTTGGTTGTGTGGGCAGAGGGGCAAGCATTAAGCTCCCCCCATGCATATGGGGTTGCATAAAACCATACAGAAAATAGACAGAATCACCAAGCAGGTGAAAGGGGCTGGCTGGGGGCATGCTCCTCCCTGTCTGTGACTTGCCTGAACCCCAGCCCTCCAACCGCCTAGGTGGCCTTTAGGGAGGGACGGGGGGTGGGGGGGCGAGGGGTGGGAACTGAAGCTCTGCTTCCATTCATACAAGAACATTGTGAGTTGCTCCCTTTCATCAGGGAGTGAGGAGAAAGTGCACAGTTTGCTTCATTCCTCAGTCTGGCTGGGAGCACAGGAGGCAAATGAACCTGCTCCAGCTGGGAATATGTACCCCCTCCCCTAGCTGTGCCTGCTGGAGCTGCAGTAGCCATGGTGGGGCACTTCTCACCTGGCCCCAAACTGCTGTGGTGAGAGAGGGCTGGGCAGGGCAGCCTGCATACTTAACCCCGTATCCCTAGTGCCACCCCAGAATCATGGTTTAAATGAAGAAAAAAAAAATTAATTGAGTTATGTTCCTGAGCAATGCTGAGTAAATCTTCTAGTATATTATATATGGAGACATAAGAACAATGTTTACATTCAATTGATTTATTTTATATTGTATGGTAGAATGAGAAAGTAAACAATTTTTCAGCAATATGCGCTGACACTTTTGTATTTTCCTGTCTGATTTTGTATGCAAGTAGTTTTTAAATTAGGTGGAACTTGGGGTATACAAGACAAACCAGACTCCTGCACGGGGCACAGTAATGCAATCAGAGAATCATTGAATACTGGAATTGGAAGGGACCTTGAGAAGTCATCAAGTCCAGTACCCTGCCCTCACGGCAAGACCAAGCATCACCTAGATCATCCCTGATAGATATCTATCTTACCTTCTCTTAATGGAATAGATAGGAATAAATGGTAAGTTTTCTGAGTGGAGAGAGGTGACTAGTGGGGTCCCTCAAAGGTCTGTCCTGGGACCAGTCCTATTCAATTTAGTTATAAATGATGTAGAGAAAGGGATAAACAGTGAGGTGGCAAAATTTTCAGATGATACCAAGCAGCTCAAGATAGTTAAGACCAAAGCAGACTGTAAAGAGCTTTATAAAGATCTCACCAAACTAAATTATTGGGCAACAAAATGGCAAATGAAATTTAATTTTGATATGTAAAGTAATGCACATTGGAAAAAGTAATCCCAACTATACATGCAATATGATGGGGACTAATTTAGCTACCACTATTCGAGAGAGAGATCTTGGAGTCATTGTGGAGAGTTCTCTGAAAACATCCGCTCAGTGTGCAGCAGCAGTCAAAAAGCCGAACAGAAGGGATCATTAAAAAAGAGACAGAGAATAAGACAGAAAATATCTTATTGCCCCTATGTAAAACCATTGTATGCTCACATCTTGACTACTGCATATAGATATGGTTGCCTCATCTCAAAAAAGATATATTGGCATAGGAAAAGGTTCAGTCAGAAAAGGGCAACAAAAATGATTAGGGGCATGGGATGGGTCCCATATGAAGAGACATTAAAAAGACTTGGACTTTTCAGCTTAGAAAAGAGGAGACTAAGGGGGGGGATAGGATAGAGGTCTATAAAATCATGACTGGTGTGGAAAAGGTGAATAAGGAAAAGACTTATTCCCACAATATAAGAACTAGAGGGTCACCACATGAAATTAAAAGGCAGCATGTTTAAAACAAACAAGAAGAAGTTTTTCTTCACTCAGCACATAGTCAACCTGTGGAACTCCTTGCCAGAGGATTTGTTGGAGTCTAGGACTTTAACAGGGTTCAGAAAAAAGCTAGATAGATTCACGGGGGTTAGGTCCATCAATGGCTATTAGCCAGGATGGGTGGGAATGGTGACCCTAGCCTCTGTTTGTCTGGAAATGGGTAACAGGAGAGGTATCATGTGAGGATTACCTGTTGTGATCCCTCCCTCTGGGGCATCTGGTATTGGCCACTATCGGCACACAGGATACTGGGCTGGGTGGACCATTGGTCTGACGCAGTATGGCTATTCTTATGACCTTATGTTCTTAAATTTCTCCAGTGATGCAGATTCTACAACCTCCCTAGGCAATTTATTCCAGTGTTTAACCACCTTGACAGTTAGGAAGTTTTTCCAGTGTCTAACCTGAACCTTCTTTTCTGCAGTTTAAGCCCATTGTTTCTTATCCTATCATCAGAGGTCAAGGAGAACAACCGTTCTTCCATCTCCTTGTAACACCTTTTTAGATATTTGGAAACTGCTATCATGTCCCCTCTCAATCTTCTCTTTTCTAAACTAAACAAACCCAGTTCTTTCAGTCTTCCCTTGTAGGTTGTGTTTTCTAGATCTTTAATCATTTTTATTGCTTTTCTCTGGACCATCTCCAATTTCTCCACATCTTTCTTGAAATGTGGTGCCTAGAACTGGACAAAATGCTCCAACTGAGGCCTTATCAGTGCAGAGAAGAGTGGAAGAATGACTTCTCATGACTTACTCACAAAACTACTGTTAATGTGTCCCAGAATCATGTTTGCTTTTTTTGCAACAGTGTCACACTGTTGACTCATATTTAGCTTGTGGTCCACTATGACCCCTAGATTCTTTTCTGCAGTACTCCTTCCTAGAAATTTGCTTCCTATTCTATATGTGTGAATGTAGTGGAAATGCGGAAGACAATTGTGATATCGAGGAGATTAGGTGGTGTACAACAATCGTTCCTTTTATGCCTACATCTCCCTTCAGGCCTGGATGCTTTAGGCAGCCATTTGTGCTTTTTGCTTCTTATTATTTTCTTATTTTTAAAGAATTAGCTGCTTGCTTAAGATGGTACAGTTAGGAATTCACTGTTTACTTTCAACAAGTTCCGGGATGGGTCCCAAGGCTAGCCACCTGGTATGGGAGTGTTTTGCATGGTGTCACAGTTATCTATGCTGAATGTTTGCCACCTGATAAAGTTAATTATTTGTCCTGGGAAAATATGCAATGTATCAACAACCTTGTCAGGTTCTCAAAGCAACAGGTGTAAGTAATATAAATCCAATATTATATAAGGGCGGGGATATTTCTAATATTGGAACCTCAGTGTAGACCAAAGCTGTGGGAGGTGCTACATACCGGCCACTGGGGTCCGTCCGTTGTCCTTCTTTGGGGGGTTCCTAACAGCAGAAGGGACGTAAGCATTGCATTTATTTTAGGCTTAATAAGCATTGTACTTTCTTAGTAAGCATTGCATTTTATTCTGAGATTTGCTTAATAAAGTTTTTAAGCCTTCATCCAATTTGTGTGCTTATTGCCTCTGAATACTTTAAGGAAAGAACCATTGCCTCTTGGCAACACAATGAAACTGATTGTTCTTTCCTAAGTGGAGTACTTTGCACTTGTCCTTGTTAAACTTCATCCTGTTTACCTCAGACCATTTCTTCTGTTTGTCCAGATCGTTTTGACTATGACCCTATTCTCCAAAGCACTTGCAACACCATCCAGCTTGGTATCATCTCCAAACTTAATAAGGGTACTCTCTATGCCAATATCTAAATCGTTGATGGAAATATTGAATAGAACCAGTCCCAAAACTTACCCCTGCTGAACCCCACTTTTTATGCCCTTCCAGCATAACTCTGAACCATTAATAACTATTCTCTGAGAATAGTTATCCAGCCAGTTATGCACCCAGCTTATAGTAGCCCCAGTTAAGTTGTATTTCCCTAGTTTTTTAATAAGAAGGTCATGTGAGACCATGTTAAATGCCTTACTAAAGTCTAGATGCACTACATCCACCACTTTCCCCTTAGCCACAAGACTTGTTGTCCTATCAAAGAAAGCTGTCAGATTGGTCTGACATGATTCGTCATTTACAAATCCATGCTGGCTGTTATCTGTCATCTTATTATCTTCCAGATGTTTGCGGATTGAATTTCTTAATTATTTGTTCCATTTTCTTTCCTGGTACAAAAGTTAAGCTGACTAGTCAGTAGTTTCCTGGGTTGTTCTTATTTCCCTTTTTATAGATGGGCACTGTATATGCCCTTTTCCAGTCTTATACAGTCTCTCTCGACTTCCATGACTTTACAAAGATGTAATTAATGGTTCAGATACCTCCTCTAGCAGCTCCTTGAGATTCTTGGATACATTTTTATCAGGCCCTGGTGACTTGTAGACATCTATCTTCTCTACATAATTTTTAACTTGTTCTTTTTTTATTTTAATTTCTAAACCTACCCCATTTCCACTAGCATTTACTATGTCTGGCATCCAGTCACCATCAATCTTGGTGAAAAGCGAAACAAAGAAATCATTACGCATCTCTGCTGTTAACAAGTTTCCAGTTTTTGTTTTCCCCTCTTCACTGAGCAATGGACTTTCCCTGTCCTTGGTCTTAGAAAGGTCAAGACCCACTGGTTTACAAGCTTCCTCTTTTGCCATTCAATACTGCTCCAGATAACCAGTGAAGTCAACCTTTCTAGTTCTTTCTTTTCACTTTCTTCTTTGGGCATTTAGAGAGAGATGGGTTCAAAGACTGAGTATAGTATGGGGATCAATGTGAGAGATCCTTTTACTATAAGGGGCATTAAATAGCAAGCATACTATAGATTATACAACATTACAAGCTGCTTGCCCAGGGCTGTGCCATCTCTGACCACCTGCAGCGCCTGGTGCAGAGCTTGCTGCCTCCTGCTGCTCCAGCCCCAGCTGCCGCCCCAGCTACCGCTCCTCCTCCCACTCCTGCTCCCCCTCCCACTTCTTCCTCTGCCCCACTCCCCCTCCCAGGAATGCCGAGGCCCCCGCACCTGCAGTGCTGGGGGACAGGTGCGCCAGCAAGACCCCCAACCCGGAGCTTCTCCTCCCCCTTCCTCCCCTCACCTCCCCCTTCCAGCTCCCTCCTCCCAGGTTTCTCCTCTCCCACCTCCCCCCCCCCGGTTATGTTCAATAAACAGAGTTTGTTTTTGTCAACACATGTGTCTTTATTTAATGGTAAAGGGGGTTAGGGAGGGGTCAGTGAAAGGATGTGAGGGTGAAATGAGGCACAAGCCCCCCAATGGGGTGCACCAGGGAGACTTTAGTCCTCCTCTGGGTGGAAGCTCTCCCACAGGGCCTCCCGGATACAGACAGCCCCCCGATGGGCCTCCCAGCTGGCAGCCATGTGGGGCTGCACATACAGGCCAGCCAAGTGGTCAGCCTCTGCCATCCAGCCCGGCAGGAAAGCCTCCCCCTTCCTCTCGCACAAATTATGCGGCACATAACACGCTGCCACCACGTGCTGAATATTCTGCTCAGATAGGTCCAGATGGGTGAGGAGGCATCTAAAACAGGCCTTCAACCGGCCGAATGCCCCCTCCACCATTATGTGGACCCAATGCAGGCCCTGCCGAGCTTGGCATTAAAGGCCTGTAAGGAGGGGTTGAGGTGTCCCGTGTAGGGCTTCATCAGCCAGGGTTGTAGGGATAGGCCACATCCCCCACCAGGCACACAGGCAAGTCCACGTCCCTGACCCTAATGTGACGGTCAGGGAAGAAAGTCCTGGTGTGCAGCCTTTGACACGGAGGAGTTGCAGTAAACCCGCGTGTCGTGTGCTTTGCCGAACCAGCCCACGTTAGTGTCTACGAACTGGCCCCGGTGGTCAGACACAGCCTGCAGGATGACCAAGAAGTATCCCTTCCAGTTGATGTACAGGGAGGCCTGGTGGTCTGGGGCACGGATGGGGATGTGTGTCCCGTCGATTGCTCCCCCACAGTTGGGGAAGCCCAGGGTGCCAAATCCCTCGATCACTGCATCCACATCAGTGAGGTGGATGACTCTGCAGAGCAGCACTCTGTTGATGGCCTTGACCACCTACAGAGGGACACACAAAACTGAGAGTCACTGGGGTGCCAGGGTGGCTGAGAGTGCTCTTTCCCCGCCACTACCGCATGCCCCCACTCCCAGGAGCAACCCCCCCTGCAATCCTGGCCACTGCGGGCAGTCCATAATGCAGCTGGGACAGAACAAACCCTCCCATGGAGGGGACTTGCACCCCCCCCCTTTTCCCTAGGGCAGCCCATCCCCTCTTTGCACACCCCCTCCTGGCACAGTGGCCGGAGCTTGCCATACCTGCATGAGCACTGCTCCAACGGTGGATCTCCCCATGCCGAACTGGTTCACCACAGATCAGTAGCTATCTGGTGTGGAGAGCTTCTAGAGGGTGATGGCCACACACTTGTGGAGGGGAATGGTGGGCCTCATGTGCGTGTCCCGTCACCAAAGATCAGGGGCGAGCCACTCACAGAACTCAAGGAAGGTGTCCTTCTTCATCCTGAAGTTCTGGGTCCATTGTTGGTCTCCCCAGTGCTCCAGGATGATATGGTCCCACCAGTCGCTGCTGGTGTCCAGATGCGGCGGGACACACTGGCGTCCGGGAGCTGCAGCTGCTCCTCCCCATCCCCCAGGAGGGTCCAGAGGACGGTGTGGGGGTCAGGCTGCAGCACATGCTGTGAGGCAGCCTGCAGAAAGTGCAGCCAGGCTTGCAGCAACAAGTCGAAAAGAAGCACCAGAGCGCCCAGGGGCAGCTCTGGCTCCATGGTGCTGAGTGCTGTGGTGTCCCAAGTCAGGGCAACCAAAGCAGGCAGAGACAAAAATGCTTTGCTGTCCCTCAGTGAAGTAGGCAAGCAAGCAGGGAAACCTGAGAACTGGCTGTCCGGGGGTCCCTTTAAACACAAGCCTCAGATAGCCTCAGGCAGCAGCCACGCAAGGTAACTACTGACCTGATGCCCTGCTAGAACCGGTTTCAGCTGGCCTTAAATGTGATTCAGCGTCCAATCAGTTTGGATGCACTATTTCGAAATAGCAGAACACTATTTTGAAATGCATTTTGTGTGTAGATGCGTTATTTTGAAATATCTTATTTTGAATTCACTATTTCGAAATAAGATATTTTGAAATAACGCTGTAGTGTAGATATACCCTCAGTTAGTTAAAATTGTAACCTCCTCCTTAATTCTCACAGGTTTACAAGAAGCTGTATTGTTAAACCTTGTTGTCTCTGCTCTGTTTTCCCTTATCTTACCCCACCCTTTCTCCCCCCCCCATTACCTTGGCCCCATATTCTTGTGCAAAGATCTGTTCTTTATTGCAGAAAAACTGATAAACTAGTTGTAGCTGGTATATGGATATGTATGACATGTGACTGATATATAAGACTTGTACTGCTAATAATTCTTTGGAAGCTGCTGTTGAGCCCTCCCCAATGCATTGCTAACAAACCTGCTTAGTATTATCTGTGTGACTGAATTCTTGGGAAAAGAATTCCTTTGCTTAACAGTTTGGCGCAGCGAGCAGGGTGTGGTCAGCAACTCCTGGGGATCCCCACAACTGAGAACAGAGGTGAATATGTTTTATATTCACCACCTTTGGCGCGCACCTCAGTCGGGGCTTTCCCAGGGAAACCCTCAGCACCCCTTAATATATTTGTTTTCAAGTGCACAGATAAGTGGGATTGAGCAGTTGTAAGTAAGTTTTGAGTAAGTTGTAGGTGCCCCTCTTGGGGGAGGGGAGCCCACCCCACACGTAAAGACTCCGAGGGACCCATACATAAAGGCTCTGAGGGAAGGAGTTGTGGCTGCACCAGGTGGGCGCAGATGTTATATTGTTGGTGCCCCCCCTCAGGGGGATGGGGCTCCCTTCATGGGGAAGGGCAGGGCCACACATAAGGCTCCGTGGGAAGGAGCTGTGGCTGCACCAGGTGGGTGCAGACTTTAAGGTAGCATGGCAGTACCACATAGAGCGGAAATTGTGGACAAATATGAGAGTACGGAAGGAAATGGCTAGGAATGGCAGGAAAGATGGTATGAGTGTGACAGATAGTTTGATTTGGTGGTCTGGTCAGACAAAATGAAGGACAGAGAAAGGAGTTGTAATCCTGTGCTATGAATACTGGAAAAAGGTTAAAGAGAATGGTGCCATGTGAAAGTCTGCTTGCATGGTGCAGTCACTGAAGGACACGTTGAGCAGTTGTTGTGAAGATGCTAAGGGGAAAAGTATTATTGGAAAAGTATTCTTGGCTTCTTTGCAGCCTTTCTGAGGGAAAAATGGGCCCTTTTCCTGAGGAATGTCTGTAAATAATCCAGACAAAGAGACAATCTGATTTAAATTTTTGGCTATGAACACTTTTGTTAAATTTGCTAAAGGGAAATAAGGGCTTCTATTGAAACTTAACAGCTCAAATGCATAAAAAGGGATGCAATCTGCATTATAGGTTTGTGAATCTGTTTTGTAGGCTTCAAATGAATTGGTTTTGTTTTGGATAATGCCCTTGCATTTAAAGTCGCAAACTGAGAAGACACTTTTTGCCAGACACAGATAACTAGTTCTGCTTGTCTTTGTATTCAGCAATTAACTCTTAAGGTACCTAAATGCTTTATAAGGTTCAATATTGTTATATAGGCCAAGTTGTGGCTGGTATTTAGAGCAGCCAAAACCAAGAAAATGAGGATGGGTTCTGGATTTCTTATTTTTGGGGGTACCAGAAATCAGAAATTATTGCTTTGATAAGGGTATATAAAAATCTGTGAGGCACCTCCTGTACTCCAGAGAGAAGCCACAGTGAAAAGTAATCAGAACTCTGGAAGTTCACTGTGTCCCTTTTCAAGGCTGAGTCTCTGGGTTGCTGATAACTTTGGATCTGAAAGCAAGCAAGACAGTGTGTGTGTGTGTGTGTGTGTGTGTGAATGCAGGCTGCCTGGTAGTTATGGGCAGTTCTAATCCTCCATAAATGACAGTACAGAGATTGAAGGGGTCTGCTATTCAAAGATTTCAAGAGGGTGTAACACACACACTGTCCTCGGAAGTAAATTGTCCAAATAAAAGGCATGGTATATAACGAGATATTTATAAGCATCCATTTGTAAGAAATTTGATGCTAATGTTACTGTTTAACATGGGAATCAATTTAGTGTTAATAAGTAAGCCTGCAACATTGTATACGATTCTCTTTCAGAATAGAAAACCTTTTGGGCTTGCTGGAATGGTAACTGGCAAACACCTACTGCTAAGGAAAGGAAAATCACTGCAGCAGTAAAGCTTCTCAGTTACTACTTGTGAATAAATGTAGAGCTTCACAATAGACAGACTATTAAAAACCTTGTCTGCTGTATAAGAGGGAAACTGAGGCATACCACCTCATTAACTTTATAATTGAGCAGTGGGATAATTTACCTGAAACCCACAGAGGGTGGAAGTTACTGAGGCTTGACTGGTTTACAGAACACAAGCATAAGTAATTATTGGGTGACAGCAGGCCGATAAAGAAGTCTGCAAGAATACTTGTAAAGGAAAGAAGTATTCCAAGATATAATGCGCCACCCCCATTGGGGTAGAAAATTTTCTTTTTGTCTTTCAGAACATCAGAAAGAGCTGGTACCAGCTGAAGAGCAACTGAAAAGGCCATGGTTCTGCTGACAAAAAACAATTGTGTTCTTTGTTTATGTCTATGTCTGTCTTGTGGTACGTGTCTTGCTAGCACTGTTGTTGTGTATTGTTTTTTTGTTAAGAAGATATTGTAACTAAAGCAGAAGCTAGAGCAGGGAAAGAAAAAAAAACTGTTCAGCAAAAGGAAAAAGGATTGGGTCCAGACAAATGGCAACTCTGAGATCATTTAGTGGGAGTGTACACTCCTTAGCCTCTACATCACTATTGCCCACGCCTGTCCTTTAGTTGAAGATACTCTGTCTCCCGACCACTGTATTTCTGAGCAACCCTTGCCCTCTTCAGATTTTATTCTGTTTGTAGATAGATCCAGATACTATGTCACGGGCCAACTTTAGACAGCCTGGGCTGTGTATAACCTCTCGGGATCATGCCTTCTCCTGCTCTGCTCAGGTTGCTGAGTTGGTTGCCCTGATCCATGCCTGTCTTTTGGCCTCAGGCCGGACTGCTACCATGGACAGCCAGTATGCTTTTGGTGTAGTGCATGATTATTTTGGTGTCCTGGATTTCTCAGGGATACCTCACTTCGTTTGGTACTCTGCTGAAATATGGGGGATATGTTAAGAAGCTGGTAGAAGCAATTCAAAAACCATCTAAGTTAGCGGTAGTAAAAGTTAAAGCACACACTAAAAACATGACCCACTCTCCCTAGCTAATGCAGCTGCAGATAAAGCCACAAAAGCTGCTGCACTAACAGTTCCAAGGACACATACTGTAGCTGCTGCACAAGCCTCTAAACGGGAACAAATTAGGCTAGCAGATATGCAGGAACAATGCTCCAGAGAGGAAAATGGACATGGATTGAGAACACATGTAACATTGATAACACGAATACCTGGTAACTAGGGAACAATAATACGTAGCCCCTAGGGCAATTGTGGCTCATCTCTGCTCATCTCATCTCATCATCTGCCAATGCACTCAGGACCCCAGGCCATGTTACACCACATGAAGGGGAAGTGGTGGTGGTCTAGGATGTCAGCTGATGTGCTTGATTATTACAGACAATGCCTTGTTTGCACTAGGTGTAATGAAAAAAAAAACCCTCAAGGTTACAGTGTGACACCAACATAAGCCTGCAGGGCCTATGCAAAGTATCCAGATTGATTTCATAGTGCCACTGCCACTGGCCTGGGGAAAAAAGTATTGCCTGGTCATGATTGACCATTTTACCCGCTGGATCATTGCCCAGATCATAGCAAATGAGTTTTGCCCCCCAATGGGGCCTTCCTAGGTCCATTGATTCAGGCCAAGGAACACACTTCATGGGACATGTGATGAAGGATGTCTACACCGCCTTAGGCATCAGACAAAAATTTCACTGCTCGTATCATCCCCAAAGCTCTGGAATGGTGGAGCGGGCAAATCAGATTTTAAAAAAGAGGCTGACTAAGGCCTTAATGACTCAAGGGACCAACTGCGTGGCACAATTACCTGCTGCCCTTCTCTCAGTGAGAGCCACTCCTAATTCACCCTTTGAACTATTAACTGGAATGACAATGTCTTTAGGGGAGGGCTGCATAGTTCCAGCTCCTCTCTGCTTGGTCTTGGATACTGCACAGGAATATGTTAAATGACTGAATGAAACTCTACAGTCTCTTATGATGACGGTTAAGGACAAACAAACCGGCCAAGACCCTCGTGAACTTCCCTCTTGGCCTGACATACAGGTCATGGTCAAAACCTATAATCCTGTGGCCTGTTCCTCATTTGGTGTTAGCCCATAGGACACCTCTGCAAAGGTAAAAGGGATCCCAACATGGATCCACAAGACCAAGACCAAAATGTCTAGATGAACAGATTAATGCATATGTTGTGTGTTACTTTTGTCTTTCCAGGTAAAATGCTGTCCCTCTTGGTGATCCCCTTGGTGCTTCTGTTCTTGGGCCCCAAAGCTGCACAAACCTGGGACTTGCCCATGGTACCTATTACCCAAACCACCTGCCTTAAAGTCGGCCAATATGTACAACTGCCAAAAGGAGGAAACGGTGAATGAGTTAGGAAACCAAATGTGTGGCTTAGTTCCTGATTGAACCCTGTAGGTCCCATAGTGCTGCCATCCTGCTTTTATTCCCACCCTGGGTCCTGAGTTTCCATCTATCTACCACAAACAGGAAGCAGCCTTCGGCTCCCTCCCTCTCAGTCACCCACAGCTAACTGTTCCTGGGCATTTAGCCCCTCGGGTGCAATGGTATGCATATCAGACCTCCAGTCCCTGGATGTGAGCAGGCTATCTCCAGTTGCTGGGAACAAATCAAATCATAAAATGCCAGTATGAGTCAGCACCCTTGGGGCAAACTAATTTCGACTTTCTATCCAACGGGCCCATGAACTTAACCAGTAAATTAATTGTTTCCACAGCATCAGATGGGTCTGTGGATGTACATAATGTTTATGGGATAACCAGTGGCTTGGGGGAATATAGATGCTGGTGCCTACACACTTACATAGGGCATATTAACCAAACCACTTTAGAAACAAAAAAAAGGATGGACAGATCTCCTGCCTCTGTTGTGGGAACCCAGAATGGAATGACAGTACTGTCAAGAACACTGCTCTGACCTGGTCAGATGCCTGGGATGTTCAGATGTAAGATGTTAATAATCTAACTACCTGTGGGTACACCCTTCCCCTCCACTTATCCTACACTCCACCCCATTGCTCCCAATGGCATTGTCCATCTCAGATACAAGAAGACACTTCTACATGATGTAATTATGGATTTGATTAAAGTTAAATACAATTTATCAAATTTCACTGTACCCTTACAAAATGTATGCTCTGCTGATCACCCTAGCTCTATACAGTGGCTACAAGGGCAACTGACCTTATTGATGCAGCACCATACCCTTCGTACCCGTGTAACAGGAGTGCAAATTCAATGCTGAATTCTCTTAATGCTGATCTAGATAGATCCTATAACGCTTGGGTCAAAGGTCAAACTACCAGAGCCTTATGGCACACACATGCTGGTTTATTGTATGCTTTTTGTGCCACTGAGGCTACGGCAAAAGATATTTATGTTGTTACCAAAACACTTTCCGATGCTGTATTTAATATAACTAAATCTCAATCCAAAGGGTGTGCCTGTGATATGCTAGCTTGTGATATGCTAGCTTGTGATTTATTTAATATGCTAAAGGAAGGTATGCTAGACATATGCCTTGGCTCCCCTCCCTTGCACACCCTTTCTTCCCCAGCGCTTGCACACCTGGCAAATATATCTGCTCAGTTAATTGTTGCCTCCCCCCTTCCTTCTGACATTCTACCTGTACCCTCTCAATTTTCTCCTTGTGTACCCCATTGTCATTCCCTCCCATGTTTTTCCTTTGTCTTTTCATTTTAGATTTGTTGGGCATGTGTCTAATAACACTGTTTATAGAGTAGGATTTTCTGGCTGTCTCCTTCTCCCAGCAGCATCATGCTCATGACAACCTTGGATTGCTATACAGAGACTGCTGACTACATCATTTGTTCCTGTTCTACCCTTTGCCCCCTGGATGCTTCCTCCTCTGGGATGGTTACTGTTCTCCCCCTCTCTGATGCTGTCCAAGTATCTGCTACACAGTGGTGTTTTATCACCGCTGCCACCTACTATAACTATGGCCCAGCCAATTCTGCCATGCATCTACAGATTACTGACTCCTTCAATTTGGGTGACATCCACCTGCCTGGCCACGTCTTTACTGGCATGATGACATTACCTTAGTAGCACGGTAATCTACATCAAGATAACGCTCCTATACAACCGGCCAAGGAGCTGCTGTCTAAAGCAGCCCTTGCTGCTGCCTCTGTGTCAACCACTGCCCAGAAGGACGTTGCTAAAGGCCGCATGAAGGTGCAACTGTCTACCAACACCATAATCCACCTGGAAGACTCTGTTGCTGGTCTATCCTACAACCCCATCACCTGGTGGACCGTTTTGCAAATAGCTGCCACTGCTGCTTCCCTTTGTGTTTTAGTAGGTTCCTTGGTTATGTGTTGTTATTTTAATTGCATGCTCACTAATGCTGTTCCCCTTGTTACTCTCATTTCTGCTCCCTCTCCCGCCCACAACCCCCCACTTTCCATTCCCACGTATCAAGCTGAAAATGAGTATGATTTTATTTAGATATTGAATATATCTCACAAATTCGATTTGTCAAAAAGGAGGGAATCTGTTAGGACAAAGCCTGGTTTTCCTGTGCTGGGCCTCAAGGCCTGACTAAGATAAACAGCACAGCTGCAACAGGATTTTGAGTACTGTTGAAACTGTCACTAGGTTTGTTAAAATTGTGACCTCCTCGTTAATTCTCACAGGTTTACAAGAAGCTGTTTTGTTAAACCTTGTCTCTGCTCTGTCTTTTTTCTCCCCCTATCCTTTCTCCCCACTTACCCGGGCCCCATATTCTTGTGCAAAGATCTGTTCTTCCTTGAAGAACTGATAAATTAGTTGTAGGTGATATAATGATATGTATGACACATGACTGATAAATAAGACTCGTACTGCTAATAATTCTTTGGAAGCTGCTGTTGAGCCCTCCCCAATGCATTGCTAATAAACCTGCTTAGTATTATCTGTGTGGCTGAATTCTTGGGAAAATAATTCCTTTACTTAACAAGGTGTTGCCTTACATGTTAAAAATATATACACTTAGATTGAGGTGGAGATGGATGTAGGAGACAGATGTGTTGAGAGCATCTGGATTAGGCTAAAAGGGGTAAAAAAACAAGGGTGTTGTCATGCTAGGGGTCTACTACAGGCCAGATGGAAGTGGTGGATGAGGCTTTTTTAAAACTAACAAAATCATCCAAAGCGCAGGACGTGATGGTGATGGGGGATTTCAGCTATCCAGACATATGTTGTGAAACTCAAACAGCGGGGCACAGACTCTCCAATAAGTTCTTGGACTGCATTGGAGACAACCTTTTATTTCAGAAGGTTGAAAAAGCTAGTGGGGGGAAGCTGTTCTAGATTTGATTTTAACAGATGGGGAGGAGATGGTTGAGAATTTGTAAGTGAAGGTGCTTGGGTGAAAGTGATCATGAAATCACAGAGTTCATGATTCTAAGGAATGGTAGAAGGGAGAACAGCAAAGTAGAGACAATGGATTTCAGGAAGGCAGATTTTGGTAATCTTAGAGAGCTGGTAGGTAAAATCCCATGGGAAGCAAGACTAAGGGGAAAAACAACTGATGAGAGCTGGCAGTTTTTCAAAGGTATATTAAGGGCTCAAAAGCAAGCTATTCTGCTGAGTAGGAAAGATAGAAAATATGGCAAAAGGCCACCTTGGCTTAACCAGGAGATCTTACATGATCTAAATATAAAAAAGGAATCATATAAAAAGTGGAAACTAAGACAAATTACAAAGGATGAATATAAGCAAACAATACAGGAATGCAGGGGCAAGATTAGAAAGGCAAAGGCACAAATAAGCTAAATCTAGCTAGAGGCATAAAGGGAAACAGGAAGAGTTTCTATAAATATATTAGAAGCAAGAGGAAGACTAATGACAGGGTAGGCCCACTGCTCAATGAGGAGGGAGAAACAGTAACAGGAAACTTGGAAATGGCAGTGGTGCTTAATGACTTCTTTGTTTCGGTCTTCACCAAGAAGTCTGATGAAAGAATGCTTAACATAGTGAATGCTAGTGGAAATAGGGTAGGTTTAGAAGATAAAATAAAAAAACGAACAAGTTAAAAATCACTTAGAAAAGTTAGAGGTCTGCAAGTGACCAGGGCCTGATGAAATACATCCTAGAATACTCAAGGAGCTGCTAGAGTTGGTATCTTTGAAAAATCATGGAAGACGGGCGAGAATCCAGAAGACTGGAAAAGGGCTAATATAGTGCGCATCTATAAAAAGGGAAATGAGAACAACCCAGGAAACTACAGACCAGTCAGTTTAACTTCTGTGCCAGGAAAGATTATGGAGCAAGTAATTAAGGAAATCATTTGCAAATATCTGGAAGATACTAAGGTGATAAGTAACAGCCAGCATGGATTTGTAAAGAACAAATCATGTCAAACCAATCTGATAGCTTTCTTTGATAAGATAATGAGTCTTGTGGATAAGGGAGAAGCAGTAGACATGGTATACCTAGATTTAAGTTAAGAATATCATGTGAGACCATATCAAATGCCTATCAATAAACTAAGCAAATACAACTTAGATGGGGCTACTATAAGGTGAGTGCATAACTGGCTGGATAACTGTTCTCAGAGTAGTTATTAATGGTTCACAATCCTGCTGGAAGGGCATAACAAGTGGGGTTCCACAGCTGTCTGTTTTGGGACCGGTTCTGTTCAATATCTTCATCGATGATTTAGATATTGGCATAGAGAGTATGATTATTAAGTTTGCAGGTGATACGAAGCTGGGAGGGGTTGCAACTGCTTTGGAGGATAGGGTCATCATTCAAAGTGATCTGCACAAACTGGAGAAGTGGTCTGAGGTAAATAGGATGACATTTAATAAGAACAAATGCAGAGTGCTTCAGTTAGGAAGGAACAATCAGTCTTATACATACAGAATGGGAAAAGACTGTCTTGAAAGGAGTACTGCTGAAAGGGATATAGGGGTCATAGTGGACTACAAGCTAAATATGAGTCAACAGTGTGACACTGTTGCAAAAAAAGCAAACGTGATTCTAGGATGCATTAACAGGAGTGTTTTGAGCAAGACACGAGAAGTTATTTTTCTGCTCTACTCTGCACTGATTAAGCCTCAGTTGGAGTATTGTGTCCAGTTCTGGGCACCCCATTTCAAGAAAGATGTGGAGAAATTGGACATGGTTCAGAGAGGAGCAACAAGAATGATTAAAGGTCTAGAGAACATGACCATGAAAGAATTGGGCTTGTTCGGTTTGGAAAGGAGACAACCGAGATGGGCATGATATCAGTTTTCAGGTATCTAAAAGGCTGTGTCAAGTAGGAGGGAGAAAATGTGTTCTCCTTAGGCTCTCAGGATAGAACAAGCAGCAATGGGCTTAAACTGCAGCAAGGGAGGTTTAGGTTGGACATTAGCAAAAACTTCCTGTCAGGGTGGTTAAACACTGGAATAAATTGCCTTGGGAGGTTGTAGAATCTCCTTCTCTGGAGATATTTAAGAGCAGGTTAGATAGACATCTATCAGGGATGGTTGAGATGGTACTGGATCCTGCCAAGAGGGCAGGGGACTAGACTTGATGACCTCTCAAGGTCCCTTCCTGTTCTAGTGTTCTATGCCAAATCTCTGGATATCTTTAAGTTATAGAAACTAGGATCTGTTCCCAAACCTTGAGATTCAGGGTAATTTTTAGCATTTACACGCTGTGCCATCCTGGTTGCAGAATCCAATTTGTAGCTGAGAAAAAGCAGTAAATAGTCACAGCACTAGGGGTCTCAGTAGGAGCACTTAATATAATGTAACAAAATCATAACCAATTGCCATTCACATTCTCTGTGTGCCAGAGTTACAACACACACGCTGAATCAATATGCTGTGAACTATAGTTAGCCGAAATAGAAAGAGGTAAAACAGACCACATTGCAAACATTATAATTTGAAAGATTGGAGGGCTTGTTAACATTGTCCTGATAGGTATGAACAGAAAACCACTGTTTCTCCTATAAAAAGCCCCTAGTGTTGTCTCAACCCATGCTTTCATTTTTCTCCCACTACACTATGTGCTCTTGTTATGTCCTCTATACAGAATGATCCAGTGATTAAAGGACTGGACTGAGGGCTCAGATTTCCTTTTTGTTTGTACCTCTATCACAGACATCCTCTAGGAACTTGGACAGTTTATTAGCATTTACATATTCACAACTGGACATTACTGTTAGTGCCCAGCACGAGACACCTTGGGAAGGTTTGGCTTAATAAGAGCTCAGGGCTGCATCAGCACCTTAATGTTTGGCTCTAAATCAGTGGTTCTTTAAGGGTACGTCTATACTGCGCAGCTATTTCGGGATACCAGCGGTATCCCAAAATAGTTACCCTGTGTCTACACAAGCCGTCCATTATTTTGAAATATTTTTTGAAGTAATGGGCATGTTATTTCACCATCCCGGTAAACCTCATTGCACAAGGGATAAGGGATGGCTTGAAATAGTGCGTTATTTCAAAATTTGGCACTGTGTAGACATGCCAAATTTAAAAATAATTTGAAATAGATTCGAGATAAGCTACATAATGTACATAGCTCAAATTGCATATCTTATTTCAAGTTTAGGGTGCTGTGTAAACACACCTATGGTGTGATATGGTGCCTGCAATAAGAATGGTTTAGAGGACAGTGTCAGGATAAACATGTATTCTAACTATACTGGTTGAAAAGGCCTCAGAGTTACACTGTAGATGTTTGAGTTTTAGATGTGCTGAGTTAGAGCTTAAAATCTGGGAAATTCTATCCAATTTAGTACACACTATTAATTTAATTGTTGAGTCTGAAAGACAAAATGCATGATTTATCTAGTCCTCTACTAAACTGCCTAAGACACAGAGAGCACATCTATCTGATCAAGATATTCTAGCTGGTCAGTTTCCCTGGGTTATTAAAAAATAATTTCTTAAAGATGTATCAATTTACTGCCTTGCTGGAATATTATTGTTTTCTTAAGTGGCATATTCATTGTCCTTTGCATTTCTGTAGCTTATTGCATCTCAAAATGTTAATATGTTTTACAAATCTTAATTAAACCTCAGACTCCTTGCAAAGAAGTTTTAATCAGTATTCTAATTTTACAGATGCATTCCCCCGCTCCCCCACAGAGCAACTTGCTTAACACAAAGTCCACAGCACAGCTAGGAGTAGAATCCAAGGGTTTCCTAACCCCCTGAATTCATTTAATGGGAGATTTGGCTAAGTAAGGATCTGGCCATTTCAGCATTTTGTGCAACAGAGGTGTATAAAAAGGTGTTATTTTGTAATCTGTTGATATGATTTTTATATTGGAATGAAATAGAACCTTGCCACCTGTGATGATGTATTTCTTTGAGCAGTTACAATAAAAGGCAAAACTCCCACTGATTTTAATGTGAGCAAGATCAGGCTCCAGTTCTCCTAAGTTTGTCAGTTGTTCATATTATTTTATTTCTGATCTACAATTAGGTGTGAAAATAGTTAGGAATGTTCAAGAACATGGTTTAGGGGTCCAGTCCTTTGCCTGCTGAAGTTTGTCCACTGACTCCCTCTATATGTGCAAAGGGCCTTGCAGACAATACTAGCAATAATGAAGAGAGCCATCCTCTGCCTTGAGATGTTTACAATCTAAAGATGGGACAAGATGTAAACAATGGGAAAGGGAGAAAAGTTGGAGAAGGAATAGCAAGGGTTATAAAAATAAGATTACATGCATGGCTTGAAGTTTCCATTGTTATAGTCCATGCAGTACATCAACTCTTTAAAATATATATAATTATTTATAGACTAAAAATTTCTACTATTTATTCCCCTCCCTTTCCTTTGATGGAATGTAGATCTGGGATAATAGGAGATAAGTAGTCACAAGGTGAGTGAAAGTTGAAGAGGTCATATGGAGGGGAGAGACATGGCAAGAAATGGGCAAGGGCCGTGGATTAGGAAAATAAAACAAGAGATGGGTGAAGCAGCAGGCAGAGATGTCAAAACCAACTAACAAGAGTAGGACATGTGAGTAGACAAGTAGTCACAGAGTCAGTGAACTATTGCTGAAGTAGTTTGAGGTCCTAGGGTATCTGGTGGTGCTGAACTTGATAGCGCAGAAGAATGGGGAGAGAACCTTGTACCTTTAAGGAAGGGAGTATGAGGAAGATGGAGGCTTTGGAGTTCTCCCCCTATAAAGCTGATTCTTGTGAGGGTCGTTTGGTAGGTACTGCTGGGACCTATTGTCCATGAGTATAGAGTACTGGGCTCCTGGTACTGAAAATAGCATTCGAACAGCTTTTCAAATTAGGAATGTTAAGATGCAGTTATAATTGGATAGAATTTGTATCAACTACTCAGTCAGTCAGTAAAGGAAGGGAGCTCGGCTCAGCAGGGTCCTACTCCTGCTGCAGCTCTGCAGTTTAAATGTAGTAAGAGCCAGGCTGCCCGCTCATCTGGTTCTTAGTACATTTGAACTGCAGAGCTTCAGCAGGGGGAATGTCCCTGACCTGGTGTGAGCCTGGGGGTGCCAGTGGACAGAAGCTGTTGTCGGAGCAGTTTGGGCCCGCAGTGAGCTTGGGCCCACCATGAGCAGAAGCTGCTTCATGGCAGCCTCCCTTGAACCGCCTCCCCCCCGCTGCCTCTGATCGAGGCAGCGGCATGGAGGCAGTGGGGGGCACAGGTGGCACTGTGGAGAGGGTGCTTGGGGGAGCCTCCCCCCAGCACCAGCTCCTGCTTCTCCCCCCCACCCCATTGCCTCTGATACAGAGACAGCAAGGAGGGGAAGTGAGTAGTCAACTACTTGCTTACATCCCTATTTCAAATAACATTGGCAATACAATCAAATAATTACTAGCAATGAATAGAGAGGACATGGGGAAAATCAATATATTAATATTAACCCACATCCATTTTTAATGAAAATAAAGACAGTACAATTAAAAAGAAGAAACACACTAACCTTGCTGGTCTTTCATCTGCTTTTGTCACACATGAAACTATCCTGTAAAATCAAAATATGCCTCACCAGAACTCTACTATTATCTAGCTTATTTCCCTCCTCTTATGACTCCAAGAGCTACCGAGTAAGATGAATAATGTCTCACCACAGTTTGGTGTTCTTTCCCTTTCCCAGAATTATATACACACACACAAAAACTAAAAAAAGCATCTGAAAAAAACAGAAAAAAAATGAATCTGAAGCTATCTGACCTTCTATGCAAAGCTAACACTCCAAAACATTTTAATTTTTGCAAGTATAGTTCTTTCTGGCAAAAGTCTTGCAGTCCTGTCTTCACCTATATCAAAAGGGGTAACAATAGAGTTATTGGTTAGCTAATGGTTAGTGTCTACAGGTTGTACCTCCTTAATCGGGATTCTCTGGTTTGGCAACATTCGTGGTCCGGCACAACCATGGATATTCCTGGACCACAGAGCCCAGGAACAGGGAGGTCTGGCAGCGGGGCAGGAAGTGGAGCACCCCAGCCCTGGCCTGCTCCCCCAAGCCCTGCATTGCTCAGGCAAGCAGGGGCTGGGGTGCTCCGCTTCCCACTGCTGTGGTGAAGCAGAGCACAGAGGGCTGGGAGAGGGTAGTGGAGTGGGATGACTCTGGTTCCTGCCACTGAGGAGTGTAAGGGGGAGATGACCCTTGCTGCATCTTGCACCAGGGCTGCTGGCAATCCCCCAGCTTATGTCACATGGGGAGGGTGCCTGGGGGAAGGGGGATCACGGGGATGGGAGGGACAGGAAGAGGCAGGGCAGGAGCAGAGCAGGGGCATGGCTTGGGGGAAGGGGTGGAATGGGGCAGAGCAGGGCCTGCAGCGAGTGTGTGTATGAGCAGGCCCTGCATTCCCCTAGGTATGGTCCTGGGCATGACTATCCCACCTAGAGCCCTGTCTTCTCATGGGGTTGTACTGCCCCCAGCTCTGTCCTCCAGTGGGGCTGTACAGGCCCCAGACAGAAGTCTCAGTTGCATGGAAGGGTTGGGGGCAGTACAGGTGTGCCAGAAGAGCTGCTGGCATGGAGCCACTTGGCAGCTCCACATTCTCTTCCTGGTATAGCATCCTGGCAATAAATACCTTAATGGTACTGAGTACCCCACAATCCCATCATACTTGCACCACGAGTAAGATCATCGATCCATAAGCATTCAAGATCATTTTCTTCCAAGTTATTCATGTCTCTGAAATACCTAATGCCAGTTTTGGCAGACTGCCAGTCCCATTTTTCTTCCCCCCAATTTGATCTTTCCTAACTATCTTACAATTATGGAGTTTAGCTTTCCAATAATGTACCAGGTTTCAGTAATACTAACTAGATCAAATTTATGTTTATAGATGAGCAATTTTGTTTCCTCCTGTTTCTTATCCAGGCTTTCATGTTTTTTTTTTCTTCTTTTCATGTTCTTTGGTGCCTGATTAGTATTGTTTGCAACATCTCGATTGTGTTAAATAAGTGTTCACATGGTCCCCCCTTTTGCTGTTATTTTAATGCCCTCCTGACTATTCTACCTAGCCTGTCCCTAGGGAGATAGATTCACTTCCAATGAGGTTCAGGCCTTCCGAGCTACAGAGACCTTTTTCCCCATAGAAGAGCTGAAACCTTCCACTTTATGCTATTTATCTAGGCAGCAGCTTACTTTCAGAATCTTCTCTTTTCTGTTTTCCTTCACTCATGGGACAGAAAGGATCACAGAGATCATTTGGCCATCCACACACTTCTGAGTTCCCAGAAAGCACCTGTGATATCTCACACTGCAGTATCATTAGTACCCATATAAACGATCACTGATGGACTTGCCTGTCAGCTTCAGAGCCAAATCATTCTTAGAGTGGTATCTTGTGTTTTGGTTGTGGGAAAGCAGCACTCAGTCCGGTGGTCCCCTTCTCACTTGCAGAATATTCTGTCTGTTTTTCTGAGTACTGAATCCCCAACAAGGATTGTTAGTCTTCCTTGAACAGTTGGAGATCTGTGTGGACAAGCTTGATTTTCTTACAGGTTGGGCTGACCTGCCATCAATGTGTGTGCCCCGCCTATCTGTCCATTCTCTGTCTTGGACCAGCTGACTCTTGAGAGATAGCTTCCTGTTTTCATGCTGAGGATGCTGGTATTGACTGGAAACATCAAACTTTTCCCAAAGTTCTGGCTGGATTGGTTATGGGATATCCTGAAAAGGGCAGGGGGAACAAAACCAATTAGAGATGAGGCAGCAAGCACAGAAAGGGAAAGCTGCACCACTGCCATTCTGTGAATCTGCAGAAAACACTTTGCCTTTGCTCTGCGAATATGGGTCTCTATGTGGAGAATAGAAGCTGGAGCTGAAGAGCAACTGTTCATCGTGTAATGCCCCTCTCAGAAAGCAGGTGATGTCCGTGTAGCAGATATTGTTTTGAATGACTCACATAATATGAATATCCAAAGGCACCAGGACCTATGTAAACATGTCTCCTATCCTGTTAGCATTATGAGTCACTAATCTGGTTGTTGTATTCTGCTGAACCATTTTTTTAACTATATGTAGGGGTTTTGCTAGGTGACAGGCATATGTTATTCTTGATTGACAAATCAGAATAAGCTGCTTTATGAAATAAAGCGACTGCTGTTTTCCAAGAATCAAGATATTTAAAGCCAAGATACTGGGGGTGACTGAAGTCAAGTCACCAAAGTTTAATGGCGGAGCTAAGTAACTTTAACATTACAAGAAACTATCAACACGTCCTTAAAGAAACACATTTCTCTAGCCCAAAACTACAATATGGCATGGTTACAGTGATAGCTATACCTCCATTCTCTTCATGGTCTCTCCAGGTACCTTTACCTTTCCTGGGATGGAATTCTTAGAACGGGGCATGGGCTACACTGCCCTGTGTGTCCAATGTGTTTACCCAGTAGGTCTGACTGCTCAGCAGCTGCAGTTCTTCCCTTCAGGAGTTTGTGACCGGTGGTGTCTATTGTGACCAATAGCCTTCTTAAACCAATGCACTATTTAAACAGCGGAACAAAGCATATAGACAAAAATAGTTTAACAAGAAACCATCTATAGCAACAATCTTACCATTCCCTGGAGGTAAGCTAGGCAGCTTATTCTGAGACCCCAATGAGCGTCTCAAATAGTCTTGTACACCAGAGCACTTACCTTGTCTAAGGGAATGTGCTGTCCTGGTGTTACCTCTTACAGCAAGGCTGGGGAACCTCAAGCTCCGGGCTGGATGCAGCCCTCGGCTTGCATGGATCTGGCCCCTGAGGCTCAGGGCCTCCCAGCACTAGGAAGCCTGTGCTAGCGCTTGAGCCTGTTCTTCCCCCACCCCCACCATGGAGCTGAAGCACACAACAGCTAATAGGTTGCGCCCTCATAGGCTCTCGTGTGTGAGTGGAATGTGGGGAGTGTCTTTCTCCTTGTCAGTCAGGGGCCACATCAGTGAGGGGTTTTTTTTTTTTTGCTTCTAACTTGTGTCAGCCACCGACAGATTTTTTTTTTGTGGTGAGTCAGTGGCCCCCCGACCCAAAAAAGTGTTCTACCCCTGTCTCCCAGAGATTAGCACTGCAGGTAAGACCAGCATTACTGTCCCTTGCAGGTTAAAGGTTCTATGTAAAGTCATCTGGGACAAGGGAACGAAAACAAAAACTAATATGCTTCTTTTAATAAGCTCTCACAGAAAGAACATGTGGATCAACTCAAGATCCTTCAGTAAGTCTCTGAACCTGGACAGGCTAGCGTTCCATAACCCAAGAGAGCAATCATGACCCATTGCAAGCTGACTAGCTCTCTTCCTTGCTCATCTTCCTCTTTCTGTTTAAAGAGATCATTCCTAAGGCAGAGCAAGGAGTCTCCTTTATTATACTTCCACTGTTCTGATTGAGAACTCCTGGCTGATCCTTACAGGGGTAGTTTTCTCATTCATACCCTCTGTCATGAGACACTGTCCCTTTTGGTATTTGCTAGTCCTCTTGGTCTTATGTGTTCTTGGGCTTTGGTCCTGCTCAATTGTGAAGTTGTCTGGAGCCAGGATGTATAATTTTCAAAGATAATGGTTTGGGCATTTTCTTTTAACAGCCCTGAAGTGTTTAACCTAGGGATGGTTTTTCAGCATCCCACTACCCAGCTCTACATATTGCTTTCATAAATTATTAGAGAGCATCTCCATTTCTTACACATTATATACCTGGTAAAGGCCAGATGTCCACCTGAAATTCCTTTCACAACCCCTTCTTCTGTCTCTCAGAAAAGAGGACACCTCTCAGTTTAATCTCTCCTTTTCCATAAACATTTGCAATACCTTAGGTCCTTCCCCTTTCCTACATCATTTCTCTGGAGCGAATACATTGCAATAAATCTGATAAAGGGGAAAAAAATAAAGATCTTGGGTCTCTCTTACTCCCGTTGAAATAGCTGCTCCATATATGCATCTCCAAGAATCCCAACCCATCCACCCAGCCATCTTAGACTGGTAAGAAACTATATGCAAAGAGAGAGGTTAGCAGAAATTGTTCCATATCATCCACCCTCTCTTCCAGGAATGATCGATCATGGAGGATAGTGCCATGATTGGTAGAAAAGTTCTCTTGGTACAGGCTCATTGATGAGGGAGAGTGGGGGGGTGAGCACTTGTCAGAGGCGTAGGGCAATTTAAAAGGGGCAAAGTGCCCCCAGTTGTTGCCAGCAGCACAGTGGAGCTTTGGCAAGTTTCCTGCCCACCCTCACTCTGCACCACTTTTGCAAGCAGCCAGCATCATCCCCGAGGCTACATCTACACTACAAGTTTTGCTGGAAGAAGCAATGCAAATGAAGCGCAGATTAGCATTGTCTCATGCTTCATTTGCATAATCTCTTCCAATCCATTTTTGCACTATGGCTACATCTACACTGCAAATTCTTGTGCAAGAAGATATGCAAATGAGGTGTGGCGATGAATATCACCATACCTCATTTGCATACAAAATGAGCCACCATTTTTGAAGAAGGGGGTTTTGCGCAAGAAGGAGCAGTCTACACTGATCCTTCTTGTGCAAAAAACCCCCTCTTGCGCAGGAGCCGTTCTTCCTGAAAATAAGCGGCAGAATGGCTCCTGCGCAAGAGGGGGTTTTTGCACAAGAAGGAGCAGTGTAGACAGGTCCTTCTTGTGCAAAAGCCCCTTCCGCAAAATGGCCGCTCCTTAGGAATGCAAATGAGGCATGGTGATTTTCATCACTGTGCCTCATTTGCATATCTTCTTGTGCAAGAATGCGCAGTGTAGACATAGCCCATGGGTTTTGTGCAAAAAATAAGCAGTGTGGACTTTTTTTGTGTGCAAAAGCCCCCTTTTGTACAAGATCTGTTTGAGGCATAAGGATCTGTGCAAAAAGGGGGTTTTATGCAAAAAGGAAATGTCCACACTGCTTGTTTTTGTGCAAAAACGGATTGGAAGAGATTATGCAAATGAAGCATTAGAAAATGCTAATTCATACTTCATTTGCATTGCCTCTTTCAGCAAAACTCTTAGGCTACGTCTACACTGGCAGCTTCTTGAGCAAGAGTTCTTGCGCAAAAAGTCTTCCAGAAGAGCGTGTTTACACTGGCATGTGCTTTTGCGCAAGAGCATCTATGGCAGTGTGGATGCTCTCTTGCGCAAGAAAGCTCTGATGGCCATTTTAACCATAGGGGCTTCTTGCACAAGAAATTCATGTTGCCTGTCTACACTGCCCTCTTGTGGAAGAGCTCTTGCACAAGAGGGCTTATTCCTCATGGGGAGAGGAATAACTCTTCCAGAAGAAGCCCTGTTTTACTTGCGCAAGAACACGTGTGCAGTGTAGACAGCAGGCAAGTTTTTGCGCAAGAACAGCTGTTCTTGCTCAAGAAGCTGCCAGTGTAGACATAGCCTTGGGGTATGTCTAGACTGCATCCCTCTGTTGGCAGAGGGATGCAGATTAGGCAGGTCGACATTGCAAATGAGACAGGGATTTAAATATCCTGCACCTAATTTGCATAAAAATGGCTGCCACATTTTGCTGACTCAGCACTTTGTGGGCAAAAAGCGGCAGTCTAGAGGGGGATTTATCGAGAAAGAAAGCCTTTTTCGACAGATCCTGTAAACCTCCTTGCAGGAGGCATAAGGGATCTGTTGAAAAAGGCTTTCTTTCTCGACAGATCCCCCCTAGGCTGCCACTTTTTGCTGACAAAGTGCTGAGTCAGCAAAACGCACTATCCTAATGCATTATCCTAACCCTATAGGATAATACTGATTCCTAAATAGTCCATTGTGTGTGCTCAGTGTCAGATTTTTAAAAATCTGAGTGTGTAATCTAGTGGTTGGAAATT
Source organism: Pelochelys cantorii (assembly GCA_032595735.1). NCBI lineage: Eukaryota > Metazoa > Chordata > Testudines > Trionychidae > Pelochelys > Pelochelys cantorii. Next base: position 69,839,790 of record CM064330.1, on the reverse strand, counting down.
CTGGGTATGTCTACACTACAGAGAAGATCGAAGCTGCCGATCTTTCAGGGTTCAAATTAGCTGTCTTAACAAGATCTGCTAATTTGAACTGAGGGGAGCACTCGGGTCGATGCCAGTAGTCCTGTTTTCATGAGAAGTAAGGGAAGGCAAAGGGAGAGTGTTCTCCCTTCAACTTCCTGCAGTGTATACAGTGCCAGAAGCCAAGTTAAGGTACTTCGACTTCAGCTACGCAGTTAATGCAGCTGAAGTTGCATATCTGAATTCGACTTTGTCCCATAATGTAGACGTATTCTCAGTGTCTGTCTTCCTCTCTCATACCTTTCCTAGCCCATCTTCTATTTAAGCTCCCACCTCCTATCTCCCCAAACCAGCTCCTGACTCATACTCTTTTCCATGTTCCCAATGCCCTGACTCCCCGCTGCTGCCCTAGTACCTATATAGTCCTCATATGCCAGGTTCCTTTGCTCCTATCTCCCTTTCCTCCTCTGCTTCCCGCTACCCTCAGTCTAATCAAGAAATATTTTATTTCATGCTGCTTTTAGGTGGGCTAATGGACTTATTCTATTTTTCCTAACTTAAAGAATCAGAGATTTTTGTGCTCCAAAGTCAGGCATTTTTGAAAATGCTACACCAAGACTGCAAGTTTACATAAATTAATTATTTGTTCCTCACCAGTCATAGTGTAGCTTCACTCTATTATTACTTTACCAAATGTACAAGGAATTGGAAGTGTTATTACAGCTGGTAGGGAAATTGTTAATAGTTCCTGTTTCCAGTTATCTAACTGGTGTAATAGTGAAAGGCAAATTATATAATTTGATTTCATTTTCTCTCTAAAGTCTGTATTTACATAAAAACAAAAACGAAACTGTCACAATTGGAGTATTTTTTAATCTTCTAAATTACTAACATGTTAGCATGTCTTTCCACAGTCTATGCAGCTGTACTGGCAACTGTTCCAAGTACTTGAATGATTTCAACTCTTTTAGGCTTTGAATTACATATTTTTAAATTGCTTTCATTCTTAAGTCTGCAGATATAGCATCTACCATTTCACAACAGATTGTGGTAATGAATGATCTTATCAACTGTTGCCAATTACTACAATAGATGTCTAAAGTCATTTTTACTGTAACATGGGAAGTTTATATATTCTACATGTTATTGTGAGATACAGTTCTCTCTTTTAAAAAGGCCTTTAAAGCATTAATATTTAGAGGATGAAAATCTGTGGCATGGGCACCTGCCACCTCACAGCCCTGGGTGCCTCTAACACCTTGCTTCTGTTTCTGCCTCTATTGGACCTTTAAACTTAGTTCAGCAGCAGTGAAGTCACCTCTGGGGGCTAAACTTACTGAGTCCTAAAGAGCACACAGGCCATCCTGGCTCCGAGCCTTCTTCAGTGTCTCCTTCTCTCTCATTCAACCAAAACCAATACAAACCACAAACATCACATATTTGCACACCTACCTACCCTTCATAGTCTCTCTCAAGCCTCCCTTCCTGGAAAGCTCTCCCCTAGACTGTAGTTATGTTGTTTCTTCTTCTTCTTCAACTCCCTGCTATCATAGGCATGGTACTTCTTATTCCTCACAGCTCCCATTGCCACTCCTCTTTCACCCTCACACTCCCCCTTTGCAATTTCTGGTTTTATTTAAATACTAGAAGATTTACCTGGCTTTGCTTGGGTCCTCAACTCAAATAATTTTTGTGCTTTGGAAGATAAAATGAAAGTGTGCAAGCTTCATTTAAATCATTGCTCTGGGCTGCGGATGAGGGGTTCAGTGTGCAGGCTGCCCCAGGGAGAGAGGACAATCTCAACTCTCTCTCTCTCTCATCACTGCAGCTCGGGGTCAGGTTAGAAGCATCTCTTCATAACCACTGCAGCTCTAGCAGACACATCTGGGGCAGGGGTTCATGTTCCCTGGCTGGGGCAAGTCCAGGTTCATCTGACCTCTGCACTCCCCATCCAGTGAGGAATGCAGCAAACTGCTCACTTACCCCTCACTCCCTGACAAAGGGGACCGGCCAGCAGTGTTCCCATAGGAATCATGGGAAGAGGGCACTGGAGGAGCTTCAGTCCCTCCAGCCCTCCCCAAAGGGCAGTTGCGGAGTGGGGGGCTCAGGGATGCGGCAGTCCTGGATGGGGGGAGGAACACCCCCAGCAAACCCCTTTCACTGCCTGGTGATTCTGTATCTTTTCTGTATGGTTTTCTGAGAAGCAATCCTATTCCTGGCACTTCCCATTTTTCCTGGCACAACCAAACCCTTACCTTGCTTTAAATTTTGCGGCAAGGTCCTCGCTCAGGCCCCTTGCCCCGAAATGCCTTCTGGTCCACAAATTAGTTGGAGACCCTCTCTTGGTGCAGTCATCCATGCCTTTTATTTCCCACAACCTTCTATTTACAGAGTCTTTAGAGTTCAACAAATCTTTCCTTCCCCTTCTGCCTGGAAGCACACTCAGCCACACACTGGCTCCTTGCTCCTCCTTACTGGCCCCTTTCCTCTCCCTTATCTAGCCCTCTGGCTAATGAGGCCCACAGCTACTTCCATTAGCCCTTCAGGCCTGGGCTTGCTCAGCTGTCTGCAGTCAGCCTTTTCAGCCAGGCTATAGTAACAGAGCTCTGGCTTAGTCAGCAGTCTGTCACAGTTATGATAAGAGGAAGCTGCATCCCACATTTGGTGGTCCTAGCTCTTATCATTTAGGAGACGTTCTTAAACAAGTAGGCTGTGTCTATACTGGCGTGATCTTGTGCCAGAGCTATGCAAATGAGGCTCAGCGTGGAATATCGCCCAGCCTCATTTGCATAACTAATGAGCCGCCATTTTTGTGGAAGAGGCTCTTGCGCAAGACGGAGCTGTCTACACTGCCCCTTCTATGCTTGAAAATAATCAGCATAACGGCTTTGCACAAGAGGGTTTTTCTTGCGCAAGAAGGGGCAGTGTAGACAGCTCCGTCTTGCACAAGAGCCTCTTCCGCAAAAATGGCGGCTCATTAGTTATGCAAATGAGGCTGGGCGATATTCCACGCTGAGCCTCATTTGCATAGCTCTGGCGCAAGATCGCGCCAGTATAGACACAGCTGTAGACAGACACGCAGACAAACTCTCAAATATATAGTAAATGGAGCGGGGAGAGGGAGCAGAAAGATGTCACCTGATTCAACCAACGAAAGGCTCATTCTGTAATCAAGGTTGGTTTAACCCCAGGCTCCCCATCCCCTGGGCAAGCCACCCTGTTAATGTCCATTCAGAGCTGTATCTACCTCTAGTGCTATTTAACCTGGGATTACTTTATTAGAGTTTTTCAGTTCAAAACTATGAAGCTTTCAGTTAAACAAGTGACTTTACATCCAATAGGAAAGTTTATGCCAACTATCAAAATATGATAAAAGGCAGCTGATTTCTAACAAACTCCTAAAACAAACATTTATAAATGAAAATTGAAGTAAACCCACTGAGGTAGCATTAGAGGTTTAACTAAAAGGTCCAAGTGAGTAAAACTCACAACTCTTTCAACTTCATAGATGCCTATCTCAGGCATGTCATACTTGAGGGGAGGGGTATTCTGACAGGAAGGTGTACATGCATGGATTTGTACTAAGGATGTTACATTTCAAATAATCAGATAATTGAATAGTCAATGGAATTTCCATTGACAACTCAATTAGTCATTGACTAAGGGGGTTGTGGGATACTCACTATCCTGGCTGTGCCTCAGCCTTTTAAAAGTACTGAGTCACCCATGGCTCTTACTACATTTAAAAGGCAGAATAGCTGCAGAGAACATAAGGCAAGTTTGTTCCAACTGTGATGCCTTAGCAGAAGTGCATCAGTTGGAACCCAGAACGAGAGGGGACTGTTTCAGTCCCCACTTGCATTATTTCCCTACTGTGCCGCTGCCTCCCCCGCCCTCCATGGAGATGGTACTGGGGAGAACTGGCTTTTAAGCCATCTCCCCGCAGCACCAGCTCCTGCTCCCCCCTCTGCTGCCTCTCTCCGATAGAGGTAGCAAGGGGGTGGAAGAAGCCACTAGTCGAGTCACTACTCGACTATCCAATAAGCTTATGCTTAGTGGGTAGTTGACTAGTCGCTTACATCCCTAATTTGTACCCAGTAGTTCTGTTGTAAAGCAGGCAAAGATCTACTCACGTTAGATTTCCAGCGTTCACAAAAGGGTATTGTGTGACTCAGTAATTCTAAATCTCCTACATGGAATTTTCTAACACGTATTTCTCAAGAATGTATGGGACTTTCCTTTAAAGAAGTGAGTGGAATATTTCTTGAATTAATTTCACTTTCTAGCCTTTAAACAAACCTGTTTAAATAAAACGTCATTTTAACCTTTTATTCATTACATTAAAATATTTGCTGACTTGATATCTGGATAAGAATTATTTGCTCCTTTTATCCTTCATTTAGAAATCATGGGTTTAAACATTTACTTTTTTGTCTTAGCCTGCCAGGTAAGTCACAGACACAGCCCCGTCTTCCAGGGTTTTCTCACCACAGTTCTTCATCAATCTTTCAGCCATTTAGTTTCTCTAAGCTATTTTTTGGAACTTCTTTAGTTTTTCTCTTTTAGCTGAGGCTGTCAAGTAGGGCAAGTATATTTTTTATTGGCAGGCTTGTATGTGCTTTTACTTCACTTCCGTTAACTATAGCTTTCTTGTCCAAAGGAATGTGGCAACAATCTTACTTATTGTAGATCTTTGCAATTAGATGGGGCTGTATGTACAAGGTGCATCATAAACATTAGCTTCTTGGCTTTAGTTGTAGAGTAAACATTGGTGCTATCAGTAGGTAAAGAGTTTAGCTCCTGTTTCTGGAAGTTATTTTAAAACGATGTCTTGCTTGTTCACATTATCAACTATGCATATAATTGCCAGTATTTCTTGGCATCACTTACTTTAAATAACTTATCGTGGACCCAATTAACTTACGTTTCTTGTGGATGTGATTTTAATATGACAACATAGGGGCTCTAATCTCTTAGCAGGGGAGCCCCCAGACCACATGAACATCAGGCCCTGATGCCTCAGGTTTTGACAATATATACTAGCCATCCTGGATATGATCCCTGCCTACTTGTTTTATACTGTCTTACTGGCTCCAGCTTCTGGAAAAGAGGATGCTTTAGTCCAGTGGCTCCCAACCTTTTCCAGCATACGGACCTCTTTTCACTCTATTAACATTTTATGGACCCTCCAAACAATATAGCTGTGCCTGCAGCCTGCACAGCCCTCCGCCTGCTTGGGAAGCAGTGTGGGCTGAGGGACTTGCTGGCTGCCAGCACGGAGCCTCTCCGCTCCCAACTTTCCGCACACCTCCTACAGTACGTGGGCCACAGGTTGGATACCACTGAATCAGTCAGTCAGCTGCCAGCTCCCCAACCATCAGCTTGACCTGAATCTCGACAGGCATGATGAGTGCTTCTACCTGCACAAAAGAGAGAGTTACCATCTTTGCCATGATGGAAGTGAGCTATATCACAAGTCCACATCTGACATAACTGGGCATCATAACTGGCCATAACCTTATCCTCTTCCTATGCCTGAGTTTGGTTGTGGAATTTGACTGAACAAAAATCACATGTTGGTAAGTGAGATAAGAACATTGTGATTGCATCCATTGTTCCCTGTAAGCTGGGCGCTTGTGTGGCCACCCAGGAAAGATTCCAATGCTGCTCAACTGATTAACAAAGTGCCCACAACTAGGTTTTTGCACATAAAAAATTATTCCAAACATAGATGGAAAAAATCCACACATGGATGGAAAAAATTAGAGGGACCATTGGTTGTATCTCTCCCTAGTGATTAGGGTCCTAATTCACCTTGTATGTTGTTATGCCTAATTCCCATTGTTGCAATGAATTTGACATTGCCTTCATCATGCTAGAGAATTGTAAAAAACAAAGATGATTTTGAATTGTAGCATTTAATGTAAATACTTTATTAACTAAGGGTGACTGAAACTTGGGATCTTTGGAAAAGAGCCTAAAATATAGATCTAGCAATGGGCTGCAAAATAGCATCACAAGAATACTCTAACCACAACACAACAGATTTCTTATTTTGCCTTTCTTGACAATGCAGAGGAGATACTGACTGATTCTGATATAGGCACTTCTTCGTCTTAGTGTACATACATGATGCCTCAGGAGGCATGTGACCAGGATTTGCTACCAAATGTCATCCCCTAGTTGGATCATTAGCTTCCCCGGCTTGGGCCAGGCACTGATGGGGAGTGTGATCTGAACACTGATCTGTGCCACCCACAGGTATACTGGTTAAGGTAAAGATGAGGAGTTGTTACAGTAAATGTAAGAAAGTTCATGTCAAAATAGGATTAGCTTCTTTTAGCTTCAGAGCTGCAGCAGTTATTAATGATACATTTTGACTGGGTAGTCAATGGATTAGTAGCTGAATAGACTAATCATCACTTCATTATTAAAGGAATGAGGCATTCAGCCCAATTGTCTTTGATACTTCTCTCCAAAAAGAGTAATGTGCCAGGGTTTTCTACAGTATAAATCACCTTGTATGTTGTTATGCCAGGAGGGACTGCCAAAGGATAGTAACGCATTATAAGCAGGCTATAACTTTAAGGAAAGAAAATGAAAATTTCCTAGTGACTATTAATCCTCTCTATTCAAGTGGAATCTAATGTCAGGTTTATACTGAGCGTGTTTTGTTTTTGTATTCATACAAAATATATCAGAAGGACAGAATAGGTCGTGCTGGTGGGGAAGTGGTACTATACATGAAAGAAAATGTAGAATGAAGTAAATATCTTAAATGAGCCAAAATGTTCCATAGAATCTCTATGGATAGTAATTCCATGCTCCAATAATAAGAATATAGCAGTAGGGATATAGTATATGATCAGGACAGTGATAGTGACTATGAAATGCTAAGGGAGATTAGAGAGGCTATCAAAATAAAAAACTCAATAATAGCGGGGGATTTCAACTATCCCCATATTGACTGTGTACACGTCATCTCAGGACAGGATGCAGAGATAAAATTTCTTAATACCTTAAATAACTGCTTCTTGGAACAGCTGGTTCTGGAACCCACAAAGGGAGAGGCTATTCTTGATTTAGTCCTAAGTGGAGCGCAGGATCTGGTTCAAGAGGTAAATATAACTGGACCGCTTGGAAATAGTGATCATAATGTAATAAAATGTAACATCCTTGTGGTGGGAAAAACACCTCAGCAGCCCAACACTGTAGCATTTAATTTCAGAAAGGGGAACTACACAAAAATGAGGAGGTTAGTTAAACAGAAATTAAAAGGTACAGTGACAAAAGTAATGTCTCTTCAAGCTGCATGGAAACTTTTCAAAGACATCATTATAGAGGCCCAGCTTAAATGTATACCCCAAATTAAAAAACACAGTAAGAGAACCAAAAGAGTGCCACCGTGACTTAACAACCAAGTAAAAGAAGCAGTGACAGATAAACAGACATCTTTTAAAAAGTGGAAGTCAAATCCTAGTGAGGAAAAAAGAAAGGAGCATAAACTTTGTCAAATTAAGTGTAAAAATATAATAAGAAAAACCAAAAAGGAGTTTGAAGAACAGCTAGCCAAAATTCAAAAAGTAATAGCAAAATGTTTTTTAAGTACATCAGAAGCAGGAAGCCGGCTAAACAACCAGTGGGGCCCTTGGATGATCAAGATGCTTATGGAGCACTCAAAGATGATAAAGTCATTGCAGAGAAGCTAAATGAATTCTTTGTTTTGGTATTCACTGCTGAGGATATTGCAGAGATTCCCAAACCAGAGCCATTCTTTTCAGGTGACAAATCTGAAGAATTGTCCCAGATTGAGTAGTCATTAGAGGAGGTTTTGGAACAAATTGATAAACTTAACAGTAACAAGTCACCGGGACCAGATGGCATTTACCCAAAAAGTTCTGAAAGAACTCAAATGTGAAATTACACAACTATTAACTATGGTTTGTAACCTATCCTTCAATCAGCTTCCGTACCTAATGACTGGAAGATAGCTAATGTGATGCCAGTATTTTAAAAGGGCTCTAAAGATGATCCTGGAAATTATAGACCGGTAAATCTAATGTCAATACTGGGCAAATTAGTTGAAACTATAGTAAAGAATAAAATTGTCAGATACATAAATGAACATAATTTGTTGGGGGAAAGTCAACATGGTTTCTGTAAAGGGAAATCATGCCTTACTAACCTGCTAGAGTTCTTTTTTTTGGGGGGGGGGAGGGTCAACAAACATGTGGACAAGGGGGATCCAGTGGATATAGTATACTTAGATTTCCAGAAAGACTTTGACAAGGTCCCTCACCGAAGACTCTTAAGTAAAGTAAGTTGTCATGGGATAAGAGGGAAAGTTCTTTCATGGATTAATAACTGGTTAAAAAACAGGAAACAAGGGTAGGAATAAATCGTAAGTTTTCAGAATGGAGAGAGGTAACTAGTGGGGTCCCTCCTCAGGGTTCATCCTGGCATCAATCTTATTCAACTTAATTATAAATGATCTAGATAACGGGGTAAACAGTGAGATGGCAAAATTTGCAGATGATACCAAACTGCTCAGGATAGTTAAGACCAAAGCAGACTGTGAAGAGCTTCAAAAAGATCTCACCAGACTAAGTGACTGGGCAACAAAATGGCAAATTAAATTTAATGTTGATAAATGTAAAGTAATGCACATTGGAAAAAGTACACATACAATATGATGGGAACTAATTTAGCTACAACTACTCAAGAGAGACATCTTGGAGTCAGTGTGGAGAGTTCTCTGAAAACATCCACTCAGTGTGCAATGGCAGTCAAAAAAGCAAATAGACTGTTAGGAATCATTAAAACAGGGATAGAAAATAAGACAAAAAATAACTTACTGCCTCTATATAAAACCATGGTACACCCACATCTTGAATACTGTGTATGGATGTGGTCGCCTCATCTCAAAAAAGATATATTGGTATTGGAAAAGGTTTGAAAAAGGGCAATAAAAAGGATGAGGGGTTTGGAACACGTCCCATATGAAAAGAGATTAAAAAGACTTGGACTTTTTAGCTTAGAAAAGAGGAAGCTTTTCTTCACTTAGCGCACAGTCAATCTGTGGAACTCCTTGCCAGAGGATATGGTGAAGGCTAGGACTTTAACAGGGTTCAAAAAAGAGCTAGATAGATTCATAGAAGTTAGGTCCATCAAAGGCTATTAGCCAGGATGGATAGGAATGGTATCCCTAGCTTCTGTTTGTCTGGAAATGGGTGACAGGATGATGATGTGAGGATTACTTGTTGTGTTCCTTCCCTCTGGGTCATCTGGTATTGGCCACTGTCTGCAGACGGGATACTGGGCTAAATAGACTGTTGGTCTAACCAAGTATGGCAGTTCTTATGTTCTTATACTATACTGGCAAAGTGCTTTTTGTGTGAACATAGCTTTTACAGACAATACTGAATTTCTTTTACCAGTATAGCTTATATCAATCCTCTGCTCTCCTGAGTAAAATAAACCAGACTAACAAAAGGGGAATTTTTCTGGTATAACTGTGTGCACACTAGGAACTTTAGCAGACTCATCTTTGACCAAATGGCTATGCTGACAAAAGTTTGTAGTGTAGACTTAATCTATAACTGTTTTCCAAGTGAACCTCTGGATTGCACTATCCAGTTACAGACAGATATATTCCCTGCTTTTCTGTGGCCTGAGGGATGAAGATACTACTTCATTCTCTTTCAATAAGTATTCAGCCTAGAAACAAAAACAAGGGGAGAAGTCCTGGCCTCATTGATAGCTAGAGTTCTAGTAATCTCATGTTTCTCCATAATGAAAACAATACTAATGCACAAGGTTTGAATGGAAATGTATAATCAGGTTAGATTCTTAATTAATTTAAAGGCAATGGAGCACCACTACCTTCAATGTACACCAACTTGGAATCTGACTCATCATCTTTCCATAGCATATTACCATACCTGGGGGTCCCTTAAAAAAACAGAGAAATAGTGAATGTTAATAAGGTATCCAAATCACAGCTGATTCTCCCCAGCTGATGATTTTCGCTATCTTTGGAATCATACATTTTAATGATCTTACTATACATTTTAGACAAGATATGTGGCAAAGGCAAATATTATAGCTGAAATATTAAATAACAATCTTTTTATAATTAACTTTTTCCAACTTCTATCAAAAAGCTCTAGGTACTGTATAAAAAAAGAGGGACAGTTAAGCACAGGTGACACTAGTCTCCATTCCTGCTAATATTTGTACTTGTTTTTAACTTAATGCATCTGAGTAGGCCCAGTAGTCAATATCCCCAGGTTGCTCTGTGATGATGCTAAGTGCTATGCAATAAAGTTAGGTTGGCTTAACTATATCTTTCAGAGCTGTGAAAAATGTCATGTTCTGTGTGATGTTAGTAAGTCCTGATGTACACACTGCTAGGCCTACAGATGATTTCTTTCATCTACCCAGCTATCACTTTCTCTGAGAGGTGGATTTACCACTGTAGTAAGTGTCTATGTTAAAGTGACACTGCTACAACTGGGCTGTTGTAGTGTTTGTAGTGTAGACTAACCCTTAGTGAGGCAGTTCTCAACCTGCAGCCCGCAGGGTGCATGCGCCCCAATTTGCACCCAGCTGTGCCTTAGCTCAGATATGTACTAAAGGCTTGCTGGAGTGCTGGGGTCTGCTGGGTTCCTGGCTGCCCCTCAGGGAGGGTCTGTGCTGCCCCATCACTTAGCACGGTAGGGTTAGGGATGTTAAATTTAGTTTAATCAACTAATGGACGAGCCGATGCATTTTCCATTGACTAGTCGATTTGTCGATAAGCGGGGTTAGCTCCCAATCTGGGATCTAACCCCACTGCAGCTATGCCTTTTAAATGTATTCAGAGCTGGCAGGCTTAAATGTAAAAAGGCTAGAGTGAAGTGGGGAGATATGGTGTGAGCCGGGAATCAGCTGTCCTGTCTCATGCTGGGTCCCCCTGCTGTGCTTCAGCCTTTTAAATGTATTAAGAGCCAGCAGACTCTTAATACATTTAAAAAGCAGAGGCGCAGCATCTGGGATTGGGTGTCAGCTGGGAATCAGCTGAATCCCAGCTTGTGCCTGGTCCCCTTCCCTCACCTGCCTCCCACAGAGATGGTGCTGGGAATACAAGCTTTTAAGCCAGCTCCCCCTAGCAGCGGCTCCTGCTTCCCACCCCTTTGCTGCCTCTGATAGAGGCAGGAAGGTTGGGGGGAAACTATTAGCTAAGGGACTAGTCAACTATGCAATAAGCTTTTGCTTATCGGATAGTTGACTAGTCGACTTGCTTACATCCCTAGTCAGGGCAGGGACTGTGTGGGAAACTGGGATCAGGGCTGCCAACTGGCCCATTGGGGTCTGGTGTTGGGTTTGGGCTACCATTGCACGACCACCCAGCCCTTGTGGCCCAGCTAATACATTGTGGGTCACAGTGTGTTATAAGTTGAGAACCACTACCTCAGGGTTAGGCCTTCAGTGAGGCATGAAACACCTTTCCTAGGCAGGGCTACTGTCAGGATTACAGCAAATTAGGCTTGCTTTGGGGAAGGCCTGTCACGTATAGTCACAGTAAAACATATCAACATGGAATACAACAGAGGATATAATCTGATACCTACATAACTCCCTCTGACACAATGTGCACTCAGTGGTTTGCAAGTCATGTAAACAATGACATTTGCATTTCACTTGCTATTACAGTTACTTTCTGTATGCTCGCTCCCTTGTCCCTGTTGTTGGAACACTTTGGCATTGCAATTGCATTTGCAATTCAACAGAAACTTTGAATCAGAGGCTATGTTTAGACTGCAGGCTTCTTTTGGAAGAAGCTTTTCTGGAAGAGATCTTCAGAAAAAACTTCTTCCGAAAGAGAGTGTCCACTGTGAAAGTGCATCGAAAAAGCGATCTGCTTTTTCAACAGATAGGGTCCACACTGAACGGACACTATCTCGCATGTAAGCTGTGAATACTATGGGTGGAATGGCCACCAGGGCACCTGTGCTTTTTCCTCTTTCCTCTTCTTTTGAAAGAATTCCCTCTTCCCTGTTCATACACATCTTTCTCCAAAAGAGCTCTTTCGCAAAAAGGCTTCTTCCTTGTAGAAAGAGGTTTACCAATGTCAGAAAAACCCCTCAGTTCTTTCATTTTTTTTGAAAGAACGTGATTGCAATGTGGACATAAATGAAGTTTTTTGGAAAAACGGCCATTTTTCTGAAAAAACACTGTAGTGTAGACATACCCAGATGTGCCTACGCCTGTCTCCCATGGCTTTCATAGATTCATAGAACCATAGAGCTGGAAGACACCTCAGAAGGTCAGCAAGTCCAGCCCCCTGCTCTAGGCAGGACCAATCCCAACTAAATCAACCCGGCCAGGTCTTTGTCAAGCCAAGACTTAAACACCTCTAGGGATGGAGACTCCACTACTTCCCTAGGTAACCCATTCCAGTGCTTCACTACCCTCCTAGTGAAATAGTTTTTCCTAATATCCAACCTGGACCTCTCCCACCACCACTTGAGACCATTGCTCCTTGTTCTGCTATCCGTCACTACTGAGAACAGCCTTTCACCATCCTCTTTGGAACCTCCCTTCAGTAAGTTGAAGGCTGCTATCAAATCCCCCCTCACTCTTCGCTTCTGCAGACTAAACAGACCCAACTCCTTCAGCCTCTCCTCATAGGTCATATGCTCTAGCCCCCTTTGTGTTGTGTAATTTTATAAACCACTGAATATTGAAAACCTTAATTCACAAGAGATGTTTCTGCAAAGGCTGATGTATCCTCTAGAAGTTTATTGGTAAAACTTGCCTTTGTTTGCCACATCTCTGCACTCAGTTTAGAGTCTGTCTGTAAAACCCTGACTTACTTGTCACTAGCTGAAAACCACATCCCCAAACAAAGTAAGCCATGTACTGGCACTGTTCTAACAGTAAAATAATGTGTGGCTGTTGCATTACCTACACAATAAAAACAGTCTTACAGAAGCAGTCCCATAATGGCTATGTCCCTATGACAGTGACCAGGCCGGTTGCAGGGGTCAGAATGACCAAAAGAGCCTTTTCCCTCTTTAAAATTCCCAGCATGTTCTGGAAATGCCTTCCTTTCTGCTAGCCTATTGCTGCGAGGACCAGGAAAGAGGTTCTGGATTTCTTCACTATGTGGATAAGAAGATCCTTGCAAGCTTAGCTGCAGAATAACAATAGAAATAGAGATGTCTATTCAGATATCACAGAGGTATGATGAAAGAAGAGCAACGATGCCAGGGAAAGGGGTAGGGACGGCAAAAGTGATACCAAAAAGCATGGAAACGAACTGAAAAACCTGGAACTGTCCTCACCCAACACATTCACATCTACTGCTTCTGTGAAGAATTGAATGATATACTGGTAGGAAATATACCATCACACTTCAAGGGACAGTGGTTGTGGTTGCTACAGGAGACCCAGAGGAAGGAGTCCAGCAGTGCCTGGTGACAAAGATCTCACTGAGGATGGGGAGTTGGAAGATGCCATCTTCACAGAAAGCAAGGAGCTCTTTGAAACTGAGCTGAATGAGACCTGCTTGGGAGAGGAATAGCTGAGGAAGGGGAATAGAGTTCTCATAGGTGTTTATTTCAAGTTTTTTTTTTAATAAAAACTTTGTTTGCAGGTACCAAAGCTTTCCTCTTCCTTCTTGCCTCCTTGTTCCTCTAAAAAGACGAAAGCATGTAGGCAGCACACAAAGGAATTGCCTTTCAAAGTAGCTGGTTTATTTGACAATCATAGGGGCGAGGGAAAGAAAACTCTAGGCAACACAATAAACATAGAAAAAATACTATTAACAACCTGAAACCTCTCCCCAATTCATGTTTTTCCAAGGGCAGCCACATAGAATTTCAAACAGAAAAAGACACCCACTGAAACTGACACTTGAGACTTAAAATGAAATATCAGAACATTTAAAATAATCCTTCCAAGCAATCTAGTCACTGTGGAGTCAGACTATCTATTTGTTTTTAATGACTAAAAGTGTGTATTAACCATCAAAATACACCAGGTCTGGTTTACCAGCTGAGAGTCCAAATCCAAAAAAAGTTATGTGCATTCTGTGCTTGGATTCAGAGGTAGAGAGAAGTAGAGACTGTTGCTGGCTCTGGGTACCTGGCTTTGAATTGGCTTGCAGAGCTCAGATTTTCTTTTAGAGTGTTGAGCTGATTGCCATGAATGTCCCTCATCTCCACTGGCATACTCTTTATAATTTTTTTCAAAAACATAAGAATGGCCATACTAGGTTAGACCAATGGTCCATCTACCCCAGTATTCTGTCTTCTGACAGTACCCAATTCCAGGTACCCCAGTATTACCCATATATAAGAATTCAATATGGAGTCTGCTTTGGGTTCCATTTTAATCTCCCTCCTGTACAGACTTTTCCCGCCAAAATAACCTTTGCACTCCTCTCTAATGCCTTTGCACCCCTCTCCAACCTATGCACTCGGCCCTTTTTATGTTGCGCACGCAGTATGCAGGTGCACACTGCCCCATAATTCTGCACACCACCCTTCTGTTTTGCACCCAGTTTGTTATCTCTGTTTTCCCGCCTCAGAGGGTTTATAAGCTTTGCCCTGAGGGAAACTCGGGTTCATCTGTTCGTCTATCCGTATGTGTGTAGGTCATTGTTTTCCCTGTGACGATCCACCATTTTGTTATCTGTGGATACTGAACTAAGATTGGTGAGGCCAGGCCTTGGTGTGGCAGCCACTGTGTGTGTGAGAATGCTCCACACATCGGATTATTGGTCAGTGCCAAAAGGACTTGGACTCTTTTATTCATCCTCAATCTTAACCACTGGACAGGTCTACGAAGTCGAAGGACTGGTAGGAGCCTTGCCCAGAGGGACCGTACCACGACGGAAGTGAGGATCCATCGGTTCCAAGCGTGCCATTCCGGTTGGGAGGATCAGCACCTCGAGGGATGTCCCTGCTGTCCTCCCTCACGGCTTTAAACTAGCCACGAGGTGTAGGCTGCAGGCCTCAATCGCCGCTTCCTATTGTAATGTATACCTTTTGTGTCAGGGATCTATCTATCTTCCTTTTCTTCTAGGGATAGGGTGGGATCGTTTCTGTTACTTGTTGTTGTTGTGCTTTACCCTCTTCAAATACATGATTTGGCCCTAAACTCGTATTTTGTCTGATTTGTGACAACCATCCAGCGGTGATAGATACATAACACCAGGCCGGATTTGTTCTTCTGTACAGAGACACCCTAACATCCCTAAATTTCCCAGTTGGCCACATATCATTTGATTACCTGAGTCTCTGGGGTAACACCAGAGTGAATGAACAAAACAGGCGATCAGCAAGGGATTCAGCCCCTGTGGCCCATTCCCAGCTTCTGACAAATAGAGACTAGGGACACCATCTCTGCAGATCCTGGCTAATTGCCAGGGATGGACCTGTCCTCCATGAATTTATATAGCTTTTTTTTTAACCTTGTTATAGTCTTGGCCTTCATAGTGTCCTCTGGCAAGGAGTTCCATAGGTTACCTATGCATTGTGTGAAGAAATACATCCTTTTGTTTGTTTTAAACCTGATACCTATTAACTTCATTTGGTGACTCCTAGTTCTTGTGTTTTGGGAATGAGTAAATAACTTTGCTTTATTCACTTTCTCCATATTAGTAATGATTTTATAGATCTCTATCATATCCCCACTTAATCGTCTCTTTTCCAAGCTGAAAAGTCCTAATCTTATTAATCGCTCCTCATACTGCAGCCATTCCATACCCCTAATCATTTTGTTGCCCTTTTTTGAACTTTTTCCAATACCAAGATATCTTTTTTTGAGATGAGGAGACCATATCTGCACACAGAATTCAAGATGTGAGCATATCATGGATTTATATAGAGGCAATAAGATATTCTCTGTCTTATTATCTATCCCTTTCTTAATGACTCCCAACATTCTGTTTTTTTTTATTGCTGCTGCACATTGAGTGGATGTTTTCAGAGAACTATTCACAAATGACGACTCCCGTCATTTTATACATATAGTTGTGATTATGTTTTCCAATATGCATTACTTTGCATTTATCAGCATTGAATTTCATCTTCCATTTTTTGCTCAGTGAACTAGTTTTGTGAGATCCTTTTGAAGTTCTTCACAATCTGCTTTGAACTTAACTATATTGAGCAGTTGTATCATCTGCAAATTTTGCCACTTCACTGTTCGGCCTTTTCTCTAGATCATTTATGAATATGTTGAATGGGATTGGTCCCAGTATGGACCCAGGGGACACCATTAGTCACTTCTCTCCATTCTGAAAGCTGACAGTTTATTCCTACCCTTTGTTTCTTATCTTTTACCCAGTTATCAATCCACGAGAAGACCTTCCTTCTTATCTCATGACACCTTATTTTGCTGAAGAGCCTTTGATGAGGCACCTTGTGAAAGGCTTTCTGGAAATGTAAGTACTGTATCCACTAGCTCCACCTTGTCCACGTGCTTGTTGACCACCCCAAAGTATTCTAGTAGCTTTGTGAGGCATGATTTCCCTTTACAAAAAACATGTTGACTTTTCCACAACAAATTATGTTCATTTATGTGTCAGACAATTCTGTTCTTCACTATAGTTTCAACCAGTTTTCCTGGTACTGAAGTTAGACTTATTGGCCTGTATTTGTCAGGATCATCCGTAGAGCCTTTTTAAAAAATTGGTGTCACATTAGGTTTCCTCCAGTCATTTGGTACAGAAGATGGTTTAAGATCTAGGTTATAAACCATGATTAGTTCTGCAATTTCACAGTTGAGTTCCTCCAGTATTCTTGGGTGACTACTATCTGCTCCAGGAGACTTATTACTGTTTAGTTTATCAATTTGTTCCAAAACCTCCTCTACTGATACCTCAATCTGAGACAGTTCCTCAGATTTATCTCCTAAATGTATTTTTGAAGCACATATTCTTGAAGTTTTGTTGGCTGATTTCTTGGAAGGGAGACTTTGTTTCTTTTCCCACTATAGGAAACTTTCCTGTGTCCCTCTGCAATGAGCTCCAGCAGTCTCCTCATTGCAGAGGCCAGTAGCACAAAGCCTGAATGCTTTCCTTGCCTTTGCTGGGCTGTAGGCACACTCAACATTTCAGAGAAAATCTCCACTGCCTGTAATAAGACTAGCAACATTTACTGAATTTATTACTCAGGATACTCAAAAGTATCCTTACCCCCACAACCCCTCATGGCTTCAGGTTTTGAAAAGTGATCCTGTACACTCACTGTACTGGGAGTGCTGAATGCCCTGGAAGTAAGTGACCCTGAAGCATATCTGACTCCATGTTTTTATGAAGGTTTTCATGGAATTCTCATTTATTCCTGTTTGTGAACCCTTAATTTAACAATGTCTGTCTCCTGGGTTATCAGTGGATTTATTCTGACCACCCAACCTTGATGTCAATGAAATGTCCCTGGTGAAGTCCCCCCATTCTGTTTATATACTTAGAAGCAAGGTGGTGGTGGCTGGGAGGAAGTAGGAGAGGCAGATTTGGGATATGCCTCTTGTGTATGTCCACATCTCAGCTTGGGAAACCCACAGCACTATCAGTTATTTTCTGCACATTGGTCATAATCAGAGTCTTGTGCAGCAGGAAACATGTAATGGCCTTGCACACCTGGTTGACACCTCCACTACAGATTTTCCAACACCAAACTCACTTCCCGCTGATAAATAACAGTTCAAGGTTGCAAGATTTCAGAGGGCAATTGCCATCTATTGCTCCACTGTCAAAGCAGGTCTTATTTTAGTGTCTGTGTTTGAGGGCTGAGATGAATTCAGTACACAAGTTCAGGAATGTGGCCTTTTGCATGCAGAATGGCTGCAGCCCCTACTACATTATGAGCTGATCCCACTGGATAGGCCCAGAAGCCCTGCTGACACCATGTCACTGAATACCTGCAGCATCTGGAAATTTCATTCCCATTGGCATCCTCTTTCCCTGTATTCTTATCTTCACCATTACATACCAACTACAGTGATAACTGTTGAAATTCTGCAAATACGAAAGAACCAATACTCTGTGTCTAAAACACACTCAAGAAGTCCAAAGAACTGTTTGGAATTCATACTTCTGCCTGCAAGATGGAGGAGAGATTCAAAACGGGCACAAAGAATTGTGTAACTATTAAAAAAACAGCATGAAAGAGAAAATTATAGGATGAAACAAAAGGATTTATGAGAACTTGACCCCAAACACCTACAATTCCTTGAGAGAAGAGTTACCATCCTACAATGTACTTCTAAAATGTTTCAGAAGACAGTACTCTGGACCTGCTGCAGTGCACATTTTTGGGCTGCCTTCCCATGATACAGTGTGTCTTTTGTCAATACAACCTATCATTGTGAAGAGGCACATCACTGATAAAGGCAGCTAACTGCGCATGCGCTCTGGCAATATTGCAATATAGGCAGCTGTATGCTCCTAAAAATGCTGACAGTAAACTTTCTAGTGTAGACATAATCCAAGACTGGCATGAAGGAAGAAGGAAAAGGAGGTATTAATGCTTATACATGGAAAACATGGCAAATCTTTTAATTCACAGCTCTTTATTGTGACTAGTTTTTTAATACTTTTGCAAGTTGTATTAGTGCAGAGGCAATGCAAAGTTTTGACTATTGCAGTGAAGAAAATATTTAAAAACAGAAATTATTTCAGAGCAAAATATTTAAGCAAACTTGGACAAAGTCCATTGAAATTATGAGTCAGATCAGTTAATTTTTTCAGTTACTTTGGTTATACTGAGCCCAGATGTGGAAGTATTTTCATTTATCTACAGATTGTCTGCTACAATATGGAAACAAAAAATGGAACAATTAATACATAGAGTAGTAATGTATGGGTATAACTGCTGAAGAAATAAACCCTAACTAATTCCATTCAATGTATATGTGGATGAGTCAGCTAATTGAATATGACCCTAATAACTTACAACTCTCTATCCATAATAGAGGCATTCAATAAGAAATGAGAGAACAGGATATCACTTTGACTAATGCAACTACTCGTCAGATTTATATGAACTAATATGAACTGGAAGGTTATATTTGTGATAATGCAATATCACTCCACAACTTTGAGAACTGAAAGGCAAATATGTAACATTTGTGGCTTGGCCATGTGTGAGTAATCTGTATAGTTTACATGTATTCCTGAGTCACTGTATGTAATATAGGAAACCACTGATGTCAGATTTAATTGTTTACAGAATTATTCACAGAACAAAGAGAAAGCAAGTTCAGGCCTAGTGAATAGAAAATAATCCAGTTAGGAAGAAACCTTCAAGTCCTTACTCAATCCTTAATCAGGCCAATTTCTGGGGGTGAAATCCTGACCCCACTGAACTCAAAGCAGAAGATTTGTCATCAATTTTAATGGGAACAGGATTTCATTCTCAGACTTCAAGACTTGACCCTTGGGGTACATCTACACAGAAGGGCTAAAGCCAAAATAAGCTATGCAACTTGACCTACGTCAATTGCATAATTTAAGTGGAAATAGCTTATTTCGGCTTTGGCCCTGTCTACACAGCAGGAAGTCCAAGGAAGAGCACTCTTCCTCCGACTTCCTGTAAAATGAGGGTTACAGGAGTTGGAGTAAGAAGTCCTCCAGCTTGGCATTATTTTGACATTATGTTGAAATAACTGCTTGTTGTGTAGACACGGACTATGTTATTTCTGAATAACTGACTTATTCTGAAATAATACTGCTGTGTAGACATACCCTTACTGTTTGAAGGATGATGCAAGAGGGAGTTACCACGTAAGATGCTCATGGGAGAGAAGAAGATATCTTTTACTAAAAATACTCATGACTAAATCTTAGCCTTGCTCATAGTATAGTTCCTTATTAAGATGGAAGCATTGTTAAATTTGATTACTATTAATAGCTAGATTGAAGGACAATTGAGGATATTTGTATTAAAATTGTGTTAAAATTATCTAATACACAGATTAAGGAAAGAGTGTCTATGCATCTGGGTAGAACGCTTAAATTATCAAAAAGCATGAAATTGTATTTAAAAGCCATAAAATACATATAGTACATAATCTGCAATATCCCAAATTAAGGTTAATAAATGTAATAATACAGTTTAAAATATTAGCATCCAAATATATGGGTACATCATAAAAGTTACTCTGAGGCTAACTTATGAAAAGCAAATATAGGAATGAGTGTAGATTGTTTTTCATTAACTGAGAATTTAGTTTAGATTATCCCTCAGTAAATACAATCAATCAGAGAAGTATTTACTCTAACATTAGAAACAAAAACAACCCTGCATGAAAGAATAAGATTACAAAGTTAAGCACTCAAAAGTGGCCCGTGCCATCTTTATCATACACACATTATTAAATGTAATTGTATGATCACACATTATTTTTTTCCATAGGATAAACATCTCTCCCTGTCCCCTCCTGTCCCCTCCTTCCTCTGTTTTCCTCCCCAGAGTGCCCTGAGTTCCTGCTCTTTTGTGGTCCAGTGAGACAGGGTCAGCCTGGGCTAAGGCTAGATGGCCTGCAGCGGGCACTTGTGGAGGCTGGGGCTGCTACGCTGCCTGGCACTCCAGCTGTGAGCACTTCTCATAGAGTGATTCGGGGCTGGGATTTGGAGTATTCTTTTTAGGACTGTAGTCAGGGGCGCTGTGGTGGTGCTGGCCACCTCAGGCTTCAAGGCTAGCGTTGGGGGTACGGTGGTGGTCCTGCCCATCTCAGGCTCTGGGACATTGGCAGCAGCCCTGTGCTCTAGAGTTGGGGTTGGGGGTGCTGTGGCAGCAGCCACATGCTGGCCTGGGGTGTTGCACACCCTGCAGTTTGGAGCTGGGAGCAGAACAATTGGCTTGGGGAGGGGGAGTCAGCAGTGTGGATGGCTTGGGGAGGGGGACCCAGCGTGAGTGTAATACATTTAAAAGATTGGTGTGCAGTGGGGGGTACCCAGCGCGAACTGGGAATCAGCTGTCCTGGGTTGCGCTGGGGCCCCCCCGCTGCACCTCTGCCTTTTAAATATATTGAGATTTGGTAGGCTCTTAATACATTTAAAAAGCAGAGGCGCAGCATCTGGGACTTGGTGTGAACTGGGAATCAGCTGATTCCCAACTCGTGCCTGGTCCCCACTACTCCTCTGCCTCCCCTGACCCCCACAGAGATGGTGTGGGAGGGAGGGGAACCAGCTTTTGCTTATCCAATAGTTGACTAGTCGTTTACATCCCTACTCATAACTTTAAAACTACTGAGCCAAATTTTCTTTAGACCTTACTCTTTTTATTCTCAGTGAGGTATGAAATACAAAATAAATCAAGTTTCTAGCATCCATGTTTTTAAAGTTATCCACACTAATTTTCCAATTAGGACTTATGGAAAGCTGCAAATTCACCAATCCACCACCTGCATTTCAATCCGACATGAATGACTCAAACATAGGTGAACTAATTTTGTTAAAGCTTTCTACAATGTTACCATTTGATTTTTAGCCCACAAGACTCTGTTCCACAGAAAGTTATAGAATGGTAGAAATATTGGGCTGGAAGGATCTTGATAGGTCATCAAGTGCAGCCCCCCGTGTGGAGGCAGGACCAAGTAAACCTAGACCTTTCTTGACTGGTTTTGTCCAACCTGTTACTAGCGCCCCTCCCCAGTGATGGGATTTCTACAACCTACTTTGGAATCCCATTTCAGAATTTAACAACCCGTACAATTAGAAAGTCTTTCCTAATTCTCCTTTGCTGCAGATTAAAGCTGTTACTTCTCCTTGTAGCTTTTAGTAGACATGGAGTTGATCACTGTCCTTTTTACAACAGCCCTTCACTTATTTGAAGACATTTGAAGGTACTGATAACAATTTTTTCCTGATTATACCCAGTTTCTTTAATCTTTCTTCAGGGTCAGGTTTTTCAAACTTTTCATCAGTTTTGTCACTTTCCTACATTGTGGCACCCAGAACTGGACACAGTACTCCAGCTGAGGCTTCACCAGCGTTGAGTTAAGCAGGACAATTACCTCCTATATCTTACACACTGCACTCCTGTTAATATACCCTAGAATGATACTAGCTTTTTTTTGCAACTGTATCACATAAGCAACTGAAATATGGACATTAAAATTGAAGTTGAAATTCAGCATTGACCACAGAGTGTTCTATCTGCCCCCACTAGGATACATTGGTTAGATTTATCATTTGACAGAAAGATCTACAGAAGGCCAATAGATGCACAATATTATACATCAAAATAGTCTTCACTTTGGAAGGTTAAGACAAAATACAGTTACTGCTTTTCTTTAGGTTAAATTGTTCCAATAAAATAATTTTAACAAGAAATAAAGTGTCTCAGAGATTAGATGGCTATCTTAAAGATAGAGCTGCTGAAAACAGAGAAAGTAAAACGTGGATGGGGAATAAATATTTCATGTGAACAGAATAAATTTAAGTGTGTTGTTTCCTATAAAATACACTAATATTTACCATGTTAAAAACAACTATTGGGAAACAATGGCACATTTCAAAGATTGATCCTCTTTGAAATATAGTTTTATAAGTGCCCTAAACCTATAGAAAGAAGAGATAAACATTTAAGAGGACAGTTGGTGCATAGTCTTTTGAAGGAAGAAACTCCCTTAGGTAAAAGTAACTATCATTTCCTTTAATTGCTGGCCTTTATAATGGAGCTATATTAGCACAATGTGCAATGTCTGTTTCTGTAACTGCATTTAACTGTTCATTTGCGGGCACCATTTGAAATTAGAAATTTCATACATTATAACATGACTTTTGTAGTTTATATTTTAACATTTTTTAATTCATACAGTTTAGAAATAAAGAGGAAACCCTGAAAAGTTAGTATTAAACAGCTAGTAAAAATGAAATGTGTTTTAACAACTCATCAGTATTACAGTGAAGCTTATTATGCCTCAGCAGCATGAGACTAGTGTGAAAAGTCTTTTAAAAGAAGTTGATAGACCAATGATTATTACAGGAACCTCACTCCCTGAGTAACAGAAAGAATACAGCCAGGTTAGATTACAGCATTCAGTACTCTGTTCACTTACTAAGTACTTACATTACCCTAAAATGGTGGTATCCAACACACTAGCCACTAGCCACATGTGACTACTGTTTCAGAATTGGTTGGACACCACAGCCCTAAAACCTGCCTTTATCACGCACATACACAAAAGCAACAGCTCCTGCCTTGCTGGGCCCATGTTTATTACAACACAACTCTTTCTAGTTTTCCATATTGGTTCAGTACCAAAGGAACATAGCAAATGCAGCATTGTCTCTGACCTCTGCTCTATGCTACAGAGTTTTACCTGTAAAACCTGCATTATATTGCTACCCCGAATGGCCTAAGTCCTGTTTTGGCACTGTTCCATCAGAGCAATGCCTGTGCAGATGCTGCATTACCTGCATCGATGCAAGCAGCAATCTCCCAGCACCCCTGTCCTTGCAACAGTGACTGCTTACAAGTAAACATGTAAGGTAAACATAGAAAACACAGTGGTTTGGTTTTACAGCTTGAGAGTTCAAGTCCAAAACAAGTTAGTATTTGCTGTGCTTGGATGGGGGGCAGAGGGGTAGAGATGGAGATAGGGTGCCTCAGGCAATTTGACTTTTAATTGATTTGCAGAAATAGTTAGCTGTGACCACTGTCTTCTGAGGTTTATCTTGGCATGGACATCCCTTGGGTTCTCTGGCACAATTTCAATAAGTTTTCAAGCAGGAAATCTTTACTGCTTTTTTTCTTCTGCTGTGGCAGGACACTTTCTAAAGACGTTGTGCCATGAGCTCTGGGAGTCCATTACTGTGAAAAGGCCAGCAGCATATGGGCCCAACCAACCTGAAGCTGTCTTGAATCATTGCCTGCTCTGCCACCCTCATGAATCATAGGTGGGTTAGAAACACCACTGCCCTGTTACTTGGCAGACCAGCCTGACCCCTCACAAGCTTTGAAAATAGTCTCCATATACTTCATATTGTTAAGGCAATCCTTGTGGGAAAACTTTAGTGAGTTTTCTCGCTTATCTTTTGCTGTCTGCAAACCATTTATCTAACAATGTCTGTTTGTCTTATCAATTGTACTCAGGGATCTTAAAAGGAAGTCCTTCAGAGGCTGCTGACAGACTGACTTCTGTAAGGGAAAAGAAAAATGGACAAGAGAGAATATATTCTCTAATCTTGTAATGTTCAGGGCCATGAAACAAGGAAGCAAAGGGAGCACTGGAAACAAGGAAGCAGAGGGCCCACCAAAAAATAGTGGGTATGCAATACCCATTGGCCATCTGCTGATCAGCTGTTCAGCGGTGGTGGGCAGAAAGTACTTGGGGGAGGAAGCAGAGTGGGGTGGGAAGAGGTGGAGTAGGGGTGGGACAGGAAGAGGAGGAGTGAGGGTGCGGTCTCAGGGGGAAAAGGGAATGGGACAGGGTTTTAGAGTGGAGTGAGGGTAGAGCACCCACCCAGATAGAAGAAAGTTGGTGTCAGTGCCTCCTCCAATAGATTTTGCAACCCTAAAGTGATTGCCCATTGACTGATGGCAATTCAGAATTGCAAGCTTTCAAAGTGCTATCACTATCCATTTTTACACTTTCAGGATAGCTTTTATGTTCATGATTATGTGTGGAAGGCTGGGAGAAGCTAGGCACACAGCTCAAGGAATGTTCTTTCTGCACCCAAAAGTTCTTCAGCCATTGCAAGGAATTCCAGGTTTGCATCATGATCCAGTCCCACTATTTGGTGTTTTTTTTCGCAGGCCCAGGAGTACCACTCCATCATGTGGAGCTGGTCTGGGAATGTCTGCTGCACCTGGCAACTTCACTCAGGGTGTGTCTAGACTACACCTCTCTGCCGACAGAGAGATGTAGATTAGGCACATCGAAATTGCTAATGAAGCAGGGATTTAAATATCCCGTGCTTCATTAGCATAAAAATAGCTGCCACTTTTTTACGGCACGGAGCTTTGTCGGAGAAAAGTGGCAGTCTAGAAGCTGATCTTTCGAAAAATAAAGCCTTTTTCGAAAGATCCTATAAACCTCACTTCACGAGGGATAAGGGATCTTTCGAAAAAGGCTTTATTTTTCAAAAGATCAGCCTCTAGACTCCCGCTTTTCTCTGACAAAGCTCCATGCCGAAAAAAACTGACAGCCATTTTTATGCTAATGAAGCGCGGGATATTTAAATCCCTGCTTCATTAGCAATTTCAATGTGCCTAATCTACATCTCTCTGTCTGCGGAGAGGTGTAGTCTAGATACACCCTCAGTGTCTGCATCATCCTCTCCCCAGCTCAGCTGTTTCATTTTCACTGCTGCACACCCAACTGCTATGATAGTTATGGAAGTTCTGCAAACACAGAAGAACCAGACTGGGTCTAAAACAGGCATTAGAACTCCAGTCAGCTGTTCAGAATCCATGCTGCTGCCGGTGAGATGGCAAAGATACTTACAACTGGCACCTGGGAGTGCATATTATGGGATGTAATGCAGGAACGGTGAGAGTTTAAAAAAAATGACACAAGAAGAGGTGGTTTTGAAGTGGAACACAAGAATTTGTGAGATCTTTACCCCAAGCTCCCACAGCTCCCTCAGAGGGGTCCTGATATCCTATATTGCTTTACAGAATATTTTACCTGGAAGCAGACTCAATGGTGGCATGGGGGATGTTGCCCCTAGCGCAGCGTACATATTTTACAGACACAGCTTCTCACTGTGATGATGCGCTGCACTGGCAAAGATAGCCACATGTGCATATGCTCTACTGAAATGGCAATGTTGGGAGATGTATGCCAGCACAAATGCTTCTAATAAAACTTTCTGGTGTAAATTGGCCCTTAGTAGGACTTTCTAGGCTCGGAGATCAAAACCCAAGGAAACTTCAGAAGGTAAACAAACCCCGGCTATTTAGATAATTCTAATTAAGATCAGCATAACAATAATTATAATATATAAACTAATGCAACCTCAAAAGGAAAATAGCAACCCCATTGCCTGCTGTCTAACCACTAACTCGACCCTCAGTTGACTGTAGGTCATTTCCCACCACATGACTGCAACTCCGTCGCCACAGATTTCTGACATATGTGAAGATGGAAAGTTGCTGCTCTCGGTTTCTTCCATCTAAGAACAAAGGGATGAATCAGAGTTTACATCTGAAAGTATCAGGAACAATGTGTCCTAGGGAATCCTTGACAACCCCAATTGTCACTATCAGCCCAATATGTAAAATAAACTCAAAAGGGCTTGAGAATTCATCACAACACTTTAGATCCACACCACCACATTTCTTCCTATAGCCACCAGTGCACATAGTCTTCAAGTTCACAGGGGTTTAGCACTGACTGGTGTGAGTGAGTCTAATGCTCTATAAGTCCACAGACATGCAGAAACTTGGAGAACAGAGAAAAATCACTTTTGCGAAAGAGAAACCAACATGGAACCAAAATGACATTCAGCCATTTCTATGCTCATTTGAGTCTTCTTGGTTTCACCATTAGTCCAGGGCTTTGCAGCTAGAACTATGTTAAAAGGACATTGGTGAAAACATTTTAAGACCAATTTTAGATTACCAGAAAATAAACATGTAAGGAAGGAAAAAGAAATATGGGGTTTTTGTTTGAAAATGTATTGGACTGCCTTTTGTTCTGTCTTTATTCTGGAAATGAAACCCCCAGAGGCTGTGCCCCATGTCTGAGCAAGTCGTTTCATCCTATGCTGAATTTTGGGAGAGAAAGGGGTTTTGGGGGAAAGGCGCTTAGCCATTGGTGGGGGTCTTTGTAGCTTCTGGTGACTTCTGACCAGGGACTCAAGGAACTATGAGAGGAAGTGTGTGGGGGAATGATACCACATCGGCTGCCAGTGGGGCAAATGGCTCTGAAAACATCTCTCTTGATGCTGATCTGCTGGGATTGAATCAATAAATAATTTTGCTTTTGTTGCTTGGGTGCCTCTGAAATCAAAAGGGGAAGGATGAAAGGGTCAGGAAATCCTAAATCTGGAACACTTTCTATCCTCAAAGGTTCAACTTGAGAGTGTCCTTTTTCCAATTAAAAAAAATCTATTTTTAAATTATCAGAAAGACAGCAATATAACAGAGATTCCGGTTTATTCCCAGAACAGAAACAGCTTAGGCTATGGCAGGAAAAGCTTTCCATGAGGCTCCTTCCTGACAAGAGGGATGTAAACATAGCTTTGTACCCATTCAGTTGTACCTAATCCTAACCCTAAGCCTAATTTCTGTACCCATTCAGTTAAGACAGCTAACCTGAATGCCAATTAATGGCAAGTACAGTGATATTTTGGTGATAACGGTAGTTTTGCTTGGTCAATATAGTTGTACGAAAGGATATTTTTTCAAGTCAAAACTTTTTATTTTTTAAATTTTCCCTTTCTAAACTGACACATTTTAATTTGGAAATTGAAAGATTTATTTTAAGAAATGCCCATTTTGAAAACAAGAAAAATTCTATTTATATATATATTTATATATCCATATCTAGATCATATATAAAATACTATATGAATATTTTAAAGCATGATCATTCCATAAATATATGTGAAAATTTAAGATCATTCTAAAAATTGCATGTAAAAGTATGTATAATCAAACTGATCTCAATATATATCAGCAATGAACTTTTATTTCTGAAATACACTTCTCAGCCTCCCTTCTCTGTAGTAAATCTAATTATTTGACTCTTCACTTGTACAGTAGTTTATATGTTATTAAAGCTAATGGTTTAACAAGCTTGAATAGTGTTATAGCAGAGTTTTTAGTGCATCCTTCGTTAAAGAGGTTACAAAACTTATAGCAAGTTATAGCTACCGGGACAAATTTGAATTGGAATAAAATAAATAAATGCTGTAAATTTAACAAAAATGGGAGAACATTAATCATTATGTGAAATCTCAATCTGCAATTAATGCTTTCATCTGAAATTTTTGTCTCACAAGAATAAACATGCTCTGTCTGCTGTGTGTTTGCACATGGGTTTGGAGAAGTACAGATGAGATGTTCTCCTTGAATTCCAAATGTCAGGTAATATGGGGATTTCCATATTGGCAGTGAAGTTCTTTAATCTGATTGATTTGCTTTTCTTTTCCCCCTTGCTGCTGTTGTAATTTATGCTGGAAATTTTGTCTAAAAAATACTAATGATGAGCTCATGAAAATGTTATACAGTAAAGAGAGCCAAGAGTGAGAAAGTAGGTGAGGTAATATCTTTTACTGGGCCAACTTTTGCTGGTGAGAGAGAGAGATGCTTAAAGCTTTCTCTTGCCAATGGAAGTTGGCCCAATAAAAGCTAATACTTCACCTGTCTTGTCTCTCTAATATCCTGGGATCAACATAGCTACAAGAACACTGCATACAGTAAAGAAACAAATAGATATGTCTTATGCTCTAATTGGTGTTAGGTTTATTTTTTCTAAGTGTAATTTCTGGAATAAGGTTGTTGTTCTGTGGTTTCCCATTGGGTTTACTGTATGAATGATACTCCCACTTCTACTTTACATTTCCAATATTGGTTAGTGGATCTGGACATTATTTGTCTGGAGGCTCTGGAAGTCAAGAGAATTTTGAGAGCAGGCACATTCTATAAACACCTGAACTTGTGAGGTAGATAAAAGAACAAGTGGACCTGCCAAACCCCTGCTAGGAAGTATATGGACTGTACAGATTAGGCATGTACAGTCTTTAAAAAAAAGGAGTCATATAAAAAATGGAAACTAGGACAAATTACAAAGGATTAATATAGGCAAACAATACAGAAACGCAGGGGCAAGATTAGAAAGGCAAAGGTACAAAATGAGCTCAAACTATCTACAGGCATAAAGGGAAACAAGAAGACATTCTATAAATATATTAGAAGCAAGAGGAAGCCAAAGGACAGGGTAGGCCCATTGCTCAGTGAGGAGGGGGAAACAGCAACAGGAAACTTGGAAATGGCAGAGATGATTAATGACTTTTTTGTTTCGGTCTTCACTGAGAAGTCTGATGAAGGAATGCCTGACATAGTGAATGCTAGTGGAAAGAGGGTAGGTTTTGAAGATAAAATAAAAAAAGAACATGTTAAAAATCACTTAGAAAAGTTAGATGTCTGCAAGTCACCAGGGCCTGATGAAATGCATCCTAGAATACTGAAGGAGCTGATAGAGGAGGTATCTGAGCCGTTAGCTATCATCTTTGGAAAATCATGGAAGACAGGAGAGATTCCAGAAGATTGGAAAAGGGCAAATATACTGCCCATCTATAAAAAGGGAAATAAAAGCAACCCAGGAAACTACAGACCAGTCAGTTTAACTTCTGTGCCAGGAAAGATAATGGAGCAAGTAATTAAGGAAATAATTTGCAAATACTTAGATGATAATGTGATAGGGAATAGTCAGCATGGATTTGTAAAAACAAATCATGTCAAACCAATCTGATAGCTTTCTTTGATAGGATAACGACTCTTGTGGATAAGGGAGAAGCGGTGGATGTGGTATACTTAGACTTTAGTAAGGCATTTGATACAGTCTCACATGATATTCTTATCAATAAATTAGGCAAATACAATTTAAATGGGGCTACTATAAGGTGAGTGAATAACTGGCTGGATAACCGTTCCCAGTTATTAACAGTTCACAATCCTGCTGGAAAGGAGTAACAAGTGCGGTTCCTCAGGGGTCTGTTTTGGGACTGGTTCTGTTCCATATCTTCATCAACGATTTAGACATCGGCATAGAGAGTACACTTATTAAGTTTGCAGATGATACCAAGCTTGGAGGGGTTGCAACTGCTTTGGAGGATAGGGTCATCATTCAAAATGATCTGGACAAATTGGAGATATGGTCTGAGGTAAACAGGATGAAGTTTAATAAAGAAAATGCAGAATGCTCCACTTAGGAAGGAACAATCAGTTTCACATAGAATGGGAAGCGACTGTCTAAGAAGATGTACGGCAGAAAGGTATCTAGGGGTTATAGTGGACCACAAGCTAAATATGAGTCAACAGTGTGACACTGTTGCAAAAAAAGCAAACATGATTCTAGGATGCATTAACAGGTGTGTTGTGAGCAAGACACGAGAAGTCATTCTTCCACTCTACTCTGCACTGCTTAGGCCACAGTTGGAGTATTATGTCCAGTTCTGGGCTCCACATTTCAAGAAAGTTGTGGCGAAATTGGAGAAGGTCCAGAGAAGAGCAACAAGAATGATTAAAGGTCTAGAGAACATGACCTGTGAAGGAAGACTGAAAGAATTGGGCTTGTTTAGTTTGGAAAAGAGAAGATTGAGAGGGGACATGATAGCGGTTTTCAGGTATCTAAAAGGGTGTCACAAGGAGGAGGGAGAAAAATTGTTCTTCCTGGCCTCTGAGGATAGAACAAGAAGCAATGGGCTTAAACTGCAGCAAGGGAGGTTTAGGTTGGACATTAGGAAAAAGTTCCTAACTCTCAGGTTGGTTAAACACTTGGAATAAATTGCCTAGGAAGGTTGTGGAATCTCCATCTGTGGAGATATTTAAGAGTAGGTTAGATAAATATCTATCAGAGATGGTCTAGACAGTATTGGGTCCTGCCATAAGGGCAGGGGATTGGACTAGATGACCTCTTGAGGTCCCTTCCAGTCCTAGTATTCTGTGATTCTATGATTCTATGCTTTTACGTTCACAGAGCAGATGCAGACAAAATAAGAGAGAGACAAGTGAAGAGAAGAAACTTTTTAAATATCTTTAGCTTTTTTTCTTTATGGGTGAGATCGTGTCCTCTTTATTTCAACCTTGTAGTCCTAGTAAATATAAAGACATTTAAAAAAACCTAAATAATGGTGAATCAGGACAGTGCTGACTGGTAAAAACTATTTCAGTTTTGTTTTCTTTACTTTGTGTGCTATTAAAATACTTGAAGTTACCAAATACTTTTGAAAAATCTTAAAATGGTCTAGCAGCATCTTAAAGACTAACAAAACATGTAGATGGTATCATGTACTTTCGTGGGCACAACCCACTTCAGATGAGTGGAGTTATTAAAAGTCCAGTTCCAAAATAAATAGGGGATGGGAGTGGGGGGAGAAGGAAAAAGAAGAGAAGGGGGGGGGGGGGAGGAAATAGTCAATTAGAGTGTAGCATGAATACTTTAATTGACTATTTCCCCTTTTTCCTTCTCCCCCCCAATCCCCTATTTATTTTGGAACTGGACATTTAATAACTCCATTCATTTGAAGAAGTGGGTTGTGTCCATGAAAGCTCAGGAAGGATAGGCGGAGTAAACAGGGAGGAGGTGCTGCCTTATGTACTAAAATGTATACACTTACACTGAGGTGGAGGTGGACGTAGGAGATAGACACGTTGAGAGTGTCTGGGTTAGATTAAAAGGGGTAAAAAACAAGTGTGATGTCACGCTAGGGGTCTACTACAGGCCACCTATCCATGTGGAAGAGGTGCATGAGGTTTTTTTTAAACAACAACAAAATCATCCAAAGTGCAGGTTGGGTGGTGATGGGGGACTCCAACTATCCAGATATATGTTGGGAAACTAACACAGTGGGGCACACATTATCCAATAAGTTCTTGGACTGCATTGAAGACAATTTTTTAATTCAAAAAGTTGAAAAAGCTACTGGGGGGGAAGCTGTTCTAGATTTGATTTTAACAAACAGGGAGGAAGTGGTTGAGAATTTGAAAGTGGAAGGCAGCTTGGGTGAAAGTGATCATGATATCATAGAGTTCATGATTCTAAGGAATGGTAGAAGAGAGAACAACAAAACAGAGACAATGGATTTCAGGAATGCAGATTTTGGAAGCTCAGAGAGCTGGTAGGTAAGGTCCCATGGGAAGCAAGACTAAGAGGAAAAACAACTGAAGAGAGTTGGCAATTTTTCAAAGGGACATTATTAAGGGCCCAAAAGCAAGCTAATCTGCTGCATAGGAAAGACAAAGTATGGCAAAAGATGACCTTGGTGTAACCAGGAGATCTTTAATGATATAAAAATAAAAAAGAGTCATATAAAAAATGGAAGCTAATTACAAATTACAGAGGATGAATATAAGCAAACAATACAGGTATGCAGGGACAACGTTAGAAAGGCAAAGGCACAAAATGAGCTCAAACTAACTACAGACATAAAGGATAGCAAGAAAACTTTCTAAAAATATATTAGAATCAAGAGGAAGACCGAGGACAGGGTAGGCCCATTGTTCAGTGAGCAGGGAGAAACAATAACAGGAAACGTGGAAATGGCAGAGGCGCTTAATGACTTCTTTGTTTCAGTCTTCACCAAGAAGTCTGTGTATGAAGGAATACCTAAAATAGTGAATGCTAGTGGAAATGGGGTAGGTTTAGAAGATTAAAAAAAAACAAGTTAAAAATTACTTAGTAAAGTTAGATGTCTGCAAGTTACCAGGGCCTGATGAAATGCATCCTAGAATACTCAAGGAACTAGAGGAGGTATTTGAGCCTTTAGCTATCATCTTTGAAAAATCATGGAAAACAGGAAAGATTCCAGAAGACTGGAAAAGGGCAAATATACTGCCCATCTATAAAAAGGGAAATAAGAACAACCCAGGAAACTACAGACCAGTCAGTTTAACTTCTGTGCCAGGAAAGGTTATGGAGCAAGTAATTAAGGAAATCATCTGCAAACACTTGGAAGATAATAAGGTGATAGATAGCAGCCAGCCTGGATTTGTAAAGAACAAATCTTGTCAAACCAATTTGATAGCTTTCTTTGATAGGACAACAAGTCTTGTGGATAAGGGAGAAGCGGTGGATGTGGTATACCTAGATTTTAGTAAGGCATTTGATATGGTCTTACATGGTCTTCTTATCAATAAACTTGGCAAATACAACTTAGATGGGGCTACTATAAGGAGGGTGCATAACTGGCTGGACAACTGTTCTCAGAGAGTAGTTATTAACATTTCACAATCCTACTGGAAGGGCAAAACAAGAGGGGTTCCACTTGTTTTGGGACCGGTTCTGTTCAATATCTTCATCAACAATTTAGCTATTGGCATAAAGAGTACGCTTATTAAGTTTGCAGATGATACCGGGCTTGGAGGGGTTGCAACTGCTTTGGAGGATAGGGTCAAAATTCAAAATGATCTGGACAAACTGGAGAAATGGTCTGAGGTTAGTAGGATTAGTTTAGTAAGGACAAATGCAAAGTACTCCACTTAGGAAGGAACAATCCATTTCGCACATATAGAATGGGAAGTGACTGTCTAGGAAGGAGTACTGCTGAAAAGGATCTAGGGGTCATAGTGGACCACAAGCTAAATATGAGCCAACAGTACGACGCTGTTGCAAAAAAGGCAAACATGATTCTGAGATGCATTAATAGGAGTGTTGTGAGCAAGACACAAGAAGTTATTCTTCCGCTCTACTCTGCAGTGATTAGGTCTCAATTGGAGTATTGTGTCCAATTCTGGGCACCACATTTCAAGAAAGATGTGGAGAAATTGGAGAAGGTCCAGAGAAGAGCAACAAGAATAATTAAAGGTCTAGAGAACATGACCTATGAAGGAAGACTGAAAGAATTTGGGATTTTGTAGTTTGGAAAGGAGAAGACTGAGAGGGGACATGATAGCGGTTTTCAAGTATCTAAAAGGGTGTTACAAGAAGGAGGGAGAAAAATTGTTCTCCTTGGCCTCTGAGGATAGGAGAAGAAGCAATTGGCTTAAACTGCAGCAAGGGAGGTTTAGGTTGGAGATTAGGAAAAACTTCCTAACTGTCAGGGTGGTTAAACACTTGGAATAAATTGCCTAGGTAGGTTGTAGAATCTCCATCTCTGGAGATATTTAAGAGCAGGTTAGATAGACATCTATCAGGGATGGTGTAGACAGTACTGGGTCCTGCAGTGAGGGTAGGGGACTGGACTTGATGACCTCTTGAGGTCCTTTGTGGAAAACCCCCCGGTAGCATAGACGTAACTCTAGTGGTTGCATGGGAATCTTGACATGGTCTTGAACATGGTCTTGCACCCTACAGCCTCATGGCTAACATATTTATACTGACTTAACACTCAGTGTAGATGTAACTATGTCAATGGAAGAATGCATCTGTAAATGTAGCTCCCCTCATTGTAGAGCTCCTACACCTCCAGAAAACACCTTGGGCATGTCTACGCAGCAGGGCTATATTCGAAATAAGCTACACAACTTGAGCTACTACAGTTATTTGAGATAGAGCACTCTTCCCCTGACTTTCCTTACTCCTCATACAATGAGGGTTACAGGAGTTGGAGTAAGCAGTCCTCAAGCTCAACATTATTTCAACATTATATTGAAATAACTGCTTTTGTGTAGACACAGACTATGTTATTTTGGAATAGGGTCATTTATTCTGAAATAATGCTGCTGTGTAGACATAGCCCTATAGTCAGCTGAGGTTGCGTATGCTGTATGGGGTTATGTTGTAAGTACTGCAACATAGTTTTATTGGAGTAGTCTCTTTCAGGTAGACATTGCCTTAGTCACTTGAAGAGACTTTTGCTATTTGTATCACTGAAGAATGATCCAGCCATTCATTTTGAACCTTGTGAGGAAACTGCTTCATATATGCCTGCTGATACATTTCTATTGTAATGTAAGTCAGCTAGAGAGATGGAGTAAACAACACAATCACATCAGTGGAGGAAGTTCACTAAACAGTTGTAACAATCATCTGTGCCTATGCCACAAACATCTGTGAGAGCCACGTCTTAGCCAAACAAATTTCATGCTTTATGCACCAAACTCCTAACTGAAACAGATCCTACTTGAAACTCACCTATTTCAGTTCTGAACTGCGCACTGCTCAGAGCTGAAAAAAACTCTTAGAGAAAAGAGACTGACTTGCGATACATCACCATCATTCTCGTGCATATAACAAAATTGATGTGGTGGGGGTGAGGCCAACAGGTTCTGAGTGTGGGAGGGGGATCAGGCCTGAGGCAGAGGGTTGGGATGCAGGAATGTAAGGCCTCTGGCTGGGGGTGCAGGCTCTAGGGTGGTGATGAGGGGCTCAGGCCTCGGACAGAGAGCCAAGTTGCAAGGGCGCTGGTGATGAGGGGTTTGGTATTCAGGAGCGGGCTCTGGGCTGAGAGGTAGGGGCTGAGGGATTTGGAATACATGAGCTGTGGATTGAGGTAGGGGGTTAGGTGCAGAAAGTGGTGAGGGCTCTGGGTTTGGCCTAGGGATGAGGGGTTTGGGATGCAAGAGGGGGATCCGGGTTTGGGGAGGGGCTCAGGACTATGGATTGGGGTGCAGAAGTGGGAACTGGCCTCTGGGTTGGGGTGTGGACTTTGAGGTGGAGTCAGGGATGAGGGGTTTCAGGTGCAGGAGGTGGCTTTGGGTTGGGGGCAGCTCAGGGTGGGATGGGGGGTTGGGTCTAGGGCTTACCTGGAGGTCTCCTGGTCAGCAGCGCTAAGGCAGGTTGCCTGGTTCCTGCCTGTCCTGGAGCACCGCACTATGTCCTGGAAGCGGCCACCAGGTCTGGCTTCTGGTGGTGGCGGGGGGGCGGGGAGGGGGAGGGTGTGGCATGTAGCTTTGTGGAGCACAGAGTCCTATGGTCCCCCTGCCTTGCAGCCAGACTCTCACTTACTGGCAGATGGAGGACTATCAATACTCCTGTGTGTTTAGCTTGCATCTTCACTACCAAGTGGGCAGGTTACCAGTCCACATAAAAGCCAAACATTAGTCTGTGCCTCAGAACAGGACAGCTAGTGAGACTGAAAGAACCAGTAAACTCCAATGAGAGGTTTTTGTGGGTGGATGGGAAACAGGTTGGGGAAACAGCTGAGTTGGCTTAACTCTGTAATCAAGAACTTAAAAACCAATGAATAGTCTAGCAGCGCCTAAAAGTCTAGGGCTACGTCTAGACTGCAGGCTTCTTTTGGAAGAAGCTTTTCCGGAAGAGATCTTCTGGAAAAACTTCTTTAGAAAGAGAGCGTCTACACTGCAAAAGCGCATCGAAAAAGCAATCTGCTTTTGTAAAAGATAGCATCTACTCAGTGTGGACGCTCTCTCGCATATAAGGCCACCCAGAACCACTTCAGCCAGGGTGTTAGGTCAGCAGTTGCTTCTAAGTGCTGTTGCCTAAGGCTATCTGAGATGCATGCTTAAAGGGACCCCCATGGACAGACATTTTTCAGGTTCTGCTGCGTGCTTGCTACCTCTCTGAGGGACAGCAAAGCTCCTGCAGTCCGTGCTTTGGTTGCCCAGCTTTTGGATACCACAGCAATTTTTTTGCTATGGAGCCAGAGCTGCCTCTGGGCATGCAATGGCCCCACACTATCATGCTGCAGGTTCTGCAGCAGTTTGTGCAGACCATCTTGATGGTCCTGCCCCAACTTGACTCCAAGCTCATCTGTGAGTCCCTCTGCCTGGATGCGAGAGCAATGCCCTTGTACCCACACCCCATGGTAGAGAGAAGATTCTGGAGGCTGGACGCCAGTTCCAACTGGTGGGACCAGCTGGTCATGGAGCAGTGGGATGAGCAGCAATGTCTCAACAACTTCAGCATGTGGAAGGCCACCTTTATGGAGCTATGTGCCTGGCTCCCCCCTGCCCTCCTCTGACGCGACACCCCCCTGTGGCCCGCCATCCACCCTGAAGAAGCAGGTCACAAGTGCTGTCTGGAAGCTTGCCACCCCAACCAGCTACTGGTAGGTGGCCAACCAGTTCTGCATGGGGAAGTCCACCGTTAGGGTCCTCCTCATGGAGGTAAGGCACTCTCAGGCTGCAGTCTCTGCAGGGCGGGGAGAAGTACTGGAACAGGGGAGCCTAAGGAAAAGGGAGGGTGTGTGTGGGGGTGGGAATGGCCTGGGGGTGGGGTGGGGTTGTCCCGTCCCACCCTGCTGGGGAGAGGCCTCATTGGGGGTGGCTCCTGGGGTGATGGAGGAGGGAAGGGGGGCGGGCACCTCCCAAGGGCTCAGGCACTCCCTCTCATTCTCTGTTTTGTGTGTTTGTTTGTCTCCTTCTGCAGGTTGTGAGGGCCATCAACTCCATCCTTTTGCGCAGGGTCATCCACCTCGGAGACCTGGACCCCATCTTTGCAGGATTCCCCAACTGTGGAGGAACCATTGATGGAACCCACATCTCGATCTGCGCACCACATCATTGAGCATCCCAATACATCAACAGGAAGGGCTATTTCTTCATGGTGCTGCAGGCCCTGATCGACCACCATGGACACTTTTTGGACTTTTTTGTTGGGTGGTCAGGCAGAGCACATTCTTCCCCCAGTGGGACTTTCATGTGGGGGATGTGCAGATGCCACTGTGCATCGTTGCGGACACGGCCTACCCACTCAAGCTGTGGCTCATGAAGCCCTACACTGGCCACCTGGACCCCAGCAGGGAACAATTAAATACACACCTCAGTCGGGCCCACATGCAGGCGGAATGGGCACCTGAAGTCATGGTTCAGGTGCCTCCTGACCCACCTCGACGTGGGGGAGCACAACATCCCTGAGGTGGTCGCAGTGTGTTGTGTTCTCCACAACATTGTGGAGAGCAAGGGGGAGGCCTTCCTCCCGGGGTGAAAGGCAGAGGCCGGATGCAAAGGGAGGGCCTTTGAGCAGCTGTGGATAGCTGCCATCTGCCAGGCACACCAGGCCGGGGTACGCATCCGGGAGGCCCTGAGGGGGAGTTCATGAGATGGTAGATTTCAGGATCCTGACCGAAGGAAGAAAAGAGAGTAGTAAAATACACAGAAAATCAGATTTTGACTCCCTCAGAGACCTGATGGGCAGAATCCCCTGGGATGCTAACATGAAGGGGAGAGGAGCCCAGGAGAGCTGGCAGTATTTTAAAGAAGCCTTATTGAAGGCACAGAAGGAAACCATTCCAATGCATAGCAAGAGAAGCAAATATGGTAGGAGACTGGATTGGCTCACTGGGGAAATCCTTGGTGAACTCAGAGACCGAGTTCGGGCTTTGGAGGCCAGGGTGGCTGAACTGGAGGAGCTAAAGGAGGCAGAGAGCTATGTTGATGAGACTTTCCGGGACACTGTAGTACTGTCCCACCTCCAGTCGGAGAGCCTCAGTGCTCTTAAAGAGGATGAAAGTCTCAAGGGAACAGAGCATTCAATGGGAACAGGGGAAAACCATCCCGTAGTTGGGACCCTCCTTCCAGAAGATGTTGCGGTATCCTCTCGCACTGAGGATACCTCTGAGGGAGAGGGAACGCCAGTTGTTAGGAAGAGGCAGGTGTTAGTAGTGGGTGAGTTGATCGTTAGAAACATAGATAGTTGGGTTTGTGATGACCGGGAGAACTGTATGGTCACTTGCCTGCCTGGTGCGAAGGTTGCAGATCTCTCGAGGCATCTAGATAGACTTATGTATAATGCTGGGGAGGAGCTGGTGGTCGTGGTACATGTAGGTACCAATGACATAGGGAAGGGTCGGAGAGATGTCCTGGAGGCCAAATTTAGGTTGCTAAGAAAGACACTGAAATCCAGGACCTCTATGGTGGCATTCTCGGAAATGCTTCCAGCTCCACGTGCAGGGCCAGGTAGGCAGGCAGAGCTTCAGAGTCTCAATGCGTGGATGAGACGATGGTGTAGGGAAGAGGGTAGATTTATTAGGAACTGGGGACACTTTTGGGAGAGGGGGAGCCTATACAGGAAGGATGGGCTCCACCTAAACCAGGGTGGTACCAGACTGCTGGCACTAAACATTAAAAAGGCCGTAAAGCAGTTTTTAAACTAAGAGATAGGGGAAAGCTGACTGGTGCGGAGAGGCACATAAATCGGATGGAGACTTCTCTTAGAGGACAATCCATTGATAGAGATTCTCTAAGCTGTAGTCAGAAAGAGAGGAGGGGAGAGGACAAACCATGGGTCAGAGCAGACAAACAACTGCATGTAAAGGAATCCAATGCATCAGGAAAGGGCAGACAAATAAACAGTGGCAAATTTTTAAAGTGCTTCTACACAAATGCTAGGAGTCTGACTAATAAGATGGGTGAACTAGAGTACCTCGTATTAAAGGAGGAGATTGACATAATAAGCATCACTGAAACCTGGTGGAATGAGGAAAATCTGTGGGACACAGTCATACCGGGATATAAAACATATCGGAAGGATAGAGCAGGCCGTGTGGGGGCGGAGTGGCACTGTACGTGAAAGATAATGTAGAATCAAATGAAATAAACATATTAAATGAATCAACATGTTCAATAGAATCGCTATGGATAGTAATTCCATGCTCCAATAATAAGAAATTAGCAGTAGGGATATATTATCGACCACCTGACCAGGACAGCGATACTGACATTGAAATGCTGAGGGAGATTAGAGAGGCTACCAAAATAAAAAAACTCTATAATAATGGGGGATTTTAATTATCCCCGTACTGACTGGATACATGTCACCTCAGGAAGAGAAGCAGAGATAAAATTTCTCAATGGCTTAAATGACTGCTTCTTGGAGCAGCTGGAACAGGAACCCACAAGGGGAGAGGCAATTCTCAATTTAGTCCTGAGTGGAGCGCAGGATCAGGTCCAGGAGATAACTGTTACAGGACTGCTTCGGAATAGTGACCATAATATAATAACGTTTAGCATTCCTGTGGTGGGAAGAACACCTCAGCAGTCCAGCACTCTGGCATTTAATTTCAAAAAAGGGAATTACACAAAAATGAGGAGGTTAGTTAAACAGAAATTAAAAGGCACAGTGACTAGAGCCAAATCCCTGCAAGCTGCATGGAAACTTTTTAAAGACACCATAATAGAGGCCCAACTTAAATGTGTACCCCAAATTAAAAAACATAGTAAGAGACCTAAAAAAGAGTCACCGTGGCTTAACCACCATGTAAAAGAAGCAGTGAGGGACAAAAAGGCATCTTTTAAGAAGTGGAAGTCCAATCCTAGTGAGATAAATAGAAAGGAACATAAACACTGTCAAATCAAGTGTAAAAATGTAATAAGAAAAGCAAAAAAAGATTTTGAGGAACAGCTAGCCAAAAACTCAAAAAGAAAAAACAAAATGTTTTTTAAGTACATTAGAAGCAGGAAGCCTGCTAAAAAACCTGTGGATCCCCTAGACGATCGAGATATAAAAGGAGCAATCAAGGATGATAAAGCCATTGCGGAGAAACTAAATGATTTCTTTGCTTCAGTCTTCACGGCTGAGGACGTTGGGGAGATTCCCAAATCTGCACCGTCCTTTGTGGGTAATGAATCTGAGGAACTGTCCCGGATTGAAGTGTCATTAGAGGAGGTTTTGGAACCAATAGAAAAACTTTATGTTAACAAATCACCGGGACTGGATGGCATTCATCCAAGGGTTCTAAAAGAACTCAAATGGGAAATTGCTGAACTATTATCTGTGGTTTGTAACCTATCCTTTAAATCAGCTTCCGTACCTAATGACTGGAAGGTAGCTAACGTGACACCAATATTTAAAAAGGGCTCTCGAGGCGATCCTGGCAATTACAGACCGGTAAGTCTAACTTCAGTACCGGGCAAATTAGGTGAAACAATAGTAAAGAATAAAATTGTGAGGCATATAGAAGAACATAATTTGTTGGACAAAAGTCAACATGGTTTCTGTAAAGGGAAATCATGTCTTACTAATCTATTAGAGTTCTTTGAAGGGGTTAACAAACATGCAGACAAGGGGGATCCAGTAGATATAATATACTTAGATTTTCAGAAAGCCTTTGATGAGGTCCCTCACCAAAGGCTCTTGTGTAAATTACATTGTCATGGGATAAGAGGGAAGGTCCTTTCATTGACTGAGAACTGGTTAAAAGACAGGAAACAAAGGGTAGGAATAAATGGTAAATTTTCAGAATGGAGAAGGGTAACTAGTGGTGTCCCCCAAGGGTCAGTCCTGGGACCAATCCTGTTCAACTTATTCATAAATGATCTGGAGAAAGGGGTAAGCAGTGAGTTGGTAAAGTTTGCGGATGATACCAAACTGTTTAAGATAGTCAAGACAGAAGCAGACTGTGAGGAACTCCAAAAAGATCTCACCAGACTGAGTGATTGGGCAACAAAATGGCAAATGAAATTTAATGTGGATAAGTGTAAAGTAATGCACATCGGGAAAAATAACCCCAACTATACGTACAGTATGATGGGGGCTAATTTGGCTACGACAAATCAGGAAAGAGATCTTGGAGTTATCGTGGATAGTTCTCTGAAAACTTCCACACAGTGTGCAGCAGCGGTCAAAAAGGCAAATAGGATGTTAGGAATTATTAAGAAAGGGATAGAAAATAAGACACAGAATATCTTACTGCCCCTGTATAAAACTATGGTACGCCCACATCTTGAATACTGTGTACAGATGTGGTCTCCTCACCTCAAAAAAGATATTTTGGCCTTGGAAAGGGTTCAGAAAAGGGCAACTAAAATGATTAGGGGTTTGGAACTGGTCCCATATGAAGAGAGGTTAAAGTGACTGGGACTTTTCAGTTTAGAAAAGAGGAGACGGAGGGGGGATATGATAGAGGTATATAAAATCATGAGTGGTGTGAAGAGGGCGAATAAAGAAAAGTTATTTATTAGTTCCCATAATAGAAGAACTAGAGGACACCAATGGGTAGCAGGTTTAAAACTAATAAAAGAAAGTTCTTCTTCACACAGCGCGTAGTCAACCTGTGGAACTCCTTGCCAGAGGAGGCTGTGAAGGCTAGGACTATAACAGAGTTTAAAGAGAAGCTCGATAATTTCATGGAGGTTAGGTCCATAAAAGGCTATTAGCCAGGGGATAGAAATTGGGTCCCTGGCCTCTGTTTGTCAGAGGCTGGAGAAGGATGGCAGGAGACAAATCGCTTGATCATTGTCTTTGGTCCACCCTCTCTGGGGCACCTGGTGCTGGCCACTGTTGGCAGACAGGCTACTGGGCTAGATGGACCTTTGGTCTGACCCAGTATGGCCGTTCTTATGTTCTTATGTTCTAACTTAAGCACAAAAAGGGAGCTTACAAAATGTGGAAACTTGGACAGATGACTAGGGAGGGGTATAAATGTATAGCTTGAGAATGCAGGGGAGTTATCAGGAAGGCGAAAGCGCAACTGGAATTGCGACTCGCAAGGGATATGAAGGATAACAAGAAAGGTTTCTATAGGCATGTTAGCAAGAAGAAGGTGATCAGAGAGGGTCTGGGGCCCCTACTGGATGAGGGAGGTAACCTAGTGACAGATAATGTGGGGAAAGCCGAAGTACTCAATGCTTTCTTTGCCTCTGTCTTCACGGACAAGGTCAGCTCCCAGACTAATGCACTAAGTGACGCAATATGGGACGAAGTTGGACAGCCCTTGGTGGGGAAAGAACAGGTTAGGAACTATTTAAAAAAGCTCAAGGTACATAAATCCACGGGTTTGGACTTAATACATCCGAGGGTACTGAGGGAGTTGGCAAATGTCATTGAGGAGCCTTTGGCCATTATCTTTGAAAAGTTGTGGAGATCTGGAGAGATCCCGGATGATTGGAAAAAGGCAAATGTAGTGCCCATCTTTAAGAAAGGGAAGAAGGACAATCCAGGGAACTATAGGCCGGTCAGTCTTACCTCAGTCCCTGGAAAAATCATGGAGGGGATCCTCAAGGAATTCATTTTGAAGCACTTGGAAGAGGGGAAGGGGATTAGGAATAGTCAGCATGGATTCATGAAGGGCAAGTCATGCCTGACCAATCTGATCAGCTTCTATGATGAGGTAACTGGCTCTGTGGATATGGGAAAGTTAGTGGATGTGATATACCTTGACTTTAGCAAGGCTTTTGATACGGTCACCCACAATATTCTTGCCAGCAAGGTAAGGGAATGTGGATTGGATAAATGGACGGTAAGATGGACAGAAAGCTAGGTGGAAGGTCAGGCCCAGCGGGTAGGGATCAGCAGTTCGATGTCAGGATGGCAGTCGGTTTCTAGTGGAGTGCCCCAAGGTTTGGTTCTGGGACCAGTTTTCTTCAACATCTTTATTAATGAGCTGGATGAGGGGATGGATTGCACCCTCTGCAAGTTTGCGGATGACACTAAGCTAGGGGGAGAGGTAGATACACTGGAGGGCAGGGATAGAGTCCAGAGTGACTTAGACAAATTGGAGGATTGGGCCACAAGAAATCTGATGAGGTTCAACAAGGACAAGTGTAGAGTCCTGCACTTGGGATCGAAGAATCCCAAGCATTGTTGCAGGCTGGGGACTGAATGGCTAAGTATCAGTTCTGCAGAAAAGATCCTCGGGATTACAGTGGATGAGAAGCTGGATATGAGCCAACAGTGTGCCCTTGTAGCCAAGAATGCTAATGGCATATTAGGTTGCATTAAGAAGAACATTGCCAGTAGATCCCAAGATATGATTATTCCTCTTTATTCGGCTCTGGTGAGGCCACACCTGGAGTACTGTGTCCAGTTCTGGGTCCTCAATTACAGGAAGGATGTGGACACATTGGAGAGGGTCCAGCGGAGGGTGACCAAAATGATTAGCGGGCTGGAGCCTATGACCTATGAGGAGAGGCTGAGGGAGGTGGGTCTATTTAATCTGCAGAAGAGAAGAATGAGGGGGGATTTGATAGCAGCCTTCAACTTCCTGAAGGGAGGTTCCCAGGAGGATGGAGAAAGGCTGTTCACAGTAGTGACGGATGGCAGAACAAGGAACAATGGTCTCAAGTTGCGGTGGGAGAGGTCCAGGTTGGATATCAGGAAAAACTGTTTTACTAGGAGGGTGGTGAAGCACTAGAATGGGTTACCTAGAGAAGTAGTGGAGTCTCCATCCTTAGAGGTGTTTAAGTCTTGGCTTGACAAAGCCCTGGCTGGGTTGATTTAATTGGGATTGGTCCTGTCTTGGGCAGGGGGCTGAACTTGATGGCCTTCTGAGGTCTCTTCCAGCTGTATGGTTCTATGATTCTATGATCCCAGTAACTCTCTCCAG
Source organism: Pelochelys cantorii (assembly GCA_032595735.1). Taxonomy (NCBI): domain Eukaryota; kingdom Metazoa; phylum Chordata; order Testudines; family Trionychidae; genus Pelochelys; species Pelochelys cantorii. Next base: position 69,795,935 of record CM064330.1, on the reverse strand, counting down.
GGTCTCCCCACTAGGGGCCAGTGCCTTGCCCCCCTATGCCTTTCCCAGCACAACTTCTCCCTTCCTCTCTTCCCAGTACTCCCAATAAAGACACCTGTTTTGAGTGAAACAACAAAAACTTTGTATTTTTTTTCAAATAGAAGTAACTGTGAAGGAGTGGGGCTGAGAACCTGGACAGGGGAGGGAGAAGGGGGCTGAGAATTGGGAGGAGGGGGCTCAGGGCTGGGAGTGGCCTGTGGGGTGGCTGGTGGAGCCACCTCGGGTCCGGGGACCTCGGTGCACTCGGGGATGGCTGGGGCCTGGGACCACAGGGGGGTGGGGAGAGTGGGGGGGCTGGAGCGGAGTCAGGGAACAGTAGCCGGATATGCCATCACTTCCCAGATGGTGGCACGCAAGTTTTTGCCCTACCACACAAGCTGGTCCCACATGCGGTTGCACTACTTGGTGTCATCCCAGACCTTTTGGGCCAGGGTTTGTTGCATGTCATGCAGGACAGCCATGCGCTCCCTCATGAGGTCCATGTGGACCCTCCTGCGCTTGCGGCTCCCCTGGGATCAAGCAGCTGCCTCTGATGGCGTGAATCGCCTCTCAGTGATGGCTGGTCCGGCTTGGGAGGAAAAGAGGGAGAGGCGGCCAGTCATCCATGCAGACACTGTGTCTGAGTCCGTGCCCTCCTGTGTGAGCAGCAAGCAACAGTCGTTGGGCCAGAGGATGGGGATGTCCCATGAGCCAGACCATGTGTGGCCTGCACAGCAGGCCCTGACTCGCAGAAGCCCCAAGGTGCCCAGGGGACCACACTTCCCGCTCCCCACAACCCCTGTCCCATGGACAAGCAGGCAAGGGAAGTGTCCGGCCACAGTGCAATCCTATGGGCGGCAGAGGGGCCTGGAGCAGCCTGGCCTTCTATGGGCCCCACACACACACCTGCATCTAGCATCGTTGTCCACGAGAGCAGGTGGTTCTTCAAGCGTGCAGGCATGGCCGTGTGCTGTGTGTGACACTCCTTGGAGTGCTTGGGGTCATGCGGGTGCCTTGTCCCCAGCCTCCTTCCAGTGGTGTCTGGTGGTGAGAGGATCCCAGGGGTCAGACGTGTGTGGGGCCTCCCCACAGCCTGTGAGCACAAGCCCGTGGTTGCTCCGGGGCGAGTTACTGAGGCCACATGCTGCACACTGCCACCGCATGTGCTTGCATGTGTATGGAGTGCAGCCGAGCAACAATCGCTCCCCATCCCCTCTGCACCCGCCTCCCCTGCCCTCTGTGTGTGGAAAACTGAGCGCACTCACCTGATGATCCCTCCCAGGCGTCACAGGATGCCTGGGAGATCTCCAGGGACTGGGGTGCTGGCTCCAGGGTGAGGGTGACCATACTGGCTATGTCCTCCTCCTCCTGCAGCAGCTGTACGTCCTCCTCCTCTGCCTGTCAAGGAGCTCTGGCTGGGCGACCACGGGTGTCTCGAGTCCTGAGTCCACCAGTACAGGTGGGGAAAGGGCTACACCATCCCTCAGGATTCTGTGCAGCTTTTCGTAATATGAGCATGAATGTGGTCCTTCCCCAGAGTGAGAGCTGTGCTCCCTGGTCCTGGCGTATCCTTGGCGCAGCTCCTTGACCTTCTACTGACTTGGTCCAAGGTGTGGGGATGGTGTCCCCTCCCGACCAGAGCCTCAGCCATCCAGCCATAAATGTCAGCATTCTGCCTCCAGGAGTGGAGATCCTGTAGGGTCTCCTCCTCCCCAATTAGCTTGAGAAGGGACAGGATCTGCGCCCCGGACCAGGAGGGCGCACGGCGTTTGGTGCTTCTGGGTGGGTCCTGGGAGCCCTGGTGCTGTGCCCTGCGAGGGCCAGGGGGGCCTCAAGGGGGTTGTTGCTCAGCTACACCTCTGATTTGCGTGGTAGGGAGAGCTGTGCGGTCAGGGTGCTACTCCAGTGTCAGCTTCCTGCCACAAGGCTTGTCCAAGGTCCCTACAGCTTTAAGAGCTGGCAGGAGACAGGAACTATAGAGTTCTGATTAGTATGGACAGAGTGTCCACGAGGGCACCTATGTTATTTCCTGGAGGCCTCTTCTTTCGAAAAAAAGCCTCTTCCCCATCCACACACGCCTTTTTCCAGAAGAGCTCTTTCGGAAAAGGCGTTCTTCCTCGTAGAAAGAGGTTCACCGCTGTCGGAAAAACCCCTCTGTTTTTTTTATTTTCTTTTGAAAGAACACGATTGCAGTGTGGACGTAAGTGAAGTTTTTTTTCGGAAAAATGGCCTTTTTTCCAAAAAAACTTCTGCAGTGTAGACAAACCCTAACAAAACATGTAAATGGTATCATGAGCTTTTGTGGGCACAACCCACTTCTTCAGATGAATGGACTGTAGTGAAGGTACATGCAAAGCAGCAGGAGATAGGGTGAGAATGCAGGGATTGCAAAGAGACTAACATGCATTCAGTGGATTCCCTGGGTAGGTTAGTCAGGGCCAAAGCAGCAGAGCAAGAGATGGTCTGTGAAACACAGAGGTGCTGAGCAAATAGCTGTTATTAACAAAGAAAAGTGACAGCTGTAAATCTATGTTGAGGCAAAGTTCAGGCTGCCCAGTGCTGAGTTGTGGTCATTTGGAACATTTGGAGAGTGGCTGAACACAAAGCTTTGAAAACCACTAAATGCAAAGCCCCGGTGATGCAAACTGAAACCTGTGAAAAACAGGAAATGCAGAGTTAAGGTACATGCTGCCCCCCAAGGCAGTTAATTGTAGGATAGGTGCGAGTTCACTGAGCTTTTTCATGTTGGTTAAGGAACATGTTTTGCTCAAATCAGTTTTGATTCTTATGTTCAAATTCCTTATTAGGTGAAAGTTTAATTAGTCTTTCACTGTCTGTGGTTGTTTGGAAGCTAGTTAGAAATATGGATGCGCAAATGTATCATCAAGAACTGATTTCTATTTGTTGATATTTAAGATGATTTAAATTATTTTTATTTTTGTATGTATGTCATTTAAGAAAGACCGGTGTGCTGGAAAGCTAGCAGAAAAACAGATCCAATCCAGATTCTAGCAGGAGCAACCAGGGTGGGCCAGGAAGCTTCACACCATCTAAATGTTGTAGGACAGGGAATTTCTACTTTTGGGTATGTGGAGGGGTCACTACAATCCCAAATTTCCTTCCTTTTATACCATTTCATTGAGAAACATGTAAGAGCAAGTTTACACAGTGGTCCTTTTGTAGGCGCTGTGCATCCTCACCAGGAGCACTTGCACGCATCAATGAGGGGCATTGACACATAGGAACTAGCAGTGGAGGAGGTGCTGCAGCACTCCTGGCTTGAAGTGGTTTCCATTATGTACAGGGAATCCAGTTTGGTACCACAGTTGTCAGCACCCTCCCTGTAAAAATTGTTTCACTACCCCTGCATTGACAGCGCAAGCCCCACCCACCAGGCCTAACAGACAGAGCCTTATGTGGACTTGTTGTGACTTTCGAAATAACTGGTAAACCTCATTTTATAAAGAGTACGGGTTATTTCGAAAGAAGGTTTTTCCTCAAAATAACCGCGTCTACACAGTGTTTTTATCTCGAAATAGGGTATTTCGAAAAAGCGGCCGGACGCGATTATGCAAATGAAGCACAGGAAATTCAAATCCATTTGCAATTTTGCTCGCCTGCATTTGCATTCCTCTCTCGAAACAGGAATGCAGTGTAGACATACCCTCACTCTTCAGGGAGATTGAAACAATAGCTGGAAGAGGGATGATCTTCCCTATTCCTCTCAATCAAGGTCCTGTGGACTTTCTAATAGTGTGCCTGTAGAATTTGTCACTTCTCTGATCTGTCAAGGAATGGAGTGTTTTTGCCCAGGGATTTGCCATTCTGCCACAGTCAAGCACCTGACATTTTGTTTGGTTTCTATGCCCTACTGGGACACGACTGTATCTGCCTCTCGCTTTTCCTCAGAAGGAAAAATTAGTTGAATTACAGTGCCAGCTCCTCCTGCTGTTCCGTGGAGCCAGACAACAAAGCAGTAGAGGCCAGATTCCCTTGCCTGCTGTTTTCTCCTCTTTTTTGGATGCACCCCGCTTGGCACATAACTTGCCTTTCTGAGTGACTCGAGTCCAGGCATGAAGCTTATCAACTACTACGATACTCTGAAGTACCTTGTAAAGTATTTTGGCTGCTTATAAGGCCATTAAAAGCAGACAGCCTTTCTAAGAGCAGGTATTTGTCATTACCAAAGAAATATATTGAATTCCTCGTGTGAAAGCCTGTGGGTTCACAGAACGGGAAGACTTTTTAAATGGGAATCCTACAATGGCAGTCCTGTAAACATGAGAACCCTGAGCAAATATCAGGCAAGTATCACTGCAAACAGAAAGGCTGACAAATCTCTTATAACTGGGGAAACACTGATTGTGCTCCAGGGCTTGGATATTGTTAATATTGCATTGGGTTCAGCTCCTGCCCATTAAGTCAAAATTATTCCCACTTTGAAGTGATGTGGTTAGCTGGTGAATTCATGGCAAGGTTGCAGCTGAGCAGCAGCTGGCAGCTGACTAAGTGCTGAGCCCCTTGCAGGGTGGGAGGAGACTTCATATGCTCCTCCCAGCCCCAAGCCCTGATTGGCCCAGGGGCAGGGGGAGCGGCAGGGCCTCCTCTGTGGGCCAGATCAACTCATTTGGTGGGCTGGATTCAGCCCGTGGAGGCCCTTTTGTCCATCCTGGTTCTAATGGCTGCTATCAGTGGGTCTTGGATCCAAAGATAAATACAGACTTAATTATTGCAAATATGTATACTAAGTACTCTTTTTTCAGCCTCGGTGCAAGGTGCAATAAAGTCTTTTTCTATCATAAAAAGCTGCCGACAATGGAGTCTTCTGTCCAAAGACCTAAATTGCAAGGCCGGACCTGGCACTGATGCATTTGGGTACTTCCTATCCTCTGCCTTTAATACATAATAGTGTAGTTTGCTGCCGGCTAGACTACTTTGATCTCATTTTGGTTGCTGGATTTAATGTGTGGGTGCTGGATTGGATTGGTGGCCAGTGAAATACAGGAGGTGAGACTAAATGTTCTCGTCGTCCCTTCTGGCCTTAAACTCTGACCTGAGCAGAGCTACCCCAGAAAATAAGCACAAGTCTTCTTGACTGCAAATTCCGGAACTAGGACACGTGTTCAGGAGATAGAAAGCCAGTGAAGTGTTGTGAATGTGACTCTGAAAAGAAGCAGAGATACAGAGATTCTTGTTCACAGGGATTACTGGAGTGGCAGACTTGGGGACTTTTCCCTAGCAAGGAATCTTCTACTATGTTCAGGGAAACAGGATTCTGCATACATTTTTTTTTAAATAAACAAGATAGCACCAAGAATACACCTGATTCACATCGGACATAATTAATTTTCATCCCAATGGAAACAACCCTGGAAGACCTCTAAATATTGGCTAACCACCCAGACCAAAGGGGTAGAATAGCAAACGTTTCTCATAGCACAACTCACAATTTATATGTTCATTGTGTAGACATTAAAAATGAACCCTTGTCAGACAGATTAAAGAGGTTATCCCCAATTTATAGATGGGAAAACAAATAGAAATGTGAAATGCCACCATCTCAGTGGCAGAGCCACTGCTAGAAATCCAGACTTCTAGATCCCCTAATCCTGTAGTCATTCCTCTTGAGCAAACAAGCTTCCCAAACAATGTTTCTCCGACAGCATAGGTTATGTTCACGTCACAGTACCAGAATAACAACTATCTCCCTGCGAAACACATTCTACACCAAACTAAATAATGCATGATCAGTAACATGCATTTGACTGACCACATGCTGGATCACAGAGTGTAACAGTTAAGAAGGGAATAAAAATAACCTAACCTCCCTCAACCCCATATCTTCCCAAGGGGAAAAAAAAGTGAGTTTACCTATGTTTACCTTGCACTACTGACTACTCGAACCAACCAGGTTCTAGGGTTAGAACTGATGATAAGATAACAAACGTACACTTATGAGAAGAGTTACCCAGCATTGCCCGGGTCCTTCAGGGCAGGGGGCGGGCGGTGTGGGGAGTGCGAGAGTGAGGGTTGCAGGTGAGGAGGGAAGGGCTCAAGGCACAGAGTGGGGGTGGCCACTGGCTTTTCCTTGTGGGCAGCCCAGGGCAGCGGGAACTGTGCACCCTGATCACCAGCTTGTCCCCTGGGGCCACAGGGGGTTCTCTTCCTCCCCCTGTCTCCTCCCAGGGTGAGGGGGCTTTTCTCCTTCCTCCCGGCCCTTTCTGGGGTTGGAGGCCTCTCTCCCTCCCCTCTGGCCTCTCCCGAGATGGGGGGCCTCTCTTTTTCTCCCCTGGTCCCTCCTAGGGAGGAGGGCTCTCTCCTTCCTCCCCTGGCTCAGGGATGGTGGTGCTCCCTCTCCTTCCTCCTGGTCCCTCCCATGGCAGGGAAGTTCTCTCTCCTCCACTCCCACCCCCCAGCCCTGGGTGAGCTCTCTTCCTCTCCTCCTGGCCCAGGGCAAAGGGGTTCTCTCCCTCCTCCCTGCACTTCTCAGGAAGGGGGGGCTGGCAGGGGCTGTCTCCCATGGGCCCCACTTACCTTTTCCAGTGGCAGGCAAAATGGCAGAGCCCCAGCCAATCCCCAGTGGACACTCTGCAGGATAGCTCTCCCCTGCAGGCTTGCTGCCCCCAGTGGCCATTCTCATATTGTGTCCCTCCAAACAGCAGCCCTTCCCTTTGCATGTTACAGAAAACTCACTTTCCCCAGGCCTTCCAGTTGTCCTGGCACAAGAAAACCCTGACCTTGCTTTAAGTTAGGAGAAGAGGAAGCTGCATACCAAATTTGGTGGCCCTAGCTCTTACTGTTCAGGAGGCGTTCTTGAACAAACAAACTCACAGACAGACACACAGGCAGACAGACACACTCTAAAATATAGATATATAGATAGATAGATTAGATTATAAAAGATTCACAGAGTTAATTGTGTACAATGTTATTTTGCATCAGTATTGGTATTTAATGAAGACTACCTAGGAAACATTTAACATATTCCTTATGCCACTCTTCCTTATCTATCCATGTGTTTTTCCCCTCTCCTAGTTTCCTTCAGAGCAATAAACATTGACAACTCACTCAGCAAAATGATAATTAGGTTTACTCAGTACTAGTGCATTCCAGTAGAAGTGGATGGAATGGGCAAATGAACATGAGTCACCCTTCTCTTTGTGTATTTGGCTTACTTTCATTATTATATCATTTGCATATCACTTGGCTGAATTTTCTCAGTCACTCAAGTGGTGCTTATCAGTTACGGCATTTCAATTGTATAAAATAATAAATACAAATTGTACATAATACCTGTGGAGCTGACTGCTACTGCGAGCCTGGGGGCAAGGTGTGTGGGAGGGGAGAAGGGGGGACGTAGCTCCATGCCCCTGGAAGGGGTGGGGGCCTCAGAAGGAAGGGGTGGGGCTGAGAGTAGTCAGCCTTTAGCACCACCTGAAATACTGCAGTGGGCCTTCCCCTGAGCCCTCAGAGCACGTGGAGTGGTGGAGCGGCACTCCCGTGGTATTTCAAAGGGGTTCAAAGTTCCCAGATGCTGTTGCTGCTACTGCAGCAGCAGCAATGGCTGGGAGTTTTGGGCCCCTTTGAAATACTAAGCCCCTGAGCATTTCTCCTCTTTTTTCCCCATCCCACTGGCAGGCTTGCATAATAGTAAATATAATGCTTAGATTATGACTTGTAAATGTTGCAGACTTTTATATGGTATCAATATATTACTGATTATGGCACCGATTATAATAGAAATAGCTTGCAGGTTGAGCTTTCTCAGTGAAGTCATTAAGAACATAAGAACTGCTATACTAGGTCAGGCCAAAGGTCCACCTAGCCCCGCTTCCTGTCTTCCAATAGTGGCCAATGCCAGGTGCCGCAGAGGGAATGAACAGAATGGGTAAGCTCTTTTTTTGACCCCATTACAGTCTTGGCATTCACAACATCGTCTGGAAAGGAGTTCCGCAGGTTGACTGTGCATGAAAAATACTTCTTTCCATTGCATGAAAAATACTTCTTTTTGTTTGTTTTAAACATTCTGCCTATTAATTTCATGTGGATATCTCTAGTTTTGTGTTGTGAGAAGGAGTAAATAACACTTTCCTATTTACTTTCTCCACACCAGTCATGATTTTGTAGACCTCTATTATATCTCCCCTTCATCGTCTCTTTTCCAAGCTTAAAATTCTTATTAATCTCTCCTCATACAGAAGCCGTTCCATATCCCTAATAATTTTTATTGCCCCTTCTGGAACCTTCTCCCACTCCAATATAGTTTTTTTTTTTTTTGAAGGGGCAACCATATCTACATTCAGTGTTCAAGATGTGGTCATACCATGGGTTTATAAAGAAGCAATATGATATTTTCTGTCTTATTATCTATCCCTTTCTTAATGATTCTCAACGTTCTGTTTGTTTTTTTGACTGCTGCTGCTGCATATTGAGTGGATATTTTCAGAGAGCTATCCACAGTGACTCCAACATCTCTTTCTTGAGTGGTAAGAATTAATTTAGACCCCATCATTTTATATGTTAGTTGGGACTATGTTTTCCATTGTGCATTACTTTGCATTTATCAACATTGAAATTCATCTGCCATTTTATAGCCTACTCACCCAGATTTGTAACAGCTTTTTGTAGCTCTTTGCAGTCTGCTTGAGATTTAACTCTCTTAAAGTTTTGTATGATCTGAAAATTTTACCACCTCACTAGTTATCTCTTTTTTTAGATCATTTATGAGGATGAGATCCCCTTGGGGGATACTACTAGTTACCTCTCTCCATTCTGAAAACTGATCATTTGTTTCCTATCTTTTAACCAGTTACCAGTCTTATAGAGGACCTTCCCCGTTATCAAATCGTGGCTTATTTGGCTTAAGATCCTTTGGTGAGGAACCTTAATAAAGATTTTCTGAAAATCTAAGTACTGTATATCCACAGGAATTCCTGTCTCTCTTGTCCACATGCTTGCAGACCTGCTCCAAGAATAGATTGTAAGGAATGATTTCCCTTTACAAAAACTATGTTGACTTTTCCCCAGCAATTTATGTTCATCTATGTGTCTGACAATTTTGTTATTTACTATAACTTCAACCAGTTTGCCTGCTTCTGAAGTCAGGTTTACTGGCCTGCAATTGCCAGAATCAACCTTGGAACGCCTTTTAAAAACTGGCATCTCATAAGCTATCCTCCAGACTTTAAAGTTAGTTGGATCCCTGAGTTTTTTGTTTAAATATGTACATTAAAGACAGTTAAAATACGATCAGCTTAATTTTAAAACTGTGCTTTATGGCTATTCAATAAGTAGAGAAAATGTTAAAAGCATACCACAATAAAGTGTCGCATACTGTTTCAATGTACTTTACTGCTGCATATAAAGATATACAATACTGATATCTGTCATTCATAATGTCACTTGAAAACATTTTCTCTTCTTTTTTTATAGCTGTTACACAGACCAATTGTGGTAGATCAGATAAGGGCAGGAATTCTATATGTATATTAGCGATTCATTCATACACCTGTTAGATTACCAAGTGTTCTGGATTAACATGAAAACCTGTAATGTTGCAATCTTCAGTAAGTATACATTTGAATGGATAGTCATTGATTTGTAAGCAGAACATACAGCGCAGAAGGGTGTAATAAACAATCATTAAAAACCTTAACCTGCCTTGAGCAACAATTGCAATGAGAACCAGAATAAATAAATATTACTTATTATATTACAGTAACATTATTTTGCATTTGAGAATATCTTACATTTGCAAATTTCAGGCACTTTACATACAAACAGTGAAGTCACCAGAACAGGGACTTGGACCTAGGTCTCTCACATCTAGGTGAATGCCCTTATCAGTAGGCTATCGGCATATGTTTCTTTCTCTGTCCCACCTGAAATTCCATTGTTGACCTGCAAAAACTCACTGAAAAAGATGCATTTACACACACACACACACACACACACACACACACTGTTAACAAATAACCATTTGACCAACAACAACTTATTTTGCCAACATATTCTGGCACAAGAACAAATTAGAACATTTGAAACTGAAATGTACTGATTTAGCCATTAATGGATAGAGAATTTATATCAAAAGCTAATAGGTAAAGCTTGTGTATATCTTATAAAAAGGGTCATAAAATATATTAGTTACATACTGCAAAGTACACTTTCAATTAGAATGAGAGAATCTTATTGGACTAATTGAGGGTGACTCATGTTTTAATAATTTATATCATTGTGGGTGTGTTTTGTTGATATTCAATATAAAAGCTGTGTGTGCAGAGCGCACCACCCCGCCTGGGACATCCTTCTGCACCCGAGGGCTGAGCTGGACCACCCGCAGACCCGAGGGGTACAGACAGCAGCACCTGGAGGCCCTGCAAGCCATGCACCGCACCATGCAGGAGTGGGTGCAGGACGAACGGGAGTTCCGCCGGGAGCTGCTTGCCCAGGGTTGTGCTCTCTGTGACCACGTGCAGACCCTGGTGCAAAGTGTGCTGCCCCATGCTGCTCCAGCGCCTGCTGCCTCCCCAGCTCCCGCTCCTCCTCCCCCTTCTGCTCCCCCTCCCGCCTCACCCTCCACAACTTCCACACCCTCCTCCTCAATCTCCACACCCCCCACCTCAACCTCCACACCCTCCTCCCCATTCCCTTGGGGATGCCGAGGCCCCTGCACCCACGGTACTGGGAGTCAGTTGGCCCGGCGAGATCCCCACCCTTGAGCTTCCCCTCCCCCTTCTTCCCCTTGCTTCCCCCTTCCAGCTCCCTCCTCCCAGTTCCCCCCTCCCCTCTCCCACCCTCTCTCATCCCCTCTCCCGCCTCCTTTCTCCAGTGTCCCTGGAGTTTCAACCCCCCCCCCAGTTTTGTTAAATAAACAGAGTTGATATTTTTGAAAAAACGTGCCCTTTATTGTTTACAGCAGGAAGGGGGGTTAGGGAGGGGTAAGTGGAAGGATGTGAGGGTGGAATAAGGCACCAGTGGGGCACACCAGGGAGACTTCAGTCCTGTTCCGTGTGGAAGCTCTCCCGCAGGGCCTCCCGGATATTGACAGCCCTCCGATGGGCCTCACGGATGGCAGCCATGAGGGGCTGTGCGTACAGGCCAGCCAGGTGGTCGGCCTCTGCCATCCAGGCTGGCAGGAAAGCCTCCCCCTTCTTCTCATGCAAATTGTGCATCACGCAACACGCTGCCACCACGTGTGGAATATTCCTCTTGGAGAGGTCGAGGCAGGTGAGGAGGCATCTGAATCTGGCCTTCAGACGGCCGAAGGCCCCCTCCACAATGATGTGGGCCCTGCTTAGCCTGGCATTAAAGGCCTGTTGGGAAGGGGTCAGGTGTCCTGTGTAGGGCTTCATTAGCCAGGGTTGCAGCGGGTAGGCCACATCCCCCACCAGGCACACGGGCATGTCCATGTCCCTGACCCTGATGTGGTGGTCAGGGAAGAAGGTCCTGGCGTGCAGCCTCTGGCACACGGAGGAGTTGCGGTGCACCCACGCGTCGTGTGCTTTGCCGGACCAGCCCACATTGATGTCCAGGAAGCGGCCCCAGTGGTCAGACACGGTCTGCAGGATCACTGAGAAGTACCCTTTCTGGTTAATGTCGTGGGAAGCCTGGTGTTCCGGGGCACGGATGGGGATGTGCATCCCGTTGATTGCCCCCCCGCAGTTGGGGAAGCTCAGGGTGCCAAACCCCTCGATGACCGCATCCAAATCCATGAGGCAGACGACTCTGTGGAGCAGCACTCTGTTGATGGCCTTGACCACCTGCAGAGAGACACACAAAATCGAGAGTCACTGGGGTGCCAGGGTGGCCAAGAGTGTTCCTTCCCTGCCACTGCCCCACGTCCCCACTTCCCAGGAGCAACCCCCCTGCAATCCTGGCGACCGCGGGCAGTCTGTAGTGCGGCTGGGACAGAACAAACCCTCCCATGGAGGGGACTTGCACCACCTCCCCCTCTTTTCCCTGGGGCAGCCCATCTCCTCCTTCTCCCCCCGCCGTCCCCGGCTCAGTGGCCAGAGACTGCCTTACCTGCATGAGCACTGCTCCGACGGTGGATCTCCTCATGCCAAACTGGTTCACCACAGATCAGAAGCTATCCGGCGTGGAGAGCTTCCAGAGGGCGATGGCCACAAGCTTGTGGAGGGGAATGGCGGGCCTCATGTGCATGTCCCGTTGCTGCAGTGCAGGGACGAGCCACTCACAGAGCTTGAGGAAGGTGTCCTTCTTCATCCTGAAGTTCTGGATCCATTGTTGGTCTCCCCAGCGCTCCATGACGATGTGGTCCCACCAGTCGCTGCTGGTGTCCAGACGCCAGATGCGGCAGGGCACGCTGGCATCCAGGAGATGCTGCTGCTCCTCCTCGCCCTCCTGCGGGGTCTGGAAGAGGGCCCGGGGGTCGGGCTGCAGCAGCTGCTGCCAGGCAGTCTCCTGCATTGCTGCCAGGCTGGCAGCAAGTCTTTCAAATTGGACACCAGAGTTCCCAGGGGCGGCTCTGGCTCCATAGTGCTGAGTACTGTGGTGTCCCAAGTTGAGGCAACCAAAGCAAGCGGAGAAGAAAATGCTTTGCTGTCCCTCAGTGAGGTAGGCAAGCAAGCAGGGAAACCTGAGACCCGGCTGTCCAGCGGGATCCCTTTAAGCACCAGCCTCAGATAGCCTCAGGCAGCAGCCACACAAAGCAACTACTGACCTGATGCCCTGCTGGTAACCGGCAGCAGCTGGCCTTAAATGTGATTCAGCATCCAATCAGTGTGGATGCAGTAGTTCGAATTAGCGAAACGCTAATTTGAACTGCATTTTGTGTGTAGATGCATTAATTCGAATTAGCTTAATTCGAATGAACTATTTCGAATGAAGATAACTCAAATTAATGCTGTAGTGTAGACATACCCTTAATCAGGTTGTCTAGAAGGTGCCTAACAAGTCCTGACTTTCTATTATCATTCATTTTAATGACAGTTTGTAGTACTAAGTTATTTATCAGGTATTACTGGAACACTCATAAAAATCCTTGCTGCTGTTCTTATGAATTGTGGTTAATATTATGTTTATATAATTGTAAACTGTGTTGTGCTGGATTTCCTGGCAAGATCTCATATTTCCTTAAAATGAATAAAATTAATAATGAAGAGCCCAAACAGCTCCTTCATGGTAAAGATTGTAGGATAATGAAGACTTTATATATGTAATCAGCATTGAAAAGTTGGTCTGCTGGCCTTTTGAATGTCTTAAGACCCAGCAAATAATGAAGGAAAAATGTTAGCGTAAGAAAATCATTTTAAGAACCTGATTTCATCCTAATGTGAACTAGCTTCCCTCCCCAAATAACTTCTGATACTATCTTCATTTTTCAAAATCTTTTAAAAAGACTGAATTAGATTGGTATGAGCATCAGCCAGAAAAGAACAATGAATTCAGCTTAGGAATTTAATAAATACAGTTAATATTTACTTGAACAGTCTAACTAATCCAACAAGGGAAAAATGGCCTTATGGACATCACCTCTTCCTGCAATTGTCCAGCTAGCCAGATAATTGAACATGAACCATGTTTCAGTATATAGGCAATATCAGTGCCAAAGTATTTAAATTGCCCATTAAAATGAGTAAAAGACCACTAACTATTGATTCATTTGTGTCTTCATAAGATTTGGGTTGATCTGAAAAGCTGGCAAAATGGAATCAAAGTAGTAGTCATTCAGTGAACAGAGAGTAGTTGTGAATGTGGGAAGTGAAGAAGAGAATGCTCTTTACAGATAGTGCTGATTTGTTGTGTGTGCCAATTGCCCTATCTCCTTTAACATTTGGAGATGCTTGGATTGCATGACCCACGGGATCTATAGCTGATGTGACAGAGGTCCCCCCCCTTAGGCTGTCCCTGTGGTAGATGTATCTTGGAAAGAAGAGAATATACTGCCTGCCTGACTTTTAGAGCGTCTACCTATAAAAAAAATACCTGATAGCTCAGTTTTCCTAAGGAAAATGAACAAGTATATGCTCTCTACCAAGTCAAAAGCTCTCAGCATTGAAGAACTACAGTGAAAATTGTCATATATTCATCCAGATTGAGTGAGGGACATTGAGCGTCTAATGTTTATTACTGTTCATTTATTGAGTTGTCCTCATAAGATAGTTGATGAAAAATCTTCTCCATTTTACTCTCACATGGCTGAGCTTCTAAGGATTTTGCTCAAACTTTTGAAACAAATTACATTTTGGCAGAAGTCAGGAATACAAAAATGAAACCCTGGTAAATGCCTGGAACAACAGTAACCATTTTGCCAACTTGATTATTGCAGTGACTGGTGGTGTGAGAATAGGACTGTGTTGTTTCGTATTTTCTTATAGAATATTTAAGTACATGATCTTGTTGAACTATAGAAATGGACCATAGAATATTGTTATTAATAGTAATATTTTATACATTACGATAGTACCCAAAGGTCCCAGTCAGGATTGGGACCAATGTTCCCGCTAATCTTTTCCACTCATGTGCCAATATTTTCCATCCATGGTGCAGAATAAGTTTCTCTGGATGTGCACTGAGGCATGTGCGAATGTACAGCACAAATAGAAACAAAAATCTAGTTGTGGGCACTCTGCTAATCAGCATGGTGTCGTTTGAATTTCTCCTCAGCGGTCGCACATGCATCAGCTTCAGGGAACCCTGATTGGGACCTAATGTGTGAATTGCTGCATAAGCTTAGGTCTCAGTTCACCGGGCTGTGCCACCGGGCTGGCCCCCTCCCTAGTGCCTTTTTATGGTCAGGTCACTCTGCAGGTGGCCTGCTTCAGTTTGTCTCATTTAAAAGGCTTCTTAAACAAATTCCACACAGGCTTCAACAAGTCCTATGACAACAGCACTTCTTAGATCCTGATTTATTAACTTGAAAGTTCAAAGCTAAACACAAAACTTTCCCTTACAGTCTTAAACTGGGCACAGCTCCAAATTCCCTTGATATTTCAGGTCCTTCCTGCTTTTAGCAGGCTACTCCCAGCCCTTCCCTGCAGAAGCAACCGCTCTAGTCACAGGGTCTTCCTCAAGGCCTTTCTCATTCTCTGCAATCTCTCTCCAGCTTCCCATTAGCTCCTCCATATTAAGTTGTTTTTATACTTAACCTTAGTCCCCATGCCAAATGTGGCAAGCATGGCTAATTGGTCAGGGGCTGGCCAACTCCAGGCCTCCAGTCCTGAAATGGGCAGGGCACCTTGTCACAATGTGCTTAACTTTAAGTATGAATTTAAGTTTCATTGAACCTAAAATGTATTTAAATGCTTTGCAGGATAGGTGTCATAGGTCAGAAACAACCCCTGCCCCGAACATAATACAAATGAAAAGTCACAAAGCATATAGAGGTTAGGGACAAACAAATTAGCATAGTGAAACACACATTTAAATATTTTAAATTAGTGTTAAGGGCTGGTGAGGGATGAACAAACTAGAAAAAGCGAGGAAGTAGGAAATGAAGGAAAGGGAAGAAGGACATTATATTTTGAGAGTTTCATGATTTTTTAATGCCCAGCTACACGAAATAATGAAGCCAGTCATGTTATGTTCTAACCTTGTATGAGATTCCTTACTCTCCAGTCCACATCAGAATCGCCTCTCCTATTCCAGTTATTAAACTACTGTTAATTATTCATTATTTATTATCTTTATAGTGTGCCTGATGCTTCACAGTGCAAATGAAAAAGTCTCACTTTCCTTTGCTTCTAGTAATTTGATCATCTGGAATATGGTTACAAGCCATTTCTAAAACACCTATCACCATAGTATTCTAGGCAACGATTTCTTTAAAGAAAAAAATGTGCTAGTCATGTGAAAGTGTGACCTTTTTTGACATCTCCCACACAAAGAAAGATAACATTCATTAAACCTCATTCGAATTTATGAAATAAATGGCTAAGGATTCAACTCATTTTACTCTAGTGTCTTAGTCATCTCATTAAATAGCACAGCTTACTTTGTCACAATGTTGATTAATCCCTTTGGTAAATGTTAAACACAGAAACCAATGTTTAGGTTACAAATTTTCCTAATACTGTAAATGCATTCACGTAAACAGAACTGTGTGCATCTCTCTGCCTGTTTTGTGTAAAGCCAATTTTTTCTCCCTAGTCACAGATCTGTCCCATTCCCAACATAAATTAAAAACACTGTACCCAGCTTGGGTTTTTTCCAATTATACTGAATTTTGAAAAAACTTAATAAACAACTAGTAGTATAGCAGCACCTTAAAGATGAACAAAACATGTAGATGGTATCATGAGCTCTCGTGTATACAACCCACTTCTTCAGATGAATGAAGTATTAAAAGTCCAATTCCAAAATAAATAAGGGGCGGAGGAGGGGGGAATAAGGAAGGGGAAAAATAGTGAATTAGAATGTTCATGTTACATGAAGCTGATAGAGAAGGTTCTTAAGTACACATTGTTTCGTTGTTAAGTCATTAGGATGTGGAAGGTAGCATGCTAGCCAGGTAATGTCTTTATTCATACCTTTGTGATGGGTCCCAAACTTATAAAGGAAGCTTCCGGGGGTAGCCAACTTAGTCTGTACAGGATAAACGTAAAAAAACAACAAATGGTCTGGTAGCACTTTATAGACTAACAAAACATGTAGATGGTTTGTAAAGGAAGTTAAGTTCCAACGCTTCCCTGTGTATTTGGCTTGTGGAACTGGCCTGAAACAACATGTGACTTTGAGATTAATTAATGAGTGCCCAGGCAGGTTAAAGTGTTCTCCAACAGGTTTCTGTGTGTTGCCTTTTTGGATATCTGATTTGTGTCCATTAATTCTTTCCCATAGAGACTGTCCAGTAAAGTTTGCATCAGATAATGTTCTACAGTACTAGGAATTTAAAGTTTATGTGAGAGTTTTTAAAAATCTGATAAAGATATATAGAAAAGCATCTCCCAAACATCTAAGTGCCTGATTTTCCACACTGCCTTTTATGTAACTTTGTTCACAGAGCTGCTTCCACTTTACTTAGGTCAATTATGGACTCTTAAGGCTTAGATCAAAGAAAGCATCCCCGTTCAAGAAAAACACTTAAGCACATGTTTAATCTTTTAGTGGAAGGCAGTTTGCCAATACTTTGTTCCTGCATTTGATTCAGTGACAGAATGAAGCTTATAAACTTATAAACTTGATTACAAGGTTATTTAATACCGTTCTCTTAAGATATAAAAGAGCTTGTTTATCAATGCTTAATTTGGCTTACAAACGTAAATGTCTACACTTCCCATTACACAATAAGTGATTTTTAAAGGAGATTCCAAATTGATATTTATGCTTTTTACATAAACATTTATTATTTGAAAAGTGGCCCTCTGTGACTTCTTGGCAAGTAAGAATTGTGTTATTTCTGCCCAGTTTATTCAGTGAGTGCTATTTTGCCTTATTCTGGTATGAGTGTAACTCTTCTTCCAAGTGGAGCTAGAAGCAGCCAGGGCTGGGTTCAATATCCAGGGGTTCCTCTCACTTGTCCAAAACAGAACTGTTTCAAGCCCCCACCCAATAACCGGAAAATTCACACAACATCCCTGGGCGCTTCTAAGAGGCAATTTTTCCCCACTCGCAAGCACAGAGTCTGAGGGTAGAAAATAAACTTTTAATAAAAGGGAGGGGAGTAATTTGGCATTAATTTGGGAAAACACCACACACAGGGTTCATAGACAAAACCATGACTAAGTAGGTTGGGCAAAGTCCTTTTCCTCTCACGTTCTTAAGTCCAGCAATGTAAATGTCCCCTTCACATGCCCAACCCTTCTCTGCACCCCACTCACAGTTGCTGCACTTGGTCAGGGCAGACCCAGAGTTCAGAGGTGCATCTGAGAGTTCACCCCCCATCTTGGTTGGGGGAGGCAAAGAGGCATCTTACTCCACTGGTCCCTCTCTATCTGCCTACTCACTGCTCTCTATCACCGCCTTGTTGGATGCTCATTATGCCTCTTCACCACAACCTTGCTGGCCATTTATTAGGTCTCTGCTCCACTTGTTGTGCTGCTGCACACGCATCATACCTCTCCACCAGCCATCTTGCCTGTCTGCTCGCTGCTCCCATTTGCTTGTGGTGGATTTGGCTTTAGGCTAAAATCCAGTGATTTCAGTCCAGCCACAAGAAATTTCAGCTTCTGCTGGAGTAAATTAAAAATAATAAAAGAGTTGTTATGGGCTCTATTTTAGCTCTGTCATTGAGACAGTGGGGAGTAACAGGTTGAACCAGTTTTACCTGGGACCTTTAAATCACACCAGAGCCCCAGGCAGTGAGCTCTAGGGTTATGTCTAGATTACATGGCTCTGTCGCCAGAGCCATGTAGATTAGTTTACTAGACATACCCAAATGAAGCCATGATTTAAATAATTGCGGCTTCCTTTACATGAAAATGGCTGCCACGCTGTGTCGGGGATCAGCTGTCCACCCCTTCCACCTGAGGCCCCACCCCTTCTGGGAGCACAGGATTCCCACATACACACCTTGCCCAGGGGCCTGACAATTCTGTTGGCCCTCCCTGGTTGTCCCAGTGGCTATGCCCTACTCATTCTGGGATAAAAATGTGCTGTCTATACATTCCAAGAACTTTTTGGAAATCTTTTTTTTCTATATTACTTTCCCAATAGAAGTTTGGGTAGTTCTCACAAATGTCATAGAGATGTTATGTGATAGTGAATATGAAGGTAGGGTGTCCTTAATACAACCTCTTAAATAATTTGTCTAATCTATTAAACATTTTGGAAGCGCCTTATTAAATATAAAAAGTTACCTCTTATCATCCTTGTTTCCTGTCTCTTATTCATTCATATATTCTGCCTGTGCCTAGAATTTTGCCTGTTTATCTAAACATATTGCACAGTGCCTTTTCTACATGTTACAACACCCTGAGCAGGCCAGATGTGCTACACTGACATCACTAGAGCTACTGTTTCCTAGAAATTGTCTGTTAAGTGTACATTTTTGTTTAAAATATGAAGTTTGCTAAGAGAAAGAGCAGACATTCACTGTGATGCTGGTGTCTGGAGACTCTTGTGTTCCCTTACTGGATTTGCCTCTGCCTCTCTCTGCCACCTGGAAATCAGATGTGAAGGGAAAAGAGTGAACCATGTCTGGCATGACACATAAGTGAAGTGATACTGTGGGAATGCCCTGCACGTACACATTTCCTACTCCTCCTGTCTCCTGCCAACCTGCCAGCTCCCCATTCCTTCATCCTGTGACCAGGCTGTGCTGGGTTGCTGTGCCCGTCTCTTCCTCTCTCACTGAAATACAGCCAGAGTTGGCAGTTGAGTGCCAATCAGGGATTCAGTCCTACAGGATGCCAAGCACTCTGTCCTGATTCAGCAAAGCACTCAAGCACTAGATTTACTTTTAGAATGCTGGCTAAAAGTAGCACTACAGCTAAGCACATGCTTCAGTGCTTTGCTGGATCGAGACTGAATGCTCATCACCTTATATAGGATAGACCCCATTAGAAGAGCATTCAGCACCCGACTCTAGCCATATGTTTAGGCAGAGCATCTGTTGTGAAAATGCTGGTGCCTTGTAGAGACTGACCCACAGAGAGGCTACTAGATTGCTCAAACTACATGGTAAAGAAGATGACCTTTAGCTCAAGTGATTTTGGAGAGGAAGATCCAGGGTCTTAGTCCCAACTCCTCAAGCATATACAATCTATCACAAAATCTGAAAACAAAACATGTCTTTAAAAAGCAGTGAGGGTTTTAGTGGAGTACAGCTAACACCCAAACCAGCATTTTAAATCTTTACATCTTTTACAGTGCCTAACTGTGGGCATTTGAATAGAGCCTGGAAATTGGGAGGTTAGGATTTGAAATGTCTGGAAGTGGACAGTTAAGAAATTGCATCTGTTGTCCACTGCCATATAATCCTTCATCACTGTAAGGGGAATAGTCTGCATGTAACCCAGACCTGGTGTAAACTTTATTTTTTCCTTGTTTTAAACTGAATTATCTATGTTACAATCTGAGGCAGCTCTGCCTCTAGGTTAAAACTGTTGAGAGCAAGATTCTTCAAGTTAAAAAATACAGTTTGTTCCCCAGTAACTTGTCAGTTGCCAGAAATGCCTCTAAGGGCTTGTCTACTCTAGGAAATTATTTTGAAATAACTAAATTCAATTTAATAACTTCCAATTTTACAAAATTGAAATAGCATATCTCCACTATGGGGAAGCCTCAAAATTAGTCCAAGGCAGGCTCTGTGAATGTGGATGTGCTACCTTGACCTAGAACCCCAAGAAGTATTGGGGAATGATTAGTTTGAAATTACTCTGGAGAGTAGTTATTTTGAAATAGCGGGACCGGAGCACCCCCACTATCACTATTTCAAAATAACTATTTTGAAATTAACATTATTTCCCAAGGAAAGCAGGAGTACAGATTTCAAAATAAGTGGCCCGTTATTTCAAAATAACAGGGTTGGCAGTGTAAACGTTCTGCTTATATATTTGACGTAAGGGGGGTTATTTTGAAATAACACCCTACTGTAGACCAGGGCTTAATGCATGTTAAGGTATGTTAAGAGGATATACAGGGATGTATGAAATGTGTAAACTTAGGTTTATAATGTGTGTATGTGATTGTTTAAATCAGGGGTGGGGAATCTTTTTTGGGTCAGGGGCTGCTGACTCACAGAAAAATCAGTCGGGGGTCGTACACAAGTGAGAAGCAGAAAAACCCAACCCTCACTATGGCCCCTGAATCAGAAGGAGAACAACACTCCCCACATTCCCCCCGAACACCAGAACCTAGTAGATTTTGTGCGCTCCAGCCCCATGGGGAGGTAGCAGGGGCGCTGTAGCACCAGCATAGGCTCCCCAATGTTGGGGGGTGGGGCTGAGCTTCAGGGGCTAGATCTCGGCAAGCCAAGGGCCGCATTTGGCCCCCCAGGCTTGAAGTTCCCCGCCCCTGGTTTAAATTATAGCGCATGTGCACAAGTTCACATTAAGAAGATGCAATTAATCATTTCCTAACTCAAGTTCTAATCAGTCCTGCTGAGTGTCACCTGGGGTAGTGAAGTGTCAGCAAAACCACACTAGCTGTAAGAGGAAGTAAGAGCTTGTGTTGTATTAAGAGCAGAATAATCAGACTGGCCAGTGAATCAATCATGTAGCCACTGTACAAAGGGAAACTACAGAAGGAGTCTAACATTCATTTCAAAAGCGGAGAAGTAAACCAATTCAGTTCTGATTCCAAAACATTCAACCTGTTCAGTAGATTGTCTTACTGTGAACAAGAGCCTTTTATCAGGGCTTAAAACTGAACTGCAACTTCCTCAAGTTTCCAAGGTTAGGATTTACTGCACGCTATATGACTTGATTACTGTCTTTATCAGTTTGATCCATTTGATTAACTGGTGATTAAGTATCATTGTGAATTCATTAACTTATTCGCTCAAGTCCAGTTGTGACCTTGATTTGTAATGTACTGTTTAAACTTGGTTTAGTAAACATTTTTACTTTGAGCAATGTTTGATTTTAAGTTTCTGTATTTATTAACTTATAATAAAACCCATTGAAAGAATGGAGAGCAGGCTTTTCTTTCACTCAGTGCACAGTAAACCTGTGGAACTCCTTGCCAGAGGATGTGGTGAAGGCTAGAACTTTAACAGGGTTCAAAAAAGAGCAAGCTAGATTCATGGAGGTTAGGTCCATCAGTGGCTTTTAGCCAGGATAGGTAGGAATGGTGTCCCTAGCCTCTGTTTCTCTGGAGATGGGTGACAGGGGAGGGATCACATGAGGATTACCTGTTGTGATACCTCCCTCTGGGGCATCTGATATTGGCCACTGTCAGCAGACAGGATACTGGGCTAGATGGACCTTTGGTTTGATCCAGTATGGCCGTTCTTATGTTCTTATGCAACTGGGTCAGAAACCTTGAGAACAAAGATAATTTAGTAGAGTGGTTGAAAACCACTTGGCTATGACCTTAAATTAAAATCTTTGTTCTTCAAATCAGTCACCATCACTCCCTTACATTCTTCTTTAATTTTGCTCCCTAAAGAACAAAAAACATATTGCTAGGAAATGAATGGAAATAGACCATTTGAATAGAAAACAAGATTTTATCATCATCTAGAAAAGTCTGAATGTCTGGTCTGAGTGAGTCAGACAGGTAAATTCCTTGGAAGAGCTGTGGGGGGCGGGCAGGACTTGTATTTTACTACCATGAATCACTCTCAGAAATGAAAACAAACGTCAAAGGGAGTGGACAAAACTGTGCATGTGAGAAGGAAAAAAACAAATCAATACCTCTGAGAGTAGGATGCTCTCAAAGAGTCACTTTGACTCCCTTACACAGAAAAGATTATAAATCCTGCTTTGGCTTTAAAGGCTTCATTATGTGGGATTTACAGTTTCTTTGTCATATAGTGTTTATTTTATTTCTGTGAGAAGCAGGGTAGGTCACAGGAGAGTGTAAATGGACTCAGATTAAGGACATTTGAGTTCTCTTCTTTCCAGCTCTAGAACTGACCTGCAGTGCAATACAAGGCAAGTCCCTTCACCTCTTGCACCTGTTTCCTCTCACACCCTTTGTCAGTCTGAGCTTTATAGAATGTAAGTTTAAGGCAAAGACTTTCTTACCATGTGTTTGTACAACACTGAGCACAATGAGGTCTTGCTCTTCCCTGGGGCTTCTACACCAGCCGTTCTTGGGCAGCCCAATCAATACACAGCTGCAGCCCCTGTAATATCATCAGGGTCATAAAGGTCGTATAGCTGTTGTGTGGATGCAGCCCACTTACCACATAGAGAGCAGCCTACAATGGTAAACTCCTAGACAGTACTGCAATACAGCGAATAACAAATCTTATCTCAGTACTGACATAAATGAACTGCTTATCCCACTTCACAAATATATAAATATTCAGCAGCAAATATAATATAGTGAAACACCCTCAGTAATTATACGTTCTCTTCATCCCTTATCATACCCCCAAAAATTGAGGAAAAACATGATTTTGCAGCGAACATTGAAGGTTAATTGAAACTGTTGGGTTCAGGAAACCTCAGTACACAAGGTTCAAGGAAGACTCAGCCACCAAAGTAGAGTGACCATATTTCCCAAAGGTAAATGAGACTCTGCATTGGGCTAGCCCAAGTCCCCTAACCCTCATATGGAACTGGCATTGGTGCTTCCCCAAACCCTGCGTGCCCTCCAACAGGGCTTTGCCTGCCAACCCCCATGCACATTGTTGCTTGCTCCCCATGTTCCTACTCTCCCCACTTTTTTGACAAAAGAGATAGCTCGCCCCATTTGCTCCTGCCAATTGTTCAAGTTAGGAAGAACAAATGCTCACTTTTGCCAAAAAAGTCAGGATGGCTGGGAGAGGGCTTAAAAAAGGGACTGTTCCAGTCAAAATGAGGTGTATGGTCATCCTATACCAAAGAGACAAGGAGAGAAGCCATCAGAGAAGAGGCCTGGCAGTTTGTAACCACCAAACTGTAAGAAGCAACAGAAACATTCTCTATGACTGTAGACAGATGAGGATGGAGAGGCTGTGGCTACCACACTGAAGATAACTGGGAGGAATTCCATACAGGAATTCTTCAATTGATACCCCAAGTCCTCAACATGAAAACCATGGAAGATACTTCTCAAGATCCAGCTGGTCTACTTCACATTGATTAAGGCTCAGCTGAAGTATTGTGTCCAGGTTTGGACACCACACCTCAGAAAAATGTGGACAAATTGGACAAGGTCCAGAGAAGAGTAACAATGTGATTAAAGGTCTAGAAAACATGAGTTATGAGGGAAAATTGAAAGAACTGAGTTTGTTTAGTCTGGAAAAGAGAAGATTTAGAGGGGATATACCAGCTTTCAAGTATCCAAAAGGTTGTTACATGGAGGACGAAGAAAATTATTCTCCTTAACTTCTGATGATAGGGTAAGAAGCAATGGGCTTAAATTGCAGCAAGGAAAATTTAGGTTGTACATTAGGAAAACTTCCTAACTGGCAGAGTGGTTAAGCACTGAAATGAATTGCTTAGGGAGATTGTGGAATCTCCATCATTGGTGATTTTTAAAAACAAATTAGACAAACAGCTAGCAGGGATAGTCTAGCTGGTGCTTGGTCCTGCCATGAGTGCAAGAGACTGGACTTGATGACCTCTTGAATTTCCTTCCATTTCTATGATTCTGTGATTTAGGTGGGATTGAATGGGCAAAAGGAGAGAGGAGGACTGGCACTTTATGTCAAAAATGGTACTACCTGTTTCAGAGTCATGGGTAACTTGGAAGAAAATGAACTTGAATGCTTGTGGTTCAGTGGCGTAAAAGATAAAGCACAAGATGAGGTACCAGATAGCATCTCCTGCAGACGACTGAATCATAGGAGTGAAGAGGATGAATGCCTCTTTACACACCTAGCTGTAATGTGTAGGGAAAAAAGCTGTGTATTTGGGGGAACTCCACTTTGAGTGACACATTCTGGAGTCTCATGCTGCCAGCACAAAAACATCCTTGCAATTTATAAATATTATTGATAACAATTTCTTAATTCAAAACATGTTGCAGTCAACATGCGGGATTCTTTATTAGACCTTATCCTAACAGATAGAGAGGGCCTGATCACAGAACTCAAACTTAACAATAGCTTAGGTGCAAGTGACCACGACTCAATCTCATTTATGGGTGCAAGCAGAATAAAGTCCAGATCAGTAACATATTTATGTGTTTGTGAAAAGGGCCCATTTCACAAAGCTGAAAACAAGTATGACCCAAATCAGTTGGGGTGAATGATAATTGAGAATCATTTAGGAACCCCTTACTAGATGTCCCCAAAAGTCACGATCAAGGAAGAAGGCTGTGCTGATTACAAAAACAGATCCCCTGCTTTGAGGCGAAGTGAGGGCACTTATAAAAAATGTTTTAAAATGTATAACGAAAGGAAGAAAGGGGGAACTTGATAGTAATAAATACGCACTGAAGCGCACTACACAACTTTGTGTGTACTAGCAGGATCTACATGGGCCGATCAAAGTGCAGCATGTTGGTGTGTTTTAGAAATCACTGGGCAGATAAGCCATTATTGTTACATTGTGCTATGACAAAGCAGTACATGCTATATTTTTAGTGTGTTTGAAGAACTCCCGATTCCTTACCAGGAAGCTATTCTGGTGATAGTGCTAGAAAAGATCCAATAGAAATACTGGGCACTCCTCTTCAACTTTTTTCCCGTTAAGGCTTTCTCCTGTGCACTGTTTCTTGAATTTATTAGTTCTTGTGACTATTGTAATTTTCTTTTCAGTTTGTGTTTACTCTGTAGCATTCCTTGAGAACTCGCTTGGGCCTGCACAAATATAAGCAGCCAAAATTCTCTCCAGATCATTCTTCTCCTTTCAACAGATCTCTATCTTTCCCTTTCTGAAAAGTTATTCAGGCGTGTGGTTGTCCCTTTGTCACATTGTGAGCATGTCTCTGGGACTTACCTGAAATGTGACTGTAAATAACTTTGTAATGGGACTTTAATGTGCTGCACCCACTTTAAAGATCTTTGTATTTTCAGCAGTCTTAGTGTAAATGAGAAGAACACTCCTAATGTATAACTAGGCCTTGAGAGTTTGAGTTAATTTATTTCTGAAGACTGGGACACCTCTCCTGTTATTTAAGAATGTGCTCATTATCCCAGCTGTTAACTTCAGAAATTGACATGATTAATCCTAGTGAAACTTTCTCAAAAATCATTCAAAATGGTATGCTATTGAGGAAGTTATGCATGGAGAAGTAAGCATGATACTAGGATGGCTGTTGTGATCCAGGCTCTTTGCCATGATTTCATAATAAAAACATTTGCAATGCTATTTAAACAGCTGTGCGAAGAATGGAAAAAAGTGCTAAGTAAAACCCCTTATTGGACAAAAATTACCTGGTTAAAAGTGGGAAATTTATATGTGGCCACAGTAAATCAGAATTGGGAAAATAAATGCTATTATTAGTTAATGAACAAGAGCGAATTATTACAATTAATCAAACACATAGGATACCCCCCAAAAGAACCGTCAGAGTCCCAGACACCTCAGAAATGGAGGTTTCCGTTAACTCTGAAATGGTCCATAACTCTGGACTCCATGTTACGGAGGAGTTGGGGCTACAGCCATAGGCGAATGGTGGGGCAAAGGGCCAGGGATCTGGGTGGGAGCTTAGGATGTTAGACCTGGAGGGAATGCTTGGCCTGGGGGCTTCAGCCTGCAGCTCCACTCCTGGTTTTAGCCTCACAGGGGACACTGTGGGTTGGGGTTTCAGTCCTGTGGCTCCATTCCCAGCTTCTGCCCTGTGGGTAGCACTGGAGAACTGGACTTCAGCCCCACAACTCCATTCCTGGCTTTAGCCCTGAAGGAGAGGGGTTACCAGGGATCAGGGCTTCAGCTCTGTGGCTCTGCTCCCAGTTTCAGCTGAGAAGGGCACCGAAGCTTGGGGGTTTAGCTACGGGGAGAGGGGGAAGGGAGGGAGCTAGGGCTGAAACTGGCATTCCCCTTGCAGCTAAAGCACAAGCCCTGGCAATCCCCATAAAACTCAAGCCATAAATGGATCTATGGGGATAAAACCCTGAGTCCGGGTGACCCCCCTACCACCACCCAAGCAGAAGCTGGGAATGAAGTCATAAGATGGAAGCCCCAAGCCACAGCCCTCCCCTCTCCAGTCTAAAGCCTAGAGCCCCTGTGTTCCTAATGGTCAGAAGCCCTCAGCCCTCGCCCGCCTGCAACCCTCATCTGCCCCTCCTGAATCTGCAGCCTCAACATTTTCCCTGGCTCCATGTTAGAAGCCATGAGCCCCAGAGCTAAAGCCCCAAGGCAGTAACAGTATTTGTTGAGTGCTTTTTTGGGGAGGGGGCTCCCCTGCTGCCTGACTGATAACTTTTGATTTCACAGAGTATCCAGTTGACTGGTCAGTTTGTAACTCTGGTATTTTGGAAGTTCTATTGTATATCTAAATAGCTTATTCCCCTTGTGATGCTGTATAGAAAGCATGATAACTAGGTGTATGCTACTGTTACAATCACTAATGTATTACTACTGTTGCACTGTTGCACGAAAAATGATGCGAAGTGTATCATGCAAAATATCCATGGAAAAATTGTAATCTGCTACATATGATGATAACCCTATTTGTATGAATGTAACACCTTTGTACGTGAAGTTATGAAAAGTTGCTAGCTAAACAACTTTACATTCAGACTAATCATCATTGGTTGCTGGGCCAGATAATCAGCAAGTTTTTTTCGGTGGATACTTCAGATAGTGCAGAGCCAATGAATACTTCTATTATTCAGCAAAGCATAAAGCTTGTAAGGACATTTGATCTAAGGTTCCATCTTTTACCATTAACTTTCCATGTTACCCTAGATTCCATTTTGGCTAGTAACTTTCCAAGCACATGAGCTGATCTATAACCTGCGAGTAGTGATATAACTGCTTTATCTTCATTCCTGCTTCTAATCACTGGACTGTGATTTTGTAAGGTAGCTTTAAACAAGGATCTAAATGACCCCTCACCTTCTTGGATGAACCAGAGAGACTTTTTACAAACTAGCAGATTAAACATCACTGCTATTATTCTGATCTCCAAACTCTGAAAATCAGTTATAATGTATATGATTCCTGAACCATTTACTAACTTTCTTCTTTTTGCATTATTAAACCTTTAGTTTTTAGAACCTAAGGGATTGGATATATGTGCAGTTTTGGGGTAAGATCTAAGTTATAGATTGACTTGGAGAAGTGGCTGATCCTTTGAGATTGGAAGAACTTTCTATAAAATGAATTTCATTTTCAGAAACCTCTCCTCAGAAAGCCCAGATGTCTGGGTGGTGATAATGACTGGTTGCCTGAGAGAACTGTGTTTTGGTTTCTTGTTAACCAGTGTGGTGCTACAAAACCTCATGTTGCTACTAGCTTGGCAAACCTAATTATAGAATAAGTCACCATTATAGAATAAGTCACAGGGGGTGTGTCTGCCCTGTTTTTATCAGTCCACTCTGAGTTTCGCATTCTCATCTGTGACCGACACAGAGCACCAGTCACTTCCTCTTTCTGTACAGAAATAATCTATTGTAGGATAAGCACATTTATACCAGTGTGCTGTATTGTTTTAACTATATTGCTACAGTTACAGTGATGCAATCTGTATGCAGATGAACTTAGATTTGAGGATGTATTTCAGAAACAGATAAAGAATTTATATATAAAGTATGAAAATTCCATTAACTAAATCATGCACACTTAACTGCCTAAGGTATTCATGTGGCCCTCATCACCATAATATCTGAGCATTTCACAGAACCCCTGTGAGGTAAGGAAGTACAGGTTGAACCTCTCTAGTGCAGCACTCTCTGGTCTGGCAACATCCATGGTCTGTCATGATTTTAGTTAGCTGGATGTCCACTTATTATGGGTTTGGCTATGTTTCCCACAGTCCCATAAAGTTTGTATACAGACTCCAGTCCTGGCGCTCAGTGCTCTGTGCTGTTATTAAGCTCTATTTTATCCCAAAATTTCTTCTAAGAGCCCAGCAAGCCTTGTAAGTGTTAGTAATGTTGCTAGCCAATATTGACCTCCCTTGGTTTAGAAAATTCTCTAGTTTGGTGCCGGTCAGGACCCTAGGGGGCTGAACTAGAGAGGTTCAACCTATTCTGTGAGTCCCCATTTTACAGATGGAGAACCAAGGCAAAGAGAGCTTAAGCACCATTCATGCACATAGTCAGGACAGGGCTTGTTTCTTAGGAGCTTATGTTGTAAATAGCCAAGACAAATGGTGAAAGCAAGGCAGCTTTCTGCTCTTCATTTTATTGAAATACGGAGACACTGTCACACAGAAAGCATGTGGCAGAGTCAAGACTCAAACTAGTTCATGTGAGTCCCAGTTCAGTGCCTTAACTGCAAGACCTTCCTTTTCCTTAATATAATCATAACCAAATGGCTTAAAGAGCTATTTGTAATTAATGTGAGAATGTGCGAATGTGCTAGCTGGTAGAGAAAAAGATGCAATCATTTATTAACACTAATAAAATTCAGCTATCAGATTTGCGATTATTTATTCTAGCTTATATAACTAAGTTATTTAAATCAGCCAGTTCCCTTATTTTATGAGCTACATAATAATCTCATCTTCCAAAATATGCAACCCTTTGTTCTAGACTCCAAATGGCAGGAATAGATTACAGGGATGGATCACTTGATGATGACCTATTCTGTTCATTCCCTCTGGGGCACCCAGCATTGGCCACTGTCGGCAGACAGGATACTGGGCTAGATGGACCTTTGGTCCGACCCACTATGGGCATTTTTATGTTCTTATGTAATACTTCTGAGCTGGTGTTTTTTCAAAAGAAAGTACAGGTTGTTCCTCCCTTAACTGGCACTCCCTGGTCTGGCAACATCAATGAACCCAAGAAGAGGGAGGTCTGGCGGCCGGGCAGGAGCACCGCAAGGAGCACCGGTGACTCAGCTGGGAGCCCAGAGTGTGTGTGGATGTCGGAGGGAGGACGGATGGCACAGCAGGGAGTTCTGGACCCAGCACAGCACCCTGGTCCCAGCAGCCAGGGGGCTCTAGCCTGCCTGCAGCCAGGGACCCCAAGCCCCGGCCAGGGAGCTCTGACCCCAGTGGTAGAGGGAGCTCTGGTCCCATCCCCAGCCGCACAGCTCTGGCTCCAGTCGCTGGGGAACTCCAGCCCCAACTCCAGTGGCAGCCAGGGGGCTCTGGCCCAGGCTGTGGAGCTCCAGCCCCATTCCTCCACCCCAGCCATAGAGCTCCAGCCCCAGCTGCAGAGCCAGGTGGCTGTGGAGCTTTGTCCTGGCTGCGCAGCTCTGGCTGTGGCGCTCTGGCCTGATGGTAGCAGGGCCAGAGAGAGCCCCGGCCACGGGGGCAGGCTGGAGCCGTAGCCTGCACGGGCCATGAAGGGAGGGACCTTTCCTGGTCCTGCAAATCCCCTCACTCAGGACCCAGTCAGCTCCCCAGGGTGCTGAACCAGTGAGGTCCAACCTGTAGTTAATTGAGGGCTGGTTGTGCTATGCCAGTTTATCCCATTTAAGATATTTGGTTATATGGAATTGGCCACTATAGGGGGGATGAGCTGAAGTGCTGGAAGATCAGATGAGATCTTTGCAAGAAAAACCCTGTGGGTACAAGTGACAGAGTGCGCACAGCCTGCAGCTTACTCAGCACCTGATCACAGAAGCATTAATAAGTGTTCCCCCTGAGAAGGCCAGGTGCAAGAGTGGAGTACTTACTTACCTTCCCAGACTGGGGTGCTGATGTGCTAAGGTGCTAGGCATTGGAAGGAGGTTCAGGGTTGGGGAGACTAGCAGAGCAAGAGGAAGCAATGCTTGAGGGTGGTGAGGTCTCTTTCTATCCTCCTCCCTGAAGAAAGGAATGAGGACTAGGGCTATAGCTACACTTGCCAGTTTTAGCACAAAAAGTCAGGTTTTTGCACAAAAACTGCTCTAGTGTCTTCACTGGAAATCCACATTTTGCACTGAAACCAAAAATAAAACCACCCCAATGAGAGTTTTTTTAAAATTTTTGCGCTGTTGTGTTTGTGCTGATGTGCCTGTGGTTGCTTTTTACGACTCTAATTGCCCTCCAGAGATATCCCACAATGAAGACCTGGAGTGATCACTCTTTGAAACTGAGCAGTCTGAGAATGCTCCTAGACTATAAACTGAATTCCACAATCCTGGAGGTGAGCCTTTCCTCAAAGGAGACTGCACAGTGACTGCAAATTCCCCAAAATACTTTCCCCTATCCACCAGTATCACTTATGGTTTGTTCAGGTTCAGTGTCATCTGCTTTTCTTAATCCATGAACTGATTTCAGGCAAGCACTGAGCTGTTGTGGTGGCAGAGGTGTGATTATACAGGGCGAAGGGTACATAGAGCTGTGTGTCATCTGCATATTCCTGCCACTTGAGTCCATGTCTGATCACGTCACCTAATGGTTGTATGTAGATGTTGAAGAGGACTGGAGAGAGAAGTAATCCTTGGGGGTCTTTGGAATCTAGTGGTGGAAATGTTTCCATCAGTTTCCCATCATCACTCATTTGGCAGGTTCCTCCAGAAAGGAAACAAACAATTTTAGCATGTTACCCTAGACTGACTGACTGAAACAAACAAACAAACAAACAAAATTAGGCCATGTTCTCTAGACCTTTAATCATTCTTGTTGCTCTTCTCTGGAGCTTCTCCAATTTCTCCAATTTTGTTAGTCCTGCTTTGGGCAAGGGGCTGGACTCAATGACCTCCTGAGGTCTCTTCCAGCCCTAGGAGTCTATGATTTTTCAGCTCCAATGCTCTCCCTGCTGGTCAGTTGGTGTCAGTGCAGCCAGCAGTCCTCTGTGGCTGGCAGGTGAAGGTGGCAGGCGATGGTCAGCAGGTGGCACTCTCAGGCTGGGTTCAGAAGCAGAACGACAGGCAGCCAGTAGGAGAGGCAGCTTGTGTGTGATAGAGAGGTAAGGGTGTGGGGATGAGCGAGGGGTGTGTGTCACCCCTCCTCATGGACACCTTAAAGCAGAGTTTCCCAAGGGGTGGGGTCTGTCAGCCCTTTCAGGCTGTAGGACTGAAGCCACAATCCCTGGCACCTGCTGCAGGGCTTGGAATCTTGATCCCTGGTGGCTCCTTCCTCACTGGATTCCCAGCATCCCCAGGTTGAAGGCCTGATCCATGGCACATCCTTGTATTCCCAGTACCACCCTTGGCAGAAACCCTGACCCTCAGCATGCCCCTCCCCACTGCTGAAGCCCCGATCCCTCACACTCCTCTCCCACAAGGGCTGAAGCCACAAGCCCTTCAGGGTTCAAATCAGGTGCTAAGAGGCTGAAGTCCCCATTTCCATCTTCCTGCAAAACTGAACCCAGGGATGATAGGGCTGAATCCTGGACCCCAGGTTCTCCTCATGCAGCAGAAACCCCCATGCCCGTGGGCAGAGCTGGGGGGGGGGGGGACACTGGAGATAATTGCCCCCCAACTTCAGTGGAAGTGCAGGGCACAGTTTGGAGGCAGGAAGCCAGAGCTGGGCAGGGTGGGACAGCTGCTCCTCTGGCTGGAGCCATTTCATAGGCAGTGGTGGTGTTCCCTCCTCTCCTGCCACTGCTCTTGTGCAGGGGTTTGAAGCTGCCCTTCAGTTTCCAGCCCCCTTTGCTCACACAGATGATAAGAGCTGCAAGGGTGGGGGACCCGGATCCATGGCTGGCAGAGCCCTAAGGGAATGTGAGGACCACAAAGCCCTCCTGGCACACAGCCTCTGGATACCCCTTCTATAACCCTGAGATATCCTCCTGTCTGCACATGGCCCCTAGCTATCCCCTCCCTACCCTCGGAGCTACCCCTTGGCCACACACAGTCACTAGCTGCTCCCTCTGATGGGGTAAACACAAACATTATTGAGTTTTCTTCTTTGCCCTGTGAAACTTCTGATCTGCAGTGTGGATTTCTATATCAATTGACTTAGGAAAAAGCTTGTTGGATTTTGCAGACAATACCAATACAAATTCTGATGGTGCTAAACTTGCTCGGAAAAACAATGGTGAAAACTTCAAGTCAGACTAGGGAAAGAGACAGTTGGGTTTGGTTGTGGTGCTCACATCATTCATAACTGCTGTAAACAGCAGCGGACTGTCTTCCAATTGTTCTGGAGTCCTTTGTTGTGAAAGTTTATAAATACTTTTCCATTTACAATGTTTGTGTCAAAGAACTGAAAGACTTCTGATGATTTGTCAACCTTGAGTATTTTTTACATTGCTAGAGTAGGCAACACCTGATTCTCTTCTCTGGGACCAACGCTAGACAGAAGTTTGTTGATTTTTGATCGGCACAAGGCATATTTTCTCTCAGGACTCATGCCTAACACTGTTCAGGGACATCTTCAGTGACTCTTGCACAAAACAGGCGCTAAGCAAACTGCCACCTTTCCGAAGATGGTAGAGGCAATTGAGAAAAATGACTCATCAGCAACAGACGTTGCAATGCATATTCATACCCTTCAAAATAATTTTGCATGAGGCTCAGAGAAAGGTTCATCACATCACACACAAAGACCCTGCTGCGGTCTTTGGTTGAGGGTGGGGAAATTAAGGAACAGGTATTTTACAATGTAGTCGAGAATTTTTGTCAACATCTCTGAAGTAGTTTGAACACTGGAAACCTGCCTCTTGTGCACAGAAAACTTGTGTGGTTCTTGTTGAGAAGGATGCTGATGTGGATAATGCACAAAGCAGTTTTGCCTTTGCCACACAAGAATTCCCACCCTAGATGAGATAAGATGAGAACTGATTTTTTTGACAAATGAGCAAATGCAAAACCAATAATATCCTTTCTCATGTCTGACTGGAACACTCAGAAACCCCCCATTTCTGAAAGATGGTGAAACATTTTCCAAGAGATGGACAATAAGGCAGTAGAGTACTCAGATCTGGCAAAGGCAGTTAAGGTAATTTTGTGTTTGCTGGGCACCACAAGCCCTGTTGAATGTGTCATTTCAGTAATGAATGCAGTCTGGTTACCTGAAAAATCATGTCTCAGTGTTTCTTCCATGAAGGCTGTTTTGTTTGTGTGAGTGAATTTTGCCTGATACTGTGCTGCATTTTATGACAAGGTTCTGAAAAACAAGTGGATCCTTTGAAAAATTGATCTACATGACAAATGCAATTCATAAGAAGCATCACGCTGTAAGGACAGCAAGATAAGGACAAG
Source organism: Pelochelys cantorii (assembly GCA_032595735.1). Classification (NCBI taxonomy): domain Eukaryota; kingdom Metazoa; phylum Chordata; order Testudines; family Trionychidae; genus Pelochelys; species Pelochelys cantorii. Next base: position 69,762,222 of record CM064330.1, on the reverse strand, counting down.
GCAGGCACTTCTAAACAGCAGTAACAACTTAATAGTAAATATATTTTTCAGTGTTATGCCCATTATTAGTTACTAGAGAATATACCCAGTGTTGCCCAGGTCATTGGGGGGATCAAAATTGGAGGTGGCAGATGTGGCAGTCAGGGCAGGGGGCTGGGAAGTATGTGGCAGACTCAGGGCAGGGGTTCGGGTGCAGGGCAGGGGACCCATGGCAGGGAACTCAGGGCAGGGGGTGGAAGGTGTGGGAGGGGCTGAGGGCCAAGGATGAGGGTGCAGGAGTCAAGGCAGAGGGTGGGGTCTCTGGGCATGGGGTGGGAGGTGGTGGGCTCAGGGCAGGGAGGGTGCAAAAATATGGGTAGGGGCTCAGGGCAAGAGGGATGGGAGATGGGGGAGTTACCAGGGCTGCCCATTGTGGCAAGGATGGTGCTGCTCCAGCTCTGGCTCCTCCATGAATGCTGTGGTGGGGACTCATCCCAGGGAGCTGGTGCTGCACATCCCAGCCCCCAACAGCTAGCAGTTGTTGGAGGGGGGCTCTCTGGCTCCTCTGTCCTCCCAGCCTGCCCAGCCCCCCAGCTGGTGGTTCCTGGCAGGAGGGTGGCTATCTGGCTCCCATGATAGCCAGCATGCCTGTCCTTCACAATTCCTTTGGGGAGCACAACCCTTCCGCAGCCTCTACTCTCCTTGCAGGATGAGGTTGTGTTTTCCAGCCCTGGAGGTGGTCACTAGTGGGCCACAGCTCTGGGGCTGGTGGCTGCCAGGGCTGGTGGCTGTTACTGTTTAAGTCAGGAGTGGGCAAATATCAGCCACTGGCTGATCTGATCTGCCAGGCTTAGCCTCTGGCGGGCCCCCACACCACTGTATTTACCTCCGCCTCCGCAGGTATAGGGGATCATAGCTCCCATTGGCCGCAGATCACTGTTCCTGGCCAATGGGAGCTGGGAGCGCCCGTACCTGTGGAGGTGCAGGTAAATATAGAGGCAGCTGCTCACCAGGGCGAACCCCAGAGAACCACCACTGTTTTAGGCAAATAGAATGTTGCCTGTCCACCTAGCCCCAACCTAGCCCCTTGCTCCCCAGTGCCTAACACTCTTTCACCCCCACTCCTATGCCCTGTGCCCTTTGACCCTTTAACCTCTGACCCCTACAGCCCATGCCAACACCCTATTGCCCCATAACTCCACCACACCCTCACTCCACGCCTCTTTGCCCCCACTCCAACCCCACACTCTCCAGAGTGTGGCTGCCCTGCTGGGGAGTGTGGCCATTACTGCCACACAGGCAGGGGGAGCAGCAGTTGGCGGCGCGTGCGCTCCCCCCTCCTTCGTGCTCCTCCCTCCCTAAGCGCGTCTCACGCCCTTATGGGTGGATAGGAGGAGTGTGGAGCCCCAGCTGGGCTACCATTACCGAGGAGGGGAGAGGAGGGAGGGAGGTGCCTCAGCCCCAATACCACCACCGGCAAAATCAGCCATGTGGGCAGGAGGGGGGAGCGTGGAGCCCCAGACGAGCCTCCATCTGATCTGGGTGGGAGGGAGGACGAGGGAGGAAGGTGCCACCTGCTCCATCTCCTCCTGCTGCTGCCGCCTCAGGTCCCAGCACAAAAATCAACCACCACAGATGCCAGAGCTGAGCTGCCGTAAACAGCCGTCTTGAGCTCTGGCAGCCACCACGGCCTGGCAGCCAGTGGTTTGCGCCACAGACTGGCGGTTGCGAACTACTGGATTAAAGCATACATATTTAACATTATTGTGTGGAAAGATAATGGTTTAAGTTATTAAAACAGAACTTGCAACACTGAATTTACTTTTAACAATTGTTTATTTACTCTTTTCATTTCACTCATCCTGGACAGTGAACTTTTATTTCACTCATCGTGGCCATTTTTGTGTCTTGTTAAATAATAGTTGGAGCTTAAAGAATACTTCCAAAAATATACTGAGAGTTTTCACTTGAATTTGAAAATAAATGTTCTTGGACCATGCTCATATATATTTGGTGCTTGATTCAAAATCTGTTGAAAGGCAGTGAGAGTTATTCCACTGAATTCAGTAGGCTTTGGATTCGGGCCCTAGTGTCCATTTTCTGCAGGACTTTTCAGTTTTACTCACTTGAGTGCTCACAAAAAGTGAATTTTAATATCACATGCTTGATCACTTAGGTATGGTTGTTTTATACTTAATACAATAGGATAATGTTATACTTAATACAAGAGGATACAACCTGAGTTCCTAAAACATCTCATCATAGCTCTTGAACTGAAGCAATTGAACAAGCCAGAAAACTAACTACATTTTTGGCACCTTAAACAAGTACCTTTTGCAAAGGTATCAAGAAAAAAGCAAAACTGCATTCAGTCATTAGTTCTGACTTTAGCCCAAGTTCTTACATAGTCTGAAAGGAAGACAGTTTAAAATGTTCTAAACTTTCCTCATCTTCATGGTCTGCTGCCTCTCCCTAAATTGCTTCATATCCTACTGCCTGATCCAAGGGCTGGTTAACATCACCAGAAAGTCTAATTGATTTGCATGGTCTTTGAATCAGGGCCTGCTACAGGAAAGGATTAGTTTTTAGAATAATTAAAAATAGAGCTTTTCCAAGGTTACGAACATAGCCTGTAAGTGAATCTGTTAGATTAGTAGATTTTAAGACCACAAGGGATCACCATGACTGCCATGCCATCTGCAGTGGCTCATGACTGAGAGTGTCTACATCAGGGCACACTGTCAAAAGCAGGGCAGAGACCCCAGCTGGTGGTATGCTAGATTTCACCAACAATAGCCTTATCATGGAGTCACAAACAGCCCTCTTAGACTCTCCAGTCTATCTTGTCATCCAGACAGTCTGGACTATATGATAAATGGTCATTTACACCAAATATTCATGTTGAGCCCAGACCGAAGAGACCAGTCAGTCACGCAGGTTGATTTACAACCTAGATCTCACATCAAAGACAAAGTAACATTAGGAATCTTTGTTTTCTTGTTCTGTTATATGGCCCTATTAGAATCCAAATAGTCCAGAGATTAAGACTTTTCTCTTATGAACAAACTTACAGCTTCTCATGGCAAACAAACCCACACAGCATCTTTCTTTGAGGGCAGAGAAAGAGAAATGCATTTAAAGTCTTTGATTTCTGATCATCACACAATGACCAATTGCCCTCTGATATGCAAGAATTAGTAGAGGTTGGACCTCCCTGGTCCGGCACCCTCGGGACCTAAGGGGTTCTGAACCAGGGAGTTTGCCAGACCAGGGGAGGTCAATGCTTCCCTGCTGGCGGCCCACTCCCAGACTCCTCTCCCTGGAGCTCCCAAGACTGGGCTCCCACCCTGCTGCCCATGAACTGCTGCCAGAGTTCCCTGGAATTCCGGCTGGGACTGCCATTGGGAGGTTCCCCAAGCTCCCCAGCCAAGGCTTCCCTGCTGCCGCCCTGCTCTCACTGGAGGTTCCCTTGCTGGAGCCATCTGGCCATCCAAGACCCACTGCTACTGGGGATTCCCCAAATGCTCCACCCAGGGCTCCTGTGAGGCCTGGCCCCATTGCCACTGGGAGGTTCCTGGGGTTCCCCAGTCTGGGGCTGCCCAGCTGCTTCTGGCTCCACTGCTGGGGCCAGTTCTGCTCCTGCTCAGGGTTCCCCAGCCCAGGAATGCCCAGTTGCTGCCTGGTCCCGCTGCTGTGTGGGTTCCCCAGCCCCCAGGTCCGATTGGAGCCGGGGATTCTCTAGCCTGGCTGGGGCTCCGCTGCCTGGTACAGCTGCTGCAGTGGTCTCATGGCTGGCTCTTGCTCCTGGCTTCCTGAGCTCCTTGGTCCAGCAACATCTGTGACCCTGCCAGACCATGAGATGTTGCCGGACCTGAGAGTCTCGGATTTGGGAGGCTCATCCTGTACTTTCCATTAAAGTTCTTCATTTGCATTACACAAAACTTCTTTCTCATTTGCTAGGTTATTTAGTTATAGGGGTATGTACAATATAAATGTGTGCTATTACATTGTGACAGAACACATATAAGTGAAAACAGTACATGCAGCACCCCTTCAGTTTTCATGAAGTTTAAACACCAAATGCATTCTTATACATTTAACAGTCACTTTGATCTAAACTGATACACAGTGAATTGGTCTGGCTTCCAGCTGTGTATGTCAGTTCTAAGCTGATACCGGGGCCTTGGTCAAAACTGTTATTTGGTTCAGCAATAAACCTGTGATCTTCTAGTCTGACCTCCTACTTAACAAAGGCCCCAGAATCTCACATGGTAATTTTCTCATCGAGCCCATAACTTCTGGTTGAGTGTAGCATATCTTGCAGAAAGACATCCAGTTTTGATTTAAAGATTTCAAGTGATGAAGAATCTGCCACATCCATAGGTAAGTTGATTCAGTGTTAACTGCCCTGACTGTACCTTATGCAGTTTTGTATCTTAGTAATGGCACTGGGAACTTAAAAGATTTACCCATATTTAGACCTTGGACTTTCAAATACATTTTTTTGGGCACCAATTTTCACCATGTTGAGCAATGATATTTTTATTAAACCTGAGCACTGACTTTTTAACCAAATGCACATTAAGGGTCCAGCTGGGCTGACAGCCACTGCAGGCACAGGGCTAGGTACTGGGGGCTCTGTGCTCCTAGAAGGGGCGGGGCCTCGTGGGACCAAGGGCAGTCAGCTCTTAGTGCTGCCAGAGCCACACTCCAGCAGCAATTCAAAGAGCCCCTGGGACTCCAGCCACTGCCTCTGGGAGCTCTGGCCCCCCTTGAATCTCTGGGCTCCCCAATTGTCCCCATTGTCCCTCTTGTTGGTGGCCTCTAAGGGCCTTACTTTCAAGAGGGACCTCTCCCTGGCCTCCTTTTGTACACATGCATTTTTGACGCACCAACACAAATAGGCAGGCTATTGGGAGGCATATGCACAAAAACCTCAGGTGAGAATCATGGAAATGTTTTGACTTTGGGGGTTGAGCTGACACTACCCTTTCAGTGGACCCATATGGTCACTGCTAACAAGGGAGTTGCTGTAGCATTATGCAAATTGAGCACAAGTACTATTGGTCCCTGGTGGGACACTGTGGCATGGAAAGTACCACAGTGGGAGGTACTGTATTTTTATGACCTGGGTGAAATCTTGTGGGAGTGAAGTTGATAAGTGTGAACTCTCTTTTCAATTAACATAACATAACAGTAGCCATAAACCTTATACTAGCTAAGACAAAAGGAATGTGTGAACCCATCCAAGAGCTTTTGCTAAACATTGTTTTTGACAGTGTTCCTGTGAGGGCAGAACACACACAAACTGGCAACGGACAAGAAAGACCGGGGGTAGGTCTATACTTAAATCACTACAGCAGCACTGCAGTTTCACAGCAGCTGTATCTCTGTAGTGCTTCACTGTAAGCAGTATATGCTAACAGGAGGGGTTCTCCTAATGGTGTAGGCAGTGCTTTTTTTGTAAGAAAAACAGTGCCAGTACTCCAGGTGAAAGTTGTTGAGCAAAAAAAAAAGCTGCCCCCAGGAAAATAAATGCCAATAGGTGCTAGTACACCCAAGGGGAATACCATTCATTTACAGCAGTGGTTCCCAAACTTTTTGGCATCATGCCCCCCTTTTTGATTTTTGAGAAACCCTCACACCCCCCCCCTCCCAAAAAATAGCAGCAAAACTTGGGATGGGATTGAAGGGGTGTGTGTGTGGCTGGGTTGCCTCACGCCCCCCCCCCAAATTTCTTCATGCCCCCCAGTTTGGGAACCCATGATTTACAGTATGCTGGGAAAAGAGGGGTGTACCGTCACAAAAAAAGCACTGACAGGACCAAAACTGACCCCTGCCTCATAGCCAGGCATCCTCCTCCCCCCATTTCAATGCAACCACCCCTTCCCCAGAGCCCGGCACCCCAGCCCCCCAGCCCAATGCTCCCACCCCTCCTGCAGAGCCAGGCACCGGAGGGATGGGATGGGTAAGGTAACCCTACCTATAAAGTGGCTGCTCCTGCTGCCGGCCCGGCTGCCTCGGCTTGCAGTGTGTACAGAGAGGCAGCACATGGCCCAACTCCTGGCTCACTGTTCTATGCATCACATGGGCCTGTGTGGCATGTACTCCGGTCTCACCCCCAACTAGCATTGGGCCCAAGGGCAACTGCCCCCTCCTCACTACGCCTCTAGTGTCGGTTCATTGAGTCCCCCCACAACCCTGCTGAGCCACCTGCCGCTTTTCCGCCCCCCCCAGCCCAGCTGAGCCATGTGCTACTTTTCCGCCCCACAACAATGGAGCTGCATGCTGCTTTTCAGCTACACCCCACCCCCACCCCCACCAGCCCAGCTAAGCCGCGCACTGCGGCGTGAGTGCTCCCAGCACCAGGGGCTGTGCCGGGGAAAGCAGCACAGCAAGAGTGCTCACAAAAAAAGGTGTCGGTATGGTCTACCGGTGAATACCATCACAAAAAAAGCACTGGGTGTAGGTAATCCACCTCCCTGCAAGGCAACAGCAAGGTTGACAGAAGAATTCTTCCATCGACCTAGCACTGCCTACATCAGGGGTTAAGTTGGTAGAACTGCATCTCTCAGGTGTGTGGCTAGTTTCATACAGGGACAGCTGGAAAGGCAATTGAAAGCATTGTGGAGGGTTAGTGGCTAATCTTGGAAGAAACCTGGGGAAAGGCCTTTGGGTCAGGCATGCTCTTGGTGTGGTGAGCAGAAGATGATGCTTCCTCCTCTTCTGCATTCCTGAGTCCCTCTGTATTCAGAGACACATGGTATTGGGTATTCTTTGTAAATTAAAGAAAAAACCCTACATCAAAGACTCCATCAATTTCTGCTACAAACCAGAACATCCCCAGTTCCTGAAATTTGATTAGGCACTCAAGACAAAAAGGTTAACAGTATTAAAGAATTGCATAATAATAAAGCAAGTGCGTCTGACCCATGTAATTGAGGTTACTATCTTGCCCTGACAATAATGGAGAGCTTGAAATACCATTGAGGCTTCCCAATTTGTGCTAGGGCTATTAACAGAGTGCTCTTCCCAGTTTGGCTCCCTACCTTCCCACTAGCCAGGCCACAAGTTCTACAGCTGACACCCATCTTGCTCTGTTGTTGCTGTGATCTTGGAGGTAAACACTGGCTGGTGTGCTAAGGAATGTGATGCTAGGCTATTGAGAAATTCAGAGTTGTGCACAATGGAATGATTTTGGGGGGGAACACAATGTGGACACACATCTTCTTCAGCTGTGATTCATGGAGGCCTAGCTTGTACTTTGATTCTTTGGCTAATGAAATCATACCCAGAGGCTATGTCTAGACTGGCATGATTTTGCGCAAATGCTTTTAACGGAAAAGTTTTTCCGTTAAAAGCATTTGTGGAAAAGAGCGTCTAGATTGGCACGGACGCTTTTGTGCAAAAGCACTTTTTGCGGAAAAGCGTCCGTGCTAATCTAGACGTGGTTTTGCGCAAGAAAGCCCGATCGCCATTTTCGCAATCGGGGCTCTTTTGCGCAAAACAAATCTGAGCTCTCTACACCGGCCCTTTTACGCAAAAGCTTTTGCGCAAAAGGACTTTTGCCCGAACGGGAGCATCAAAGTATTTGCACAAGAAGCACTGATTTCTTCCATTAGAACATCAGTGTTCTTGTGCAAATTCAAGCGGCCAATGTAGACAGCTGGCAAGTTTTTGTGCAAAAGTGGCTGCTTTTGCGCAAAATCATGCCAGTCTAGACGCAGTCAGAGTGTAAAAGATCACACCTGGCTAGTCCACCCCCTTCTGTCTGTGTGTGACTCTGCGGGGCATGACTTCAATTTCCCCCTCTTGCAGAGCCCTTTTAAGAATTCTGTGCAGTCTAAAAGTTATAAGAGGTGTTCTGCTTTATTAAGTCCAAATAAACTCATAATAAAACCTCTCCCATGCAGAGCTTAGCCCAGTTCTTCTTACCTGAGGTTTTGTTATCTGCAGTTAACTGCAATCTTTCCACCTCAGTATTGAGGATGGGCTTGAATGTATAAATGCTGTAATGATATGATTGCAGCAGCATGACATCATGCTGCCAGCAGCAGCAGGGGCTCTGGTGAGCTCCTCAGTCTCCTTCCCATCTGAAAAGAAGCAGCAGTGTAGGCAGTTCTTGTGTTCAGCCACTGCAATAAGCAAAATGGTTAGAGGAGATCTCAAAGCAGATGACTAAGAGGGGCCACAAACGGGGTGCTGCTCAGTGCTGCAGAGAGAGTAAAGAGCTAAGGCAAATGTACAAAACACCGGGGATAGTTTAAATAAAAAGACAGTTGCTGACCATTTGACTTGTCCATTTTATGGAGAGCTGGAGCAGATTTTTAGCCACCATGCCACTAGAGCCCAGTGCCCCAGAAGAGCAAGCTCAAAAATCATCATCATCATTGGAGGAGGAGGAGAAGAGTTCTCTGTGAACAGCCAGGATCTCTTCAGAACACAGAGGTGACCATGCAGGCAGCCAACCCAATTCTCAGCCCCTGCCACGGAAGGAAGATCCTACCGATCCCAGTGAGTCGACATTGGCATGTGAGACTCTCTCTTCATTATTTTTTATTATGCTCTGCTGTTGTGCTAAAACTTCTTTCCTGAGTGCCCACTATCATTTTGGACAGATGTGAGGGAAGAGTTTTTCCAAGTCTCTACCACCTGCCACTCAACCTCCCTGATGTGATCCTCTTTTGTTTAGACCCTCACAAACCTGTGAACATGTTTTCAAAATGGCAGCTGGACAATCAGCTCCTATCAAGCTGAGGGCACATTTCCACCTGTTGGTTTTCTTTTTCCTCCCCTCATCTTTCCTGCTTGGAAATTGCCCATTCTGCATCAATATGCTCAAAATGGAGGCTGCATGGAACAGATACAACCTCTATCTCCCCTCCCCTGGCACAGCAGATTTCAATAATGCACCGTTACATGTGTAACATTCAAACATTTATTGACATGGATACAGCAGGGGAAAACAGTTTGGTTAATATTCACAGTTTGCATGAGGTACATACATCTTTGGGCACTGTATGTGCACACAGGTAGTAAGATCACTAGCTTCTTGCTGAGATATCTATGCCCTGTTGCAAGAATTCATAGAGGACAAGATGTTTAGGTGGGGATAGCATAACCACATAGCACTTAATGGCTTCTCTGTCTTGAACGCCTGTCCCTAGGATTCATGGGAATGGCTGCTTTCCAACCCTCCAGCTGGCAAGTTGCTGACAGCTGCTTACTTGAGACCCAGGAAAGCCAAACCCAACTTGCAGCATCCCCCTGAAGTCCTACTGGCACAGGACGCTGTCTGAACAACTGGGCTCCACCCTGTGTTATACTGTATATGTCTCCATATCTGTCTTGATTTTCTGACATTCTGACCTAGTCTGACTCTAGTTTCCAACTCATGGTTTTATTCACTAGTTTGTTTCCTGCTTTTGACTTTCCAGTCTTCTGACCTCGATGATATTTGATGACTGTCTCAGGACTGCATACTGGGATTATTAGATCTGGCTGATTATTAGATCTGACAGGTTTAAAAATGTCATAGAAAAATGCTAAGAGTTACTAATGCAATTAGTATTTTTGTTGGCCCTTTAATATGGACTTTGCTGAGTACTGGTGGGATTTGCTGAGTTGCAAAGTTGAGCAATTCCCATGGTGTGGTTTTGTGCAGCTCTCTCTCCCTTATTTGGAACTCCCCTGCAGGTCATTTAAGTGGGTGTGGGTTGTAGTCTCTGGAGGACAAGCAGTGGGTCACTCCCAAACTCACAATAACAACCATACAGGAAAATCTCAAAACATCATATGCAATAACAATATACATATTTTGACAGAACAATTGGTTTCAACTGCTCATGACCTGTCCTACGGTATCTTACACGGGGTGCTTTGTATGAATTATCACATGCATATATATATATATATATATATATATACATATATATATATATATATATATATATATAAAATGAATATGAGGTTACAGGATCACACACCCTCAAGAGGGTGTAGAAAGGATTGCTACCTTGTCCTCCAACTTCCCATTAGCCCTTATGACACCACATAAATATCTTCAAAGCACAACATAAATCCAAATGCCCCACAGTCTTCAAGGTATAGCACAAACCTCAGACCCAAACCTGGAGCTTAGCCTCCATGCACACATCACTTACCGCCTCTGAGATTTCCCCAAGACTGGGATGAATCTCAGGGCTGGAATCCAGAAGTAGAGGATAACAAAAAGAATTCTGTCATTGCTTCTGTGGAAATAGTTGTAATATTAACAATAACCACCCCTTATTAACTGTACTCCCCTAGCTGCACCACATGCAGGGATGAGCCCTTCAAGGACAGGCCTTTTATCAGCAGATGAGCAGCACCACGTCCCCCCCCCCCACACACACTCAAAGAGGAAGGCTGAGGGGGCCATGAACTCTTTGTGCATCACAAGCCCCTGTGGGGAGCTTTACATACTGTTTCCACCCCCCAGGAAATCTTGCAGCTCCCCCGTGTTTGTGACACAAGCAGCGTGCAAAGTATCACCCCCAGGGGCACATAGAGAGCACTTGGCCTCTGCAAACAGCTGCTTAGACCAGCATCCAGGGACTTGGAAAGCAGGGAGCATACCTGAAGGTTTTGCTGGGCTGCTGGCCGGGAGTCACCTAGGTAAGTGCCTCCCAGCCAGAGCCTACACCTGGCACCCCAGCCCCTCCCTCCTCCAACCCTCTGCTTCCTCTCCTGCACTTCTGCCTCAGATCACAATCCAAATACTCTGCACATCCGCTCCTGCACCCATACCCCTTTCAATACCCTGCACTCCAATCTCCTGCTCCAGGTCAGAACCCAAACCCCTGCACCCCCTCCTGTACATCTGCCCAAGGTTGGAACCCATTCCCAGACCCTGCACCCCTCCTCCAGGTCAGAATCCTCTCCTGCACCTATATTCCCTCCCAGACCCTGCAAACCTATCCTCTTTCCCAGGTCACAATCTGCTCCTGCCCTAGGTCAGAACCCAAACCCCTGAACCTACTTCTGCACCCCAGGTCACAACATTCTCCTAGACTCTGTGCCCCCTCCTGCACACCTCCTTCAGGTCAGATCCTCCTCTGCCCCATTTTTGAAGTTATGACTATTGGCTCTGTCCCTGTATTTCAAATATTTTGGCCACTGTGGTAATGCCCACAAGGTATTTAGCCAGCACATCTTGAAGGGACTATTGAAGTTAAGTGGCCCATCAAAAGAACATTCAACTGACAGTGGATGATGCCCATCAACACTGAATGGACTTTCTCCATAAAAAGTGAAATCAGACATGGACATGGGACACCAAACACCATTTTATTACTGTAGTTTGCCATGGTGAGAACAATGGGTTTCCCGCCACATGGCAGAAGCTACAAAAGTCCCTGGAAACCTCTCCATTTTGCCTCTTTCCTGCTCAAACCTCTGGACTATGGACTTGTGCTAATGGAAACATTCTAACCAAAGGACCGAGGACCTTCCAATGATTTGGAAGCAACCAAAGACTCGACTTTAGCAAGCAGTTTATTCCATCCCTGCTAAAAGCCTGAACCAAGAATTGTGCAATTAATTCTGTTAACCAATTTTAACTCTCACCTTCTTTCTTTCTCCAAATAAATCTTTAGATTGTAGATACTAAAGCAGGGGTCAGCAACCTATGGCTCTAGAGCCAAATATGGCTCAGTATGGAACCAAATATGGCTCTTTTGTGATTCCCAAAATACATGCAACTTTTTAAATTAAAATGAAAAATTAATTCAACAATTTAAAAACATGTAATTACTCATGTCAACATGGTCTTTCTTTTTAATCTATTTCACCTTAAGCCAGAGGTGAAAGTAAGATGGTGCACCCCAGTAAGAACCGGCAGAGCTCCAGAAAGAGCCAGCAGGGGCACTATGCTCCTTTAAGGGGATGGCTGAGGGCATGCTGTAGGGGACACCTGCGTACTCCCAGCTGGGATAGTGAGAAGGGCTGGTGGTGGCAGATGCCTCCATCTGACTGCGGCAGCCCAGCTTCAGCCTCCATCTGATTGCCATGGTCTGTCCCCAGCTGCCATGTTCCTGGGACAGACCCAGAAGCCCTGTGACTGCTGCAATAGCCCGGCTTGTCCTCTAGCCGTGGCACCCTGACCAACAAGGCCTCAAATGGAGCCCAGTCCCCATCTGGCCACAGTGTCCTGTCCTCAGCTCCGATCCTGGGGCAGACCACATGATCCGGCCGACAACCCCCTGCCCTGAGTCCCTCAGATACCCCAGCCCTAACTCCTACACCCCCACATCCACAAACTGCACCCCTAGCAGCAGCACAGGTTCCATTAAATAAAGTCTGTGTTCAGTGTTTCATTTATGCTATTATTAATCATCATGTCAATTATCAAAAATATTAAGTTGTATATTTTCGGTTATGCAAATAGGCATTCTTATACTGGCTCTTTGTTGACCTCTTGGTCTGAATTTTGATGTAGTTTGGCTCTTTCATTTGAAAAGGTTGCTGATCCCTGTACTAAAGGGTTGGCACCGCATGATTGTTGGGTAAGATCTGAGGCTTTGTTTATAGTACTAAGTTTAAAGCGTAGGCACCACATTCCTTTACATAGTACTGTGGCCCTGGCACCAGCCCTGGGAGAGAGTTCTCCCAGTGCTGTAGGTAAACCACTTCCCTGAGGGGAGTAGCTAACACAGCAGGGAGCCTGTTTACACTGGCACTTTACAGTGCTGTAACTTGCTGCACTTCAGGAGGGAGTGGAGAGCAGTGGTTACAACCCTGAGCCAAAAAGTTGCAGTGCAGTAAAATGGCAGTGTAAACAAGCCCAGAGTGATGTATTGATCTGGTGGGTGGCTGGTCCTTTAGGATCAGAACCACTTGTGTGGTGTGACTGATTAAGGAATCATTCATCTTTAAGTCCAGTGTTTATGGTAGTGATACAAGGACTGATATAACCAAGGAAATTGTTTCTCTAACTTCTTGTTAGCCAATGTGGTGAAACAGAAATGTATTTTGTCACTGCTCTGTATATCTTATGGAAGTAGTATGTGTCACATAAAAAGCCGTATGTAGACCTGCAGGCATTAAATTTGTATTCCTCTAGGCCACCCATGAGCCCTGCTGGCAAAAATACCAGCTGTTCTTTATCAGACAGCCTTCATCAGCTGCAACTCCCTGTGCTTGCTAGCTGAAAGCCGAGTATGGGATAAATAACATGACCTCAGTTCTCAGCCCCGTGGGAATGTTAAGAGTGGCATAAGGGAGTGGTTGACAAAGGTGTTCCCTGTCAACCGATCCGCGTCTTGACTGCCGCGCTGTGCTGACGATCAGCTGAGCCGGCACAACGCGGCGGCCATTTTTATTTTAATGAAGCGGAGGATATTTAAATCCCCGCTTTATTGACTATGTCGGGTAGTCTAATTTACATGCCTCTGTCGGCAGAGGCATGTAGCCTAGACATACCCAAAGTGTGCTGCTTACCAGGAGCTCAAATCCAGGATGTGACTGAGAGTCTTCCAAAACTGATCAAACCTTCGGATCGCTACCCCTTCCTGCTTCTCTATTTGGGAATTAACGATACAGCCAAGACTGACCTTGAGTGGGTCACTGCAGATTGCACTGAAGTATTTGAAGCGCAAGTGGTGTTCTCGTCCATCCTCCCTGGAGAAGGAAAAAGTCCAGGTAGGGATCATCAAATTGAGGAAGTAAATGCGTGGTTGCATAGGTGGTGTTGGAGAGAGGGCTTTGGTTTCTTTGACCATGGGACTCTGTTTCGGGCACAAGGATTGCTAGGAAGAGATGGGATCCACCTAACCAAGAGAGGAAAGGACATCTTCGTGGGCAGGCTTGCAAACCTACTGAGGAGGGCTTTAAACTAGATTCATTGGGGGGCAGTGACCAAAGCCCTGAGGTAAGTGGGGAAGTTGGATACCAGGAAGAAACACAAGGAGGAAAGAGCAACAAAGGAGGACCCCTGATTTGAATGGAGAAGTTAGGGCAATCAGCTAGTTATCTAAGGTGTTTGTACACAAATGAAAGAAGCCTGGGAAACAAACAGGAAGAATTAGAAGCCCTGGCCCAATCAAAGAACTATGATTTGACTGGAATAACGGAGACTTTGTGGGATGACTCGCATAACTGGAGCACTGTCATGGAAGTGTATAAACTGTTTAGGAAGAATAGGCGGGGGAGAAAAGGAGGAGGAGTTGCATTGTATGTAAGAGAGCAGTATGATTGCTCACAGCTCCAGTATATAGAGGAAGAAAAGCCTGTTAAGAGTCTATGGGTTAAGTTTAGAGGTGAAAGCAACAGGGGTGATGTTGAAGTTGGTGTGTGCTATAGACCACCGGATCAGGTTTTCTTCAGACAACTGAGAGAAGCTTCCAGATCACAGGCCCTGGTTTTCATGGGGGACATAATCACCCTGACATCTGTTGGGAGACCAATACAGCAGTACACAGACAATCCACGAAGTTTTTGGAGTATGTTGGGGATAACTTCTTGGTACAAGTGCTGAAGGAACTGACCAGGGGCCATGTGCAGCTTGATCTGCTACTCACAAACAGGGAGGAACTAGGAGAGGAAGTAGAGGTGGGTGACAAACTGGGAATCAGTGATCATGAGATGATAGATTTCAGGATCCTGACCAAAGGAAGAAAGGAGAGTAGCAAAATACATACCCTGGACTTCAGAAAAGCAAACTTTGAATCCCTCAGAGAACTGATGGGCAGGATTCCCTGGGATGCTAACATGAAGGGGAAAGGAGTCCAGGAGAGCTGGCAGTATTTTAAAGAAGCCTTATTAAAGGCACAAGAAGAAACCATCCCAATGCGCAGTAAGAAAAGCAAATATGGTAAGCAACCAGATTGGCTTACCATGGAAATTCTTGGTGAGCTTAAACACAAAAAGGACGCTTACAAGAAGTGAAAACTTGGACAGATGACTAGGGAGGAGTATAAATACATTGCTCGAGAATGCAGGGGAGTTATCAGGAAAGTGAAAGTGCAATTGGAATTTCAGCTAGCAAGGAATGTGTAGGGTAACAAGAAAGGTTTCTACAGACATGTTAGCAATAAGAGGGTGATCAGAGAGGGTGTGGGACCCTTACTGGAAGAGGGAGGTACCCTAGTGACAGATGATGTGGGAAAAGCTGAAGTACTTAATGCTTTCTTTGCCTCCATCTTCACAGACAAGGTCAGCTCCCAGACTACTGCACTAGACAACGCAGTATGGGAAGGAGGTGGGCAGCCCTTGGTGGGGAAAGAACAGGTTAGGAACTATTTAAAAAAGCTAAAGGTACATAAATCCATGGGTCCGGACTTAATACATCCGGGTGAAGCCCCAGGTCCAGTGTGTTTCAGCAGCAGCCCTGGGAACTACGAGTTGTGAACTACAAACCGCAGTATGTTGGGAGATCTTCCTGGTTCCTGCCAGGATGTGCCCTTTGCCCCCAGCAGGGTCTCAGCAGGGACTGTGCTAGAAGCAGAACACAGGCTGCATGCTGAGAGGAGGGGCTGCTGAACTGTGATCCTGTTTTATGTTTTTTACAGAATAAAGCCTGTTCCTGGTGGTGTACCTCCCTGCACAGCACCAAATCCGTGGGGTGCCTGTGTTCAGTGGTGGTGCAGATTGCAGGGTAGACATTGAGGACTGGATAAAAGATAAAGAGTATCTGCTAGCAGCCATTGGCATTCCTGAGCCTTTGAAGTTCCCCACCCTTGTCAGATACCTAAGCCCATAAATTAGTCCTTAATCTGCCGCCTCAGGAGCAGTTTCTAGCCCGAGCTGTTGAAGAGCTTAGAGCAGAATACAGTGACTGTCATTTATCATTGGACCCCCGGCAGACTTTTATGAGAGATGCCAACGCCCTAGAGAAACAGCCTCAGCCTATGCCATCGAGTTAGAAGTCTTACTGCAGGTAGTAGAGGAGAAGCTCCAACAGGGCCGACCCTTCCCTGATCGGGACTATAAACTGACACAGCAATTCATGTGGGGCCTCCGGGACCGAGAAGTGCAGAACAGGTGGGCACCTATGCAGCCTCGCTACATGACATTCCGACAATTGCAAGGAGAACTCTGTCAGCTGGCCTCGGAGAGGAACATAGAGGGCAGAATGCATGGGCCAGCCCAGAGGATAAATAGCCTGCAACAATCTGCTCCATCAGATGACGCTGTGCAGGCTGCTCCCGAGGTACATCCACTCAGCAGTACCCCACATCATGCGATGCTGGAGACACTGAAGGGCCTAACTGGGCTAGTCCAGGAATTGACTGCCCTCCAGAAACAGAGCCATGTGAGAATGGGACAGCTGGAGGCACAGGTATTGCAGCAAGGTGTAGTAGTGAGGGCGGCTCCTCAAAATTCTAGATGGGGAAGTGGTGGAAGTACCCCTGACAATAGTGCCCGTGTCACCAGAAGCCATTTCGTATGCCACTGTTGTGGACAAGAAGGCCACATAGCATGGGCTGCTGTCAACTCCCTCAGGCTCACCTCATGGGGCCGGGGCAAGGTGAGGCTCCCTCTTCTTTAAACTGCTAAAGCCTGACACTGAGGGGCAAGTGAAGGGCATAGAGTTGGTGAGATGTCCCCCAATAGCATCAGTGTGCACAACGTCCCAGCGTACCCAACCAGCTGCCAGCTGGCATCCCAGCCTGGTGGGACCCTTGACCGAGGAAATTGTGGAAGTGAATGGTACTCTGTGCAAGGTCTAATTGATTCAGGGTCACAGGTCACGACCATCACAGAGGAATTCTGGAGAAATCACCTTATCGTAGGCAAGTTACATCCCACGCCTGTAGATCTCTTGAGAGAGGGTGCTGGTGGCCAAGCAGTCTCTCATCTAGGAGCTATCAAATTAGATGTATCTTTTCTTGGGCAAACCTACAAGGGAGTCTCTGCTCTTCTGGTGCCTGAAACGAAGTACCTACAGGGAGTCCCTGTGTTGTTGGGGTCAAATGTCATACGTTCCAGCTGGCAGGATTTAGCCAACCAATTGGGCAACCAATTCCCAGACTGCCTGAAAGAGAAGTCACCAGCCTGGTATGCAGCCTATAAGCAAGTAATCTCTGGCCAAGAGAGACTATCCTTGAGGTACACTGGCAAGCAGCCTATCTTGTTGAGAGCTAGAGAAGGAAAAACTGTACCTGTGAAGGCCCCTTGGGGTACAGGATGGGAGCCATACACTGTTCTGGTAGAACCTGATGCTAAGGTCACCTGCCACGGAATTTGAGGGTGGAGGAAGGTATAGTAGATGTTAAACACAGGAAGGCTTATGTTTATCTGCAGAATGTAGGACAAACAACAGCAATAATAGGGAGGAACCAACATCTAGCTACAGCTTCAGTAGTCCACAGCATGGCTAGCGTGAGCAGCAGCTTAAAATACTCTCCAGGGCGAGCACCAAGAGAAGAGGCACAGGCCAATGCCGAGGTGCCAGAAGTAGACCTGAGTCAGGTAGCCGTGCAGGACCCAGCTCAACTGAAGACGTTGGAAGAACTGTTGAAGCAGAATTTAGATGTATTCTCTAAAAATGATCTTGA
Source organism: Pelochelys cantorii (assembly GCA_032595735.1). NCBI lineage: Eukaryota > Metazoa > Chordata > Testudines > Trionychidae > Pelochelys > Pelochelys cantorii. The sequence goes on along the minus strand of CM064330.1, from coordinate 69,744,706 downwards.
CTTGGGTAGTAGTTCCACAGTCAAGCATGAGATACCCCCGATCGACACTACTCCTGTGAGGCAACCCTATCGGAGGATACCTCCAGCACAGTACCAGGAGGTCCGCAAGCACTTGCAGGGCATGGCAGAGGTGGGAGCAATAAGACCAAGTCAAAGCCCATATGCTTCACCAATGGGGGTGGCAAGGAAGAAAGATGGCTCTATGAGAGTGTGCATTGACTACAGACAGTTGAATGCTAAAACCACTCGGGATACGTTTCGTCTGCCCCGGATGGAAGAAGCTCTGGATGCCTTAGGAGGAGCCAGATATTACTCCACACTAGATCTTACTTCAGGGTATTGGCAGGTAGAAATGGCAGAGGAAGACAAACCCAAACCTGCATTCATCACCCCCATGGGGTTGTTTGAATGTAATCGGATGCCCTTCGGTCTACAGAACGCACCAGCTACCTTCCAGAGGTTGATGACACGTGTTTGGGGGGAACTAAACTTCTCGGCAGCATCGATTTGTCTCGATGATGTCATAGTGCTTTTGAGGAGCACCTGCAGCGCCTGGAGATGGTTTTTGACAGGCTCAGTCAACAGAAACTCAAGCTCAAGCCCAGGAAATGTCATCTGCTACGAGAAAAGGTACGATACCTTGGGCACACAGTATCTGCCCAAGGCATTGCAACAGATCCCGATAAGGTTCAGCAGGTGAGAGACTGGAGGATCCCTGCTAACAGGAAGGAAGTGTTACAGTTTCTTGGGTTCACTGGCTACTACAGAAGATACATCAAAGGCTACTCCAAATTGGCAGCCCCATTATTCAGACTAACTGGAGGGGGTATCCAGACCAGAAGGAGAAATCAGAGGGGTCCTACTAAGATACCCAGTTTTGTTTGGACAGAGGAATGTGACCAGGCTTTTATAGAGCTGAAAACAAAGCTGACAACTGCACCAATATTTGGTTATGCTGACTACAGTTTACCATTCATTCTCCAGACAGATGCATCTACGGAGGGGCTAGGAGCTGTATTGGCACAGGTTCAGTTAGGAGAGGAGAGGGTCATAGCTTATGCCAGCAGATGCTTAACTGCCTCAGAAAAAAAATTATCCTGCCCATAAACTGGAGTTTTTGGCATTAAAATGGGCAGCTGCAGATAAGTTTAGAGACTATCTTCTAGGACACCAATTCACAGTGCTAACTGACAACAATCCACTGACCTATGTTACTACTACTGCTAGGTTGGATGCAACTAGTCAAAGGTGGATGGCAAAGCTGGCAGAGTTCAACTTCGACATAAAGTACCGGCCTGGGAGAAGTAATGCCAATGCTGATGGCATGTCTCGGCTACCCTGGGAGGAGGTGGCTACTGTTCTGAATGCCGGATGCAATGTGTCCTCCATAGCAACCCAGGGTGATGGCCAAGGGACAGCAACAGACTGAACTGAGCCACTCCATTGGCCAGGCATAGAGTTAATCCCAGGCCTGCCTAAGGAAGAACTGAGGAGGCTGCAGGAAAAGGATGCAGTAATCTCTTGAGTAAGATCCTATCTGCCCAGACAGCGGATACCCAGTGCCCAGGAGAGGCGGAAGGAAGTAACACCAGTGAAGATATTACTGAACCAATGGAAATGATTGCAGCTGGTAGAAGGGATCCTTTACAGGAGAACAACAATCCCAGGAGAGGGACAGATCCAACAAGTTGTGCTACCAGAGAAACTCCAGAGAGAAGTGTTTGAAGCTCTGCACACAGACATGGGACACATGGGCATTGACCATACAGTGGACCTCATCTGCACTCACTGTTATTGGCCAGGCATGCAATCCACCATCCAGAAGTGGTGCCTTTCCTGCACAAGGTGCTGCCTAAGAAAGAGAGGCATCTTTGGAAGCAGAGCTCCACTTATCTCAGTCCATATCAGTAGGCCCCTGGAGCTAGTATGTATTGACTTTCTCACCCTGGAACCATCCCAAGGGGGCATCGAGAATATCCTTGTAGTTACTGACCACTTCAGTCGCTATGCTCAGGCGTACCCTACTCATGACCAACGGGCGTCTACCGTGGCCAAGGTGATGTGGAAACAGTTCATCTGCAACTATGGCATCCCTGAAAGGATACAAACAGACCAGGGGAGGAATTTTGGAAGTAATCTCCTTGTTCAGCTTTGGAAACTGTTGGGGATCTCAAAAAGCAGAACCACGCCCTATCACCTGCAGGGGAACGGGACTACTGAGCGTTTCAACTAAACGCTCATGAATATGCTGGGAACCCTGTGTCCAGAGCAAAAGACAAATTGGAAGGACTATGTTGAGTCCATGACTCATGTCTACAACTGCACTCGTCATGAGTCCACTGGGTTTTCCCCATTCTTCTTAATGTTTGGCCAGCACCCAAAGCTGAAGATAGATCTAGCTCTGTGTCTTCCCCACCGAGGAAATGAGGGGTTAGAGGTGGAGGAGTATGTCTCCCAGCTCAGAGAATGCCTAGAGACAGCGTACCATCAGGCTGCACAGGCATCTGAAGCTGCTAAACATCACCAGAAAAAGTACTATGACTGCCAGACACGAGAAGCCCCACTGATCCCTGGAGACAGGGTACTAGTAGCCAGGGAAAAGAAAGGGAGACAGAAACTGGGAGACAGATGGGAACCAACTCCGTATATTGTGATTAGAAGACAAGGGGACTTGCCTGTCTATATAGTGCAGCCAGAATCAGGAGGGGGGGAACGGGTGATACACCGTAACCGAATTACACCATGCATGTTTCTACCTATTGGTGGAGTCAGTCAACCAGCTGGCAGGGAAGCAGACATGCAGGGAGTCATGCCAGAACTTGAGGGTAGCCTCCTGTTGGAAGCACGGGCAGGAATAGAACTTATTGGAGGCCCTATAGATAGGCCAGGGGGCTGTAGAGGAAAGAAAACCCATAGGGAGATGACATACACAGGGGAGCCAGGGTTACACTGCAGTGAGTACCCAGACACAGACCATTTTGATTCAGACTCGCAGTACTCTGACCTGGAGGAGCCCGACCAGACCATGGGGGTAACAGAAGAGGCGGACCAAACTGAGGAGAGTCTGAATGAACTGAATTGGATCAGAGAAGGGCAGACCGAGTGGGACCAGACTGAAGAGGTGCCTAGAGAGAACCCACCAGCTCCGCGGCACTCAACAAGACAGCGCAGGGCACCTGTCCGGCTCAATTTGGAAGAGAGGGCTGCCTGATGAAAGAAGAGTAGAGACTGGGGGTTTTGGCCAGAGCTGCTGTGGGACATGCAGCAGGATGCTGAGAGGTTTTTGATTAAGGAAAGGGACGAGGTCGCCCTTTCAATAAGTGGGGGAAGGGTGTAGCCCAAGATCCAGTGTGTTTCAGCAGCAGCCCTGGGAACTACAAGTTGTGGACTACAAACCGCAGCATGTTGGGAGAACTTCCTGGTTCCTGCCAGGATGTGCCCTCTGCCCCCAGCAGGGTCTCAGCAGGGACTGTGCTAGAAGCAGCACACAGGCTGCATGCTGAGAGAAGGGGCTGCTGAACTGTGATCCTGTTTTATGTTTTTTACAGGTAGGACCAGAAAGGGCTAGAGAGCACCCTGAGAGGAGTTTGTCACAAAGGGAGACCCTGGACTTGGTTACTGTGGGGTTTAGTTACTGTGGGAGTTGGAACATGTTGTAAGGGGGCTGTGTTGTGTGCTGTAACCTCTGCCCCCAGCAAGGGTCTCAGCAGGGACTGTGCTAGAAGCAGCACACAGGCTGCATGATGAGAGGAGGGGCTGCTGAACTATGATCCTGTTTTCTGTTTTTTACAGAATAAAGCCTGTTCCTGGTGGTTTATCTGAGTGGGTCTGGTCTGAGGTGCACACACACACAATACACAATGCAGAGCACACCAAGCAGCCTCAGGCCTAGCCTCCCACAAGCCTTCCCCTATGCTGAATAACCTCACACTAGACTAGCAAACAGGAGGGGTTACACGAGGGTACTGAGGGAGTTGGCAAATGTCATTGAGGAGCCTTTGGCCATTATCTTTGAGAAGTTGTGGAGATCTGGAGAGATCCCGGATGATTGGAAAAAGGCAAATGTAGTGCCCATCTTTTAAAAAGGGAAGAAGGACAACCCAGGGAACTACGGACCAGTCAGCTTTACCTCAGTCCCCGGAAAAATCATGGAGGGGATTCACAAGGAATCCATTTTGAAGCACTTGGAAGAGGGGAAGTGATCAGGAATAGTCAACATGAATTCACCAAAGGCAAGTCATGCCTGACCAATCTGATTAGCTCCTATGATGAGGTAACTGGCTCTGTCGACATGGGGAAGTCAGTGGATGTGATATATCTTGACTTTAGCAAAGTTTTTGATACGGTCTCTCACAATATTCTTGCCAGCAAGTTAAGGAAGTATGGATTGGATAAATGGACTGTAAGATGGATAGAAAGCTGGCTAGACTGTCAGGCCCAATGGGTAGTGATTAATGGCTCGATGTCAGGTTGGGGATCAGTTTCTAGCGGAGTGCCCCAAGAATTGGTTCTAGGGCCGGTTTTGTTCTCCATCTTTATTAATGACCTGGATGAGGGGATGGATTGCAGCCTCAGCAAGTTCGCAGATGACACTAAGTTAGGGGGAGAGGTAGATACATTGGAGGGTAGGGATAGGGTCCAGAGTGATCTAGACAGATTAGAGGATTGGGCCAAAAGAAATCTGATGAGGTTCAGCAAGGACAAATGTAGAGTCCTGCACTTGGGACAGAAGAATCCCAAGCATTGTTAAGGGCTGGGGACCGAATGGCTAAGTAGCAGTTCTGCAGAAAAGGACCTGGGGATTACAGTGGATGAGAAGCTGGATATGAGCCAACAGTGTGCCCTTGTAGCCAAGAAGGCAAATGGCATATTAGGTTGCATTAGGAGGAGCGTTGCCAGTAGATCTAGAGAAGTGATTATTCCCCTTTATTCGGCTCTGGTGATACCATACCACATCTGAAGTATTGTGTCCAGTTCTGGGCCCCCCACTATAGAAAGGTTGTGGATGCATTGGAGAGGGTCCAGTGGAGGGCGACCAAAATGATTAGGGAGCTGGAGCGCATGACCTATGAGGAGAGCCTGAGGGATTCGGGTTTGTTTAGTCTGCAGAAGAAAAGAGTGAGGGGGGATTTGATAGCAGCCTTCAACTTCCTGAAGGGAGGTTCCAAAGAGGATGGAGAGAGGCTGTTCTCAGTAGTGACAGATGGTAGAACAAGGAGCAATGGGCCCAAGTTACAGTGGGGGAGGTCTAGGTTGGATATTAGGAAAAACTATTTCACTAGGAGGGTGGTGAAGTACTGGAATGGGTTACCTAAGGAGGTGGTGGAATCTCCATCCCTAGAGGTTTTTAAGTCTCGGCTTGACAAAGCCCTGGCTGTGTTGATTTAGTTGGGACTGGTCCTGCTTTGGGCTGGGGCTGGACTTGATGACCTCCTGAGGTCTCTTCCAGCTCTATGAGTCTATGATTCTATGATCAATATTGGCAGTTCTGTGGCACCTTAAAGACTAACAGATTTATTTTGGCATAAATTTTCATTGGGGAAAAACCCACTTTGTCAGATGCAACTTATGCCAGATTGGTCTGTTAGTCTTTAAGATGCCACAGGATTCTTCCTTGTTGTTGTGGCTATTGACTAACAGTGCTACCCCTTTGATAAATGTGAGGTGGTCAGGAAAGGCACATGATGCGTGCAGCTTCAGGAACACTGACCGATACAGAAAGCTGCAGGCGGGGACTTTCCTTCCAGACCACAAGATTACAGTGGGGGATGTGGAAATGCCCATAGTGAGCCTGGGAGACCCAACATACCCCGTACAGTCCTGGCTCATGAAACCTTACACGGGGCATCTGGACAGCAGTAAGGAGCATTTTAGCAACAGGCTGAGTTGATACTCCACGGTAGGGGAATGTGCCTCTTGGCATATTGAAAGGGTGATAAAGGTGTCTCTATGGCAGGTTAGACCTTATGGAGGATCATATCCCCACGGCTATAGCTGCATGCTGTTGTTTACATAATCTGTGTGAAAATAAGGGTGAAATGTTAGCTCATGAATGGAGTACTGAGTCATAGCACTTGGATGCTCAGTTTGAGCAGCCACACTCTTAGGCTACGTCTACACTGCGGGTGTTTTGCAGAAGAGGACATGCAAATGGAGTGCTCATTTGCATATCTCACACTCTAATTTGCATATCTTCTTCTGATCCTTTTTGTGGAAGAGGATTTTGCAATAAAAAGCCCTGTGTAGATGGGTCCATTTGTCGGAAAAAAACCCTATTGTGCAAGAGCGTGTAAATCTCATTTTTTGAGGAATAAGGGATCTTGTGCAAAAGGGTTTTTTTCTGACAAATGGCCCTGTCTACATAGGGCTTTTTAGAGCAAAATCCTCTTCTGCAAAAAGGATCAGAAGAAGATATGCAAATGAGCACTCTGCATTTCCTCTTCCTCAAAAAAAGAAAGGAAGATGCCAGACCAGCAGAACAAAGACAATGGACTTCAAAAAAGCAGATTTAAAAAAACTCAGAGAGCTGGCAGGTAAAGTCCCTTGGGAAGAAAATCCAAAGGAAAAAGGAGTTTAGGAGAGTGAGCAATTTCTCAAAAAGAGTATTGAAGGCACAACAGCAAACTATTCTGATGCAAAGGCAAAAGTACTAAGAAGCTGCATCAGGAGCTCTTTAGTGACCTGAAAATCAAAAAGGAATCCTACAAAAAGTGCAAATACTGCTCAGGATGAATGCAAAAGAAAAACAAAAGCATGTAGAGACAAAATCAGAAAGGTTAAAACACAAAATGAGTTAGACCTAGTAAGGGACATATTCATCAATGAGAAGAGTTTATTTAAATATTTTCAGGTGAGAGAAAGACTATAGAAAGAGTAGGTCCACTGCTTAGCAGGGAAGGAGAGCTGATAACACATGGCATCAAGAAGTCTGAGGTGTTTAATGCCTCTTTTGCTTCAGTCTTCACTAAGGCTACGTCTACACTGCAGGCTTTTTGCGTAAGAACTGTTTTGCGGAAGAGTTCTTGTGCAAAAAATCTTCCACAAGAGCGTGTCCACACTGGCATGTGCTTTTGCGCAAGAGATGTGCTTTTGTGCAAGAGCATCCATGGCAGTGTGGACACTCTTCCGCAAGAAAGCTCTGATGACCATTTTAACCATAGGGGCTTCTTGCGCAAGAAATTCATGTTGCCTGTCTACACTACCCTCTTGTGGAAGAGCTCTTGCGCAAGAGGGCTTATTCCTTGTGGGGAGAGGAATAATTTTTCCGGAAGAAGCCCTGTTTTCTGATGCTATACTGTAAATTTACTTGTGCAAGAACACACGTGCAGTGTAGACAGCCAGCAAGTTTTTGCGCAAGAACAGCTGTTCTTGCACAAGAAGCATGCAATGTAGACACAGCCTAACAGTATTAACTGTGATCAGACACTTAAGAAAATTTATATTAACAACAAAGGGGAAGGAAGAGAACCGCCAACAGGAAAAGAACAGCCTCAAGAACATATAAGTAGGTTAGATGTATCAAGTCAGCAGTCTGTAATAACATTCATCCTATGAGTCTTAAGGAAGTAGCTGAAGGAATCTAAGAACTGTTAGCCATTGTAACCCTTCTGCCAGGTAGCGCCAGCAGCAGCTGGAGCCGGGTTCAATATCTAGGGGTCCTTTTTCATCCATCTCACACACAACCGGCTCGAGCCCTCATCCAGTAGCCTGGGAAATTCACACACCCCTGGGCACCTCTGAGAGGCAATGCTTTCCCACTTGCAAGCACAGAGTCTGAGCATAGAAAAGAACTTTTAATGAGAGAGAGAAAGAAGTCATGTGGCATTAGCTTGGGAAAATACCATAAGCAGAGTTCATAACCAACCCATGAGTAACTATCCCAGCTCAAATGGATTAACAACAAAGGGGAAGGCCTCTCAGGCTCACCAGTCCAACAATGTAAGGGTCCCATTCATATACCCAAACTGTCTCCGTACCCCACTTCAAATGCTCCACTTACAGCTCTGTCCAGTCAGTGCGGACCCAGACACATCACCCTGATGACTTCCCTCATAGAGCCTGATGTGATGCCATCTGTGTGCTGCCCCTGCTGGCTGGTCACTCCTGCCAGCCCTCTGCTGGCCACCCGCCGGTCACTCCTGCCAGCCACTCTGCTGGCTGCCCGCCAGCTGTGCCCACCGGCCATGCCTGCCAGCCGCTCTGCTGGCCACCTGCTACTGCTCCTACCAGCCATGCCCACCAGCAGTTGCTCTACTGGCTGCAATGGGTCTGACTCCAGGCCAAATCAGTGACTTCAGCTCTCAGTGATTTCAACTCTTTAGCCACCACCTAGGCTGGCAAAAGAATCCAGCTGGCGTGAGGTGACCCAGTTCCCCCTCCCCCCCAAGAAAGAACCTGCGCTGGCGTTACCTCACCCAAAGTTCATCTTTTGCTTGATGACTTCCCGAGGTCTGTCTCCCTCTCTCCTCCAGGGGCTATAGACACGCCCGAGAGCCACTTTGAAAAGGTGCTAATTTCCCCTGGACAATAGGGGGCCGCGGGGGGGAGGGGGAGAGGGAGGGAGCTCCGCTCCTTGAATAATCATTGAATAAAGGCTGGAATGGGGGCAGAATTTCAAACAGCTGCTAGCTCAAAGTCAGGAAGCAGCACAGGGAATAAGCGGCACACATGCTTTCTGAGACCCCGGACTTGGTTACCGGACCCCCCAGGTACCAGCTTAGCTGTCCTCTCCCCCCTGTCCAGACCCCCATGAGTACCCTGCCCCCTTGCCAAGAACCCCACAAGTACCCTGCCCCCCCGTCCAGACTCCAAACCCCCACGAGTACCCTGCCTCCCCTGCCCAAACCCCCACAAGTACCGTGCCCCCCGTGCCCAGACCCTTACAAGTACCCTGCCCTCCTGCCCAGACTCCAAACCCGCATGAGTACCCTACCCCCCCGTCCAGACCTCAAACTCCCACAAGTACCCTGCCCCCCGTGCCCAAACCTCCATGAATATCCTGCCCCTGCCCAAACCCCCATGAGTACCGTGCCCGCCATGCCGAGACCCTCACAAGTACCCTGTCCCCCTGTCCAGACCCCAACCCCCACAAGTACGCTGCCCCCCGCCGAGGACACCACAAGTACCCTGCCCCCCCGTCCAGACCCCAAACCCCCATGAATACCCTGCCCCCCCACCCTGCCCAAACCCCCATGAGTACCGTGCCCGCCGTGCCGAGACCCTCACAAGTACCCTACCCCCCTGCCCAGACTCCAAACCCCCACGAGTACCCTGCCCCCCGGCCCAGGCCCCATGAGTACCCTGCCCAAACCCCCACGAGTACTGTGCCCCTCCTGCCGAGACTCTCACAAGTACCCTGCCCCCCTGTCCAGACCTCAACCCCCACGAGTACTCTGCCCCCCGCTGAGGACACCACAAGTACCCTGCCCCCCCTGTCCAGACCCCAAACCCCCACGAGTACCATGTCCCCCCGCTCAAACTTCCACGAGTACATTGCCCAGGGCCCCACTTGCCTCCTGTCCCCTGCTCAGGGCCCCACCAGGACCCTGCTCCTGTTCCCTACCTCCTGGCCAGACACCTACCCCCAGCTTGCTCCTGTAGCCTATTTTCCACCCAGATTCTGCACCCCATCCCTATCTCACTGACTGGCAGCCCTGTCCCGCACACTGGATCCCTCATTTTTGGCCCCATCTCAGAGTGTAGAGGGGCCCACAAATTCCACTAACCCTGGAACCCCAGAAAAATTAATCTGGCCTGAGCCCTTGAACTTCAGTCCTACCTACCCTCCCTGCATGGGGCTAGGGTGCCAGGGGAGGGAGGTGTCTCAGTTGCGGCCACATCAGTGGGGTTTGGGGGGGCTAGGAGGGTTTGGGGTTTTTTTGCATCTCACTTGTGTGGTCCCTGACTGATTTTTCTGGGGGTCAGTGACCCCCTGACCCAAAACAGTTTCCCTGCTCTTCCCATAAATAAAGACAATGCTGAAACATTTGTGCTGGAAATATATTATTTAAAAATGAAGTCTGGCCCACAAGGCCCCAGTTGGGTCCAAGCCCCCATCTGGCCACAGCATCATAACACCCCTGCATCCTCACACACACCTCAGTCCTGAGCCTATCATACACTGGAACCCCTTGTCCTGAGCGTCTCACATCCTCAGTCTTCTGCCACAACACTACTGCACAATCCACACACTGCAAATCTGTGTCCTGAGCCCATCATATTCCCAACCCCTCTGCCCTGAGCCCCTCAGACACCTCAACCTGAACTCCTGCACCCTCATCCACAAGCCTGTGGTTTGCTCAGCACCCCAACACTCCACCTGACCCCAACACTCTCCAGCCTGGAGCCCCCTCCCTGAGCCAGAAGCCTCTTCTCCACCTCTTCCTGCACCCAAATTCCCTCCCAGAGCTTGCACTTTTCACCCCCTTCCCACACCCAAATCCTCATTCCCACGCCAGAGCCCGCACATCCTGTCTCAACCCAGTGAGAGTGAGTAAGGTTGGGGACAGCAAATGATGGAGAGGAGGGAAAGGGAGAGGGCAGGGCCTCTAGAAAGGGGTGGGATCTTCAGGCTTGCCCTGACATTTAAAATGTGATCTTGGGTGTAAAAAGATTGGAGACACCACCGTAAAAAAATTTTAATTTTCAAATTTCATACCATGAAATGTGAATATATATATTTATATTGCCTTTTGACATGTAGGGGTACTGATTTGGCTAGTGGGGAGGCCAAAGAATGATGTAGAAGGCAATGGAACTTTTTCAAACTTTCTAGCACGCTTGCAGGACTGTTCTGTCGTGGGAGTAGGTAGCCAGTCTTGCGTGGTTACTGGTGGTGGGGTATATATAAGGCAGCACGCGTCCGTACGTAAGAGTAGTAGTAAATAAACATTTGCAATAACTTATCAAAGTAACTTACGTCCATTAAATTTATTGTAATTGGGAAAATTATTTTTATAGATTTTTAAAAAATGTAATATATTATGACTGCGATTAAGAAAAGGAAGTACGATGAAGACTGCATTAAGTATGGCTTCACTGTCATGGAAAAAAATGGGATTGATCATCCTCAATGCGTAGTATGCCACACAGTTCTTAGCAATGATGCCTTGAGACCTAGTCGTCTTGAGCGACACTTGACGAAGAACCACAGCGCTTTGACAGAGAAACCAAAAGAGTTTTTTGCTGCTATGCTTCAAAATTTGAAACACAGGAAGCTGGACACTACTGGAGCTTTTCATCAAGCATCGGCCAAAGTGGTAGAAGCATCTTATGAACTGTCATTGCTCAACACTAAAGCCAAGAAAGAACACATAATTGGAGAAGCTCTTGTGAAGCCTTGCTTGTTGAAAGCAGCTGATACTGTGCTTGGTGTCAAAAGCAAGAAAAAACTATCGGAAATTTCACTTTCTGACAATTCCGTGAAACGTCGCATCGATGAGCTGGCAAAAGATCTTAAACTTCAAGTTGTGGAGGCAGTGTTGGCTTCTCCTTTTTTTGCAATTCAGTGCCACGATACCACTGATGTAGCACAATGTTGTCAGCTGCTTGTCTACGTTCGATTCATTAACAATGGAACTGTGAAAGAAGAGCTGCTTTTTTCGAAGGAATTGATGACCACATCAAAGGCTTCTGATATTAAGAAAATGATTTCTGACTTTTTTGAAGAAAATAGACTTTCATGGAGAAAACTGGTTGGTGTATGCACAGACAGTGCTCCAGCAATGCTTGACTCTCGCTCTGGATTTGTGACACTGGTGAAAGAAAAAAATCCAGCCATAACCACAAATTACTGCGTCATGCACAGACAAGCGCTGGCTGCTAAAACCCTTCCAGATGACCTATGTGACTCATTGAATTTGGCCATCAAAGTTGTCAATTTTGTGAAGAATAGTGCTTTAAATATGAGACTTTTTGATGCTCTTTGCATGGATTTGGGAGCAGATCATAAAACTCTCGTTTCACACGGAGGTACGATGGCTGTCCAAAGGTAACATGCTTTCGAGATTATTCGAACTGAAAGATAAAGTGGAAATTTTCCTCAAGTAACAGAAGAAAGAAGAGTTATATCATGCATTTACGGACCAAATGTTTCAGCTTTCACTGGCATACCTGATGGACATTTTTGAATCTTTGAACAACCTCAATTTAAAGCTGCAAGGAAACAACGCTGCAAACATTATAATGCACCATGATGCCATCAAAGCATTTACGGAAAAAGTCCAGCTTTGGAAACGTCGAACACAATCTCAGATGCCTAACTTTTCGTCTTTTGCAACATTTTCATCACTCACTGAAAATGAAGGTTTCCAAGAAGTTTGTAAAGAGGATGTGAAAAACAAAATTGTGTTTCATCTGGACTGCCTTGCTGACGAATTCATCTGCTGTTTTCCAGACAACTTTTCTGGCAACCCCATTCATAAATTAGTACGCAATCCATTCAATGTTGATGTTGATTTATTGCCAGAAGTATTGCAAGAACAAGAACTGGAAATAAAATATGATTAAGTGCAAAAGGTAATTTCGAAAACACAAGCTTGGAGGAATATTGGATAAAATATTTCCCAATGTACTCAAAAGCTGGAGAAGAAGTGCTACGTATTATTCTTCCATTTTCATCAGCCTACCTCTGTGAAAAAAGCTTTTCAAGTTTAGTCACATTAAAAACAAAACAAAGAAATCGACTGGATGTCGAAAATGATTTGCATTGCGCACTTTCATCTTTCAAACCTAAGATTTCCCAACTCATGAAGAAAATGCAGCATCATCCTTCACATTAAATCCGATTTGTTTCTGCTATTTCTTATGTTAAATTACATTTTTATTAAATTTTTGTGCCAAGAAAAACTATTTGTGCATACTTTTAATTTAAAATAATTTTTATACCAAGTTTTTGTGTTTATTTTTAATTTTAAATTACAAATTGAATTTTTTTGTTAAAAGGGGGGTTGGATGATGGTAAAGAAGAGGTGAGGGGGTGTGAGGATTTCTCAGAAATCAAAAGGGGGGCGTGATGCTGAAAAGTTTGGGAACCACTGGTTTATTAGGTGATGAGCTTTCGTGGGCCAGACCCACTTCCTTAGATCAAATTGTGGAAGAAAATTGGCATGACCATATATACCAAAGGGCAGGGCTCGCCAAGCGGTGGCGAGCCCCACTTGCCAGCTGCACGGAACTGCAAGCTGCGCATGCGCAGACCGCACTGCGCATGCGCTGACCATGCTGCACAGCCATGCCGGGCTAAAATCTACTTGCCACAGGCAAGTAGATTTCCTTAATTGTCGATCCCTGCCAAAGGGATACAATCAAAAAAAGTGAACACATATAAAATTGACAAATCCCTTTTGATGTATCCCTTTGGTATATATGGTCATGCCAATTTTCTTCCACAATTTGATCTGAGGAAGTGGGTCTGGCCCATGAAAGCTCCTCACCTAATAAACCATCTTGTTAGTCTTTAAAGTGCCGCATAGTCCTGTCTTTTGTTTCAGCAAGACCAGCTGAACACGGCTACAACTCTATTATGATTCTCGTGCCTCTGTGCTGGAAGGCTGGGGCAAACATAAGCATAAAGATTCAGGAATGTGACCAGGTGTAGCCAAAAGGTCTGCAGCCACAGTGCATAATCCCAAATCTGCATTATGATGTGATCCCACCAGTCAGAGCTCATTTCTTGCCCCCAGAAGCAGTGCTCCACCCTCTGCAGCTGCTCCAAGACTGCCAGCTACCACCTTCAATTGGTTGTTGTTATGTACCACAGCAATATGTCCTCCAAGAAGTTGTCATGTTCCCCACTGATTCAGTTCTTGGGGCTATGTCTACAAAACTCCATCGCATCCAGGGAACACATCTGCTCTTCCGCTTGTTTTTGCAGAAGACCAGACGTGCTCTTTCGGAAGCCCTGTCTTCCTCCTCCCGTGAGGAAGAACGGCTCTTCCAAAAGAGGGTTTTCTTTCCAAAATCTGGCCCAGTGTAGGCGGGCCAAATTTTGGAAAAGCCTCTTCTGAAAAAACTATCAGAAAATGTATGCAAATTGCAGAGCACAATTTGCATACCTTTTTCCAATAAAGCCCCATAATGTAGACATAACCTGGGTCTATGCAAGTATCAGAGGATCATATGCCTTGTACCTACCACCCTCTTGACAATACTATAGAGCTATACAGGATCCATACCGCTGTCAGAGATGGCAGAGAGCAAGGCAGGCTGCTTGGATCTGTGGGATATTTTTAAAAGGGGTGAAAATTATGGGCTATAGACATTCTTGGGATGGAGACAGTTCCATGCTGAGAAATTAACTTCTTTCTCCTATTCACACCTGTATGACTCATTTCTGCCCCACCATGCATTGCCAAAATTTCCCAAAAGACTTGATGGAGGTGAATTGCACAGTGGGATACCTACTTACAGGGGAGCTGACAGACTTGCCTGGCCTCAGGCAAGGTGGGTGGGTGAGGGGATTGGCTCCATGCTCCCAGAAGGGGCAGGACTTTGGAAGGAAAGGGCAGGACTGGGGGCAGCCAGTCCTTAGCCACCAGGAGGAGCATTGAGCTGTAGTCACCTCTTTCCTTAGGAGCCCTAAAAGCCACCCAGAGTGTGCTGCATGGTGCTTCAGCAGCTATTTAAAAGGCCCAGAACTCTGACTGCTGCCAGGATTCTGGGTCCTTTTGAATCACCAGGTCCTGAGGCAATTAGCCCCTTTGTCTCCCCCATTGGCAGGCCTGCCTACCTATGATGCCCCTCACTGTGCATCAACACAAACATTCCTGGCTTGATCATCGACTCCACTAGCCTCTACCTTGGCCTGCATCCTAACATTCCCCCTTTTCGTACTTCTGTTTAAAAGATTAAAAAGGGCAGGATACAGCTCCTACATCTCTAAATGTCCCATTACCCTACTGAGCAACCGCCCACAGAAAGGAGAAGAAAACACTGGCAGCATCTGAGCCTTCCTAAAAGCACAGCATTTTGTTAGTCCAAAAATTCTAGTAGTATTTTCAGAAGTGCTCAGAGCTGGCCTAGCTCTGTTTTCACTGAAATCAATGGTAAAACTCTCACCGGAGCTTGGTACAATGATACAGGGGCATAGCAATGCAGATAAATGCTGCAATGTTAGGCTACATCTAGACTGCATCGCTCTGTTGACAGAGAGATGCAAATCAAGCACGTCAAAAATGCTAATGAAGCCGGGATTTAAATATCCTGCACCTCATTAGCATAAACAGAGCTGCCATTTTTTTTTAAACGGAGTTTTTTCGAAAAAAAAGGCAGTCTAGATGCAGATCTGTTGAAAATAAAGCCTTTTTCGACAGATCCTGTATTCCTCAAAAAATGAGGTTAACAGGATTTGTCGAAAAAGGCTTTATTTTCAACAGATCCGCGTCTAGACTGCTGGGTTTTTTTTGAAAAAACTCCGTTTTGAAAAAAGTGGCGGCCATGTTTATACTAATGAGGCATGGGATATTTAAATCCCGGCTTCATTAGCAATTGTGACGTGCCTAATCTACATCTCTCTGTCGACAGAGAGGTGTAGTCTAGACACAGCCTTAGTAACCAGCCACTAACTCAGCATAAGTAGCAGCATCCAAACCACTCCTCAGCAGGAGAGATCCAGGCGCAGCACACAGTTGTAACCAAAACTGCCGGGAGCAAAGTGACCTCCTTGCCCTCCCCATCCCTTAAATTACCAGCTAAGGGAGCTGTCAAGATAATTAGTGTCTGTCCCAATTCCCATTCTGTCCGTGAAGTAAGGTGTGACAACAAGGAAGCTTCTGGCTGGAATCCCCACTAGCCTCAGGAACAATGCCTGACAATAATGCCAGCTGGGGGTAGGGGCCCACAGCTGAACACCTGCAGTCTGCACTGGAAACCTGCCAAATACAACCCAGCAGACTTCTGGAGGCAAGAGGAATGCGACCCTCCCCCAATTCTATCATGTGGGAAGCAACCCTTCCAAATCCTGAAAAGGCTGCCAGCCAACACCCTCCATCACATCTGGGAGGGAAGAGTGGGGCTGCAGACTGTGCACCCACACCCAAAGGACACCTTGTTATAGGCTGAGTTATAATCTCATTCAAACTGCTGCGTGAATGTGCCCTCCACAACTAAAACAAGACATCATAGAATTTGCCAAAAAAAACCTGGCCTCAGGCGGGCAGTGGGTTCAATTGTGTATTGTTACCAGAGGTGTGTGTGTGTGTGTCAAGGGTGGGAGTATGAGAACAGATTGGAACAGAGTAGGGCACAGGGACAAAACCCCCAAGCATTAGCCTTTGAATACAGTGTGACCACTGAAAAATCTAAAGAGACATCTTTTCAGTCTGGTGGCTGAAAGAGTTTGGGGCTATAACCCATGACATTTCTCCTTTGGGATTTGGGGTTCCTCCTAAATTCAGAGGAGCAGAAAACAGGCAAAGCTACCATGTGATAATTGTGTAACCAAAATAAGCATAAATGAAAGTTTAAAAAAAATCAGTGTCACCTGAATTAATTATGAAGACAAGTAACTTAAATTGAATGTAGAACTATCATCCGCACCCCAACCAATAGCTGAATGACTCATTGATTTTTTGCTAAGATTATACTTACAATGGTCTGATGTGATGAGCGATTTACTTGTCTACTACTAAATTATATTACAGTAAAATAGAAGCATTTCCATCTGCTTACCCAACAGTTATCAAATTGCAGCTTTGCCAATTTTCTCTTTATATTATGAGAAAAAGCAGAAGGTACTGCCTCCCAAATTCATTTAAGATCTCTATATACAAGCAAATACATGTAAAGTTTCTTTTTTGAGTTTGCTATGTATTAAAAACACCAATTAAAGCCAATTTTGCCTCTTTGTCAGATTGCTTGCTTCTCAAGGCAAGTATATAAACAATTGGATAGGTTCTGTTACACACATTCTTCTTTGGTTTACTCAGCCCTGTCCTGAATTTTTCTTCCATGGATTAGGCCAGGATTGAGAACGTTTTGAAAAATCCCACCTGTCTGTATTTTGAGATAGCTTAATTGTGCTTTCTAAATGTCTACGAAATAGAATAGGCCAGTGTTTCCCAATTTTATTTGGTCACTGAACCCTTTTAAACTTGAAAGAATTTTGCGGAACCCCTAATAACAGCAACTGGTTTGATAGCTGAAGCTTCGATTTTGTCCAACACAGTGCTAGTACATTTGTATTCAGTCACCCACGTGATCCACGCTCCCTGAGAGTGAGTACTGGGATTTACAGTGGTATATAACAGGCGATCACACCACTGACTGACTGCACACGCAGCGCTGAGTAGTAACACCATCGTCTCCACTCTCTGGCTAAGCTGGTATTACACAGGGACACTTATTGTGGCAAACACAAATTAAAATTGTTTTCAATAAAATTCACAAATGCTTAAGTATTAATTATTATTTTTTAATCATACAATGTTATTGTAATGGAATTTTCTCACGGAACCCTTATTTTCACTTTGTGGATCCCTGGGGTTCTGTGGAACACCATTTGGGAAACACTGGAATAGGCAATTAAAGACTGTGAATCAATTCAGAATGGGTTGAAAATGGATCCTGAGAGATACTGCTCCTTCCTCTCTTGGTCCTAGTCTACACTACACAGTTAGGTCGATATGAGGCAGCTTATGTCAATTTAACTATAGAAGTGCCTACACTACAAGCGTTCCTCCTGCCACTTTAACTCGCCTGCAACTTTGACCTGATAAATCCACCTTGGTCAGAGGCACAGAACTAGATCAGCATAAGGCAATGCAGTGTCAGTGTAGGTGCTGCATTGTTTACATTGACCTAAGTGGCCTCCATCAGGGCTACGTGCTATTCCGCGTCTTTTGTGTGTGCCCATTATTTTGAAATATAAGAGGCTCACTATTCCAATGTCCCTGTAAACCTCATTCCACGAGGAGTAAGGGACATTTTGGAATAGTGATTTATTTAAAAATAAGTGCTATGTAGAGTAAAGAGTGCCAGATTTTGAAATAAGGTATTACGAAATAACATCAAAATAAGATACACAATTTGCGTACTTAAAATTGCGTACCTTATTTTGATCTCTGGTGCAGTATAGATGCACCTGAAGGGTATGTCTACTCTACAGCGTTATTTTGAAATATCTTATTTCGAAATAATGTGTCTACACACAAAATGCATTTCAAAATAGCGTTTTGCTATTTCGAAATAGCGCGTCCACACTGATTGGATGCTGACTCACATTTAAGGCCGGCCAGAACTGGTTCTGGCAGGGCATCAGGTCAGGAGTTACCTTGTATGGCTGCTGCCTGAGGCTATCTGAGGCTTCTGCTTAAAGGGACCCCCCTGGACAGCCGGTTCTCAGGTTTCCCTACTTGCTTGCCTACCTCACTGAGGGGCAGCAAAGCATTTTTTTCTCAGCGTGCTTTGGTTGCCCTCACTCAGGACACCACAGCACTCTGCAACATGGAGCCGGAGCTGCCCCTGGGCACTCTCGTGCTTCTTGTGGACTTGTTGCTGCAAGCCTGGCAGCACATTCTGCAGGCAGTAACAGTCTCCCTGGTGTGCCCCACTGGGGGCTTGTGCCTCATTCCACCCTTACGTCCTTCCACTTACCCCTCCCTAACCCCCCTTCCTGATGTACAATAAAGACACGTGTTCAAGAAAACAAACTCTCTTTATTGAACAAAACTGGGGTGGGGGGGAATGAAACTCAGGTGAGACTGGGGAAAGAAGGCGGGAGAGGAGAAGTGAGAGGGTGGGAGAGAGTAGGGGTAAACCTGGGAGGAGGGAGCTGGAAGGGGGAGGGAAGGGGGAGGAGAAGCTCATGGCTCAGGGTCTTGCTGGCCCACCTGTCTCCCAGCACTGTGGGTGTGGGGGCCTCAGCATCCCCGGGGGGGGAGGATACAGAGAGTGGGGAGGGTGTGGAGGGTGGGGAGGAAGAAGCGGGAGGGGGAGCAGGAGTGGGAGGAGGAGCGATAGCTGGGGAGGCAGCAGGGGCTGGAGCGGCAGGAGGCAGCAATCTCTGCACCAGGGTCTGCAAGTGGTCGTAAATTGCACGGCCCTGGGCAAGCAGCTCCCGCCAGCTCTCCTGCCAGAGCTGCAGGTCTTCGTGCACCCAGTGGTCGAGGGTGCAATGCAGGCCTCGCAGTATCCCCAGGTGCTGCCGCTAGTAGTCCTCTTGGGCATGGGTCAGCCTGCAGAGTGCCCAGGTGCGGGAGGATGTCCCGGGTGGGATGGTGCTCCTTGCACTCTCAGCTGGTGTGGCTGTGGACAAAGAGAAGTGGTCAGTTATCCCTGGGGACACAGTGGGTGAAGCCTAGACCCCCTCTGCAAGGTGAGGACGACAGGTCTCTGCACCATCAGAGCCGATGTGCTGGCACAGAGGCCATGTTCGGGATGTCCTGCTATCCCCGGGAGTGGGAGCTGGCCCAGGAGTGCACCCATGCCCCTGTGCTGTATGTGGTGTGAGTCTGTGTGTGGCGGGGAGAGATGTCCCCTGCCTCTGTGTAGAGGGGGCTTGTGGAGGGAGGGCGTCCTGCTGTGTCCCACCCTGGGGTCAGGAGCACATCATGTGCCTTCATACATACATGCTTGTGGGTAACAGGCCAAGGCCCCTGTGTGGCAGCCAGCTGGGGCCATATGCCCAGGGGTGGCACGGCACATGCACAGGTTGCTGCGTGATCCGTGGTCAGCAAGGCCCATGCGCACAGTCCCTGGTCTCCCTTCCCTCCCGCCCCCACATAAGGGGACAGTGATGGCACTCACATGTTGTTGCCTCCCCGGCCTCGGACAACACCAGCAACAGGCTCGCTGGGACGGCTCGGGGGTCCTGGCTGCGCGGCACGCTCCCTCTGGGCTCCTGCGGCTCCTGGCCATCCTCTTCCTCCTCCTCCATGCCCTGGTCAGGGCCCTCTGCCCCAGGGTCGATGACCACCTGGGGGGGCACGGACCATCCGGCCCCCCCCCAGGATGCGGTCCAGGGTGTCAAAATAGGGGCAGGTGTCTGGATCTGCTCCTGTTTGGGAGCTGCCCCCTCTGGCCCTGGCATACACTTGCCGCAGCTCCTTGGTTTTCATCCGAACCTGTTCCTGGGTTTGGATGTGGCCTTTGGTGGCCAGGCTAGCAGCCATGTGGCTGTAGATGGCCATGTTCCTCCGTCTAGTGCGGAGATCATGGACGTTGTAGGCATCCCCCCAAATCTCAATGAGTTCCCTGATCTCCGCACTGGATCAGGCAGGCGCCCGCCTTTTCCGGCCCCTGGCAGGTTCCTGGGAGCTGGCAGACTGGTCCTGGGGAGTGGTGGAGGGCTGGCTGGCACTGGCTGCCTAGCTCATGCTGGGGCCACTGGGTTGGGGCAGTGACTGCTGGCTCTGGGCTGGCAGGCCTGGAAGTGGCACAGACACTGTGGCCAGATTCAGGGGCGGCAGGTTTGTATCATTTTTGGTGGTGCCCCATTAGCTATACCCCTTGACCCCCATTAGCCACGCCCCCTGACCCCCGTTAACCGTGCCCCCTGACTCCTGTTAACCAGGCCTCTGGAGGTAACACATTCGGGGCAAGATGGACACATGACCAGAAGTAAAAGGTGTCATGTCACCCCTCTCAAAGGACTTTCCCCACCATCCTCCTACCAACAGGGATTAGTTTGGCCCCCACCAAACCCCCCTCATGCAACTATCCTGCAATTGCATTAACCCAATGTGTGTGACATTAACTCGGGGGCAGAGAAGCTGGGGGAAATGTTCCCTCAAAGGCTATGTCTACACTCGCGGCTTCTTGCGCAAGTACAGCCGTTCTCGCGCAAGAACCCACAGAGTATCCACACTGCCCACCTGCTCTTGCGCAAGGAAATTTACAGTACGGCATGGTAAGAGAGGGCGTCTTGCGCAAGAGCTACGCTCTTTTCTAACAGGTGTAAGCTCTTGCGCAAGAGGGTAGCGTGGATGCTCGGCAGGGATTTCTTGCGCAAGAAACCCCTATGGCTAAAATGGCCATCAGAGCTTTCTTGCGCAAGAGAGCATCCACACTGCCACGGATGCTCTTACACAAAAGCACAGCTCGCACATGGCAAGAAGCTGCCAGTGTAGACATAGCCTAAGAGTTTCCTCCCATGAGCAGAATGAATTTTGTGTTGTGCACCAGTACTGAGTTCATGTGGCTTGTTTGGATGTGCCACTGTGGCACCCAAGTTATTAATAAATATTTTATAAACCTCTACCTTTTCCCTCTGCTGCCCTGTCTCTTCCCCTTGTTCCATCAGCTCCCCTGGTGCTTGCTGCCCCCCAACTCCTCACCCTCCTCTGCTGTCCTGACTCCTGCCCTTCTCACTGCCCTCAGCCCTCCTGCAACCTGCCCCCCTCCACCAGCCCTTCTCTGCCCCTTGTGCCCACTCCTCCAGTAGCCCCACTCTGATCATGTGAGCTACCCCTCCTCATCCCCTCTTCTAACATCTCCCTCTACACACCTGCCCTGCCTTTATCCTCTGGTGCTGGTCCCTCCCCTGCAGGTGTCTGCCCTTCTGCTTCACCCCCAGAATCCCCTGGCGCCTCCCCCTTACCTTACTGCCCCTGCACCCTTTGCCCTCTTTTTCCCTGATGCCCACCCCCTCACCACTCTCTGCCCCCATTCCCCTCATGCCCCTGTGTGCCCTCACACATGACTTGCTCCATCCCACCTTTCTCATGCCCACCCCTTCTTTCAAGCCTTCTCCCAGCACCATCCCCTCCCCCCTCTAGCCCCCAATACCTTTCCCCTCTCCTCTCCTCTCCTCTCCTCTCCTCTCCTCTCCTCTCCTCTCCCAGCATCACCCTGTCCCCCCTCCCACTGACACCTCCCCTCCTGCCGTTTTCCTCATTGTCTCCATTTGGCCCCCTGGCATTTGTCTCTCCTCTAGGCTGTCCCTTGGTGCCTTCCCCTTTCTTCCCCCTCCCCCTCCGCACAAGCGCCTTCCCCTCCCCCTCCACATAAGCCCCTTCCTCTCCCACCCCTTCCCCTATTTTCCCCCTTCCCCTCCGCACAAGCCCCTTCCTCTCCCACCCCTTCCCCTATTTTCCCCCTCCCCCTTCCCCTCCACACAAGCCCCTTCCTCCCCCTCCCCCATTTTCCCCTTTCCCCTCCACACAAGCCCTTTCCTCCCCCTCCCCTTACCTTTCCCCTTACCTTACCTTCTGCCTTCCACTTTGCAGGGCTGGAGTCTGCGCTCGGGCCCCAGAAGTCCCCGGGCTCCGAACCTGGAGCTAGGCCATGTGGTGCAACGCCGCGCCGAGCAGTTTTAAAGTCCCGGGCCATGACGTCACATCACGCCTGGGCGTCTCCCCGCTCACCTGTAAATACCACGCATGGCAGCAGCAGCTGGCAGCATGTGCCAGCAAGGGGGAGCCGGACTGAAAGCTGCACACAGCAGGGACGGGACGGGGCTGGGGGGGGGGGGATGCTCTGGGGCTGGGGGTGGGAGGACGTGCGGGGGGGCTGGCAGGTGGGGGCTGGGGCATGCTCCAGGCAGGGCCAGGGGAGAGACCCAGCCCTAAATATTGGTGGAGCAGGGCCCCCGGCTCTGAATATTGCTGGAGCATGGGCACCACGAGCCCATATAACTCGCCGCCCATGGCCAGACTCTACCCCTTTAAGGGCTCTGGGGGAGGGGTGTCAGCCGGTGGTCAGGGCAGTGCATGTGTGTATGTTACACCCGAGTCTTCAACTGCTGAGACACAAGGCCCCGTCGCAGTGGGCAGTCTAGGTGAGACTGACGGGCACCCCGAGGAGTTTAACGTCCGTGTCTTTACCGCTAGGATCGGGATCCTTTCGCAGCGGGCAGCCAACAGGCCGAC
This sequence comes from Pelochelys cantorii, assembly GCA_032595735.1. Lineage (NCBI taxonomy): Eukaryota > Metazoa > Chordata > Testudines > Trionychidae > Pelochelys > Pelochelys cantorii. The sequence continues at coordinate 69,721,901 of CM064330.1, read as the reverse complement.
AGACGCCCCAGAGTTTACAGGGAGAGCTTATTACACCTCAGATTTTGACTGCTAGGATACACGATCCCTTCACAGCGGGCAGCCTGGGGAGGCTGAGAGATGCCCCAACAGATCTGTCCCCTGGAAGCGACACGATCCAACGCTCAAGCTCTCCCTATATCTGTCCCTTATGACCGGCTGGAGTTCTTTTTAAAATTGTGCTTGGTTCTGTTACAGCAACTGAAGGAGTCAGGTCACAGCTTAAACAGTTACTATTTTATTGTTACAGGGTAAACTTAGCTGTTAAATGCTACTCCTGCGTTACAGATAACACAGTCACTACAAAGGACAGGACAGAAATTACACTAATAAGTCACTTACAGGTACCATGAAACCCTTTTGGTTCTCTGAGCTCTTATTAAATGCATGCAAAATAGACACCTAGCAGGTATATATTCTCACCCCTGCGTTCCAGACTTGGCGTGGCCAGCGTCTTTCTCTCAATCCCTCGGGAAGAAGTAGGGCGAGGTTGGGTGTCCCACAGACCTCGGGAGACAACCAATACCTGCCAGCAGGTGTAGATGATTGGAGCTCAAATGGGATGGGCTACTAAACCCCTCTTTATACCCCTTGGGTCATGTAGGCTTCTTCCTGGTCTCAAGTGGCCAATTAGGAAAAATGGCTTTGAACGCCAAGTTTCCCACGAAGGGTGCAAAGCATAATTCACACCTGGGAAAATGCAGACAATGGGCACCTCTGGTATGTGATGGGCGAAGATTCCTCTCCTGGGACAGTGCAGGCGTGTCAATTACTGGTACTAGCCATCAGGGCGGCGGGAGGCCCTGGGTCGTCAGCTAGCCCATTTACTGTCTGGTTTCTGTTTATGGTAGAGTCAGGGACAGGCAGCACACCTGCGTTCCCAGGGCATCAAAGGCTGACTGCCTTTCTCTTGCTCTCGGGGGGGGGGGGGGGGGGCGGGGGGGGGAACAAAATGGGGTTCATGTCTAGCTACAGGGGGGGAAGGAGGAAGGAGAGGAGTTTTCCTGGTTGGGGCCAGAGTGGCCAGCAGGGCACCCTGGGAAGGGCTGGAGGCCCCTTATTTTGAAATAGGTGCTATTCCTCGTGGAATGAGGTTTACCAATTTCGAAATAGCGGTTGGCTTGTGTAGATGATAGTTCGTTATTTTGAAATAATGGCTGTTATTTCGAAATAACTTTGCTATGTAGACATACCCTAAGCGTCCCACTATGCCCCCACTATGACTGCTCTGGTCACTGTTGTGAATGCCATTTCCCAACAGCCAGGTGCACAGGTGCATACCCCACAACTCTTAAACCCCCAAGAATTTTTGAACTTGTTCTTCCTTTTTGCTTGCCTCCCCCTGCAGCCTACAGAGCAATCATTACAAGTTCAATTCATGGGGCAAAACAAAATAAAATTAATGCCTCGGCCACCCTACAGTGATTCAAATTACTGTGGTTCATTGCTAAAATGCTCCTTCAAGGCCTCTCTGAGCCAAATAGCTCCCTGCTGAGCTCCTCTTATAGTCGAGATATTTGGTTGCTTAAAATTAGCAAATAGCTGATCCATCCCTGTGTTCCACCCTGTGGAGCTGTCCCACCTTTGCTTCACTGACATAGGCTACATCTAAACTACGGGGTTTTTGCGGGATACCTCCGGTATCCCGCAAAACCCCCGGCGCATCCAAGGAACACTTTTTTTTGCAGAAGAGCAAATGCACTCTTTCAGGGAACCCTGTATACCTCATTTCACGAAGCATAAGGGCTCTGCCAAAAGAGGAGGCTTTTCCGCCATTTGGCCCATCTTCCGCAAAAAAAAAAAAAAAATGGGGAAAAGCTATGCAAAATGCGGAGCACATTTTGCATAGCTTTTTCCGCAGAAATGTCGCAGTCTAGACCTAGCCATAATGACACAAACAGCAGGGAGCTATGACTATGGGAATATTGTCCTCACTGACATCTAGTCTCCTGAGTAGGCAGCACCAGCAGCTCTTCAAATGAATACAGGCACATTCAACTGTCATTTTGCACCTGCAGAACCTGTGGTTGAAGCACTACTTGCTGCTGTCAGAATGACCCGTGTAGAGTGTCACGAGCCACAAGAGTAAATGATTGGCTGGGCCTCCCAGGATCAATATGGGCATTTCCATTCCTCTATTAGTAACTGTCTGGTCTAAAAAGAAAGTCCCTATGTACAGCTGTCTGTGCAGGTTCATAGTCCTAAAAATGTATGTGTCATGCACCTCCCTGACCATCTCACATTAATGTCAGTGAAATGACCTTTAGTATTTAGCACTTGAAATACTAAAGAAAAGTAGCCCTTTCTGTTATATGCTCTGCTTTAAGGTGGTCTGGAGCCAAAATAAGGATGTGTATTCTATCTATTGCTCCACTGTATTTCAGGAACCCCATTGCTACAAAACCATCCTCTATTTCCCACACATTGCTCAGAGGCACAGTCTTCGTTGCTGGATCTGATTAATGGCCCTGCACACTTGCATCACAACAACCCTCACAGTGGATTTCCTGACTCCAAATTAACTTGTGACAGATTTAGAGCAATCTGATGTTGCCAGCTTCCACGCCGTAACTGTTGCTCACTTTTCCAACATGAGTGCAGCTCTCATTTTGGTTTTGCTTTACTGGAGGACTGGGGAGAGTTCCACATTCAGTTCCAGGAAGATGGACTTGAATTGTTTGTTTCCATAGCACACAGCAAGGCAGACACCATGGAATTGTCATCAGACTCACAGCTCAGGAAATACTGCAGGATCATACATGAGATGAAACATGAGAAAAGAAACTAGGGGTGCGTCTAGACTGGCAAGATTTTGCCAGCTGTCTACACTGGCCGCTTGAATTTGCGCAAGAACACTGACGATCTAATGTAAGATTGTCAGTGTTCTTGCACAAATACTATGATGCTCCCGCCCAGGGATAAGCCCTCTTGCGCAAGAATACTTGCGCAAGAGGGCCAGTGTAGACAGGGAAGAACTGTTTTGCGCAAAAAAGCCCTGATGGCGAAAATGGCGATCGGGGCTTTCATGCGCAAAATCGCGTCTAGACTGGCCACGGATGCTTTTGCGCAAAAGCACTTTTTGCACAAAGGCACCCCGTGCCAATCTAGATGCTCTTTTGTGGAAATGCTTTCAACGGAAAAACTTTTCTGTTAAAAGCATTTCCACAAAATCATGCCAGTCTAGACGCAGCCAGGGTGTCTAACTCAAATGTAAGTCTATGAAAATCATTCTCAAAATCCTTAGGGGGTGGCTATGACTAAAATAAGATTTGGATTCAGAAGATTCATGTTGTGAAAAAGTAATTCTGTTCTTATATCATGAAACAACTTTACTATTTCATGAGCTTCTATCTATATACTCAGAAAATTAAAGGTTTCCAGCAAAACTAAAAGTGAACATCTGTATAATTAGACTAGGCACAGCAAACAAGTGAGTATCATGAAGATTTACACTGACTCAGAGAAGTTAATCTCTATATCACTGTATTTGGGTAGTTGTTAATCTTGCAAACCTTATGTTCTACTCCTGTAGCCAAAAAGGAACTGGTTGGTGTCTGAACTGTATTGTCAAAATCCACTGAGGCTAGCTTAGAATACTAAGAAGAAGTATAAATAAAAATAGTCAGAAAATAGAGATTTTTTTCCCTGTGGAAAATTTAAACATTTTGGAGAAAATTTAGGCATTTGGGTAAAAAATCAACAGTTCAGAAATACCAGTTTAAAACCAAACATTCTGATTCAGACATGCCATCAGTGTGTTCTGGGTCAGACTGTCTCCTGTGATGCACCACAACCTGTTAAGACACTGCTGCATACACCACGGGAGTGCTTGGTGGTTATGCATCATGAGAGATTTAATTTAATTGGGGGAACCCCACCCACTGAGGCACTCACACTAGAATTCACAGGAGGCACCACAAAAGGCATTTCAGAATTAAAATTTTGACATAAAGTCAAAATTTTCCTTGGAGAACAGGCACTTTTCATGGAAAACAAATAATTTAGTTGAAAATACATTTTCTGATGAAAAAATGTGTAAGTGGGTTTTTTTTCAAGTAGTCCTATTTATTGAACCATAGAAAAGTGGGACCGGAAGAAACAAATCCAGTCCTTTGCATTGAGGTAAGACCAAATAAACGTAGGCCACCCCTGCTAGAGGATTGCCCAAACTGTTTTTAAAATCCTCCAATATTGGAGAATCCACAACTTCCCTTGGTAGTCTTTACCACTACCACCATAAGGTCTCCTGTGTAGCTGCACTTTGCCAGCAGGGAAGAGCTCTTCTGTCAACTTAATTAAATCACCCCACTGAGTATCAGTAGACCTGTTGGTGGGAAACAATCTCCTGCCAACATAGCACACTGTCCACAGCAGCACTTTTATTGGTGACGCTTTTGTCAGGTTTTTCACGTCCATGACTGACAAAAGTTTTAGCCACAAAAGTGCTGCTATAGATACAGCCTTAGGCTCTGTCAACACTGCTCTTGTGTCATGTCAGGAGTGTGAAATAACCACTCCCTTAAATGACAAAGTTTTAATGATGAAAAGCACCAGTGTGGACAGCGTTTAGTTGTCAGGAGATGCTCTCCCTCATTGCGAGCGGTTTTATTCTGTTTCCAGGAGAACTCTCTCCTGGCAACAAAGAGTGGCTACACTGCACACTGCAGTGGCCCAGCGGTGCCAGTGTAAATCACACAGTGTAAACATAGCCTGAGAAAACTAAAAAAGGAGCGAGATTTTCCTATATTAAGTATCTACAGTGAATACAGGGGAAAACCCCGCCTCCGCAATCCTGCAAATCTTTTTAAAATGGAAGGGGTTTGAACTGCAAGTTATGTAGAACTCAGGGGACATTCTCCAGGCCAGAGGGAGTGTGGAGGAAAGTTTGAGGGGGTATAGCAGGGCCTACGCCAGCCCACAGAGAAGTAGGGAGGAAGCACCATCTAGCCCTGCTCTGTTCCCAGCTCCACTCCCAGACCCAGCCTCCCCTCAGCCTTGGGTCCCCAGCTGCAGCTCTGCCATGGTTTCCACTTGCAGCCCTGGCCCCACTCCCACCCTCAGCCCCTGGGTGCAGCTCACTTCCTGGCTTGACAGGACACTTGCACGCAACCCGCCATTCCCCTCCAGAAGCAAGGCAGCATTGCACTTTGGCAGCTCACCAAGTTGGACGGCTACCACTCTATCAGGAATCAGTTCGGTGTGGGGAGATCGACCATTGGGGCCATGCTCATGCAGGTTTGGCATTGTCCTAGGAGGGTGGTGAACTACTAGAATGGGGTTCCCTAGGGAAGGGGTGAAAATCTCTGTCCACAGAGGTTTTGCAGTCCCACCTTCACAAAGCCCTGCCGGGGATTGGGTAAATTGCGGTTGGTCTCATGGAATTCCTGAGGGCTCTGGCAACCCTGTGATTCTCTGTTTGTATCCTTCTATAGGCGGTGAGGGCCATCAACACCAGGGTCATTACCCTGAGTGATGTTGACCCCATCGTTGCAGGCTTTGCCACCATGGGATTCGCCTGGAATTGTCTGGAAAGGTTACTATGAAGAATTGGATTACTGTTTACGGTAATTGTAGATGATTCCTTTCAGTGGTGCATTATTTTTAAATCTTCCTTTGATTGGCCCAATGACACTTAGCAGGGAGCTTGGACTTTTTGTTTATGGGTACAAAAGTGCTTTAGAAACTTCATCTAATTAAGCCTCACAGCAGTTTTGCCATACAAATGTAATTATACCCATTTTAGAAGGGGTAAAACAAGGCACAAAGCTTAAATCACCTTGGGTGCATCTAGACTACATTCCTCTTTCGAAAGAGGAATGTAAATGAAGGATATAAAAAATGCAAATGAAGCACAGATTTACAAATCTCACGCCTCATTTGCATAATTGCGTCCGATCGCTTTTTCGAAAAAGGTTTTTTTTCAAAAAAGCAATCGGATGTGATTATGCAAATGAAGCGCAAGATTTGTAAATCTGCACTTCATTTGCATTTTTTATTTCCTTCATTTACATTCCTCTTTCGAAAGAGGAATGTAGTCTAGACGCACCCGTATGGAATCAGCAGCAGAGTTGGGAATAGAATCCAGGAATTCTGATGCTCCATTCTTGCTAGATCATGCTTCCTGACTCAAAGTCCTCTGCTCCAACCACTAGAACAAATTGTCTCCCAGAAATGTAAGCCAGGGCTCATGATTTCTAATTGCTTCTCTAACCCTCACTGCCCCTGCACAAGCATCCTTTTATGATCAATGTGTGGCAGATCATAAGTTTCATGTATGTTTTCCTTCCCTGCTCTGCCTCACACATTAGCATTCAGGTTGTCAGGAGGGAATTAAAATAACTCACCTTGGCTACGTCTACACTACACGCTTCTTGCGCGAGAGGCCTCTTGCGCAAGAGTTTTTGCACAAAACCTTCTTGCGCAAGAGCATGTCCACACCTCAAAGCACATCGCAAAAGCCATGTGCTTTTGCGCAAGACAGCGTCCACACTGCATGGATGCTCTTGCGCAAGAAAGCTCTGATGGCCATCAGAGCACCTGTGCTTTTTCCCATAGGGGTTTGCGCAAGAAACCCCTCTGGAGCGTCCACACTTGCCTTCTTGCACAATAGCTGTAGCGCTAAAAGCAGTTATGCCTCAGAAAAGGAGGTTTATCTATGGTGGAAAAAGCCCTCTGTTCTGCTGTTTAACTGCCCATCTAATGGCACAAGAGCTCATTTGAGGTGCGGACGCTCCACGGGTTTTTGTGCAAAAACAGTTGTTTTTGCGCAAAAACCTTGTAGTGTAGACATTGCCCCAGAATCAAGACTCATTTATTCATGTAGGTTTCTTGCTAGTGAACACATCTGATGCTGGGTAAAGTCAGATTGACCCCTTGGTACAGGAACTAATTGATCAGCCAGAGGTACTTGTGGTGTTGGGCACAGCAAATTAACAAGGGCCTCCCTTTGGACTGAGTGAGAGGTGGGACTCTGTGGACTGGCATGTGTGATAGAGTAGGGAAAGCCAAGTAAGAGCAAGCTAAGAAGAGTAACACATGACCCCCAGTAATTCCTCTTTTCAATATGCTACAGAAGTTTAATTTTTAGGACACTCGGTTTTCTTATGTAATTTAAATTACAGATTCACAACTACAAACATGAAGAATGAAACATATCTTCTTTCACTAAAGAAAGAAGGGTTGATTTATCAGTTATTGATTTCACACTCCACATTCCTTTCCTCCATACACAGCCTATAGCTAGATTTAAAATATTGATTGTGTCCTTTTTGCCTTCTCTCACAAACCCACACCATGACCACTATGGCTGTGTGGAAATACTCCAAGCTCTTATATCAGGTTTTGTATGTTACATTTCCTTTCCGCCACATGGTACTATGCGTGAATGGAATTAATTCTGACAGTGATCATAGGACTGGAAAGGAGCCCGAGAGATCATCTAGTCCAGCTGGGGCAGGGTCTGGGACAGGGCTATAAATAGAGGAAGTTGGCTACTTAAAATTTTGCAGTATTAATTTTCTTTTTTGACTTCACATTAACTAAACAAAGTCATGCATCTTGTTAATTATCCTTTGTTCTAGTATTCTTTTCTTCATAGGTCAGGTTTTCTAAACTTTTTATCACTTTTGTTACTCTTTGCTGGACTATCTCCAATTTGTCCAACTCTTTCCTAAATTGTAGGGCCCAGAGCTGGAAGGGAGAGGGGGCTTCACTAATGTTGAGCAGAGCAGGGCAATTTTCTCCCCATCTTACTTATGACACTCCTGTTAATGCTCTCCAGAATATTAGCCCTTTACACAACTTCATCACACTGTTGACTCATCTTCAGTGTGTGACCCACTAGAACTCCACAGTCCTTTTCAGCAATACTACCACCTAGCCACTTTTTCCTAATGTTGTAGCTGAGCATTTGATTTTTCCTTTCTAAGGGTACGTCTACACTAGCCCCCAAGTTCGAACTAGGGAGGCTAATGAGGGTGACCGAAGTTGCTAATGAAGTACGGGATTTAAATATCCCGCGTTTGATTAGCATAATCCCGGCCGGTCGCCATTTTGGAAACTGACTAGCCCGAAGTAACTGCCCGCGTCTATACGCAGCAGAGAAGCGGGATTCCGAGATAAACCCCTTAGTTCGAATTAACTGTTAAACCTCATTCCACGAGGAGTAACAGTTAATTCGAACTAAGGAGTTTATCTCGGAATCCCACTTCTCTGCCGCGTATAGACGCGGGCAGTTACTTCGGGTTAGTCAGTTTCCAAAATGGCGACCGGCCGGGATTATGCTAATCAAACGCGGGATATTTAAATCCCGCGCTTCATTAGCAACTTCGGTCGCCCTCATTAGCCTCCCTAGTTCGAACTAGGGGGCTACTGTAGATGTACCCCAAGTTCTTTGCACTTCTCTTTACTGAAGATCATCTTGTCTATTTCAGATCCACAAATTGCATAAACATACTCTCCAGTCTATTATCCAAAATAGCAAATAAAAATATTGATATTACCAGACGCAGAACTGACCCTGGAGGGATCCCTCTAGATCACGGGTGGGCAAAAGGGCCTCCGCGGGCTGACTCCGGCCTGCCAAGTGGGTGGATCCAGCTGGTGGAGGCCCTGCTGCTCCTTCGCCCCCAGGCCAATTAGGGCCTGGGGGTGGGGAGAGGCGCACAAAGTTTCCTCCGCCCTGCCAGGAGCATGAGGCACTTTGAAGTGCCGTGCACTCCTGGCAGGTCAGGAGGAGACTTCTCACGCTCCCCCGCCCCCAAGTCCTGATTCGCCTGGGGGCGGGAGGAGTGTGCACAGTTTCCTCCACCCTGCCTTCGCCCTGTGAGGAGTGTGCGGCACTTAGAAGTGCCACACACTCCTGGCAGGGTGGGAGGAGGCTTCTCACGCTTCCAATCAAGGCCTGGGGGTGGGGGAGTGCACAGTTTCCTCCACCCTGCCCCACACTACCACTCGCTCCTGTCAGGGTGGGAGGAGGCTTTGTGTGCTCCCCCACCCCCAGGCCCTTCCCTAGACCTGCTAATTTGAACCCTGGAAGATTGACTGTGGCTGCTTTGATCTTATCTGTACTGTAGACATGGCCTAGGTGTTTACAAATTGACTGTTCAATAATTTGCTGCAGTATCTTTTGTATTGGAGATAGGCTGACTGGTTTAGAAGGGCCCAGGACCTCTTTATCTTTAAAAGAAGAGGAACAAATCTGTTCTTTATAGGCCATCCCAGTTTTCATGTTGATTACAAGTGGCTTGTGGAAGGGAAAAATGATGCAACGATCATTCAGACTATTATGGAAAACTTTATCAAAGAGGCAGGTTTGGCAACATTCTGAAAGGGGGTCAGATTTTGAACTCATCTAATTTTCTCCAAATGTTCCTACCAAAAATCAAAAATAAAGGAAAAACATTTAGTTACTAACTAAAAAACTGGCAGTGCTGTGAATTGGAAATAACTAATTTAAAATAGCAAATAGATTGCACTTGACACAAACTGAAGCTCATAGTTTAAGGAACAGCAATGTCTATATGGCATAAAGATATTCTTCACATGCCAGCTCTTATTTGTACATGTTGTGATCTTGTTCAGAGATACAAGAATTTTGAAAATAAGATAGTGCCCTTAGAAATAAAATACATTTTCATAAATGTTGATGGGCATTCCCCTCTTGCTCCAGAGAAATAGTTTGAAGAAAATGACTGAATAATAGCAAAGGGTAATAGCAAAATACTTTTTTGAAGTAGACTGAAGTGGGGAGTTCTATTTTAAAAAGATGACATAATATGACACAAAGAGTAAGAAAACACAGAGAATATGACTCACTGGCTGTTTCAGAATGAAACTTAGCTCTTCCAGAAATTGACTTATTTGAAACCCTCATGTATAAAATACAAAGCAATCTTGAAAAATTGCATAATATTAGGAACACATTCCTAATTCCCTCTCAGCCTAAATACTTCAAGTCCATGTTAAACTTTGCACTTACATAGCCACTTTTTAAAATCATGGCTATTTTAAACACTCAACTTAAGACATCTTAACTGGGCCTTATTTTAAGAGTAAGGCTGGTCCCTGGCACTTTCTGAAAAAACAGACCTCTTGAAAGAGTCTCAAGGTGTTTTTCTTTTTCTTTTTAATTTAACTAGAACATTTTAAAAACTGCTTCTTGGCATCTTCTTTGAAAAATTAATTGAAATTGGATTACATGTGAGCCTTGTCAAAACTAAAATCAGAAAGATATACAATAGGCAGTGAAAAAACTGTGCCGAGTTTTTGGTATATATGTAGCACAAAGCTGAAGGGATTAGTGTTGAACCCAGTTTTATTTAACATCTTCACCAGTGGTTTGGAAAAGGTAAAGCACATATTAAGTTTACAGTTTCTACATGAGTAGGTGTCAAGCACCCACTTCACGTGAGAGGACAATAGATGTAGACAGGCATCTACTCGTCAGATATGCAGGGAGAAAGTCCAGTTAGATTAAATATGGGGAAATACAAGCTAACATTCTGGGAAGAACACAAAATACAGCTAGGAAGCCAACTCTGATGTAGTAATATTGAAAACATTTGGGATGACAGTAAATTAAGTATGAACTTGCAGTGTCACAAGGCCAAAACCAGCAAAACAGCAGCCAAAAGCAGTTGTGGAAACTAATCCCCCACCGCCTTTTTTTCTTTTTAAAAAGCCTTATGAGTCAGATCTTCTCTTCCACCCTTCCCCCTTGGAATTCTTGCTTCTCTCTTGGACTGCTACAGCTCTGTATTTTGATCACAAGAGACAGCTTCCAAAGTTAAATGACTAAAAGTTAAGTAGGAAACATTGCCTCTAGCCTGTTCAGGGCTAGCCCACAACATTTTGGCACCTGAGGCGGGGAGCTCAAATGATGACCCCATGTCCTCTCACTTGGGCCAAAACTTTGAAATGTCTCAATTCTGCCTTCTTCCTGTTCTACTCCTCTCATGGTACTGCAGAGAGAATACATATGCACCAGCAGCAGACACAGTTTTCTACACTCTGGGTCCTAGTGGTGCCCTCCCCTCCCCCACCACAGTCTGGCACCTGAGGCAGCCGCCTCAGTTCACCTCATGATAAGGCCAGCTCTGAGCCTGTTTGTGCTAGGGATATTAGAATGCATGATGTAACATTTGCAAACAACTTTTATGTATATTTTGATTTGTAGAGAGGGCCTATTCAGAAGAGTGGATACATTCCATTATAAACAAAAATGACAAAATACCAGTCTGAACATTGCTCTTCGGAAGTTGGAAAGGGCTCAGGAAAAAACTGTACAGTGAATAAGTGTGTGGAAAACATACCCACTTAGATTAAGAGGCTAAAGAAGCACAATGCACTTTGTTTATCAAAGAGGAAGTTAAGAGATGACTATCACAGTTGATAGGTATGTACTATGGACAGGGCCGGCCCGAGCACTTTTGGTGCCCCGGGCCCAGATGCGCGGCTCTGCCCCCGGGCGCACGGCGCATGCGTGGGCCCGCCCCCCCCAAGGTGCGTGGGCCCGCCCCTGGGGCGCACAGCGCATGCGCGGCCCGGCCACGGCCACTGGCGTGCAGCCCGGGGCCCGTCCCTGGGGCGCATGGTGCATGTGCTGCCCAGCCCGGCCCACCCACCGCTGCTGGCACATGCGCCGGGCTGTGCAGGGCCCCGCGGCCATGGGGGGAAGGGCGCTGCTGGCCGGCGCCGCAGGGCCAGTGCTGCGGGAGCCGGGTGCGTAGTGCCTGATGGCAGCTGGAAGGAATGCCGCACGCCCCTTACAGCTGCCATCAGGCGCCCCCCATTGGTTGGCACCCTGGGCAGCTGCCCGGCTCGCCCATGCCTCAGTCCGGCCCTGACTATGGAAAATATTTCTGCTAGCAGAGAGCTTTTTAAATTTAGTAAATAAAAGCACACCAAGATCTAATAGTTGAAAACTGAAGCTAAACAACTGCATACTAAAAGCATACTAAAAACATGACTAGGAGTGGAGTGGTTCTTGAGCTTACCCAGGGATGTCATGAATTCTGTCACTTGGGCTATGTCTACATTGCATCCCTCTTGCGCAAAAGCCTACGAAAATGAAGTGCAGATTAGCATATTGCCACACTGCATTTGCATAATTAATTAGGGGCCGTTTTTGTGCATGAGGTTTTTGCACAAATGAGGCTTCCTCATTTTTTCAGGAAGAATGGCTCTTGCGCAAGAGGGTTTTTTTGCACAAAAAGGAGCTGTGTAGATGGCTCCTTTTTGTGCAAAACCCTCTTGTGCAAAAACAGCCCCTAATTAATTATGCAAATGAAGCGTGGCAATATGCTAATCTGTGCTTCATTTGCATAGGCTTTTGCACAAGAGAGATGCAAGGTAGATGTAGCCTTGAGGTACAGGTTGAACCTCTCTAATCTGGCAATATCCTTAGTCCAGCGTGATTTCAGTTAGCCAGATGTCCCCTTATCATGGGTGTAGCCAAGTTTCTCACAGTTCCCTAAAGTTTGTTTACAGTTTGTTATTTTGTGCTAATTTACCCCTAAATGTCTTCTAAGAGCTTAGTAAGCAGTGGAAGTGTTGGTGATGCTGCTAGACAACGTTGACCTCCCGTGGTTTGACAAATTCTCTGATTTGGCACTGGTCAGGTCCTGAGGGTGCCAGACTAGTGAGGTTCAACCTGTACTTATGATTACATATTTTTCTAAAAGTTATACCCAAGCATATCTAAAAGTTCTAGGCATTGATACAGAAATAATTTGATGGTACTGTATTGTGCAGTTTAAGCTAGATTGGGGTGGCCAACCAATTCTGGGCAAAGAGCCAAGATATCAGTGGATCCAGAGCAAGCAAAAAAAAGCTCTGCCCCTTTATGAAAAAAGAACGGTTACTACCTGTAACTGTTGTTCTTTGAGATGTGTTGCTCATGTCCATTCGAATCAGGTGTGCGCACTGCGTGCACCGCGTCTTACAGAGCGTTTTCCCTAGTGGTACCCGTAGCGCTGGCAGGGCGCCCCCTGGAGTGGCGCCGCTATGGCGGGGCATAAGTACCCCTGCCGGCGCTCCCCCACCTCAGTTCCTTCTTGCCGGACACTCTGACGAAGGGGAGGTAGGGGGGAAATCGAATAGACATGAGCAACACATCTCGAAGAACAACAGTTACAGGTAAGTAACCGTTCTTTTCTTCTTCGAGTGGTTGCTCATGTCCATTCAAATCAGGTGACTTCCAAGCCAACCCCACTTAGAGGAGGAGGGGTCAGACCACTGAAAAAGAGATGTCCACAAGGGTTGAACAATCCAACAAATTTATTCAACTAAGCGAACAGCATAAAAAAAACGTAGAAAGTGCAACAGTACAGGAAAAGGCATGTTTACAAAACAGAGCTGAGGACTGCAGCACCCACGCTTGCATCCTCTCTAGCCTGCTGTGCCAGCGCGTAGTGCACCGTAAACGTATGGAGTGATGACCACGTGGCTGCCCTGCAGATCTCAGTAATTGGAACCTGTGCCCCAAAAGCTACAGAGGACGCCTGCGCCCTGGTGGAATGTGCTTTCTGGCTAAGGCATAACACTCCCTGATACATCCCGCGACCCAATTGGACAACCTCTGGGTTGATATGGGGAGCCCTTTCATTCTGTCAGCGACAGCAATAAACAATTGTGTGGATTTGCGAAAGGGTTTAGTCCTATCGATATAAAAAGCTAGTGCACGCCTAGCATCCAGGGAATGTAGCACTTGCTCCTTAGAGGAGGCATGGGGCTTTGGGAAGAATACCGGGAGGTAGATCTCCTGGGACAAATGAAAAGGTGACACCACCTTAGGGAGGAAAGCCGGGTGAGGGCGGAGCCTCACATTATGATCGGAGAAAACCAGGTAGGGCGGATTTACCATTAAGACCCTCAGCTCAGAGACCCTGCGAGCCGATGTAATGGCCACAATGAACGCAACCTTCATGGAGAGGTGCTTCAAGGAACAAGTGGCCAGCAGCTCAAAGGGGGGGCGACACAAGTCTAGACAAAACGAGGCTAAGGTCCCACGTGGGGAGAGGGGGTCTAACTGAGGGATACAACTTATCCAAACCCTTAAGGAACCTTTTGACCACAGGGTCAGAGAACAGAGAAACTCCTGCCGAACCAACATGGAAGGCGGAGAGAGATGCCACATGGACCTTGATAGAGGAGGTAGAGAGGCCACTGGACCTAAGTTCAAAAAGGTAGTCCAGAATGGACGGAACAGGTGCACAGGACGGGTACACTCCCCTTCAGGACACCCAAGACGAGAAGCGCCGCCACTTGGCAGTGTACGACCATCTGGTAGATGGTTTTCTACCACTTAGGAGCACCATCTGTACCTCCTGGGAACATTCCCTTTCAGGTAGAGTCAACCACGGAGAAACCAGGCCATTAGGTGTAGAGACTGGAGATTCAGGTGAACCATGGTTCTCCCGTCCTACGGTTGGGTCAAGAGATCCTGGGCTGGTGGGAGCGTTATAGGCTCCTTGGCGAGCATGTCCACCAGTATACGGAACCAGAATTGCCTGGGCCAGCGGGGGGCTATCAGGACAATTGTGGATCCGAAGGTCCTGGCCCTGGTCAGGACCCTGGGAATTAGGGGAAACAGAGGGAAAGCATAAAGGGTGCCCGCCGGCCACGTCACCGTCATGGCATCCCCCCAGGAGTGTTCCCCGAGCCCCAGCAGGGAGCAATAATTCTGGCACTTGGTATTGCATGCCGAGGCAAACAGGTCTAGAAGGGGATAGCCCCACCTGCGGAAGACCTGGTGAAGAACGGTGTCCTTGACAGACCACTCATGGGCTCCGAAGGACCTGCTCAGAGCATTGGCCAGCAAATTTTTGCACCCCGGTAGGTATTCTGCCTGCAAAGCTATGCTGTGCTGGACACACAGGTCCCAGAGGCGCAGGGCCTCGCGACAGAGGGGAGGCGACCGGACACCTCCCTGTCTGTTGATGTAAAATACAGCTGCCGTGTTGTCTAGGCAGACTAGAACGGAGCGGCGAGAGAGCTTCGACAGGAAGGTCTCGCACGCTCTCCTGACTGCTCTGAGCTCCCGTACATTTATGTGAAGGGCCCGCTCTGCAGGGGACCAGAGACCCTGAGTCCTGTGGCACCCCAGTTGTGCTCCCCAACCCAGGTCCGAAGCATCTGTGGCCAGAGTGAGTGAGGGGGGAGGCACGGAGAAGGGAAACTATTACCTCCGGGGGCACCATAAGAACCGTGTCCTAGAGGCCCCTGGATTGGTTGAATGCTCTTGCCAACCAAGCCTGCAGAGTTCTGAGTCTCATTTGAGCATGGCGTACCACGTACGTGCACGCTGCCAAGTGCCCCAGCAACCTCGAGCAGACCCGGGCGGTCGTGATAGGGGACCAAGTCAGTTCGGAGACCAGCTCCACTATGGCCAGGACCCTGGCTCTGGGGAGAAACGCCCTCGCCAACATGGCATCCAGGAGGGCACCCACGAATTCGATGCGCTGAGAGGGGGTCAGTGATGACTTTTCCTCATTCAGCATGAGTCCCAGCCTTACGAAGAGGGCCCTTGTGAGGGACATGTGGGCCTCTACTTGTTCGTAGGACCGACCACGGATGAGCCAGTCGTCCAGGTACGGGAACACGTGTACCCCTGATTTGCAGAGGAAAGCCGCCACGACTGCCATGCATTTCGTAAAAACCCTGGGTGCTGTAGAAAGGCCAAATGGGAGCACAGTAAACTGGAAATGGCACCGGGAGACAATGAAACGGAGGAACCTCCTGTGGTAGGGTCTTATCACCACATGGAAGTAAGCATCCCTGAGATCGAGAGTGGCATACCAGTCTCCTAACTGTAGAACCGGAATGACAGAAGCCAGGGTTACCATTCTGAATTTGAATTTCACAACCGCCTTGTTGAGATCCCTTAAGTCTCAGATGGGACGGACACCGCCCTTGGGTTTGGGGACTATGAAATATCGGGAGTAAAAACCCTTGCCCTCCAGGTGCGAAGGAACCCTCTCTACCGCTCCCTTTTGGAGGAGTGCCAGTACCTCCTGGTGGAGGGTGCCTTCGTGAGAGGTGTCCCTGAAAAGGGACGGGGAAGGTGGGTTGGAAGGGGGCGAGCCCAAAAAAGGGATGGTATAGCCACTCCTGACTATGTTTAGGACCCAGGTGTCATTTGTGATTTTTGCCCAGGCTTGAGCAAACCGGGATAACCTGGCCCCAAACGGGGGGCCAGGGTGGGAGGCTAGTGTGCAACTCTCTGGGAGCCTGTCAAAACTGATGTTTTTGCTGTTGGGAGGGACCTTGGCCAATCCCATGGGGGTTGTCTCCTCTCGGGCGACGCCTACGCCCCCTTGAGGACGATGGACCCGCAGCCGCCTCTGTACCCCCACCGGAAGCACGAGGATGGCGTCTCCAGTAATCCCCATGGGGGATCTGGGACTGCGGTCTCCCCTGCTGTCTGTAGGGCAACTGACGATGCTGAGGAGCCGGTGTGTGGATCCCCAAGGATCGAAGGGTAGACCTTGTGTCCTTGAGGGTATGGAGCCTCGAGTCCGTATGCTCCGAGAATAACGCCTTGCTGTCGAAAGGCAGATCTTGGATAGTAGACTGGACATCAGGAGGTATTCCAGAGACTTGCAGCCATGCACCACGGCGCATAACTACACCTGACGCCATGGTGCGGGCTGCAGAGTCGACCGCATCGAGGGAAGCCTGGAGGGCTGTGCGGGCGATGGCCTTACCCTCAGAGGTCATGGCCAGAAACTCCTGATGGGTCTCGGCAGGGAGCTTATCTTTGAATTTATCCATGGCCTGCCATGTATTAAAAGTGTAACGACTTAGCATCGCTTGCTGGTTAGCGATGCGGAGTTGCACCCCACCAGTGGCGTACTCTTTCTGGCCCATTAAGTCAAGGTGCTTGGGCTCCCTAGCTTTCGGGGACGGCCCCGGCTGGGGGGGGTTTTCCCTTTGGGCCGCTGCCTGGACAACCAAGGACCCAGGGATAGGTTGGGAGTACAAGTGCTTGTGCCCCAACTGGGGAACATAGTAGCGCCTCTCGACACCTTTTAAGGTAGGGGTCAGGGTCGCCGGTGTTTGCCACAGGGCATTGGTAATTTTTGCCACCGTTTTATTAAGTGGCAAAGCCAAACGGGCGGGTGCGTCATCTGAAAGAATATCGATCATAGGGTCCGTGTCCTCCACGACTGGCTCCACCGGGACACCCAGGTTGGAAGCCAGATGCCTGAGCAGCTCCTGATGTGCTCGGGCATCCATAGTAGGCAGCGCCGGTGCAGGATCCGCCAGGGCTTCATCAGGAGACGATGATGACGACGACTCCTGTATCGGTGCCAGATGTAGCGCAGGAGCCACGTGCGGCACCGGTTGGGCACACGGTACCGCCTGCGGACACGGCTCCAACACCGAGGCCTGTGCCTGTGCCACAGGGTCCGATGTAGGCGGCCTCTGGGGGGAAGGAGGCGGTCGTGACAACGACGCCGATGGTTGCGTTTGGCGACCCGAGGCTCCTGACACCACAGAGTGGGGCACAGGCCCTTGCCACTGGTGGTAAGCCCACGGTGTCCAGAAAGGCCACTGCGGATGAGGCGGCCACGTCTGCTGCACCTGTGAACGGTCACGTCGGTGCCGGGAATAGGATCTATGGGCCGAAGAGGCTCCCAAGGACCCGGACCTGAGGGATGTCGCATTGGAATCTGATGAATAATCGGAGTCGGGCCAGGGGGGCGCCAACGAGGAGTGACCTGTAGCCGACGGAGGAGCAAACCTGGCCATGGACTCAGGCTTGCCCGCATGGGCACGGCGGGGATGTGTTGGTGCCGGTGCCGGTGCCGGTGCCGGTGCCGGTGCCGGTGCCGGTGCCGGTGCCTGTGCCTGCTGTGGCACCGGGGAAACAAAAAGCTGTTGCAGTACCAAGGGTTGCGGTACCGGGAGCACCGATGACAGTTGTGGCACCGGGGGACCCAGTCCCAGTGCCGAAAGCGTTATTGGCACCGAAAGAGGTGCCGGTGGGCCTGGTGCCGGTTGCACCTCCGGTGCGGAGCATGACGGTGCTGAGACGAACCCCGAAGAGGTTGACATCACCGTCGGCTGGGGCACCGGCAAGGTCCACATGGTTGGTGACGGTGCCATGACGTGTGTCGGTGCTGAAGAGCCCGGTGCCGACGCGAGAAGGGACAGTCCCGGAAGAGTACTCTGAGCTGGTGTCGAAGATGACGGTGCCGCAGACGTTGCCACAAGGCTAGGGTGGTACGGCACCGGTGCAGCCAACAGGGGGGCCGGGAGAGATCCCAACACCGAGGTAGGCCGAACCCAGTCAGGTGCTGAGTGAGGCTTGGGAGCCGGCGTCGAGAATGGCGTCGATACCGAGGCAAGCGGTACTGGTCCCATGAGGGACGGTCCCGTCACATAAGTGGCCGAGCCTGCCGGTCTTGCCGGTGCGGAGGTGAAGCCAGAGCCAACACGGCCTCTGGCGAAGGTGACCTCGACCCTTCCGCCTCAACCGACGACGGAGGGGAGGTGGTGAGACTGATAAGGTCCTGCACCGCCTCAAAGGTGGACGGGCGGTGCGGGGGCAATTGCCCTGGACTAGAGGGACGTTCCACTCGCTTACGGTGCACCGTAGAGGATGTGTGCACCGGTGAGTTGGCACCACGGTGCAGGTCCGGCGTGATTTTTCGAGACGGGGACCTCCTGCGAGCCTTTTTTGACTTCTTCGATGCCGGAGAGTGAGACCGGTGCCGGGTCCTCGATGCCGGGGCCCGGGCCCGGGGCAGAGCATCGTGCGTGGACGCCAGTGCACTGTGCGCAGCAGGGTGCCCAGCCAGTGCCGGCTGTAAAGCCGTCTCCATGAGGAGGAGTTTTAGGCGAGAAACTCTCTCCCTTTTAGTGCACGGTTTGAAAGACTTACAGATCTTACAGGCGTCTGTAAGATGGCTCTCACCCAGACACTTCAGAGAGCTGCAATGCGGGTCTCCTTTGGGCATGAACTTCGCACAGACAGCGCACAGCTTGAAGGCTTGCGGCCCTGGCATTCCTCACCCCCGAAGGGGGAGGAAGAACAAAGAAGGAAGTAAACACTAACTACCTAACTAATTGAACTATTTACAATGCTAAGAGAAACGGGAACCATTAACTAATGTGAGAGAGAGACACGCTCCAATGACCGTCACGGGCGGTAAGAAGGAACTGAGGCGGGGGAGCGCTGGCAGGGGTACTTATGCCCCGCCATAGTGGCGCCACTCCTGCCGGCGCTACGGGTACCGCTAGGGAAAACGCTCCGGAAGATGTGGTGCACGCGTTGCACACACCTGATTCGAATGGACATGAGCAACCACTCGAAGAAGAACACATTTAGAGGCTTTTGGGCCACATCAGGCTACTGCCAGCCGATGCCATCTTTAATGGCCATACTGGATGGCTCCCCTGCCCAGGTCAGCATGGGAAGCCAGGAGAAGAGGGCTGTTTCTGGGGGCATGGGAGTGGCTTTATGAGCCAGGGGGGGGGGGGGAGTGGGGAGTGGGGAAGAGCCGCAATGGTGGTGGTGGAGATGGCTCGGTCTCAGGGTGAACACTGGCAGCTGGTCACTTCTGGCAGCAGGCAGTGCTCCACCCCTGCTCCCACCCCTCCTGCTGTGATTCTGGAGAACCATTATGCTGTTCTGGATACGGGAGATAAGGAATCACCCCCTAAAACAGAAGTGGAAAAGGCTGGGAGGTCTGTAGCCACCACTTGAGGAGGAAACATAGGGTAGTGATGGTTGGAGACTCTCTTATGAGGGGGACAGAGACACGTCCCTCTGTTGCCCTGAAATGTCATCTCAGGCGGTATGGTGCCTGCTTGGAGCCCGTATCTGAGACATTATGGAGACATTGTTGAAGATTATCCAGCCTTCTGACTACTACCCCATGCTACTTACCTATGTGGGCACAAATTATACTGCAAGGTGTGACCTTGAGCAGATCAAGAGTGACTATATGTCTCTGGTAGGGTTGCCAGGTGTCTGGTTTTCTACTGGACAGTCCAGTTTTTTGGGGCTCTGTCCGGTAAAAAAATCCAGAAAATACTAGACATGTGCAATGTCCGGTATTTTCTGGTTTTCTGACTGGACGCCCGGAAGCCTGGCAGGGGGGAATGACTGGGAGGCGGGGCGCGATCGGCGCTGGGAGCCCTGGTTGCGTGTGAGGAGGAGGGGCAGCCTGGTCTGTGCTCTTGCACGCTGGTCAAGCACGTGGTGGAACCACAACCGGACTGACTCGTGCTTCACCTGGACTGTGCAGGGAGCAGGGTCGCCCTGGGATCTGCACTGCCCGGGTCAGTCCCGCTCCCCACTGGCTGATACACTCCTCCCCCCCCCAGCCCCTCCTGGCCAGCCGGTTGGTTCTTCCCCACTTCTCCTCCCGATCTTCCCCAGCCAGCCCCACTGCGCCTGCCGCCAGCCCTGCTTCTGTTGGCCAGTTCTCCTCTCCTCCTCCTGAGCTCCCCCGGCCAGCCCCACTCCCGCTGGCCGCCTCCCCTTCCCCCCGATCTCCTCCAGCCAGTCCCGCTCTGCCCTCCTCCCTCCCCCCGACCGACCAGCTCTGCTTCCCGTCAGCCGCCCCCCGCTGATCACCCCCAGCCAGCCCCCAACCCCCCCCCAGCTCTGCTTCCTGGCCCCCCCCCTTCCTCCCGGCCAGGCCCGCTCCCCTCCCAGCTGGTCCCCCCCTCCATGAAGTGTGTCCGGTATTTTTTTTAAGACTACCTGGTAACCCTAGTCTCTGGGTGTATGTCATTCCACAGGGCCAGGGCCCAACAGGGTTGTAGATTCACTTCAACACAGCGCTGATTAGGGATAATGTACTTTATTAAGCTCACTACTCCACTGCTATTACACTTCACAGGGTACACTCTAGCAAGCGAAAGCACTACAGAACAATGGTTAAAAGAGTAAAAGTCTCCTTAGAATGCTCATGTCCTTTCAGGTCTGCAGGGAGTCCCGTTCCGGTTACCTCACACCCGGTCACAGTGGACGTGGCTCCAGCATGGGGGGAATCCCGGTCAGTCCTCGAGGTTGGGGCCCCGGTTGAGACTCAGCTAGGGGTCGGACTTTCTACACTAATTATACTACAGTTGTTTACGGGGTGTGCGTGTACCTGGCTCAATGCCATTCTTATCACTCTTACGGGCTGAGACCGAGGTCAAACTTATTTACCACTTAGCAGTTTCCCAGCTCAAGGAATGGGTTAATGCTGATAAAGCCCACAGCTGCTGTTTGGGCTTGCAGCATCCCACACTATGCTAAGGTGGATACAGTGAGGATGGAAGCTTCCATCCTAGGCTTGCTAAGCTGCAGGACTCACATATGACTTTTATGTGACATTCCACCCCTTGGCATTGACCAGGTTGCAACCACTCAGTGTAGCATGCATACAATATATGATTTGTTGCACAAGCATATATACAGTGCGAAGACGTATGTATGATAACATATTCCAGTAAAGCTAAAGCCAATCAATATGCACAGAATAACAATTGAATGAAGGGCTAGGTTGAGGAGGGCAGGGGCCTTAGGGGACCACACCTTGACAATATCCCACTAATATTTATGGTTAGATCAGACTCTGCTGTGGCCAAACGTAATGATTCACGTACTGCATACAGACGTAGGTACGTACCAAGCGCTGTCCCTGCACATTCAAGAACTGAGTGACTTCAGGGGCTTTTTTGCAAAAAAAAAAGTCCAATTGGGGGAACGTTAGCCCCAGTGGGAATAAGAGATGTGGGTGTGAAAGGGACAGATTCAAAAACTGCTGCTCATAACTGGTAGCCCAATGCACACTACCTATTGTGCGGTCTATTACAAAAGTCACATTGCAATGGCACAGTTGCACAGGGGGAGCGTGAAAAGTTTCATTCTCCCACTCTATAGAGTTTCCGGAGAACACACACAGGCAGCCTTGACCATTGTTGTGCACCCAGGTGGTGTTGCTTTCAATAAGGTGCCATATGCAGGTTGCTGCACTATGCTTTAGACTGCAAGATTCTGGTGCCGGGGGAAGAAGGGGGCAGACCCATGCCTTTCCCCAGCCAGGCATTCATGATGCAGATATGTACCATGTGAGCCTACCAGTAGTTTTGTCCCCAATATCTCTGGTGCCCACATTGAAAAGTCAAAAAATCTTGGTAGAGGTACCAAATCGCACCACGTCCTAGGGGCTGAGATGGTCGGGAAACAGCTGTCTCAAGACCCAGAAGCAGTACGTCCTCCTGCAGCTGCGGGTCAGCGGTACACTGGATGTACCCAGTGCAAATACGTATTGTGGAGCTGAAGTAACACAGCTCCAAGCTGAGCGGGGGCAACTGTGCTTAAAAGTGAATACAAGTTTTGGTATTGGATAATAGATAGGAGCTAATCTACCACACATGCTAGGGCAAAGCTTATATTGGAGGTGAGGCCAACATAAGTGCTCCATAAGGAGGCATTTACCGTCTTTCATAGTTTTCATTGTCCCACCCACATGTTTAGGGTACTCAAAAAGGTGGTTTCTAACCTCCGGTCTTGTAGAGTAAGTGCCCCAGCATTAAGTCCACCCAATTTGTAACCTATTCCTAAGGGTCTTGATGTTAAAAGAATTCAGGAAACCTGCCCCGTCTCCACCCTTCTCAATACGGTGTCTATTGCACTTTGACGATTACGTCGCAGTGCTGGCAATTGGCATTGGTGTCAAATGGGATTTGCCCAAGCAACACATGCTTTGTTATGTGTACTAACATGAACTGCCCTAGCATTGATTACACATAAAGCTTATGAATCTGAGGCCCAAACAGGACCTCATGTCAGGCAACAATAGTGCCATGGGAGGGGTGGACATTAGCCCCGCATTGGATAGAGAGAGGCCAAAGGTATTTTAGGAATACCAAATAACTACATCCCCAAATCGCGCTATGACCAAAAAGGCAAGCATTACTAATTAGCGAGAGGAGATACGTCTGGTTAACAAAAAGTACAACAAAAAGCTCTACTATTCCAACACCAGTTTGCG
Source organism: Pelochelys cantorii (assembly GCA_032595735.1). NCBI lineage: Eukaryota > Metazoa > Chordata > Testudines > Trionychidae > Pelochelys > Pelochelys cantorii. The sequence goes on along the minus strand of CM064330.1, from coordinate 69,698,883 downwards.
GTGTTGTTCATCATAATCTGGTGGATAACATTTTGATTGTGAGTATACAGGTACAAAACACTGGCTTGAGCGATGGGACCCTCATGGCATCAAACAGGGTTACAAATATGTAGTCCTGGCTTGTGGTACCCCACTCCTTTGAGTTGGTTGCTGGCCTCCTTTAAGGTCGTTTACTGTTTATCTGGCTCATTCCAATCCATAGGGTCTGGCCAGCGCTGCACCACAGTGGCCATCACCCAACTTCCTTATGGCCCATGGCAGCGTCCTTCTTTCCTGTTTTGACAAACTGGAAACAATTAGCAAAGGTGTAATTAAAATCCATTTCCCTTTATTCTAAAAGGAAGTGGCATGACATGCCCAAGGGAAGGGGGGGGGGGGGAGGCACCATTCCTGTAGAAAGTCAGGGTAATCCAGAGGGTACAGCAGGGATGGAAACTTCCATCTTAGGCCTGCTAAGCTGCAGGACCCACATATGACTTTTATGTGACAGAGTACAGGTGAAGGAGTTTGGAGCACAGGTAGTATTCTCTTAAGTCCTTCCTGTCAAAAGTAGAAGCCCAGGCAGACACAGGTGTATCCTGGAGGTGAATGCCTGGCTGCGAAGAGGGTATCCCCAGGAGGGCTTTGGCTTCCTTGACCACAGGATGCTGCTCAAGAAGAAGGACTGTTAAGCAGGGATGGGGTTCACCTTTTGAGGAAGGGGAAGAGAGTATTTGGATTCAGACTGGCTAACCTCGTGAGGAGAGCCTTAAACTAGGTTCAATGGGGGCATGTGACCAAAGCCCACAGGTAAGTGAAAAACCTGGGAGATGACTCAGAAATGGAAGGGAGCATGGGCTATCATAGCAGAGATAAAGGAGACCAAGGCAGAACTGGAGGGTGTGGGGGGGGGGGGGAGAAATCAAATTAGTATCTTATTTGCCTATATACAAATGCAAGAAGTATGGGGACTAAGCAGGAAGAACTTGAAGTGCTAATAAATAAACACAACTATGACATAGTTGGTATGACAGAGACTTGGTGGGATAATACATGATTGGAATATTGGTATAGAAGGGTACAGCTTGCTCAGGAAGGATAAGCAGGGGAAAAAGGAAGGTGGTGTTGCCTTGTATATTAAAAATGAATACATTTAGACTGAGGTGGAGATGGACATAGGAGAAAGACTTGTTGAGTGTCTCTGGCCAAACTAGCACACTGGTTTCCAATTGGTAGTCTGCAGCCCTCTGGTGGTCCACAACAGTAGTGCAGTAGGTTCACAAAGTTTAAAAGTAAGGATTTGATCCTTACTTTTGTTTTCTTTTTTTTCCTCTCCCTGGACTCCGTGACCGGCCAAAGGCGGAGTGCTGAGGCAGGTCACTGAAAGGGCAGAGTTTCAGGAGAGTGGGTAGGGCAACAGCTGTGTGCTCTGGGACCTAACTTGTTTTTCATCCAGTTCCCTGGATGTTAAGTGAGTGAGAGGAGAGTGATTGCATTCTGTTGGTATGTGAGAGGAAGGCAGGGAACACAAACACTTTTCTATCACTCCTTTAGCATCCAGGAAAGGGGATGAAAAGCAAGCCGCATCCCGGAGCGCATGGCCGCTGACTCCCCCTCCCGAAATTCTGCCTTTGGTGAGGGGGCAGCTGGGCTGTAACCCACAAGGTATTAATTCCATGGATAACATATTACCTTCCAATGTTTTCATTGTTCATGAATGGTAAAGGAAGTCTTACCAAACGCTTTCCAAGATTTTTCAGTGACCAGTAACAGGAATACAGAAAGTATTTTAATTTAAAAGGTATATACAACTATCCTGAGGTTATCCTTAAAGCTGCAGGTACTTCGGTATCCTCTCCCACTAGGGCCACCCTTTGTCCTGACCCAATAAAGTCTTGTCAATGAGTGAAGTGTGAGGGGGAAGGGGATGCTTTCCTAACGCATAGGATATTCCTTACACACTCCAACAGAGAAGCTCTCACGGTCACCGCATTCAAATATTACAAGTTTTATTTTGAAACAGTGACCCTAGGAATATTTGCAAAGGCTCATTGTGCAGCAGTTTCTCATTTAGCTCATGTCTGGTAACCAGAGTTTCTAGATTGCAGGACACCTCATGGCTTGGAAATTTCCAAAGCACCTATTAACTAGAATATCAGTTTATATAATGTCTGTATGAATTAGTTTTAGCCTGTTAGAGGTAGCAGTGGTGGAAAGGTGAGGGGAGAGAGAGTAGATACTTTTCCACTTTACTTTGGGTAGGCATAGTGGAAATTCAAACATCGCTCCTCCACCTTGTCTGGAATACCACGTATAATCATTGCAAGAGAGTATACCTGTAACAGTCATGTCTTTCCCTTGGAGCCAATGCCATTCCTTTCCCGGTCAATGGGAAAATTCACATGAATTTCAGAAGGCACAGGAGGCAGCACTAAGGGCATGAATAAACTGCCAAGATCTGGATCAGAGTCATGCTAGCTGTGGCACAGGTGGGGTAGATACAGACATTGTCAGCAGGATACTCACATGCTTTCCCTGACAAGCGAGGCAGGGATTTTGCCTGGACACTGCAACTAAAACATATCCCCTGGTATAAACTGATGTTGCTCCTGTGACTAAGTTGATTTATATCAGCTGAATATCTGGTCAGCTCTATGCTAATCCCCCATCTCTCCAGCTCTTCCACCTCTGGCTAAGTGAGGTTATTTTGACCCAAAATATTGGAAGGAGCACAGCAATCCATCCCTGCCCTGAAGGTCCCAGCAGCACTATAAAATACAGTTGCTGCACTAAGTGCAATGAGAATGTCTGTACACAACATTCCATAGCATTTGTACACCACTTTACCATCAACGCCTTCGTTTACAAACCTGCCAAGCAGGTGTGGAATGTTTGAAAACAGCTATATTGTTTGGGGGTCCCATATGCTGGAAAAGGTTGGGAACCACTAAACTAGAGAAATGGTCTGAGAGAAACAGGATGAAGTTTAATAAATACAAAGTACGCCATGTAGGAAGGAACAATCAGTTTCACACATATGGAATAGGAAGCGATTGTCTAGGAAGGAGTACTGCAGAAAGGGATGCAAGAGTGATAGTGGACAACAAGTAAAACATGAGTCAACCATCTGATATTATTGCAAAGAAAGCAAGCATGAGTCTGAGATGCATTAACAGAAGTATTGGGAGCAAGACAAGTAGTATTCTTCTGCTCTACTTCTACACTGATTAGACCCCAATTAAAGTACTGTGGTCCAGTTCTATGCACCACATTTCAAGAAAGGTGGAGAAACTGGAGAAGATCAACAAAAATGATTCAAAGTCTAGAAAACATGAGCTATGAGGGAAGACTGAAAGAATTGGGTTTGTTTAGTTTAGAAAAGAGAAGACAGGGGACCTGATAGTGGTTTTCAAGCATCTGAAAGGGTGTTACAAGGAGGGAGAAAAATTCTTCTCCTTGGCCTCTGAGGATAGGACAAGAAGCAATGGGCTTAAATTGCAGCAAGGGACATTTAGGTTGGACCTTAGGAAAAACTTCCTAACTGTCAGGGTGATTAAACACTGGAATAAATTGCCTAGGGAGGTTGTGAAATCTCCATCACTGGAGATATTTAAGAGCAGGTTGGATAGACATCTATGAGGGATTACAGTGCTAGGTGCTGCTGTCAGGGCAGGGGACTGAACTCAATGACATCTTGAGGGCCCTTCCAGTTCTAGGATTCTATGATCTTGTTAGTGAAAGAGAATAATTTTGTAGGAATAAAACTAAGAACACAAATGATGACTTAGCAACTACGCAAATACAATATTGAGGGCTGGTTGGTGAAAAAGATTGATTTATAAACAGTAATTGGATTAATGTACTTAAATACAGCTTTTAGGTACTCAGCACCTTAAAAGTAGCCTGACTTTTTTAATTTAAATATGGATTTGAGAAATTTTTAGTTCTTTATTTAAGATACCTTAGCAAATCTTTGCTACCACACATTTTAAAATGTAAGAAATTCACAATCAATGGAGTGTTAGGCTAGTGTTGCTGTCTTGAGTTTTTTTTAAAACACATGTAACCTACAAGACAGAGCGCTGATTTATGTACGACATTTTAGTTATCTGTTTCGTAAATTACTTTTTCAAAATACTTACACTGTGTTTATATTTTATCTGATTGTTCCCACTTTATAGACTGAACTTGCAGAAGAACAATATTCAAAATAAAATCTCAGATCCCATGTTTACTATACTTTCCATTTTAACACTTGTGCTTAAAATACATGAAAATAAATAGGTAGAGTCAAATTATTTTCAAAGTATGTCAAATTGTAAGTCATTGCAGTTGAGTCAAAGCTGTTCATAGTTTTGCCACAACTGATTTCCATAAATAAAAACTACTATACATTTTAAGATTGATTAAACAGACGTTGAATTTCCATATTCACACAGGTATACAAAGACTCCTACAACAAAAGTTAATTTACAAGAAAGGCAATAACCTTTCATATTGTTTAAAAGTGATTTTCTTTTAACATGCTCATCTGTTTTACTTGTTAAAACATCTCTTTTAAACATTTCATGAAATCTATTTTAGAAACCAAGCAGCAAATATAACAATTCAGAATAACTTTTTCAATACTAAAAATCTTGGTTTGGAGGATGGGGGAAGAGAGGAAGAAAAATAAATTTGAGTAGTCACCACACATTACATATTAATTGTGAAACAGAGTTGAATATTAACCATCAGACATTTAATCCAGCACATACATTTTAAAGCATGGCTTAAGTGCAAAATCATAAGTGGAGGCTGTCTTAAGTAGACTGCTGCTCTAGAGAAGACAAAGGACCCTCAAGAACAAATCGCTATGTTTGTATCTCCCCCCCCAGGCATTGCAATCTAACAGAAGGATAAGTAGAGAAAATAAAAACCAGATTTTTTTTTTATGCTTCAGAGTATAATCGGAACACGGGTACTAAATCACATCTCATGATTATTCTTTTATGCAAAAATAACTTAGAAAAGCAAGTCTCTTAAATTGTGGTTATGGTTGGAAATCTGATTTTTAAATGGCACTTTTATACATATCACCTCCTAATTTCACACATTTACTTATTCAAGCCATACATTTTACTGCAGAAGAGAGCTAACTATTGCATTCTATTTCATTTTGCAGATACCAAGACAACAAAGCTCTTATTACAAAATAATTTGTTGTGGATGATGTACAAAGCCTAATATTTAGTTTATTTTTCTCCTAAGTGCATGTTGTGGCAGTGAAAGTCTTGTTTGTTTGTAAGAGAAAATTTGGGAGAAAAAATATGGAAGCTTTTTTTAAGTTACCATTCTGACCACAACAGTAAAAGTTAAAACAGGTTTGTCAAAGACCATTAAATCCTCAGATCTTTTGCATATAAGTTCTGAATCCAAACCCCTTTATTTATCTAAAGAAATTCATTGCCAAAGATAATGATGACTATTTATCTTCTGGACAGATAGTGAATGTGAACAGTGCCATTGGAAATGCCATTTTCCATGTCAGTCTACAGGTAGAACAAAGGTTATCTATATTGAAATGAGAGAAATCATGTATATTGTCTACATCAATTTGCCCACTTTAAATTATGAGCCTCTTCCACATATATTTCACATTTCAAGATATTCAAATTCTAGCAATAGTCCTTGTTTTAATTTTATGGAGTACTTGTTAAAAAGGGCATTTTGGAATTCAAATTCCAGTTTTTAAATGAACACTTCACATTGTAAAAAGAGAAACCACTACTGCAGTCTCATCTTTTAGCTTTCATTTTCCTATCCAGCTCTTCTAAACATAATTAATTAAGTGACCACATCATGTCCCCGATGTTAATAAATATATGAATGCACTTTTAAGCAACATTTTGAAGCAGCGTGGAGTAAATAATTTTAGTGAGCTGTAAAACAGCCACATGCAGAGTATACTGTACAACAACAGCTCCAAACCCTTTATAAAAACCCAGCATTCCTTCTTCCCTCTTTATAGTATTGATGCAGTCTCTCATTCCCTCATACTGAGTATTTATTGGAAGCACTTCATAGCCAAGGTCTGTATTGTCAATTATTGTACGTGTTCCCTGAATATGAAGGCGATGTAAAACTGTCTCCAGTGGATAAAGCATGACATCAGCACAAAGGCTAGCTGCAAAACTAGCTATAAGTTCTGGAAAATAAGCATCCAACATACTCTGCACAGAATTGGAGCTCTCTGTTTGAAGGCTCTGGGAACTCTCCCTTTTCAGCACAAGCAGAACAAACTTCTGGATGATGGAACTGATGATGTAATGAAGAATTCCATGTAGAACAGTGGGAAAGGTCAAAGCCATAAGGGGAAGGAGCCGTTTGCTATGGGGCACTCCCAAGCCAATCACTCTGCCAATCCCTTCTTTGACACAGTCCAAAATCCCAGGATTATCTCGAATGATTTCACTCTACAACCAAAATGAAATATAGTTAAAATGAGTATTGGTCTGGCTTGTTTGGGAAAGAGGATAGAGGTAGACCATAATCAAAGCAGTATGTTTCACCTTTCAAGGCTAGTTAAATATTGTAGGCTTATCATACTTGCATACACATAATACAGCAACACTGATTCATTGAATTGGATCAAATCTACATATTACAGAATGTAAACACAACTTTACTTGTAATATATTTAAGTTGAAACTCCCTAATTTGGACTTCCCTTGTGTGGCACCCCCGTGATCCAGCATTGTCCAAGCAAGCACTCACAGGGATAAAGCTGTTGGGCTGGGACCAGGAGCGCTGTCAAGCTACGGGGACTGAGATGGAGTCCTGGGGGCAGCAGAATCACCGAGAGGAACGCAGGGTGGAGTGGGTGTGGAGGGAGATGAGTGCCAGAGCGGAGCTCTCTGTCATCGGGGGGGAGTGTAACAGCAAGTTAGGATTTATTCATACTTGACTTTCTGAAGAGATCCATGCACTTGTGATCAAATTAATATTTACAAACTTTTTAATAAATCTCAGTATATTGTTTACCCACAACAAAAAAATTAAAAACAAAGAGCAGGTTGCATGCATGAGCATACCTGTAAGCCACAATACATTTAGAGTAGTTTGTCAAATGCAGTCCACCAACAGTGCTCTGTTTATTTAGTGTTAAGCATACTATAGGTTTTTAAAATTAAATAATTTTCATGGCTCTTGTACATAAGATCTTTCAATAAACAGCACCCCACAGAGTTTAGTACATATTTTCTTTTATATTCCCATCCTTCTCAAATGTAAAATCATTTTATCTTGCTGAATATTTAAAAAAAAAAACTCAGTGAATATAATCTTTTGATATATTAATTCTCTTCCTCGAGATACACACTTTGGCTGCGTCTATACTGCAAGCCTCTTCCGCGAGAGGAAACGCAAATGGAGTGCTCATTTTCATAGGTCACGCTCTCATTTCCATTTTCTCTTCGGATGCCTTTTGCGCAAGAGTAGAGCTGTATAGATGGCTCCTTTTTGACCAAAAACCCTCTTTTGTGCAAAAGCCATCTATACAACTCTTTTCTGCGCAAAAACCTCTTGCACAAAAGAGATCTAAAGAGGAAATGCAAATGAGAGTGTGACCTATGCAAATGAGCGCTCCATTTGCATTTCCTCTTATGGAAGAGGCTTGCCGTATAGACGCAGCCTTTGTGTGCACAATAGTGACAAATAATGCAAGGGATGCAGTTTTACTTGGGCAACTGAAAGCTTGGGCAGCTTTTGAAAGCTGAAACATTTAACATCAAGAAATAGTTCTAATATCAAGAATAATTCCAGTGTAAGTATATCAGCTTTTAAGCAAATAACACCGGTCTACAATTTTTTAGAAGTCGTCTGCTTCAGATATAAAATGTGCTATTTATTATGTATTTTGATGTGCTGAATTCAAATTTGACAATTAAAACAACTGATTGGCTACTGTTTCCAAGATATTTAAGTTTTTACATTTTACGTCTATGTATATTGTGTAGATAGTAGAGTTTTAATCATAAATTGTAAACCTAGGTCTTTTCATGTGTTTATGGTTGCTTTACATGATAATATTTCACCTGTCCTGTTTATGTAACACTTTAAAAATCAGCAAAAGGGTTGTATAAATAAAATTTATTATGAAACAAAGGCAAAAAACTATTATGTACATAGTTTAGTCCTATTCAGTGTCTACTCAGCGCTTCTTGGCTTGTCTCTTGTATTCATTAAATGGAGCATCTCTTGTCACTGTCCAGCAATAGTCTGCAAGCATTGATGGGCTCCATTTGCCCTGATAGCGTTTCTCCATTGTTGCAATGTCCTGGTGAAACGCTCACCGTGCTCGTCGCTCACTGCTCCGCAGTTCGGTGGAAAAAAAAATCTAGATGAGTGCGCAAAAAATGTATCTGTAGTGACATGTTGCAACCAAGGCTTTTCTATGCCTTGAGGAGGTTTTCCACCAACAACCGGTAGTTGTCTGCCTCGTTGTTTCCGAGAAAATTTATTGCCACTAACTGGAAGGCTTTCCATGCCGTCTTTTCCTTGCCACGCAGTGCACGGTCAAATGCATCATCTCGAAGTTGTTCACGAATCTGAGGACCGACAAAGACACTTTCCTTTATCTTAGCTTCACTTAACCTTGGAAATTTTCCACGGAGGTACTTGAAAGCTGCTTGTGTTTTGTCCATGGCCTTGACAAAGTTCTTCATCAGACCCAGCTTGATGTGTAAAGGTGGTAACAAAATCTTCTTTGATTCAAGAAGTGGTGGATGCTGAACACTTTTCCTCCCAGGCTCCAATGACTGTCAGAGTGGCCAATCTATCTTGATGTAGTGGGAATCTCTTGCACGACTATCCCATTCGCAGAGAAAACAGCAGTACTTTGCGTATCCAGTCTGCAGACCAAGCAAGAGAGCAACAACCTTCAAATCGCCACAAAGCTGCCACTGATGTTGGTCATAGTTTATGCACCTCAAAAGTTGTTTCATGTTGTCATAGGTTTCCTTCATATGGACTGCATGACCAACTGGAATTGATGGCAAAACATTGCCATTATGCAGCAAAACAGCTTTAAGACTCGTCTTCGATGAATCAGTGAACAGTCTCCACTCATCTGGATCGTGAACGATGTTGAGGGCTGCCATCGCACCATCGATGTTGTTGCAGGCTACAAGATCACCTTCCATGAAGAAGAATGGGACAAGATCCTTTTGACGGTCACGGAACATGGAAACCCTAACATCACCTGCCAGGAGATTCCACTGCTGTAGTCTGGAGCCCAACAGCTCTGCCTTACTCTTGGGTAGTTCCAAATCCCTGACAAGGTCATTCAGTTCACCTTGTGTTATGAGGTGTGGTTCAGAGGAGGAGGATGGGAGAAAATGTGGGTCCTGTGACATTGATGTTCAGGACCAGAAGTTTCATCCTCTTCCTCTTTCTCGTCTGACTCAAGTGAGAATGATTCTGGTGCATCAGGAACCGGCAGTCCTTCTCCGTGGGGTACTGGGCGTATAGCTGATGGAATGTTTGGATAATGCACGGTCCACTTTTTCTTCTTTGACACACCTTTCCCAACTGGAGGCACCATGCAGAAGTAACAATTGCTGGTATGATCTGTTGGCTCTCTCCAAATCATTGGCACTGCAAAAGGCATAGATTTCCTTTTCCTGTTCAACCACTGGCGAAGATTTGTTGCACAAGTGTTGCAGCATATGTGTGGGGCCCACCTCTTGTCCTGATCTCCAATTTTGCAGCCAAAATAAAGGTGATAGGCTTTCTTAACCATAGTGGTTATACTGCGCTTTTGTGATGCAAAAGTCACTTCACCACAAACATAGCAGAAGTTATCTGCACTGTTCACACAAGTACGAGGCATCTCTGCTCACTTTGGCTAAACATGTGTCCCTTTGCAAAATCAAACACTGACAAATAAGAGAGCACGACACTATATGATTTCTAGAGCTGATATAGGGCAATTTGTTCAGCAGAGTGATGTAAGCTTTGTTATGACTGCATCATCCATGACTTCTAGGAATAACATGATGCAATTCATATCATGTATGATGCAATACCAGCTTCAGATTGCATCATTTGTTGTTTTGTCTAAAAAGCAAGTACTGTCCAAACCCAGTCATAGATTTATTCATAGATCCAGTGAAAGATGTATTTTAGTCATTTCTGGTTTAAATTGAGATCCCTTCCCTTTATAACTCACTTATCCTCCTCCATTCCCAAGTCAAGGGTCATATATACTGACCCAATAGCATATCTTGAAAACTAGAGCCAATCAACAATTTTAAGCATCATTTTCGTTCTCAGTGACCCAGAATAAGTAAAGTTTGACTACATTTATTTCAGAAGCATTTTGGCTGTAGAGCAGTGTAATGGACCCAGATAACATACAAATCAAACTCTTTCTATAGGTCTTGGTAAAGAATATCTTTCTGTTATGAATTAAAAATTAAGTTGAATTATCCGAGTCTAATTACTGAATAAATTCAAAAACTTGTGAAAATAATGTATTAATTAGTAACACCTAATCAGCAAACTTAGAAGTCTGCATTTAAAACAGATTATTGGTGTACAGGCTGTTTTGATGTAGATATTCTATAAGAGGTAATATTTAAAATGATGGAAAGAAAACTTGCATGGCTCAAAATGACACTGCCAGTGGCATTTGCTGTACTGAAAACTTTGCAAAAATAAAAATTGTAAAAAATTTACATTGAATATTTCCTATAGGAGGTATATGTAGTAAGTAAGTAAGTATGGCCTAGTAGTTTTGACGCTACCTTTAAAAAAAAATCAGAACACATATGCACAATTCTTTAGGGTATTATATTTTGAAAAATGCAAATAGTGTTTTCTTTTATTTGTAAAGCAAGGAAAATAGGATATGAAAAGGTATCTGCTATAATAGCAAGATAAGCACAATGGAGATATCTAGCACAAATAAATAATAAAGGTAAATTTCAAGTGACCAGCAAAGGCTTTGCTTTTATAGTTGAGATAGCTTCCTTTTATTATTTTAAAATGGAAGTTTTATATTTCTTAAAAGAAATTAGACACTTAGGGTATGTCTAGACTACATCCATCCGTCGCCAGAGGGATGTAAATTAGACATACCGACATTGAAAATGAAACAGGGATTTAAATCTCCCACGCTTCATTTGAATAAAAACGGCCCCCACATTTTGCCGAGTGAGCAGTTTGTCAGCAAAAAGCAGTTGTCAAGACGGGGATCGGGCGACAAAGAAAGCCTTTGTTGGCCGATCCCTTATGCCTCGTAAAACGAGGTTTACAGGATTGGCTGACAAAGGCTTTCATTGTCGCCCGATCCCCGTCTTGACAACCGCTTTTTGCCGACAAACTGCTGACTTGGCAAAATGCGGCGGCCATTTTTATTCAAATGAAGCATGGGAGATTTAAATCCCCGCTTCATTTTCAATGTCGGTATGTCTAATTTACATCCCTCTGGTGACAGAGGGATGTAGTCTAGACATACCCTTAATCTAAAAAGAATCTAAATATTATTCATTCAGTCATGCAACATTGACTCAAGTACAGTGCTTCAAAACTTGTCAGGAAGGATACTATCAATTGACTTTGATTCTTATTGCTTTGTTTTAACTACCCAGTCTTCAGATACTCACTGATTCCCTTAACCCCCCTATTTTCTATACCCTCTGCTCCCTGTCTCCCACTCCCCTCCTTTTTTCCCTCGCCCCTGCCCCCCTTCTCCTATTTATTTTGGGTCTGCACATCCTAAACTCAGAACTCCGGTCATCTGAAGAAGTGGGCTGTGCCCACAAAAGCTCATACCACCATTTACATGTTTTGTTAGTCTATAAAGTGCTATCAGACCATTTGTTGTTTTTAATTTTATGTGTCAAGTGTGCCACCCTGTGGTTTAAAATGGAAAAGACCAGAAGTGCTGAGATGCCAAACTTCTCCAATGCATAGTTTATTTAAGACACGTAGCATGATTTTTACAACAAGGATTGCTGTGTAAAAAACAAATACTCAAAAACCTGTAACAAGATATAGAACCTTAAACACTCAAGAATTCTCAGTAGTCACCAGTGTATCTCTTACAAAGAACCGTGCTGAAGAGAACTTGAGTTAGTGGCTTTTGTCAAACCACCTTCCACCTCTGTTGATTCAAAGACTAACAAGTTCATTATTGTTTCAAGGTCACTATTCATACAAGGGCAGAAGCTTTATGTGTTGTATGTTAAGCGACTATACTCTGAAATAATCAGACACACATAAATAAGTAGGCTGAGTATCATTAATACAGTCACACAGATACTTGATCCCAACTCCCAAAAAAAAAAAAAAAAAAAAAAAATCCCACTGAAATGAATTAAAGGCAATTGATAGAGAGTTCATTATCCTTGAAAACTAGAATCATATACAACGTACCTACAATGCTCACATTTCATGATGTGTAAGGCTCACCTATGCTCATGATGCTCACTGAAAAAACCACCGCCCTGAATGAAGACATTTTGATGAACTCCCAACACACTCTAGAGCAGGGTTTCCCAACCTGTGGGTCTCCATTACATTTCAACAGGGTCACCAAGTCTCTCCCCAGATGGCTCTGCCTCTCCTCCTCCCCCTGTTTTGGAATTGCCTTGGGGCACCAAGTCTTCCTGAATTGTCAAAATGGGTCCCCATCTGGAAAAGGTTGGGAACCGCTGCTCTAAAGAGAAGAGGAAGGGGAAACTGCTGGAGTTGATATTATGCATTGAATAACCTAAGATAACCACAGGGGACAAGAACCACTTTTGCTCAGCTAGAGAGACTGATATGCTCTGCTAAGAGACCCTGGGGAAAAAAAAGAGATTGTGTGTGAATTTGTTGTGTTAGCCCCAAGAAGGTAAAGGTTTTGTTGCCTGATCCTGGCCTCATCAGGGTCTTTGAGCACCCCCGGGAATAGGGATCCACAGAAAAGGTGCCACAAAACCAGGTCAGTGGTAGCGGGCTCTGTAGAGGGAGACTATCCTTTGATAAAGAGTACAGGTTATTAGCATTTCAAGAAGCACAGTTAGTAATCCGACTGGAAGTCTTCTGACTCTGCTTTGCTGAAGCAATAAGTCCCACTTGTTAGAGGTTTTTTGGTAAATATTAGATGAAAGAAGGTAGACTGAGTTTCAAGGCAATACCCCATATCTTAGTCAGTATTTTGTCTAGTGTGTCAATGAATGAAGCTATGTGTTTAATCATATATTTAGTTAAAAAAAAAAGATTAGCTAAAAGAAAAAGGGTTTTCTTTTCGCTCCATTTATCAAAACCTCAATAGAACCATACAGAAACTTCTAGTATTATTAATCAAAATCCACTGAGAAAAAGTAATATACTCTGTTCTCGATATAAATACTTAAAAAAACCCCAAAAACCTGAACAACATAGCTTTTTATAGGTAATAGACATATAGATGGTAAATTACCTGCACAGTTTCAATCAGGCTTGCCGAATAAAAAGGCATTGCTACCACATAGGTTAGGCTGCAGGAATTAATAAGAAGATTATTATTTTGTTTACAAACTGTGTTATTAAAATATCAATATTCTTAGATACAGGACACATTTAGCCACTGAAATCTTCATATTTATACAATTATGATACCATGCCCAAGAGAAACTATTTAACAACTGAGCACACAGAACAAATTGAAGGATCAGAGAATAACACACATTTTATTGTATTATTAAAGACATTTGAAATTGTATTTGTTAAAGGCCACAAATACCCATGAGCCATGAATCAGATCAGGAACTTTCAAAAGGGATAAGTTAAATTTCTACCATATTCTGTTTGTGTTTCTTAAGCACACCTAGGCTGTACACAGCTTTTGGAGGCAGGCATAATATAGACATCATATGCCTCCCTCTCTAACAAGTATTCACAGCATTGTAAAAGGTGAGGCACTGCTTTGGTGAGTAGAGTAAGGATATACGTGAACCCTGTGGATATGTACCTGGGCATATATCCTACTCACTCAAGCTGTCTCTCCCAGTCCTGCCACCTCCACTGCAGTGATAGACTCAGGCCCAAGAAAAGCTTCAGCAGCTCCCCACTGCTCCCCCGCACCAGAACTTTTCATTGACACTAGTAGCAATACATGGTAGCATGGACACAGACGGCTTTTTAGCTACATATACCCCACTGCACACCAGCGGCATGTGAAGATGTAATACACACAATCTGAAATTCTCATTTGCAGCTAAGAACATTTTTTGAAAATGCACAAAACTAATACCATCATTCTGACAAATCTCAAAGGGATGCAGACTCCTTACAGAAAGAGATCAATCCAACTGGCACAACCTAGGACCTGAAGGTTCTTTGGTTGAATATTCAGTTTATGTATATCATTGGTGAGCTCACTGCACCACTGAAGCTTTTGACAACCATATGCTTGCTGGGCTCTGCGGTGGCATTCGTTGGTCTCCCATCCTAAGAACTTACGTTATTGTATACAGCTTCTCATAAGAATACTATCAGTTTTCAGCAAGGGCCATACTTACCCTTTCAGTAGAAGATGGCCTCCTATTTGTCTGAGGCTCCACTTATGTGAAAGTTCCCTATAAGTTAAAGCAGAATATTCCTGTAAAAATCCAAGGACAGAAAACTGCAAGCATTTATTTCATCACTATAATACAAGTTTAAAACATCAGTTTTATAATTAGGGTCTACACACATCCGCCACTACAGTTAATGGAAAGATCATGTTTTAGAGCTCATACAAATCTTATTTTTTAAAATTAGATATCTTGATTTGTTAGGACTCCTGGACATTCTAACAGGAAAACAAGTGACTTTCATTTATCTGTTTGTAGCTCAATATGTACTAAATTGTTACATGATCATTACTGTGTGCAAAATTCCAGAATTATGAAGCAAATTTGGTTTTGTCTCTCAATTTCTAAGTGAACGGTGAGTTTTAGACAACGGTCTTACTTTGCCATCCTAGAAACACTGAAAATGGCTAGTTATATTTCAAACACTGCTTTTATTTTTTGAGGAGACACTTGTCTAGTTTTCACTCTTCTCTTGGAAAGCTAATTATGTTCTCATATGCTTTACTTGCTTTGAAGTGCTAACTTACTTCGGACATTTCAACTATCTAAGAGACAAGGTTTCAAGCCTGCAGCTGTATAGTAATTCAGCAAATGCTAACAAAGTATTCAAATGTAGACATGTTTAGCTATTTCCTGCTGTTCTATGCAAAAGTTGTCTTAATAAACCTCCACAAGTAGTATGTTCTAGATGCATACTTCAAAATGTGGCTAGTTAATATCAACTACAGTCTATTTAATGGATAATGTACACAGCATCAATTAGGGAGGGCATCAGACAGCAGTAAATTTGCTAAATGACCTCAAAATTATTTAAGATTAAAGAAGTTTCAGTCTATGTCATGTCAGACATACTGGACTATGATTTATATTTTTGCTGCTGAAACACAATAGGCTTTAAATTACATTCATCTTAATTCTTGTAAAAAACCCCACACTTAGTAGTGTGGCAGCAATTCTAATTTAAGAAATTATATCAGACTACTGTACTGAGCACACTACTGTACAGAACAGAGATTTGGCTGACAACAGTGAGTAGCAAAGAGAAAGTGGAAATTGCTCATTCCAAGATGGCTGAGGATATAGTACACATTTTGTGGAAAATATAAAAAACAAATACACAAGTAAGCAAGCTGACAGAGCAGGACATGGTAGGAAATATCATCAAAGAAAGAATACTCAGGTGGTTGGGATACTTATACCAGATGGGAAACATGCTTAGCAAGCACTGAACTGGGTACCTGAAAGAGGAAAGAAAGCAAGGAAGGCCAAGGAAGAACTGGCAGATGACAGTAATAGAAAATACTAAACGTTTTGGGATCACCTGGGTAGACGTGAGCAACTGTAATCAATAGGAAAACTGGGCTGTCCAGTGTCAGCTGCATGCCACTGCGCACATGAAGAATTCATGTGTCCCACAGATTTATTCTCAGATGGAGAGGCACTGTAGTTGCACCTTTTGCTCACCAGGGGCTGCTGTGGTGCCAGAACACTGGCAGCAGGCTTACTCACTGGCCTTAGCAATTAGCAGGAGAGCACATGCTGTGTCTCTCACAGCACCCTGCCTGCAGGGCCAACGGAGAATGCATGGGATATGTATGTGGTGGGGGGGAGGACAGACAGTGAGGCACATGGGCAGGGGCGGCCCATGGACTTCAGCAAACTAGGCAGTTGCCTAGGGCGCCATGGGCCCGGGCGCCTGATGATGATGTCAGGCGCCAATCTCGCCTTCCGCCTACGGTGCCAGCTGCCACAGCCGGCCTCGGGCCGCACCTACACATGGCATTGCTTGGAGGAGGGGAATCCAAAAAGCTAGTGGGAGGGAAACAGATGAGCTGGGAGTGAATGGGACTGGGGGTGAGCATACATGCAGATGGGGGAAGGGTGGCTGAGGTTCAGTGCCTCTCGGGGACAGAGGCAGATGTGCCTCACTGAATAGAAGAAGCTAGGAGTTGGTCAAGGTCTGCATGGGGGAGGCTTTCCAGCTCCCTAACATTCCCACTCCCCTATCTGTTCCATACTTCTCCCATCCACACTCAGAAAGGATGTCTCTTGCTTGCTGAGACATGGTGGATAACAAGGTGACTATCTGGGGTATCCAAACAACCCACAACCAACCTCAACAACTGCTTCTCCCACAGCTGTTTTTACACTTACTTCCATGCTAGCCTTTATTCCATTTTACTAATACAGTCCCTGCATTTAGAACTGTACTGAAACCAAGATGAATAAAAACTGATTTAAAAACAAAATTACAATTTTAAATTAAAATTATTTTAGAAAATAAACCCATTTCAAATGAAATCTGAATTTAATACAAATATATTACGGCCTAAACTACTTAGAATCTCATAAAACACTGAAAAAAAATACTGAATCTGTAAATCCCAGCTGTGCCGGCCCTGCTGCCGCCAGTACCGGCTGAGTCTGCACTCCCCACCTCCCGCCTGGGCTGCACTCCTGGCCTCTGACCCTGCTGTCATCAGCCAGGTCAGTGCTTCTAACCCTGGCCACCCCCACTCCCAGCGGGATTCTCTGGTCCAGCAATACCAGACCAGAGAGTCCTGGATTTTAGAGTTTCAACCTGTATAAAGAAAGCAGCTAGGGAAAACATCTAACTTCTGAGGTCAGTTTCATAACTATGGAACAATAGGAACCATAAATAATTAAGAGACTATTTCATTTTCAAGAAGCTTAGAAGAACAGGAACTAATCTAGTCCCGTCCACATGGATATATTTGAAAATTTTCCCAGAAAGACCTGAAATAATCAGTATAACTTACTGACTAAAATTAATCCCTCTGTTTAATTCATCATTTAGTTGTAAATGTAAAACTGCATGTTTTGCAATCTAAAACATTTAAGGTTGTTCTGTTTAATAAAAACATATTTTATATGTTGTTCTGTTTGCTTCAACAAATTCTAATTGTCATCCTAATATAGCTTGACACAAACGAGAAAAGTTAAATTATCTACTGAAGTAACATAACATTCATTTTTAGCATAATAAAAATATACAAATTAATAAGACTGAACATATTAACCTATGTATGTTTTTAAATTAATGTATACAGTTATATAGTTTACCCCCCCACCCCAGCAGTAAACTGATATACCAAATCTAGTGTAAAGATGATTTAGCTGTAAATCAACATGTTTTAATGGTTATATCAACCAAACAAATGAACTTCTCTTTAGAAAAATAACTGAAGGTACAAATGGGAAAGTTGATTGAAATCGTTGATTTAAAAGGAGGCTTACCAATTGGTTATTTAAATCACCTTGATTTAAATCAATCCATTGACTGAAACCATCAGGGGATATCTGGTTACCATAACAGATTCAAACTTTTAAACAACTCCATATTTTAATACCTTATATGTTACTGAGTAATAAACGTTAACGTTCAACTCGCCAAATGTCACAAAATTTAAAGTGTGATACCTTGGCAAAGGCGTAAATTCACTGATGATGCCTTCTGTTCCCAGCGTGATGCCCTGAACCACGAAGGTACTCCCCATTCCTTTCCAAAGAGCTCTTGGACCCTGTCGTTTAACATTTCCAGTTGTAACATGAAAATTAGTGATAACATATTTCACACTTGTAATAAAACTATAGAAGCACATGAGAAAAAGAACCAAAGTGAACACTGGAGTTGATTGTTCCCAAATTAATGGTATTCAGATCCTGATCTGAACAAAGATCATATCAAGGCATGTGATGAGGGAGGACAGGCAAAGGAGGCAACTGCTCTGCGGACTGGCGATTCACAAAGGCCTGGGGTGGGGCTCTGGGACCTTTAAATTATCGCTGTATAATTTAAATATGGGTGGCATGCTCCAGGCAGTGCTGAAGGGCTGGTGGGAGGTGGCTAGCTCCCAGCTCCTCAGGGGCCTGCCAATTCTGTCCCCCCTCATGAAACATAATATTTTTCATATTTGTAACACTTCCCATCAGCTTTATAAACATTAATTCATTAAACTTCTCATCATTTTCATATGCATTATCTTCCTATTTCAGTTGGGCATAATGAGGTACAGAAATATTACGTGATACATCACCCAGGCTGTCCTCTGCAAACTCAGAAATATATTCTCTCATTTTTCTTAGTCTTGGACTTTGGACACAAAACCACCCTTTTATTGCAAAAACATGGATAAATATGATGAATTTTATTATGTAATTCAGTGGAATTGGGAAATCATAGCACGGTAGTCTTCAAAAATTTAAAAATTCACTATTTAAATATTCTTTTTATCCATGTAACTATCTAATAATTTTCAGAACCCTGATGAATTCTTGGCCTCGGCAGCATGTTTTAATTTTTTTATATTATATATGCAGAAGTGTTTATGTATTTGTGAGAGAGAGGGCACATCAACACAGCAGGGCTAAAGTTGAAATAAGCTATGCAAATTGAGCTCTGTCAATTTCATAGATTAAGTCAAAATAGCTTATTTAGGCTTTTGGTGCTGTCTATGCAGCAGGAAGTCCGAGAAAGAGCACTCTTCCTCGAACTTCCCTTAATCCTCGTAAAATGAGGGTTACAGGAATCAGAGTAAGTCGTCCTCTAGTTCGACATTATGTTGAAATAACTGCTTGTGTGTAGACACGGACTATGTTATTTCAGAATAACATCAGTTATTCCGAAATAATGCTGCTGTGTAGACATAGCCAGACAGAGAGAGAGTAAGTATATGTATGTACGTATAGACAGACACACGAACTTTTTTCTAGGAAATAGTAACCACAGTGCAATAAAGGACAATAGAAAGTAAAATTGTTTCTTAAACTCTTTTTAGTCATTAATTAAAATAAAACTTAGAAATAGGGATGTAAAGTGTAGACAACTACATGATTAACCAATAAGCCTGGGCTTATTCATTAATCGTGTCAACTACATGCATTCCCCTGCACGCCGCCGCTGCCCCCCCCCCCCATTGCTACCTCTGAGGGAGGCCCGGCCCGTGTCTGTGGAAGGTTGGGGGCTGCTGCCACAGAGCAGCCTCGGTCTGTGGGGAGCTCAGTCCCCCTGCAAACAGGAGCTGCTGTTGCTCTGCACCACTGCCTCCGTATCAGAGGCAGCAGCGCGGGGCAGCAGGCAGGAGCCAGCCTGCGTGGGAAGCTGTTTTTTTAAACCTGCTCCCCTTGTGGACCGTCTTCCACCTGCCACCCCACGCTGCTGCCTCTAATAGAAAGGCAGTAGTGTGGGGTGGGAGAGGGCTCCCCATGAGTGGGACCGGGAGTGTACTAGCTGCTGGTCCCGCCTCCGGGGACTATCGAATAGTCATGTAACCGCTGAAATTAGATGCAGTTACATGATTATTCAATTACATGTTAACATCCTTAGTTAGAAAAACATTTTTATAATGTTCAGCTAGCTTCTTAAAATATTTAGAGATGAAGATGATATCTGTTTCAGTAAATACATATGCCACTACTGTATCTACATCATTTTGTTTTATGTATAGTTACAGCTGGCACATAATACTGACCTGGGACTTATTGATGCTGTACATAGTATTGACAATAGTAAATGGAGTGAGATGATAGTTCCGGGCGTGATAATTAACCTGTTAAAATAAAATGGTGGAACACAACAATTATTTTTAAAACTTTTCAGCAATAAATATTCAATGTTACAATTTAGATCACAAGATCATCCAAAAAAGGACTTTTTTTCAGGTGCCTTGAACATTCTGTGTCATTCGAACATCAAATGATACTTATTTAAATCTTCACTACCACTTAAAAGGACATAGATCAAAATTCATTTGAGAATTCAGGTGTTAAAAAAAGCTTTGAAAAAAATTTTAACGAAAGTTACTTTAAAAAAAGTCTAATGGAAAGTTATTTTTAAACAAACCATCAAAATAATCTACCAGTACATGAGAACCTGACAGTAATTTCACTAGTAAACACAAGATATTTTTCTTTAGTTTATTTTAATTATCCAAACTAAAAAAAGACAGCACGAAAAGTGAAAGTAAGTTATATTAGCATTTTAATTGAAGTGATTCAAGTAACATAAGGCATTTTGGTTTTTAAAATTTTTACTTGACAATGTCTACTTGGAAGTCTTAAGCTTCCTTATAACTCTCCAATCAATCACAACACGTACAAAGTTTCAAAATAGATTAAGTTCAATTGCAGAGTTTAAAAAGGTGTACCTGGCACTGGCGACGTAGAACAATGCAAGGATGTGCCAATACATTTTCTGTAAATAGACTTTAAAAAGAGGAATCTATTTAAAAGTACTGAAAATAAATTGAAACTTATTCATAACTGATATTTATCTTTAGCAGCTAATTAATATTAGGTTAACAATATTTGGGGAATACACAAAACTACATCTCAATGTTACTCCACAACCTGCCAGGAGGTATTTTTTGGATAAAGAACCACATGCTTTTCATCAGCCCAGAAGGGCAAGCGCTTGGAAACTGACCACCCACTCCCTCATACCACCTCTGTACAAAAGTTAACACTCACACCTTCTCCCTATGAAAATGAAGAAATGAGCAGAGGCACAAAGTCCTCCAAGGCCGCAGAGCTGGCCAGCGGCAGAACCAGAATTAAAAGCTCCCAACTCCCAGTCTTATGGCCATTCCTCTTCACCACTAAGCCTCTCAAAGAAAGGCTTTCTTCTAGAAAACTATTGGCTCCCTACAGTATATTAACAGAGGTTGATATGTATGAAGGGGTTCAAAAGTTGATCCAAAAACCTCATGATTCACCAGCTGTCTTAAAAAAAAACCAAACCTATTGTGTTGTCACAGACTCTGTTCTCAGAAGAGAATTAGTCACTATAAGAAGGTATAACATTTTCTCAAAAAACAACCAACAAACAACCCTCCGCCCACCAAAACAAAACAAAACCAAACCAAACCAAACCACCTTTGCCACCACAATACACTGCTCTAGCATGTTCTGACATTCAGGGCTTGGTAAGAACTCACTGGCTTACAGAAGATTAATACTACCTGAAAATACTAATTTGAGTGACTAATGTACAAGCACTCATCACAGAAGTTATTCAGAGCACTCAGAAGTCTCTTCATAGTTAACAGCAGATTCTCAGCGATAGATTCTCTGTTCCCTCCTACTCAGGAGTCATCTCGTCTAGACTCCTTATTCTGATTACCCCACAATAATCAGATAATCACAATAAAATATTAGCATTTTAAGGTGTTTCTCCAAAAGATATGTGAATGGGAAATTACATCTTCAACTAATCAGTCACCAGGTATCTCTCTCATTTGAGCTATTTGTCTCTCCACCATTTCTCGGATTTTGTTGTTTGAACAGGATCCCAAGTTGCCAAACAGCATAGGCATGTCATGTTCTTCAGGGGTTCCTTGCACTGAAAACAGACAACAGTGGAAATCTAGCTACGTGTTTATACTTTGCTCATTACCATGCTATTTGGTGACCTTAAGATGAATATGTCTCAAACTCATTGGGTCAATATGAAAATCTCTGCACTGCATGGGATCCATGCTAATAACTCCAAGCATCCTTTTGTCATTATATATGAAGATAAGAGCCAGAGACTATGAGCTGAAGAGCAAGGCCGCGTTACAGAGTTCAAACATATAAGAGTATTTCTGATTGATGTTTGCTTCATGCAAAACATACTATAGCAACTTATATGCCCCAAAGTTTCCAAAATTTCTACTCTATATAGATTTATGTATCGAACTCATCACTGCAGTAATGGAAAGACCTAAAATATATTAGCTGGAGAAAGAAGAAAAGAGAAAGAAATTAGTTTTGTTCTAGATATTTTAAACCCAGTTAATTAAATGTATATTGTAATTAGGACTCAGGGAGCACGACAAACGACAATATGAAAGTGCCATAATTATCAGTGAAAACATGTTTTACGCAAAACAAAATTCTTACCTTGCAAGACCAATACCAAAGCCTGCAAATCTATTCAACTGCTCTGAAAGAAACACAAAGAGTAGATTATGTTGCACTGATAAAGCAAAACAGCAAGGAAAGATGATCTACCCTTTTAAAAAAAATTAATGAATTTCTTCAGAAAGTTGGGAAATTTCTGGACAATAGTTGTGAATTAGGAATGTGAATGGGTAACAGGTTAACTGGTTACCCAGTAACCATTGCCTTACTGGCAAGCTTACCAGGGTAACTGGCACTTTGCTGGGCTGGAGCGGTCCCCCACTCACTGTGTGGTAGGGTGAACCAGGCCCGCCACACCGTGCCACAGGCAGAGCATTGCTCCAGCCCAGCTGGGCTCACTGTGCCACACCACAGGCCAGTTAACCAGTTAAACATATAGTTTAACTTGTTAACATTTTAAACAGGGCTTTACATCCCTAGTATGAAATTTTTACATATTTATCTGGTGATCCAAAAACCAGAATTATTTAATTATAATGATTCCCTGGAACAGTATGCTGCTTAGGTTGTTTTGATCAATACCTTCCAAATTAAGACTTAACTGTGGAGTAACTACTTGCAGCCCTAAGGTTTATGTGATTTTTATTATAACCCTTATTGTGATCCTCAGTTTCTCAGAACTGACTAGTGGGGGGAAGCTGCACCAGTAAGGAACTGGCCAGCTGGGGATAGGGCTCTGCAGTGGAGCAGGTAAGTGGCCTCTTTGCCCCAAAACAGTGTAAGGAGGAGTTCCCTGCCCCACCCAGCCAAGGGCCCCCAGCCTTACCCAGCAGTCCCCCTGCGAAGAGAGGCTGAGGCTGGGAACCATGCCCCAGTGCTGGATAGGTTGCAGGCTGTGGGGGCCGGCCTCTGGAGCTTATTGCCTCCCCTTCCACCGTGCCACTGGAAGCCAGCCCCTGGTGCCTCATTCCCCCAACTCGCCTGAACAGCCTGCAGGGGGCAACTGGAGGCTGGGGTCACTCCCTGATGTCCTCCCTACTGAGAACCTGCAGGCCACTAATTTTATTTTCCAAAAAAAACCCAAAATTAATTGAGTTAAGGACCTGAGCAACGCCAGGTAAATCTGTAAAATAAAACTAAATACGTCAGCTAAGCCTGATACTTTAAGAAACTTGTTACATGCAATTTCTTACCCTAACTGTAGTCCTAAGAATCTTTTCTCACAAGCTTAGAAGCCTCCCTGCTTCAGCCTGATCCTTTTTCTCTGTGCAGTTCTAAGTGTTTGCAGCAGACATCTCAGATGGTAAACAGGGGTGTCCTAGCATGTGGCAGCCATCCCTATTATTTGGTCTCCCACCTTTATATCCCTGTTGCTAAAAAACCCCAAGAATCCTTTGTGTTCAGTTTCAACTTTTCACACTCTCATGGAAAAGTACAGCATCCAAAATGGGTTCCAGCATCAGGAGACCTGGCCACGTCTTGGCAGGACCAACCGTTGTCCAGCTTACAGGAAAAGAAAAGCTATTCACAAATTAGGCTACGTCTACACTGCAAGGTTTTTGTGCAAAAACGGCTGTTTTTGTGCAAAAACCCCGTGGAGCGTCCACACCTCAAATGCGCTTTTGCGCAAGTAAATCAGCAGTAAAACGGCAGAACAAAGGGCTTTTTCCAGTGTAGGTTAACCTCCTTTTATGAGGCATAACTCCTTTTTACGATACAGCTGTTGCGCAAAAAGGCACATGTGGACGCTCCGCAGGGGTTTCTTGCGCAAATAGAGCCTATCCGAAAAAGCACAGGTGCTCTGATGGCCATCAGAGCTTTCTTGCGCAAGAGCGTCCATGCAGCATAGACGCTCTTGTGCAAAAGCAATGTGCTTTGAGGTGTGGACGTGCTTTTGCGCAAGAAGTTTTTACGCAAGAACTCTCCCACAAAAGACTTATTGTGCAAAAACCTTGTAGCCTCAGTGTCCTGAGTACTGGGCCATTAAGTTCCTTGAGTACTACTAATGCTCCTCACTTAGCACATCTAGATCAGTAAACAGGTTTATACTTCATATTTTAACTTCAAATACAAGGAATGATTCATGCATATAAATGGAATATAC
Organism: Pelochelys cantorii; assembly: GCA_032595735.1. Taxonomy (NCBI): domain Eukaryota; kingdom Metazoa; phylum Chordata; order Testudines; family Trionychidae; genus Pelochelys; species Pelochelys cantorii. The sequence goes on along the minus strand of CM064330.1, from coordinate 69,674,352 downwards.
ACATTCAGCAGATTATAACTTTCCTAATGTAAGATATATTTTGCATAAAGCATCTTTTAATTTGCATATTCATAACTGATAGTGTGATGTTGCACTCATATGATTCTATGATTTCTGAAAGCTAGCTCTAAAAACCTTTAAAATTGTTTTATAAAATTATCCCTGAACAGATCAAATGATAGGTCTTTTTTGATAAAGCTGAGAAAATTTTTGAGTTATAACCACAGATTTTTCAATGTTACATCCAGTCCAAGAAGAGTTCATGAGTTTTGCCCAAAGTCCAGTAGGGATTAGGTTTCCTTCAGCCCAAATTTTCAAACCTGGATGCCAAAAGTTAGACTTCCAAGTCTATATTTAAGTTTTTAGATAAAAGTAGCCTGATTTCAGAGGTGTTGTGAACATACCAGCTCTGAATGAAGTCAACTTTCAGACACTCAACACTATTTAAAATTAGTCACTTTTATATAGGAGCTTATCTGTGGATTTAGAAGCCAATGGGTACGTCTATACTATCAAGTTTTATCGATAAAAAATGCCCTTTGGCAGCAAAACAGTGAGAGCATACTCACTGCAATGTGACTTTTGTCTAGAAAAACACTCAGTTTCAATTGTGGCAACAAAAAACCCTTCCATCCCTACCAGACTTTTTTCTTTTCCTCTCTTTATTGCTGGCGAAGGGCCAGTGTAAACACTGCCTAAGACTAAACTGGCTTCGCCCATATTCCACAACATCTGCCCTGATTGCTCTTCTCAGTGTTTTGATCTCTGCTGCCCTTCAGGCATGCTTTCCTCCCCTTTCAAAGCTCTGAGAAGTATCTGACAGCTGAGTGTGTTGCTCCATTTGGGAAACAAACAATAAGCAAGTCATTAGACTGCTAATGTTCTGCCCTGCACTAGGAACAGTGGCAGGCAAACTGCATACCCACAGTGCATTGTTCACACAGTCGATGATGGTGCCCCCAGAGTGAACATAATCTGTCAAAGGGAGCAAGTACGAACACCCTCTGACAATTTTTGTTTTGTCGACATTTGGGTATCGGCATAAGTTTTGTCACCAAAACTTGATAGTATACACAGACCTTAATTTTAGGTACATGTATTTGAAAACTCTGGCCTTAGTTCACTAGTCTCTTTCCACCTGTAGACACTTTCACAGTGTTAACCAATTATTAGTCTTTCTTGCCCTACAGAAAGTCCTTCAAACAGGCTGCCACTTGCCCCTACTTAAGCCATCAACAGTCAGAAGACAAAAAGATTTCTTGCTCATTGAAGAAAACACTTTCTCTCTGCCCCTACAACTTACAAGTCAGAGATAAGAACATTTGTTCCTTACCCTCGTCTACATACTTATTATTTGCTTCAGTGGCTATCAGTAGAGAAATCAAGATAAAAATAACCATGCTCCTTCCAAGAGACAAGAGCTTTCCATCCCAATCCTCTTCGAAGAGATTGGAGTCTTCAGCTTGTCAGGAGAGATAAATGTCTCCTACAAGCACTTTTGAATCCTGAAGAGACTCTGGGGAATGAGCTTGTATATATCACCCATGAGGAGAGCTACTTCTGCTTGAACTTTGTGTCTGAGTCCAACCTGCTGAATCTTCTCTCATAAGCAGGTGTGTTTCAGCAGGCCCCTTGAGAAGGTGCAGGTGGCAGGTGCTATGTTCCTCCTCCAGTAGTAGCACATTCACACCCTCCTCATCCCATGTCACAAATAATTTTTCAATTTTTTACTAAAAGTGAGAGGTACCAAAAGGTTGAAGAAAGGCAGTAACAGGAAACAAGGAAGAGAGTGATCCTGCTGTCTCATAAGTCTGACTTTTACCCCTACTAAAACAATGACACAGTTGAAGAAAAATATCTGCCTCCCCCTCCCCCCACCAGTTACTTGCTGGCTCCCCAGGAGTGGGCAGGCAGGGGCTGCCAGCCCCACTCCAGGGAACTGGCTGCAGAGCCTACAGCAAAGCCTCCCCCCTCCCTGGAGCAGAGCCAGAAGCCCTTGCCGACTCACTCCTGGGGAGGCTTTGCTGTGGGCTCTGCAGAATAAAGCTTATTTAAGTTTCATACTGCAGAGCCCGCAGTGCATGTAACTGCTAGGATTTTTAGCGGTTACATTTTTCAACAACATTTTACACTCCTAGCTCCAACCCCCTGGTCCACCTTGAGCTCCCCCTCCGGCCACCCTGAGCACTCTCCTGCATCTCAAAGCCTTCGTCCTTGGCCCCACCGCAAAGCCCATACCCCCAGCACAGAGCCTGGACCTCCTTCTCCATCACAATGCCTAGCCCAGAGCCCCTCTCAAACCTGAGTCCCCCTTCTGTACCTCCTCATCCCAGCCTCACCCCATAGCCTGCACCGCCAGCCAGAGCCCTTGCATCCCAACCCTCTGTCCCAGCCCCACCCCCAGCTAGAGCCTTCACATTTGAGCCCCTCAACCCTCTGCCCCAGCCTTAAGCCCTCTCCTACACTCAGAACGCTTTGGTCCCACTCCCACCACATGACTTTTGTTATGTGCACCAATATGAAGATGATGTGAGACACACTGTCACACTGAATTTTCTTATGTACATCGTTCTGCTAAGAAGTGGGAAAAATTAAAGGGAACATTGCCTATGAGCCATTTTGCTATAAAACAACACCGGGGGGGGGGAGGGGGCAGCAAAAATGTAAGTCTCCACAAAAATTGTAATACACACACACACACACAGTATTAGAAAATAATTGTTTAGAACAACTAGAGGTAATGAGAGAAACTGAATACAGTTCTTCTAATTGAATTAAAACAACCATTTTAATAGAAATGTAAAAAATTAATGTTCAAATATTGAACTTTTCTATGAATTTGTAAAATACAAAAGAACTATATACATGAATTACTTGACAATGTCCTTTTAATTAAAGATAGAAAGAAGAAAAGGTTGACAAAACAAGATGTACATTTAAAGGTGACTTTTAACATGACTCATTTGAGTTTGTCCACTTTTTGTACTACTTTAAATTCACAAAGACCTGGAAAAAAATGTTTTTAAATGTTTATGCCTTGTCTCAAGTTTTACAGCAAGAAAACTACCAAGATGATGTGAAGCACCAGGAAAGTGAAACCTGATTAACTTCCAAAACCAGTGTCTTATCTCTCTCTCACACACACACACACTCACTCTTCTCCCCCCCCCCCCCCCCGCACCAATACCTCATCTCTGCAGAGCAGGGGAGAGACAATAGAGCAGGACAGCTTTCCCTGTCTTACAGAAGCAGAGCATGGCTTGTCTCAAACTTACCTAGCAGCAACTAGCACACATGTCACTGTCACACATAGTCTGTGCCACACTGTCTGTGTCTCTCACACAGTCAGTCAGTCAGTCACAGTCACACACACACTCAATCTATGTCACAAAGTCTGTCATATACACAGAGTGTCACTTTCACATTCGCACTCTCCCTCTGTAGCCCTGTCCCTCCTGGGGGCCTCAGAGCCAGCACATGACCGTGTACTAAAATTCATGAAGTGACCCTGTTAAAATTATTGCCCACTTCTGTTCTAAAGTAAATGGGGACATTGAGGAGAGAAGAGTTTGAGAAAAGGGAAGTTGGTATACTGTTCAATTTGCTTGGAAGTGTACACTACAATCCACAACTTCGAGCAACGCAGTTATACCGACCTAATGTCTGGTGTAGACAGTGCTATGTCCATGGGAGAGTTTCTTCTATGGACACAGCTACTGTCACCTCTCTGGGAGGTAGAATACCTACACAGATGGGAGAAACTCTCCTGTCAATGTAGGCAGCATCTTCACTAAGCACCACAGCACCAATTTGAATACATGTAGACTAACTCTTAATGACTGGTAACTCACAATCCTGAATTGCTCCTCAAAATTAATTTCTGCTGTGTCACCATTTAATGAGTTAATTCACCAGTCTATTGTGGTTATTTAATGGAACCTGCACTGAGTAGCCATGCAATCGTATTTCTGTAACCCTTGTCTCATTTACCTCTCTTCCCATGAGTCTCCCAGCTATTGTGCTCTATGTCAGATTAGGGATAAGGATGTAATAGTGCAGTCAATTAACTGATAAGTAAAAGCTTTAGGTTAATGCTGTATACTACATGTATTCTCCTGCACCAGTAAATTTTTTAGCAGGCTAGCAGCTGCAGCCCAGCTCAGTTTCAGCTTGCATTAGGTCTAAGACCTATCCCACCGCGGCTCTGCAATTAAAGTGTATTAGGAACCAGTGGGTAGGCAGCACTGCTCAGTCCTGGCTTGTGCCAGGTCTGGCGCCTACCTCCACTGCAGCTCTGCATTTTAAAGCGTATTAGGAGCCAGGCAGCCCTGCTCAGTTCTGACTCGTGCCAGGTCCAAGAGCTCACAGCCCCCCTGGACAGGGGCTGCTGCCACCCCATGCTGCTGCCTCTGTATCAGAGGCAGCAGAGTCGGGGACAGGCACTCAGTCTGGGAAGGGAGCAGTTTTTTTAAACTGGCTCAACTCCCAGACCATCTCCCACCTGGCACTTCGAACGGCTGCCTCTGATAAAGGCAAGCAGCGCAGAATGGCAGGAGACCCCTCAGGAGCGAGACCAGAGTGCACTGGCTGCTGGCTCCACCCTCGTGGACTATAAAATAGTCAAATAACCGATAAGAATGCATGAGGTTAATCAACTATTCCATTAACCGATATTTGACAACCCTAATTAGGGGCAGGGACTCATTTGTAGTGTGACATTGACAGGGCTCGACAAATACACTCGCCCATGGCGAGTAGATTTTACCAGCTGGCGAGTGCAGGGGTGGACTGGCCTGATGGGCCGTTGTGACGGGCTGGCCGAAGCCCACACTACGGGCGGCGCGGCCCCATATGATCCGCCGGCCAGCGGAGGAGCAGAGCGCCGCTGGGGAGGGAGAACTGTGGCGATTCTTGCCACCGGCGCCTTTGCCTTTATGGAAAAAAACAAATGAAAATGCTATTTATAGGGCTAAAATGCCGGGACAAAAACGAAGACAAACAAAAACCCATTGCAAAATGCAAACGTGTAAAAGACAACAAAAAAAAAGGGGGGGGGGGGCGGCCAAAAAATGTTTAGCTTGGGGCAGCAAAAAAATCTAGAGCTGGCCCTGGGGGAGGGGAAGGGGCTGGGCTATGTTGTGGGGAGAGGAGGGGAAAAATATGGGGAAGGGGCTTGTGCTGAGGGGAGGAGGTCAGGAGAAGAAGAAGAAGAAGAAGAAAGGGGAAGGTACCAAGGGACAGGGGTGCAAGAGACACAAATGCCAGGGGGCCAAGTGCAGACAATGAGGAAAAGGGCAGGAGAGGAGGTGTCAGTGGGGGGGGGGGGGGACAAGGTGATGCTGGGAGAGGAGAGGAGAGGGGAAGGGCACTGGGGGCTAGAGGGGGGAGGGGGAGGTGCTGGGAGAAGGCTTGAAAGAAGGGGTGGGCATGAGGAAGGCGGGGATGGAGCAAGTCATGTGAGAGGGCACAGAGGAGCATGAGGGTGGTGGGGGGGGTATCAGGGAAAAAGAGGGCAAAGGGGGCAGGGGTAGTGAGGGAAGGGGGAGGCACCACGAGGGTGCAGGTGCCAAGGGATTCTGGAAGTGAAGCAGAAGGGCAGACACCTGCAGGGGAGGGACCAGCACCAGAGGAGAGAGGCAGGGCAGGTTTGTAGAGGGAGGTATTAGGAGAGGGGATGAGGAGTCACTGCTCACATGATCAGAGTGGGGCTACTGGAGGAGTGGGCACAGAGGGGAGAGAAGGGCTGGTGGAGGGGGGCAGGTCTCAGGAAGGCTGAGGGCAGTGAGAAGGGCAGGCGTCAGGCCAGCAGAAGACCAGGGGAGCTGGGGGGCAGCAGGCACCAGGGGAGCTGATGGAGCAAGGGGAGGAGACATGGCAGCAGAGGGAAAAGATAGAGGTTTATAAGATATTTATTAATAACATGGGTGATATTTATTAATAATATATTAGTAATTACAGTTCTTATTCTTATAATGGAATTTATGCCATTAAAAAAAAACGCTTTTTGGGGGGTGGGGGGAGGGTGGCGAGTCCCTTTTTTGTCTGGCGAGTAGGGTTTTCCATAATTTGTTGAGCCCTGGACATTGATACCCTGGGGGTGCTGCTCCTGTAACATTATAAGGAGAAGAGATGTGGGGGTTGCCCTGCCCACCGAGACCAGGGGCCAGAGGGGTTTTTTTTTGGGGGGGGGGAAAAACAGTTTTCTTTTACTTGGGACGGTTGCTAAACCAGAAACAAAAAGGCCCAGGCGAGCACGCTACTAAATGCCCATTTCTACCTCCGTTGTTTCTGTGCTCCCGTCCAGGCCCCCTCTCCCTTCGCTCCCCCCGCAGCCAGCCCAGCACCACCGCCGTCCCCGCGGCCCTCCGCCCACATCAGCCCCCAGCCCAGCTCCGCCGTCTCATGCGCCCGGCCGGCTCCCCTTACCGGAGCTGGAGCCGGAGCCGCCGCCCACAGGGTAGGGCTCGTCGTTGAGGCCGACTCCGCCCAGGGGGGTTCCGGCCGGCCCGGCCCCGTACTGCGGGGTCCTCTCCCCCCAGTGCAGGTTGCGGCTGCCCGGGATGTCGGGCGGGCTGGAGACCCAGTGGCTCAGGTCCGAGGAGGAGCCGTAGAGCTTGGTCGCAAACCCCGAGCCGGCCCCGGGGCCCGGCTCGTCCCGGCCGCTCCCCCTGTAGCCCAACCCATCGAAGTCCTCGGGGCGCCGCGGCTGCATCGGGGGGGCGCGAGGCGGGACGTGGGCGCTTGCAAACGGCCGCGAGTGACAGAGGAACCCAGTGGCGGCGCCGCTCAACGTTTAGTTCCGGGTCGGAAGCGGAACAGGGACCCTACGCCCTGAAGCCAGGCAGGCGCTGGGAGCCACGTGATCAGGGAGCGGGTCCCTGCCCTCCGATGGGCCAATAAGCATCTCTGACGCAGCCGCCGGCAGCGCTGACGTTCTACTGGGCGGGGCGGGAGGTTGCAGTCTCGCACCGGGCGGGGTGTGCTTGGGGTTGCGTCGCGGACTCTGACCCATTCAGGGGCTGGGGGAGGCTGAGGCTTGCGCGTGCCCGTGCGCGTGCCCGACAGCTGTTCCAAGTCAGCCGCTTAGGCCAAGGTGCAGTTGCACCGCTCCTGCTCGCCCCCTTTTCCTGTGTTATGTAGAAAGCTCCTACCTGAGAGATTGTGCGATGCTTCCTTTCCCCCGACCGGGGTTTGCTGCCTTGTAGCTGATTGCTGCTGGTTCAGTGCCAGACAGGAAGGCGAGGATAACCAGCTGTTCTGATTTCATAGGCACAGTCTTGATATTTGGGGCATTTTCTTATATAGGTGCCTGTTACATCTCCGTCCTGATGTTTCACAGTTGCAAGCTGGTCACCCTACAGACAGCTCAACAAAAGAAGGCCATGCTGGATGGAGCAACTCAAAAGCCCATCTAGGCAAGGGGTGGGCAAAACACAGGCAGTCTAACGTTTCTGTCGGCCCACCAGGCCTAGCCTTAGGGCAAGGCATTTGCCTTGGGCCCTGCGCTGCTTGGCACCCGCCCGCCCGGCTGCTTGCTCGTTGCCCTGGCTGGGAGCCGCCCAGCCCCACAGTACAGCCAGCCACAACATGCTGCCTTGGGCCCTGCAAACTCTTTGGCCGGGCTGTGGCCCACCATGACACTCTGGGCTGCTAAAAGTCCCACAGTGCAGCAGGCACTCTGCTGTGTCCCCATGCCACTCTCAGAAGTGGCTGGCTACTGCTGGCATGTCTGTACATACCCTTGGAAGAGGAGCAATGGTGCCATCTGAGGAGTTGCCCCTGCCCCAGCACTATTCTCACAACTCTTATTGGCTGAAAACAGGCCAGTGGGAATTGTGGTGGTTCGTGCACAGAGACATGCTCTGTGAAGGAGTGCACAGTGCCCTTTGTGAAGGGGCAATCACAGATATGCCAGCAGCAGCAGGCTGCTTCTGGAAATAGCTTGGGGCCACTACTTGAGCACTCCATTGTACTGCCAGATGGGAACCACCTGTAGGACAGAGCCTGTACCTTGTAACACTTCCTGCACCACAACCCCTACCCCAGGTCAGAATCCCTCCTGCCCCCAAACTTCCTCCCATGCCCTGCACCCCTCCTCTGCACCCAAATCAATGCTGCCTCTCATTTTTATCTATCCATCTCCACAATAAATTTTATGTGCCCCAAGACACGTGCAGATATGTACTACCAGTACACATGCTGCCAGCTGTGGGTGCTCTGCTAATCAGCTGGGTGGCATCTGAATTTCTCTTGAGTGGCCACTGAAATGCATAGCTTACAGGGAATAATGTCCCCAACCTCCTGCCCCAGATTCTAGTCCCCTTCTGCACCCAAGGTCCCTCCCAGACCTCACAGCCTTCATCCTCTCCTGCACCCCACCACTCTGCACCAGTCTGGAATTCCCTCCTGCACCCAAACTCCCTCCCAAACCTGCATTCATATCCCCTCCACCAGACTAGAGCTCGCTCTTGCGTGCAAACTCCATCCCAGATCCCGCACCCTGTCTATTAATATAATAGATAGATGCAGCCTGTGACCAAAATTTACCAAAATTTATGAGGTGATTCCCCTGTGAAAATTATTGCTTACCCCTAAACCAGCAAAGTATCCTGTCTTTCAACAGTGGCCAAGGCAAAGTGCTTCAAAGGTAATGAACAGAACAAGTCATCAAGTGATCCATCCCATTGCTCATTCCCTGCTTCTGGCAAACAGAGTCTAGGGCCACTATCCATCCCATCCTGACTAACAGCCCCTGATGGACCTCTGTGAATTTATTTAATTTTTAAAACCCAGTTTTAGTCTTTGCCCTCATATCAGCCTCTGGCAAAGAGTTCCACAGGTTAACTCTGTGTTGCATTCTATTAAACTTGCTGCCTGTAAATTTCATTTGGTAACGTCCCCTCCCCTTTAAGTGTTATGAGACAAAGTAAATAACACTTCCTTCCTTACTTTGAAATTTACTTCCATGTATATGAGCAGATATGCTCATAAACATGAAAATATGTTTTCCATTTTTCTTTAACTGGCATACATTATATTTGGGGACAAGCCAGAACCAGTTAAAGATGGCCTGTGCCATCCTTGACTGCTAAACTTGCTTGGTCACTCACTGTCAGATATCTGGGAAGTAGTTCTTAGTTGGAGGAGAAAGGCAAAAGGGTAAGTATCAGTGATAATGGCAAATGCAATTGGTAATGTCATACACAGCTAATTATATTACATGGGTATCTTGCTCTTTCAGAGTTATTGCTGCTGGTTGTGTCCTTGAGGCAGTGTGGTAAATTTGTAATAGCTTGACACAAAATGTCATTTAGGCTGAAAAGAGAAATTACACTTCTGAGCAATGTGATATGATGATGGAGGTGCTTACAGTCTAGTATAATCTGTCCATATCAATAAAACTGAACAAATATATGTTATTGCTGGCTTTTTCTTATTGAATTAGTCACAGAAAGGGTAGACAGGAGGAAAAACTGAAAAAAAGACACAGGCTGACAACAAAATGAAAGGGAATGGCTGAGGTATCCCCATTAATTTTTTTTAAATATGTCCATGAATATGATGGACAAGAGAAGAATTTAGACTAGCATTTCCTTGCCCAGGTGAAGTTGAAGAGGCTGGAAATAAGTGCAAGGTCACCACTCCATTTGCCAAGACTTCCTTTTCAGTGACCAAGGCCGTGCCTGGCATGTCACAAGAAAAATATTGTAGCCCGGATCTAACAATAACATGGGATTAATTTCTGAAGCACAACCATTTTCCATTGTTTCTATTTCATGACTCAGCCTGCCCAATTTCTGCAATTTGTGACAAGAACAATTCATTTTAAAGGGAGAGGGTTGCATTCCCTCCAACAGGAGGTGTGCACCCAGGCCAGAAGAGCAGCTAAAAAGAGGAGACTGTCCAGTTGGTGTGGCGCTCTGCCCCCCTCCCAAATCACTTCAGAATCCATGGATATGTCAGAGTAGGGAGGGTAAACTGAGCTCCCAAACACGTGGAGGTCAACTCTGAATCCAGAAGAGAGGAATGTGGGAAAAGGGGAAGAACTTTGATTCACAGAGAACCTACCTGCTTCCAGCCACTTCACCTCTTCATGTCCCTTCCCAGTCTCTAACTACTGAGGGTGCAACCCCAGCCTTGCCTGTCTTTCCAAGCTTTGGCCTATATGCTCTCGCACCTGAGCTAGGCCCTTCTTCCCACCCATGGCTACATGTGAATGGAGTTTCAATCTCCATTGGCAATCTCCACTAGGCAGGTTTCTGCATCTGGGCGCCAGCGTTGCCAACTTTCACTCTGTAAAATAAACAACGTGGTTTTCATGATGAGCCAAAATAAAGCTAATCCCATTTCAACATATTTCCAAAACCAAACTAAACCCTAAAAAATCCTCAGTCTATGTGACTGGATCCCCTGAGGTACATTCTGGGCACCCACTGCATCTCTCTGAATATTATCCGTCTGCCTGTGCACCTCCAAGCCCACTGTACCTTCCTTTTTGCCCCAACCCCCAGTGCCCCTTTATGTCTCCCCTTGTCCCTCTGAGCCCATCCTGCCTTTTCTTTGCTCTCTTGTGCCCCTTGCCTCTTCTTTTGGCTCTTGTGCCTCACCATGTCCCCTTTTGCAGCTAGACCACACAGCATGCTTGACAAAAAGGTGCTTTTATAATGCTTTATTTTTAATTTTAAAGTGAAAACAACAAAAAGGAATGTTTAAATTGTAAGTAACCATTGCTTGCAGCCTTCACTCACTGCTGCTGAGGTGCCTCTTCATGGCAGCCATTGATTCATATTGCAGATATAGACAGTTGTTCCCTGCCCTACAGAGACTAAAATCTAAACAGACAAGAAAAGGGAAGGACTGTTATCCCCATTTTATAGGTAGGAAATTGAGGTCCAGGGAGATTAAGTGATTTACTCAACCTGGCACTGTTCTCCCCTCCCCTGAACCAGCTCACAAGCAGCCAGGGAATTCCCCTGCAATGGAAATCTGTACAGTATTGTGCCTCCACTTGCCTCACTGCACACTCCAGCCCCAGGAGGCAGGAAGTCTCGAGCAGATAACTGAGCACAGAGCTCCTTCCGCACCCCCAGGAGCAGATCAGATCATCCTTCATCTCTGTATAAAAATTCTCCCCAGAAATAAGTATGAACTTCCAAGACATGCAAATAAAGAGAGTGAAAACCAGCAAAGCTGTTAGACCCACTCCTTAAACTTACAACCTGCTAAAAGAACCCCCAACACACAGGGTGGATGGGGAGAGGCCAGCTCTGCACGGAGGGGGTGAGCTAGGATTTTAGCTCTGCAGCAGCTCGAGCACTAGGGTGACACTGGTGGGGGCTCAAAAGCTGGTGGTTTCAGCCACGCATCTGCTAGCGTCAAGGGTCTCTCTTGCTTCACACATACACATCCCCAGCGTGGCTTCTGCCGGGATGGGACTTTTCGTCCCTTTTTCTCCCTTCACGCCCCCTCCCAGCGAAGCCCCCTGCCAGGGTGAGGGGCTCCGGGCTTTTCCCTCCTCTCTCAGAATTTCAATTGTTTCAATGACGCACAGGGAGGAATCCCTGCCCCAACTCTCCCTCCCCCTCTGCGCTGGCAGGGGCAGGCACAAGAACTTGGGAAAAAATGGATTCGAAAGAACTTAAGTTTAAAATGCACATGCACGCTGGCCGCCTCCCCCTGCCCTGGGGACACGCGCCAGGGGCTTCCGGTCTCCGCGAGCAGCAGCTGACCTGAGGTCGGGGCTTCTCCCCTGCACAAACACCCAGCATCCGCAGGGCTGGGGCAGGATTTTCCTTTCTTTCTTCCCCGCCCCCTCCACAGCACCTGCCGGGTCGAGGGACTCAAGGCTTCCCCACTCTCACTTGGCTTGGGTGCTCCTGGAGGGGGGGGGGACTTTTCCTTCCTCCCCTCCCTTCCACTGCGCGGCTCCTGTCTGGCATAGGACGTTTCCTTCCACCCCTGCTCCCCCCCAGAAGTTTTGTTTTGTTTTATATTTTAAAGAAGGGGAGGGGGAGGGGAGGGGAGGGGAGGAGAGAAGCCCCCGCCGCAGGGTGCCGGAACTTTGAAGTCCCACAGTCACGGAAGTGTCTCCTCGCACGTCACAATGGGCTGGGCGCCAGCCTGACTGCGTCCTTAGCAACAGCCCGGCAGCGCTTTTGGAACCGGGCGGCACAGTGAGGCGAGTTGCTCGGCGGGAGCAGACGGTGGGAGAGGGGGCTTGCATGCCCTGTGTGCTGAGGTCTGCTCCTGGCTCCTCGTCTGCCACATTCAGGTAAGCGGGGGCAGGCCGCTGGGTGCTCTGGGTTGGTAGAACCGGGTGAAGTTCATTTCAGGAACTGCCACCGCCCCAAATCTCTCCTGCTTCCAGGCCCCCACCAACACCTGCTCCAGAATGCGGGTTGCATCCCTGATACTCTGGTGGTCTCCACATGTCCTTTCCTCTCCCAACCCTACCGAAAACTGTCGGACACTGTTCTCCTCTGTTCAAGTGCTACTTTGCTCTCCCTTCGGCATACATCCAAAAGGCTGTTATCGTGCTAAGAAACCTGTTAAATCTAGTGAGAAAGACCAGTGATTTCCTTGTTTGTGGTTCTATATACCACAGCTTTTAGCTGGTGTGAAATGACTCCATAAAGAAACCCCAGACATGACTGATGCCACTTCTGCCAACTCCCCAGTCTTTTCATATTGCTTGTAAAGCTGCATAAAGGTATCCTGTCATCTCTCCACCCTCTCTTTGACTAGCTCACACACAGCCACTCTCAAATAACCACTTTACCTACAACACTTAGAATAAACTACTCCTCTGTTTCTTCCTTAAACTTCCTACACTTTAAATATGAATGTGCATTACTTTACATATGTGAGCACCCCTGTTGAAGCCAAAGGGATTGATTATTCATGAATCATGAGCATAAAGCCATACACATGCTAAAGTATTTGCAGTAAGCCTGAGTCTACAAAGATGTATTCCCTTGTATAACTTTTTATGCTGCAAGTGGTCCGTTGATGTCAGTGAAATTACTCAGTGTGTCAAATAATTTTTTTGCCTTCAGCCCTGATCTGCCAAACACGATCTGTGCTTACTATCAAAGCAGTTTCAGTGGTTTCAATGGGACTAGTCAAGTTAGTCATTTGCTTTACCTGAGTGTTTGTGTGAGCAGGGTTGTAGATTGTAAATTCTGCAGGAATGACTTCAGCTTGTACCTTGCACAATGCTCTACCTATTTTCAGCACTTGATAATAAAGAAACAAAATGATATATTCTAGGCAATTTCTATAAATAAGATAAGGTATTTTAATTTCATTTACTTTAGAGGAACATCCCTAGCTAAAATGAATTTTTAACCTACTTTGATTATGAGTAACATTTAAAGCCCTGATTCTGCAAACACACACATGCTTAGCTTTACTACTGTAATCAGTGGTAGTAAAATTAAGCATGTGTGTATAAGTATTTGTGGGATTGGGGCCTAAATGATTACTATCAATGAAAAATACTGAAAAAAATATTTCGCAGTTTTCTGAGTTTGTTTGCTGTGTATGCTTGACAGCATATTAAGTATGTCTACACTGAAATTAAAAACCCATAGTCCTTTGCCATCTTACTCATGCTCACAGGAGCCCTAGATGTTTAATTGCATTACAAAATTTTGGGCTTGGGCTGCAGCGCAGGTTGCGGGACCCTCTCAGGATAGGTCTACACTATGCACTTATTCCAAAATAAGCTATTTCGGAATAAAAACTCTGCACTAGCTTATTTCGAAAGAGCACATCCACACTACAAATGCCCATCGAAATAGCACAGATCTATTTTGAAATAGTGTGCCCACACTGTTTGGAGCCTGAATTGCATTTAAGGCCTCCCTGGAAGCGCTTTGGGCAGGGCATCAGGACAGCAATCACTTCCTATAGCTTTTGCCTGGGGCTAGCTGAGGCTTGTGCTTAAAGGAAACCTCCTGTACAGTCGTGTCTCAGACTCTTCACCTGTGACTACCTCCTTGAGGGACAGCAAACTCATCTTGCTGCATGCTCTGGTTGCCCTTGTGGATGCCACAGCACTCCAACCATAGAGCTGAACCTGCTGCAAAGCACGCGCTGGCTTTTAGACCTCATGCCGCACCTGGTACAGTTACTACAGGCTGCCCACATGGCACTTCAGGAGCAGGAACCTGCTGCTCCATGTGGGGCACCTCCTCTCTTCTCTCCATGTGCTGTTCATACAGCACAGCCTCTCCTGCATTGCCTGCACCCTGTGCACCGTTGCTTTTGGTGATGAAACACCATGTCTGATTGGTGGGACCTCATCGTTATGGAGCAGTGGGATGACCAGCAGCGGCTCCAGAATTTCCGCATGTGGAAGGACACCTTCAAGGAGCCTTGCGAGTGGCTCGCCCCTGCCCTCAGGCAATGGGTCACCCACATGAGACTAGGGATGTTAAATTTAGATTAATTGGCTAATCAAATAGTTGATGCAATTTGCATTGCCTATTCGATTAGTTGATAAGGGCATCTCTGCCTTTAAAGTGTAGCAACAACTCCAAGGCTGTTGCTACACTTCAAAGGCAAAAGTGCTGTGGGGAGCACAGAGCTGGGGGGGACTCAAGCAGTCCCTCGCTGGCCCCATGCTCCCTATGGCGTTTCAAAGCGTCAGTGCTCTACCTAGACGTCAGACTCCATGTGGTGTTTGAAAGCAGTAGCGCCGCTGCACACGGCGTTTCAAAGTGGCAGCACCATGTGGAGCCCAGGGTCTGGCCCCAGGCTCCACGTAGCGCTGCTGCTTTGAAGCACCCCTGCCTCTTCCCTCCCCCTCTTGCTGTCTCTTTCTGATAAAGGCAGCAAGGGGAGGGGGGAGTGACTAGTTGACTAGTGTGTCGACTATCCATTAAGTATTTGCTTATCTGATAGTCGACTAGTCGTTCACATCTTTACATGAGACCTGCCATCCCCCTCCAGAAGCGGGTCACCATTGCACTTTGGAAGTTTGCCACACCGGACAGTTACTCCTCCATCAGGAAACAGTTTGGCATGGGGAGATCGACCATCAGGGCTGTGCGCATGCAGGTATGATCTCTTACGATTGTCCTAGGAAGGTGGTGAACTGTTAAAAATGGGGTTCCCTAAGAAAGGGGTGGTGGTGGAAGCTCCCTCCCTGGAAGGTTTCTCAGTCCTGCCTTCACAAAGTCCTGCCAAGGGATGAGGTAAGTAGGGGTTGGTCCTGGTGTGGGAAAGGGAGGTTGGACTCAGGGACTTCTTGAGGGCTCTGGCAACCCTGTGATTCTCTGTTTGTCTCCTTCTACAGGTGGTGAGGGCCATCAACACCATCCTGCTGTTCAGGGTCGTCATCCTGGGCGACATAGATCCCATCATCGCCAGCTTTGCTGCTATGGGATTCCCCAACTGCAAGGGGGCCACTGATGGCACCCATATCTCCATCTGGGCCCCCGACCACCACACCTCCGATTATATCAACCAGAAGGGGTACTTTTCAATTGTGCTGCAGGCCCTCGTGGACCACTGAGGCTGGTTCATGAACATCAGTGTCAGATGATAGGGGAAGGCGCCCCACGCCCGCATATTCCTCAACTCCAGCCTTTACCAGAAGCTGTACATCTGCACGTTTTCCCCCAACCGCACCATCAGGGTAGGGGATGTGGACATGCCCATCTGCATCGTGGGAGATGCAACCTACCCTTTGCTCCCCTGGCTGATGAAGCCCTACATGGGACACCTGGACCCCACGAAAGAGCATTTCAACAGCAGGCTGAGCAGGGCCTGCATCATGGTGAAGGGCACCTTCTGCCGTCTCAAAGGGACGTTCTACTATCTCCTTACCCGCCTGGACCTCAGCAAGCAGAACCTCCCCCAACTGGCAGGGGGGTGTCCTCCACAATATTTGTGAAAATAAGAGGGAGACGTTCCTGCCAGGAGTCGGGGGCAGAGGCCGAGCAGCTCACAAGGACATTCAGCATTCGGCAGGCCCATCAGGGGGCTGTGAGAATCCAAGAGGCCCCGAGGGAGAGTTTCACACAAGGACCACAGTGACGCTGTCCCCCAGGCCTCCCCACCAGGAGCCTCTGTAGTGCCCCAGTGTGTCTTTCATCCTCCACCCCTTCCTTCCCCTGCCCTTCTTTCCCCCCTTCCTCTCCCCTCCTCCTGATAAAATAAACAAGATGTTTTGTTTTGGAACAATAAGCTCTGTAATTTTTAATTGGGGTAAATATAACTGGGGAGGGACTGGGGAAAGAACCTGGGAGGGGAGAGGAGGCAGGAGGGGAAGGTGGGGCTCAGGGATGGGTCTGGGCCTGGTGCCTGCCTCAGGTGGTCCCACTGCCTCTTGTGCGGGGCCCTTGGCAATCATGGGGGCGCTCGGGAGAGAAACCGGAGGAGCAAAAGTGGGAGTGGCAGTGGGTGCAGGGAGGGGAACTGGGAAGGAGTGGATGCAAGGGGCAGCTGCTGGACCACTCAACGGTGGCGACCAGGCAGTTGGCTGAGCTGTATGCCATGCTCATGACTCCTGGGACTGTTCCTGCCAGGTGGAGTGGTACTCCTCCAGGTCCGCATCCAACCTATGGTCCTGCTGCTCCACAGACCACTGTAGGGAATAGAGGCTGGCTATGTGTTTCCGCTTGAGGTCCTCGTGGGGTTGGCGGTGCCTGTGGGTCTTGCAGGGTCGGGAGGCTGGCGCAGGAGATGTGGCTTGTGCCCCACTCACAGCTGGTCTAGCTGTAAAGATCAAAGAGAAGGTCAGTCATCCCAGGAGACAGAGTGCATGAAGCCTAGCCCTCATCTCTGAGCCAGTGTTGAAAGGTCTCGGTTCAGATGAAGGCAATGTGCTTTGAGCAAGGCCATCTGAGGCTGAGACAGTGGGCCCTTTCCTGCAGGGGCACAGTGGTCCCAGGGGGAACCTAGGACTGCTCCCCCCACCCCTGGTGTGTGTCTAGGGAAAGTAATGAAACTCACCTGATGGGCCTTCCTTGGCTTTTCCGATCCCTGGGTGACATCCTGGTAGGGTGATACCGGCTCCAGGGCCAGGATGACCTGGCTGACAGTCATTGTATCCAGGCTGGTCTCCTTGTCCTCCTCCTCCTCCTGCATTTCCTGCTCCTCATCCACAGGTATGCCTTCTGAGAGGCTGACAATGGGCATCTCCATCCCAGAGTCCACAACAAAGGGTGGGGGAAGGGACTGACCATCCCTCCCAAGATGTGGTGGAGCTGGTCAAAATAGGGGCAGGTCTGGGGTACCACCCCTGAGTGGGAGCTGCACTCCCTGACCTCAGCTCCTTGACCTTCATCCACGCCTATTCCTGGGTGCATGTAAAATGTCCAGTATTTTCTGTTTTTCTCAGACGGAAGGCCAGCAGGGACCAGTAGCCTCCCCAGGAATTGAAATTAGGGGGGGGTGTTCAAATTTACAAGGGGGGGGGGAAGCAGGGCCAATGTGGGGTGACATGGTGAGGGTGAAGGTGGGCTGTATGGCACCATAGTTCACAAAACTGGGGGGGTGTTGAGGAAATTCGGGGGGGGGGTATACATCCCCATAGAGGAGTGTAGGGAAATCCCTGGCAGGGACCTTTTTCCCTTGCCTTGTCTGGCGGGGGTGAGTGGAGCGGGGAGCAGGGCGTGGGGGAATTTAAAGGCACAGTGACCTTTTTTTTTCCTTTTCTTTTTCTCAACCAATATTTTTCCCCGCCATGTTCAGGATTTTTTGTGAAAGTATCTGGCAACCCTATTGGCTAGTTGTTCCTTGATGTTGTGCACATCACTTTATAAATTAGATCATTCAGTATAGCAATATGCTTGGATAACACAAAAACAACGAGCAGTTCTGTGGCACCTAAGGGAATGTCTACATTCCTACAAGGGAAATTATTTTGAAATAACTAAATTAAAAATAATAACTCCTGAAATAACTATTTCAAAATAAGCTTATTCCCCAAGGAAAGCAGGAGTACAGATTTCAAAATAACCAGCCCTTATTTTGAAATAACAGATAGTGTGGATGTGATAGTGTGATAATGTGGATGCTCCGCTTATTATTTTGAAATAAGGGGGGTTATTTTGAAATAACTCCCTAATGTAGAGCAGGCCTACTCAACACACGGCCTGTGGGCCGCATACGGCCCATGGTCCATTTGTGTGTGGCCCGCAGGTGGGAGCCAAAACAAAAAAGTAGTCAATATAATGGTCTTCTGTTGATATGTGTTTTAGTAGTTAAATTCCTCAACTGTCATTGCTCATTAAAAGTGCTGTCATATGGGTGTAAATTGAGTAAATATTGCATTTTATTAATATCAGCAGAACTGACTTAAATGGGGCCTGTGTGTTGTGTAGTCTTGCCTTAATCTTTGTATTCATGCCCATCAGTGTGAAAGAAGCTATTTGCGTATATTTGCATATATATTTGGAAGTATATGCAACCACACTTAAATTGCAGCCCTTGGCATGTGCTATGAGTATCATTGTGGCCCCTGGGGCTTCTAAAGTTGAGTAGCCCTGGCTTAGAGATTAACACATTTATTAGGTGATGAGCTTTTGTGGGTAAAACCCACATCATCAAATGAGTAGCTTTTACCCACGAAAGCTCATGACTTACTACATTTATTAGTGTCCAAGGTGCCACAGGACTGCTCATTGTTTTTACAGTTACAGACTAACAGGGCTATCTCTCTAAGACTGCATAACACAGGCATGCAAATCGCAGGACAAGGATGGATTTTTAGCCCCCCCCCCTAATCTCAGCTGACAGAGAGGAGAATCAGAACCATTATGTTGTATCATTAACTAAAGTATACTGTAAATTTAGGCATGTAAAATGTTATTGGTATGCTGGATAAGAAAGGTTGGGTAAAAGGTATTTTGGCAGGAATGTTCAGACAGATCTCATGGGTAGCTTGGTGTGGAAATAATACTACAGTGACGCTTTTTACAACAATAAAATAAATGGTATAGTGACAGAAATTTTAGTTGATGGGAGTTAAAGAACTTCATTTAAAATTGTCGGTTTTCTGCTGGATCTCTCTGTAAGAAAAAAAGAATTTAGATTAATTTGGAATTAACAGGTGAAATGCAACATCATGACCATGAGAAAATTAGGAATTACTTTTCATAAATTCAGAGTAATCTACTTTTTATTGGATAGTAATACACATTCTCATTTCTTTGTAACTGCAAGTGGGTGAGTTGTTTGGCACACTACCGTCTATGAAAAGTTATGGGCCCTGATTATAGTTAAATCAAGTTTTTTAACAACCATGTTTGCGGCAAAAGCTGCTCTTGAATTAGGTATGCAATGTGCCAGTGCACCATTCCATGTTTAGTTTATTTATAGTGTTTTAATATGTACTGTGGTATAAAATAGAATATTCTTGTTTGAGAGCACGTGATTGTGGAACTAGCCACTGGAAGAGATGAAACTGAGTCAAAACCTGAATGTGGAATCAGACGGAGAATATGGGAAATATTGCCCTTGCCTGGAATATTATATTCATTTTTTATTACCTCATGTCAAGTATTCAGATATAGGCAAAAGTAACTATTATGAGCCTAAAAATGCTCATATAAATAGCTCAGTTTGAAGAGAGACTGAAAATATTGGGAATATTCCCCTTAAAGGGAGATTGATGAATGGGGACACAAACAAATATGTATAATAATTAATTATATGGAGATGGCAGAACAGAAACTTTTAGTCACTCTCATAATAGAAATATAATGGAATATTCAGTGAAACTGAAAAGTGTCAAATCATACAACTGAGACCAAAAGCATGGTTTAGCACAGTTAAAAAAAAGAATTGGACATTTTTAGGAACAAGTATATCCAGACCCATAATAGGAAATACTTGAAACAAACACAACCAAACCTAAAAAGGACCATTTTGGAAGGGATATAGCTCTTCATGTTTCAGCATCAGCCAATCGTTAACTATTGGAGTTTAGTAGAAAAATTTTTCTGAAGGCAGGTTCTCATAATCTGTGGCAACTGCTGGGGAGGGACACAAGGGGGGGCACCAGTCATGTGACCACCCCCCATGTGATTCCTCCCTGCGCTACCCCTAACCCAGGGGAGGGCCCCATCACTCCCTGCTCCCACTTCACCCTTCCCTCAAGCTCTGCCCCCATTCTACCTCTTCCCCTTGACCTGCTCCCCCTAATGATATGGCCCAGAGGACTAGCGGGAGGGTGTCTGGCATCAGCAGCAGAGGATTGGGCCCCCTCCATACTCACCAGTGGCAGCAGGGGAAAGCATAGCAACCCAGAAACAGCCTGGTCCATTCCCCTGACTCTCAGCCATGTCTCTCTGCTTCCTGCCACTGGTGAGCGTGGGGGGGCGGTTCCACTTCTTTCCCTAAACCCCTTCTCCTGAACAACATGGCTGAGAGCCAAGGGAGAGGAGCTGGCTGGGGCTGGCGATAGGTGGTATAGAAACACTGTTAAATTATCTGTTTTACCTTCAATGTATCCTGGATAGTAACACTGGGCCTGGTTTTCGCCTTGGAATTGAAGAGATGATCCTCTACTTGTCTGTTGCCCAGGCTCTTCAGAGGAAGGTCCAAGCCCTCATCAGAATACCAAGGTCTTCAGCAGAGGGCTTCTGGAAGCATGATATCACAGGGAGCTTGCCAGTGTCAGAATCTTCATGGAGAAGCCTATAGTAGATTTCACTTTCCATCAAAAAGATCTTGCTTGGGAATTGTCCAATGGGAATATATTTCTAGTGCATCATAAAAATACATTCAGGTTCCTGTTAAAAATGATGCCAGGAGCTGTATATTTCCAAAAAGCATTTCCAGTTTCATCCCATAAATTTAAATTTTTCTTTTTTTCAGTACCTCTTGCTATGCCATGATGCTTTTATAACCAGATGCAAAGACCACTTCTATACACACATCATAGAAATTGAATTACTACTATTGAACAGAAACCATTCTAAGAGCTTGGTCCCTTGGCTGTAATGAGCACTTAATTATTGATATTGTATGTGACTGAATGCTATCAACACAGCTTGCAGGAGAGAACAAAAAAAAATTGGCATCAGTATAAATTCTTTTTCATCTAACCTAGTGAGAGAGGTTCACATTAAAATAGCAATGAGAACACATTTGAACTATAAAACTCATACATTACATAGTGCAAGATGCTACCTGTAAAGGAATGTCACAGAGGGAAATTGAGATTATTTCCAGCTCAAGTCTTTCTGGATGCTGATGTAGAAATCTATTATAGAGATCATAGACTGGTAAATGCTACTAGGGTCCAAGACCATTCTCAATCGACAATATATTAAAAGAAAAAAATCAGAGAATAAAAGAAATTATGAGCAGTAAGCAGCATGTGGTTAGAAAGTATGTATTTTGCAAACGAAAGCTGATTTTGAAAAATAGGATAGCAAGAAAATTAATACATGGGAGTGAAAGTGGTAGTCTTGGATTTTAAAAAAACATACCCCACTTCGTCTGTTCTCAAACTAATGTGCATGGATTATTATCACAGCTTCTGCAGCTAAGGGAGCCTTTAAAAATACTTAGGCTACGTCTAGACTGCACTGCTTTCCTAGGACACTGGAGGTATCCCGGAAAAGCAATGCCGCATCCAAGGAACGTGTCCACTTTTTCGGAAACATTTTCAAAAAAGCAGACACGCTCTTTCACCATCTCTGTAAACCTCGTTTTACAAGGAATAAGGGATGTGTCAAAAAAGCATTTTTTCCAAAATTTGGCGCTGTGTAGCTGCGCCAAATTTCTGAAAAGCCTCTTTTGACAGTAAAGCGGAAAAAGATACACAATTTGCGTACCGCAAGTTGCATTTCTTTTTCCGACTTACCATTGCAGTGTAGACCTAAGCAGTTTTATAGCACCTTCTAGCCATGGATCTCAGACTGCTTAACACATATTAATGAAAGTAGCCTCACAACATTCCATGTTAGATAAGGTAGTTAGTTGGTTTGTAGGGAAAAACATGCTGCCTTGTTATTAGAAATATTATAATTGAAGCAGAATGTCTGCAGCAAATATGGTACCATATCATAGCTGTGACCCGGATTTGAAAAAGTACTCTACACATACTAGTGTAGGGACTGAAGGCTCAATTCAATACCCATTGAAGTTAATGGGTGTTTTCCCATTGATTTTCAGGAGCATTGGATCAGGCCTTGGGCTTTCCAGCCAAGCTGAATAAAATTTGTGCTTCTGTGATCCCAGCACCCTGCAATTTAAACAAACAAAACTGTATTTAGTTGTAATGTATTATCAACTTTCTATTTAATATATTTTTAATGTGCAAATTACAAGGATTAATTGAACAGCAAAACAATTTATTCACTGAATGTATTTGGTGACTGTTACTGGCTTTCATTTAATGTTTTCAGGAAAGAGTCCAGAAATGAAAGTCACTTTCATTTCTTGGAGGTACTGTTGTATTGCACCCCCTCGGAGGGTGGAGGGTGGGTTGGGGAGACTCAGGGCAGAGGGTTGGAGGGTTGTGATCAGACAGTACCGGTCAGAAATTAAGTATGGGGTGGAGTGTGGGGGGCTCAGGGCAGTGGATTATGGTGAGTGTGGGGGGGTTCAGGGCAGGGGGTAGGGATGTTGGGGGTGCAAGTCAGGACAGAGGCTTGGAGGTGTGGGGGCTCAGGGCAGGAGGTTGGGGGGATGTTGGAGTCAGGGTTGTGGGTGTGAGAAAGGGCTCAGGGAAGGGGATTGAGGATATATATGTAGGGGAGAATTCAGGGAGCAAGGTTGCTATTTAGTGAGGGCTGGGAGCTGAAGGCCCCTCCCCCCCACAAGATTCGTACCAGGACTCTGCTTGTTGTTCCCCTTCATCACTTTCCCCATACATCATTGGCCCTGAAAATCCTGTTAGGGTAAGACAGGATACTAGAAGACAAGCTGGTGCACTTCGATGCATCTCTAAGGTAGATTATAAATGGGTGCCCACCATCTGCTAACTAACACACACTGGGACAGCTAACACAAGCCACAGATCCATTCCTCCTGGGGATATGAGGCAGAAAGCTGAGTCTTACATCTAGGACTCTCCTAAAGATGCAGCTTGTGACTGACAACTTGTGCAAAGACAAAAGGTTCTCTGCTACATACCTCGTTCCCACAGCTGGTCACTACTGAAGTAGCAAGCCAGCTTTAGCCCGATGTAGTTCATGCTGTAGCCTCAAAACAAATAGGGTATGTCTACACTAGCCCCCTAGTTCGAACTAGGGAGGCTAATGTAGGCATTCGAACTTGCAAATGAAGCCCGGGATTTAAATATCCTGGGCTTCATTTGCATGTTCCCGGGCGGGCGCCATTTTTAAATCCCCCTAGTCCGAACTAACTGCCCGCGGCTACACGCGGCAGTTAAAAGTTAATTCGAACTAAGTCCTTAGTTCGAATTAACTGTTACGCCTCATTCCATGAGGGCAGCGGGCAGTTATTTCGGACTAGGGGGATTTAAAAATGGCGCCCGCCCGGGAACATGCAAATGAAGCCCGGGATATTTAAATCCCGGGCTTCATTTGCAAGTTCGAATGCCTACATTAGCCTCCCTAGTTCGAACTAGGGGGCTAATGTAGACATACCCATGGAGAATAGCTGAGGTGCTGTGCTATTCTTAACATTTCTGGGCCTTGGGTTTGGGGTTTTTTTTTTGTTTTAGTTTGTTTAAATGCTTCTTGACTCTATTTAATTTGTATAAGAACCTTGAAGATCAAAATCCCTGTATAATACATAAGGATTATTTAACAGCTATTTTTGTTTCATTTTCTGTCTTTTCAAAGATTTGATTTTGAGTATGTCTCACGCTGACAGCAGTTTGATGTAGTAATGAGTTGCCTTGACATTGTTTACCACCATCATTTGCCATAATAAGTAGCCTCAGAAGACCTGAATTGACAAATTCTCTATGTTTTTGGCATTGTAATGCAGTATCAGACAAGTGCTTTAAGAATATTTCATTAAGGCGGTTAAGTCCTTGGAGGGAAAAAAAAGAAAAGAAAAGAAAAGCGGAGGCTGTGCAGTTGTAAAATGTGTTCCTAAACTTTAAAACATTCATAATTGTCAAAAAGACAGTTCATACAAAAGTTAACAATTGATATTTCAGTTATTTTAAAAAAAATCTATAGCTATTTTTTAAAAAAACACACACAGTTTGAAACTTAATCCAAAATAACTTTCCAAAGAAAAATGTACATTCTAGCTGAAGATTCTGTGCCAAGTTTCTGCTTAAGAGCATAAAAATAAGTCAGATAAAATGATAAACTCTTGATTATGTTTAACAGTCTCAGTTACATTCTTCTGCATGAATGAGCATATAAATTACATTTTTCTCATTTGTAAATTTTTTAGTCAATGGCATTCTAAATTTCATGTATGTTGTAACAGAACACAACAGGAACTCTCTTGGTCCTGCCTCTGCTGTGCTACAAAAACAACTCTGAAAACATCTGGCTCAGTAGTCACTAGTGCAATTTATTTACATAGTGCCACCCCATAACCTTCTCATTGAATGTAGCTGGGGGTTTCAGCCTTGAGGGGTCCATGGCCTTTGGACCCAAAGGGCAGTATTATCACACTCCTTTTCTGGCTTCCCCCTTCAGTTCCTCCCTCTGGGCGTGTCTAAAACCCCAAGCTAATCAGACTGACAATTGGCTAAGAAGAAACAATCAGCCACAAGTTTCCCCAGCCAGCTCCAATTTACCCCCTTTAACAGGAATTGGAGTGACAGAGGGCTGCCACCTTGTTGCACCTCCCCCTCCCCTTAACAAACTGCCAGCTTCATCCTTGCCCATCTCATCTTCCCTCTTTTACTGGAGGGGCCAGCATGGGGGACTTCTACTTCTGCCTTCCGGTGACCCTTGTGGGGCTCCTGCATCCCCCACTCACAGAAGTTACATTGCATGGAGGATGATGCCCCCATAGGTCCACTGCTGCCCAAAGGTCCTCACACCCTTTGCACTCCCACATGGGTCCCCCCTCTTTTTCTTCCTTCTCTTCTGGCAGGGGCTGGGGATTGGCCCCTACTTCCACATGGACACCAAGGGCCTCAGGTTCATCAAACCCACTTAGCAGGGCCTGAACCTCTTCTCCTGGGGGTCACTTTGTAGAGAACTCCTTTGGGCCTTTTCCCTCCCTTAAAGGCCCTGGGTGTCCAGGAAGAAGTAGAGATCAACTGCCCCATCCCACCTCCTTCCTTTTCTTTATTACTCAGGATCTGATGCCTAGGGGTCTTAACTTATAGGAGATGGGTTCCCCTCTTTACTGGAGCTTTGATATTTAGGGATTTCCAACCCCTGTCTTCAGGGGGCCTCCTCTTTTTCCCATTGTGGGCTTCTTCCCATTTCCTCCTTTCCATCTTGGGAAATATGTGGTCCTAATCTGTGCCACTGGGAAAGGCAACTCCTTCAATACCCTGACCCACTTTCACCAAAACATACCCCAGTCTTCAAAGGGCACCTGGGTCATCGGGTACTGTTTCTTGTCCCCATAAACACATTGAATGTTCATTTTTGTGCTGGGAATCATTCAGTGTGGTTTTATCAGTACCTTTTAGATAAAGCAGCAGTCTGAGGCTGTATTCACCGGACCTCTCTAGGGTGTCCTCATCACCGTCATGGGTATGGTAGGCAATTTTTGCCCATTTTCTGCCCTTCCCCCCAGCATTAGTCTAGCCACAAAGTTCATCCAATCTACACTTCATGTATGGGCAGTCCTCCCTTTTGGGTCCTGGTTGCCTGCACTGCCAGCAAACAATTTGTCGCGCCCCAGCAGAAGTCCTTCAGGCCTCTTCCCTTTTCCTCTCTGGGCCTTTTCTTGGTGGGGGTTTCCTGGCCTTTTCTCCTGCCTCCAACTCACTATATGGCCATCCCTCTTTCCTTGGGAACTTGCCCTCCTGCCACTGTTCCCTCTAATTTTTCCCAACCCTGAGTGGAATGACTTTTGTTATGTACATTATTATGGAGGTGATGTGTGATACATTATATAATAACAAAATTCATATGATGGGGATAAGGCTAAGGGGTTCTAAGTGTGGGAGACGGCTCAGGCTTGGGGCAGAGAGCTGGAGTGCCGGGTCTGGGGTGGGGCTGAGCATGAGGGGCTCAGGGCTGGATCAGAGGGTGGGGTGCAAGTGTTTCAGGAGCCCAGCTGGGGGTGCAAGTTCTGGGGTGGGATTGGAGATGAGAGCTTGGGGTGCAGGGGTGTGAGGACTCTAGCTGAGGGTGCAAGCTAGAGGGTGGGACTGGGGTTGAAGGGTTTATGATGAAGGAGGGTACTCCGGGACTACTGTGAGGAGAGAGGCTGGGCCATCCCAACCATGGCTGGGTTTGGGGCCAGGGGACAATCCCACACATGTAAAAGGGTGTAGCAGGGCCTCCCTTGGCCCTGATTCTACTCCAAAAACCAGTCTGAGACCGTCTGACTCAGCAGTCACCAGTGCACTTTTTTTCACATAGTGCCATCCCACCATCTCTTCCCCAGGTATGGCTTGGGGGTTCCAGACTGGAGGATTTCATTGACTCTGGAGCCAGGAGGTCAGATCTACCACACTCATTTCCTGGTTTACTCCATTCACTTCCTCCCTCTGGACATGTCTACAGTCCCAGGTTAATAAGGTTGGGAGCTGTTTCTCCTTTGCCCCCAATCAACTCCAATTACCTCCTATAGTTGGAGCTAGAGTGACAGAGGGTTGGTCTGCTATTTCCATTGAGCACCCTGTCACAGTTATAACCCTTTTCTGTATTTTGGGATTTTGTATATTGAAAATTTAATGTTGATTAAGTGCCGCTATTAAATCCTGTTGTTGTTTTAACAAATACAAAAAAGAAACCCACATGAACATTTAGCTAGCAGTCTTCAACTCAGCAATCTTTAGTTAAAAATCATGATTTTTTTTTCTTTCTTGGTACTTATAAAAAGCAGGAGGTGGGGGTTGGAGGTGAATACATCGTAAATGGAAATTCAGTAGCTGACCAACTAAAAAACAAATGCTACTTATTTATACTGTCTAATCACCCTGCACTTACAGGGAAGTTTCAGCAGCAACTTAAGCGCTGGAACTTTAGGGTGGCCAAGTTTTTGACCAGAAGGCCGAGTCAAAAAGGGATTCTGGTGGCTCTGATCAGCACTCATCAGACTGCTAAAAGTCTGGTTGGTTGCAGAGTGAAGGCTCCCTACCTGCCCTGGCTCTGCATTGTTCCCTGGACTCAGCTGTCATGTTCCTGCATCGCCTCGGCACATGGGCAAGGGAGAGGTGGGGGGCTCTGTGCACTGTCCCCCTGAGCACCGACTCCACAACTCCCATTGGCCAGGAAACAATGGGAGCAGCAGGAGCAGGGCCTGTGGGTGCAGGTAGCAAAGGTGAGCCTCCTTGGTCTCTGCCTAGGAGCCACAGGACCTGCCGGTCTTTTTCACCTAGGTGTGAATAAGGATTTCTACCAGTATAGATTTGCCAAATATTAACAGGGCATAGCTGATTTTTTATCCGTATGTAACTTAACTACAACAGAGATAGGCCAGAAGAGGGCTGTATTTCTCCTTGTATTCCTCCAAATTTTCATTACGCTCAATCCTCACAAGATTTTCAGGTTTCTGTTTTTAGCTGCAGTCTTAATTCCCACTTCCACTCATCACTTGTGAGTCGTTTGCTGGCTTGTCCTTCTCCACAGACTCTGAGCTGTAATCTACTACCAGCCTTGGTAGCTTTCCCCCAACTATTGAATGTATCCCTTCTGCTTCTGAGCACAATTTGTAACTCATTAGCTGCCTGCTCTTCCTGATTGTGTTGAAGTGTCTTTCCTGAAATCTAGACTGAATTTGGCCTAAGTTGTTTGTGGCTATATGCTATACACGTATCTTTAGAATGAACAAAACGAAGTCCACTGAGATATAAAACTGCATTAGAATATTGTTAATTGTCTGACTTAAATTGATAAAGCTATACAAAAAATCAGTGTTAAATCTATAGATAGGTTAGAGGTACTTCTTCATCAGGGACTACCTGTATCTTGCTGGCTAGTGGGTGCTATTTTATACATTGAGCATGATTTGGTAAAAAAAATATGCTTCTAAAGTGTTGCATTTGATGGAAGTCAGATACATTTTTGCTCAATCATGCCCCAATGGTCTGAGAACTTCAGATACAGCAGAGATAAACGCTGAAAACATTTTTATGTCAGAGTTTCATATTTCTTGAATTTTCTGTCTTCCATTGATTCAGTATAGCTCCATGGATGTATCAGTTTAGTAGGCTTAACAAGTGAGACTTCTGTATTATCTTCATCAGTATCTATGATTAGTGAAACCACACATTCAACAGGCATTTGTGTTCGATGCATATGAATAAATCTCTATGGCCACAACTTCAAAAACTACCTCTAAAATTGCATTTTCGTTTGTCTAGGTATAATAATTTGCCGCCACAAAGTATATAGTATTTGTGCATACAAATGAGATTTGCCAGATTTGCCTGCACACATTTTATCTCTTGGGTTTCAAATGATTGTGTGTATGTTTTGGGTATGCGTTTAGGGACCAGAACAAGGCTCATTTGCAAATTTGATCTTTAAAGTCACATTAACCACAGTAAAGTTCGTTTGTTCATTCAAATGTGCAATAAGTAAATAGATTATTCTATCTAGCTACCCCCAGTGTCCTGTTTTCATCAACCCCCCTTCCTCATAGCATGATAGTTTGCACTTACTGGGTATAGCACTTTCCATCCAAGAGTCTCACATACTTAACTAGTATAGCTAACAGTTTCATCCTTTGAACACCCCGCTCTCAGTCCATCTGTGAATTAGACAAATGCTGTTAATCTCATTTTACAGATGAGGAATCTACGGGACAGAGAGTTGAAACAACTTGCCTGAAGTCATTCATGACTGCCTCGTTATGGTATCTCTTGGAAAGTGTAGCTATTGTCTTCTTTGAACATGCTAATGTTCTGATGAGAAAGGACAGCAATATGGCAGAACATATGTGCCTTCACATAGCGATAGGGAATAGCTGTTTCTCTTACTAGTGGAGGATACAATAAAAAAATCCCAATTCAGTGGATTGTAACATATTCTGGATTTGTTTTGTCTGATTTTCAGATCAATTATAGCATAAGAAGATGCCAATCTTTAAAGTGCCAGTGATACACAGATTTGGAATATTATCTAATAGACAACATAAAGAACTCCAAAAGGAATTTTTGAGAAAATATTTTCCAAGTCATTCATATGAAATCCGCCGTGACAAGCCTATGTAAGTGCAATTTAAATAGAAACCCTAACATCACTTTATTATGTATAGTAGAGCAGTGTGTGGTCAAAGGCTAAGTTTCCAATTCCATGGATCATTAACTTCCTGTGCAGAGTTCTTGAGTTGACTAACACCTTCTTATCTATAAAGCCATTCAGCTCTGGACGTGCATAGGACTTGAAAACAAATAGTTTATTCCGACTAAGAGCAGCAAACTAATGACATCTGTCAGGTACACCAGAGGCATTTCATGGAAAGCTGCTCCCATCATCCCTTTCTCCTCATCCAAATGCTTGGGGAATATGGATGTTTGATTTCAAAACCTAAAATTGGCTTATTACAGATCACATTGGCCCTACATTTGGAAATAAGTTAGGCATCTAACTGGTGTTTAACTCAGTTAACATGTTGTAGTTTGACTGTTACACTGGGGAAGCACAATACTTGTGCACATGCATGTACACATGGGTACACTCAAGCCAGTTCCATTGGCTCTCTCTTCCTGCCTGGAGTGGTACTTGGGCTGCTGGTTCTGGGGAGGGGGATGGGCCAGTTTAACTGAGAAGCCCCAGCCGCTGCTGACAGCCATTCTGGCATTGGCTGCTGCAGTGATGTCACTGCTCTGTTGCTACTGTAGCTGCTTCCCTTTTGGGGCTGCTGCTGCCGCCGCCAAGGAAACTCCATGATCCAGGATCTTGCTTCCCCCCTGCCCCATTCCTATACCCCCTTCCTTTCCTCATTCCTGCTCCCGGCTGTCCTCTGATCCATCCCACTGTCTCTTCCCCCTACTATCCTTCTCCCAGCCCCTGCCTATCCTGTCCCTCCCCCATGGGCACTACTGTTGTACAGGAAAGCTAAAGTGTGTGTATGTGTGGGGCGGGGAGGAGTTACAGTGTGAGAAGGAGAGTTCCTTCTTGGGCAGGATGAGTAGACTAAGCCCTACAGGGCAGCTGAGTGCTTGCAGAAATGGGTGGGAGGTGACATGTGGCACCCCCATGCCTTATGTAAGTGGGGGAATGGTCCCGCTATTGTGGGGAACTTTCCTGGCTTCTATACCACCCCGGTGAAATGGACCAACGAAAGGATCTGAGTCCCCGCTCCCACTTCCTTTACCCCACGGCCTCCCTGATCCCCTTCCACTCTCCTGAGTAGCAGAGTCCTCGAAACCCCAACAAGGCTGGGCCCAGGTTTCCTGGGGCTTAATCCCCGACCATGTAGTCACTTGGGGCAGGGGCTAGGGTGTCCCCACTCCGAGGTGCTCTCTTCACACTGCATGCTTTCTTGGCCCAGTGATCATTTCATAAGGTTCAAAGCAAATACAATTTATTAAACATCAACTGATTAAAGAGAAAAGAATAAGAAAAAATGAGAATGGTTAAATGAGAACACACAGTCCTGCTCTGTAGCATAGGGACATCAAAACAGCAGTCTGCAGAGTGTAAGGACAGTTCACAGTCTGTTCCTTATAGGTCCCTTATAGATCCTGGCTGTGCTTCGGGAGGGCTGCAGGCTGGACACGCTTGCTCTGGCAGTGACCACATGGCCTCAGGCTCTAGGTGGCAGGACCCCTCTCCCAGTCTGGCCTGCAGGGCCTCTTGGCTGGTGGTGTCCCCCTGCCCAGAGCCTCTCCCCCCACTTTGCTGGTCCCAGCTGCTCACCACACCCAGCTGCAGGCTGTGCTGCTTTGCCAGTCTCCAGCTCTTTGTGTTGCTTCTCTGTCCCCTTTGGCTCGCTGATCACTGCCAGTCTGCTGCTCAACACAGGGTCTGCACTCCTTGGGCTGTGTGTGCCTGGCTCGGTTGCTGCAGGACAGCCTCTCCATACAGCTTGCTCCTCTTAGCTCTCTTCTTGCACAGAGAGACCCAGAAAAAATCCCAGCTCACGCAGAAGACGGGACCTGGCCTCTTCCCTCACTGGCCTGTCCAACCTGTCAATCAGGCCAAGCTGGTGTTGGCTGCTTTCCATTGTCTCTGGGGTCTGTCAATCTCAGGGCCCTGATTTCTCATGGACCCTTCCCCTTTTGATACTGGGAGCTGGCAAAGCAAAAGCTCCCACAGCGTTTTAGTAAGGGGCTAACAGTTCCATTACACTTATCTCTGTTGGGGAGGCAATGCCCTCATGTGCACCCCCAAACTATGCCCATGGTGTTTTATTATTTATATAAAGGCACCAGGTCTGATTAGCATATGTGTTTATAATGCAAATGGCTTGCTCCAACACAAAGCATGTTCAGTAGACTAAAGTCTAAGGCCAAGATCCCTAGGTATTGTGACTTACTTTAACAGTATGGAAGATTGGACACATGAATGCAGTTAATGGTCTGAGATCACTTAAGGCCACATCTTTAGCAGATATCAATTGACACAGCTCTCTTGAGAAATATCTAAGATCTTACAATATTCAGAAGATCTTGAAATCAACCATTCTTTGAATCCAAGGCCAGAAACATTTTGATTATCTAGTCTGATCTCCTGTTTAACATAGGGCATAGAACTTCTCCCAAAACAATTTAGCTTGAGCTTGAACATATCTTGTAAAAAACATCCAGTCTTGATTTAAAAATTGCCAGGGATGCATAAACCACCTGGATGCTTGATAAACCCTTCCAGTAATTAGTTATCCTCACGGTTAAAAAAGTATGCCTTATTTCCAGTCTGAATTTGTCTCGCCCGTGGACTATGTTATGTGAACATATGAAGATCCCATTAGCAAATATTTGTTCCTCAGTGGGTACTTCTGTACTGTGTCAGCCCTTAATCCAAGGGTGGGGGACCTCAGGCCCAGGGGCCAGATGCGGACCCCAGGTTCCTGGATCAGGCCCCCAAGGTTCAGGGCTTCCCCTCCTCAGCACTGGGGAGCCTGTGCCTACTATGGGACTGGAGCACACAAAATCTATTAGCCTGGGCCCCATTAGGCTCTGGTACGTGAAGGGAATGTGGGGAGTGTCTTTCTCCTTCTCAGTCGGGGACCACGACAGGGTGAGGGTTTGGGGGTTTGTTTTTTGTTTTTTGGTTTCTCACTTGTGTGCAGCCCCCCAACTGATTTTTCTGTGGGTCAGCAGCCCTCAACCCAAAAAAGGTCCCACATCCCTACCTTCACCTGTTCTTTTTTAGACTCTAGTAACTCTGCCTATTTAGTTTATTGCTATAAGGGATGTTTTCTAATCCTTTAACTCAGGGGTTCTCAAACTTTGTGATACCGCAACCTCCCTCTAAGTTGCTCGCGACCCCTCCGGGGGTCGGGACCTACAGTTTGAGAAACACGGCTTTAACTGATTTTGTGGCTCCTCTCTCGGCCCTCTCCAAATTATTAATACCTTGAATTGTAGACCCCAAAACTGGGCACAATATTCATGATAGGTTCTAGCTTTCTCAGACATTTTTGGATATTTTCTGCTGGATAAAGCCACAGCACAACCACCAAAAACTTGAAAAAAAAATACCTAAATTGATCCCACAGAATAAGATTACTCATTTCCATTTTAATTTGAACCTTCCTACAGTTTCTTTTTGTTCTAGTGAAAATTTCAGAAATTTAGGATCTCAGATAAAATATGTTCAGTTTGCAATCAGAAAGGAAACAGCTTGAAGGGCATAATCCCTAAATCAAAGGTCTATAGTGTAATAGAAAGTTAAGATATTAGATATATCCACATGTTCCCTTAAAACAAAACTACTTGAAAATCTTTTCCATCTGTCAGGTCCATTGATTTGCATCTTGTACTTTTTATGAACATATTTACAATTTCTGTAATGCAGTGGTTGAATGATAGTAATGAAAAGCAAATTTGCTCTACAAAAATGATATTTGTGTTACATGTTTTGACTTTTTCCAAGAATCAGATTTGTAACTGCGGTAAAGATTTCTATGGTGACACTCCGTGAGAAATAAATCTGCTTTGGAACATATTGACCAGACAGCAGGCTACTGCTTGTAGTTCACTTACTGCTTGTAGGACAACTGGTTCTGCCAGTTAACTCAGAAATAAAATAATACAACAAGACTTCAGAAAAATGCTGTGCCTGTGGTGATATTTATTTCACTCTTCAGCTGGATCTGTGTGCAAAGTATTTTGTGTGGAGACATGACACCAGAGCCCATCTTCTAGGGAAATATCTACTGCTATATCCTAATCAGCAGATGATCACCTTGGCACCCCACAATAGATGTTGAAAATGCTATAACTACAGCAAAAAAATGGC
Organism: Pelochelys cantorii; assembly: GCA_032595735.1. Classification (NCBI taxonomy): domain Eukaryota; kingdom Metazoa; phylum Chordata; order Testudines; family Trionychidae; genus Pelochelys; species Pelochelys cantorii. The sequence goes on along the minus strand of CM064330.1, from coordinate 69,640,912 downwards.
TTGGACAAAAAATGTTTAATGTCATTTTGAAAGAATGACTGATACCGTTTGGAACTTGTCTCTATTCTTATTCCATAATAGATGGTGTTCCTCCAGGAGTTCTGAGAAACTTATGAATGGATTAGCTGAATTTCTAGAAAACAAAGTATTCTTTAATTTAAATTAGCAGAAAGTAATTAGAAGACCAGACTCTAGCAAATATGGTAGCCATCATTTTTTAAAAAAAGCTTAGAGTTGGATCTGGGAATTTTAGATCAGAGAGTCCTTCCTTCAGTACCAGGTAAATTGGTTGACACAGTGAGTAGTGAAAATGATGAAATATCTAAATGAACATGAATTATAGAAACAAATTAGCTTTGTTACTGTAAAGGATAGTTGTACCTCTATAATGTAGTAGAATTCTTGGAGTAAGTCATACAAATGTGCATAAGTAATAATTACCATGTATAGATTATTTGGACTTTCAGAAAACTTTTGACAAAAGTTTCTCCCAATAGGCTGCTATGGAAATCAAATATTCTTGTTTTAGTAGTGTCCCCATGGGTGCTTCACTGTGGGTAGCAGTGCCTGTTGAGCCCATGCATGTGCTCTTCCTCCCTCATGGCCTGTCTCGAGGCTATCTAGCAGTGTGTGGGTGAATGCCCCTCACTTCCTTCTCCACTGCAGAGCCCTGTAGAGAAAACTCTGAAGTGGGAGTGGGTTGTGGAGCACCATGGGGACACATATCTCAAAGAACCATCATTCCTGCACAAGGTGAGTAACTTCCTCTTTATGCAGTGAGAGATAAAGTATTGTCATGGGTCAAAAGAAAAAAAAGGAGGAGTAACTGAGGTCATATTGGGTTAAACATTACCAATTTTAGTGTAATATATTAATAAATCATTGGGAAAAGATGGATGAACAGGGAGGTGCCAAATTTGGCTGATAATACAAAATACTGTAGGATAGTCAAGACAGGATAAAAACCATCAGGCACTCCAGAAAGACCTAGAAATATTAGATGAATGGAAAGCACAATGGCAAATGAAGATCATTGCTGACATATATAAAGTAGTGGATATTAGAAGGAATCATTTGAAGTGCACATCAGAGCTTATAAAAAAAACCTGGTAAATAAATTTGCAACATTTTGTCAGATAGTTTTTAGACATGTGAACATTCACAGTTGTTGAACTGCATTGTATGTATAAAGTCCCTTGTGAATGGGTTATTTCCTAATTGTCAGCTGTGGGATTCTTGAACTTCCTTCTGAGGCATTTCATGCAGGTTGCTGTTGGAGATAGGATACTGGAGCAGATGTACTGATGGTCTGGTGCAGCAAATCCTATGTTCAAAAAAGATTTGTCACATCTATGCTAGCAGTTAAATCATTCTGAACCCTAGCTGAGGTGAATGCTGAAGAATTTGTTGCTGATAATATTTTTAGCCTCTGGATGTTTTCTGAATGTAGATGGATCTGTGTTCCATTCATGTTACAGGTACTAGCTTGACCTTAGAAAAAGAGAGGAAAGGAGAGTGACAGAGAGCCAAATAATGCCCGTTTGACTAACTTGAACTGTTCTATTGACTTCAGTGGCTCTACACAAGTGAGCAAAGGGGTCAGGATTTGTCCCAGGAGAATGAAGAAAGTGGAGTGTGGAAAAAAAGGAGAAAGTAACAGACACAGAAAGATTAATAATGAAGAGCAATAGATACATTGGATGGAAGCAGGCCTGGTGACTGACTTTGCCAGGCCCTACGCAAGTTGGGGGGGAGGGCAAGCTCCAGTCCCCTCCAGGAAGGGCAGGACCTCAGAAGGAAGGCACGGGGCTGGAGGCTAGCTTCCTCCACCCAGCCTCAGCACTGGACTCCACTGCATGGGGCTCTGGTATGATTTAAAGAGTTCAGGGGCACAAGCTGCTGCTGCTGCCATGGTAGTGATAGTGGCAGCCCAGAGCCCCAGGCCCTTATAAATCACTGGGCCCTGGTGCAGCTACTCCTTTTGCCCCTGCCTGTGGGTTGCCCTGGATGGAAGAACTAGCTACAAGAGGGAACAAAATACAGAGAAAAAAAGATGGGCAGAAACAATACTGGGATCCTAACTTGTAATATCATTTTTCCTTTAAGAATTATGTGGACAAACAATATGTAGATATTTGGTAAACCACAGGAGTAACAGGAAATAAATATTTTTTAATTACCAATGTTTCTCAGTGTCATGATCATGAGGGTTAGCCAGCAACTCCTCAGAATCACCTTCCAGAATTTGATCTTTTCCCTCAGCTAAAACTCCATTCTGGTCAGCCACTCCAGAGTGTTCCAGAGAGACACTTCCCTCATTACTGGGCTTTCCCTGCCCTGTTTCTGACTCCAGCCTCACCTCTGAGGCTCCAGGCAGATATGCAGAGACCTCACTCACAGACACATAGCTCTCCTGCATAGACACACAACTATCTCCCTCAGGCAAACACTTAGGGTATGTCTACACTAGCCCCCTAGTTCGAACTAGGGAGGCTAATGAGGGCGACCGAAATTGCAAATGAAGCACGGGATTTAAATATCCCGCGCTTCATTAGCATGTTCCCGGGCGGTCGCCATTTTGGAAATTGACTAGCCCGGAAGAACTGACCGCGTCTACACGCGTCAGAGAAAGGCGATTCCGAAATAAACCCCTTACTTCGAATTAACAGTTAAACCCCCTCATGGAGTTTAACCCTCATGGGGTTTAACTGTTAATTCGAAGTAAGGGGTTTATTTCGGAATCGCCCTTCTCTGACGCGTGTAGACGCGGGCAGTTCTTCCAGGCTAGTCAATTTCCAAAATGGCGACCGCCCGGGAACATGCTAATGAAGCGCGGGATATTTAAATCCCGCGCTTCATTTGCAATTTCAGTCGCCCTCATTAGCCTCCCTAGTTCGAACTAGGGGGCTAGTGTAGACATACCCTTTGAGAAACTTTTACCTTGCTCCCAGGATAGACTAGCCACAGACAACTTCCCAGAGTCACACTCACCCCGTTCACAAACCTTATACATGTTCTGGTGCTGGGTTAAGGTATCAGCCTGATTATACATATTATCCATACCATAATCACACCCCATCCCCACATGGTTGTACACTGAACCCCTATGAGGATACAGTCTCTGTTGTTCATCCATTCGTCTGGTCTCTGCCTTTATTTCCGCTATTCTTGCCTGTGCCGCTGCTTCTATTTGTGCTAGCTTCTCCAGATGTTCTTGTTGGGCATGCTTCTCCTCAGCCTCTATTGCTGCTAGCTTGGCCATATGTTCTTGTTGGGCGCACTTCTCCTCAGCTTCTATTGCTGCTAGCCTTGCCTGGTGTTCTCGTTCCTCACGCTCATCCTCCATCTGTAGGAGAAACTCAAACTCCTTTTCAGTTAGAGGCCTGCCTGCAGGGATCTGCTCCTGACTCCTCTCCTTGGGGTATGAATCTGTCCTAGAGCTGGACATCATGCCTTAACTACCCTAGCTATCCAGTTGTCCCGAAAGCTATAAAAAAACAAACTGTTTGGGATGGTTTTATCTGGCTTAAGCTTAACCTTCTGTCTGCCCCTCCCTGAGGCAGCCCAGAAAACAAAAGAAAAAACAAGAGGAAAAAAACCCTGCAGCTTGCAACTCAAAAAAAAACCTGTGTCCTTTTAAAAATCCTGGGTTCTCAAAACAATCCCACTGCTATCCACCATGTCATGGCTCCTTCCCCACTCTGGCACGATAAATGCAAAAGTGGGGGCCAGCAAGTATACCCCAAAATCTTATCTACCAGGCTTTGGTATAAAACTTCCCCCCAAAATCTTAAACCCCTAGATTTTGGGAATAAAACTTCTGCTGCCACCACCCAAGTATTGATGTGAGAAATCAGGGGAAAGATCACTTGGGAAATCTCATCCCTAAAGTACGAACCAGGACACCCTATTAACCAATACCAGGTTAATAAAAAGAAAAGAGAAAACTTTTATTAGCACCACAATATTCCTGTTGCAAGCATAATGACTGGATGGACTAGTAACAAAATATACTCATGGAGAAACTCCAGGAGCCTAGAGCTTAGTTACAAAGAAAAGCCAAAGTATTTATTAAAAAGTGCACAGACATCAGATCCCATACGCAAGCCATAAAACAATAAAACCTAATGGATTTATCTAAACTTTACCCTACTTACAGAAAGTGAAAAAAGAGTCCTTTCTTGGAGGGAGACATAGTGTCTGTCCCCCTCAATAGCTGGAGAGAACTGCCCCAGAGAAAGGAGGGAAAACCCAAAAATTCCTTTGTCCCAGTTTGAAATTCCTACCTACATTCCTATTGGTCACTCCACCTGGCTAGGTAAGGGACATAGTTAACCCCTTAGTCCCCAGGCTGCTGGCTAACCCTCATGATCATGACACTCAGTCTAAGCTATGGCTATTTATGTAATGCAGTGGTTCTCAAACTGTGGGTTAGGACCCCAAAGTGGGTCATGATTCCATTTTATTGGGTCACCAGGGCTGATGTTAGACTTGCAGGGGTTAAGGCTGCAGCTAGAGTCCAAGCCCCACTGCCCAAGGCTGAATCCCTCAAGCTTTCATGCTCTCCAGGGTTTTGGGGCTTAGGCTATGGCTTTGACCCTTCCTGCATGAGGTGGTGGGGCTCAGGCTTTGGTCCTCTTCCTGGGATATATAGTAACTTTGGTTGTCAGAAGGGGGTCGCGGTGCAATGAAGTCTGAGAACTCTTGATGTAGTGCTTTGGTACCATTATATTAGAATCATAAAATCACAGAATCATAGAGCTGGAAGAGACCTCAGGAGGTCATCAAGTCCAGCCCCCTGCCAAAGGCAGGACCAAACCCAACTAAATCAACCCAGCCAGGGCTTTGTCAAGCCGAGACTTAAAAACCTCTAGGGATGGAGATTCTACCACCTCCCTAGGTAACCCATTCCAGTACTTCACCATCCTCCTAGTGAAATAGTTTTTCCTAATATCCAACCTAGATCTCCCCCACTGTATCTTGAGACCATTGCTCCTTGTTCTTCCATCCTTCACTACTGAGGACAGCCTCTCTCCATCCTCTTTGGAACCTCCCGTCAGGAAGTTGAAGGCTGCTATCAAATCCCTCCTCACTCTTCTCTTTTACAGACTAAACAAACCCAAATCCCTCAGTCTCTCCTCATAGGTCATGCGCTCTAGCCCCCTAATCATTTTGGTCACCCGCCGCTGGACCCTCTCCAATGCATCCGCAACCTTTCTATAGTGGGGGGCCAGAACTGGACACAATACTCCAGATGTGGCCTCACCAGAGCCGAATAAAGGGGAATAATCACTTCTCTGGATCTGCTGGCAATACTCCTCCTAATGCACCCTAATATGGCATTAGCCTTCTTGGCTATAAGGGGACACTGTTGACTCATATCCAGCTTCTCATCCACTGTAATCCCCAGGTCCTTTTCTGCAGAACTGCTACTTAGCCATTCAGTTTCCAGCCTGTAACAATGCTTGGGATTCTTTTGTCCCAAGTGCAAGACTCTACACTTGTCCTTGCTGAACCTCAGATTTCTTTTGGCCCAATCCTCTAATCTGTCCAGGTCACTTTGGACTCTATCCCTGCCCTCAACCATATCTACCTCTCCCCCTAGCTTAGTGTCATCTGTGAACTTGCTGAGGGTGCAATCCATCCCCTCATCCAGGTCATTAATAAAGATGTTGAACAAAACCAGTCCAAGAACAGATCCTTGGGGCACTCCACTAGAAACCAATCGCCAACCTGACATTGAGCTGTTGATCACTACCTGTTGGGCCCGACAGTCTAGCCAGCTTTCTATCCATCTTACCGTCCATTTACCCAATCCATATTCCCTTAACTTGCTGGCAAGAATGTTGTGGGAGACCGTATCAAAAGCTCTGCTAAAGTCAAGGTATATCACATCCACTGACTTTCCCATATCCACAGAGCCAATTACCTCATCATAGAAGCTAATCAGATTGGTCAGGCACGACTTGCCCTTTGTGAATCCATGTTGACTATTCCTGATCACTTTCCCCTCTTCCAAGTGCTTCAAAATGGATTCCTGGAGGATCCCTTCCATGATTTTCTGGGGACTGAGGTAAGACTGACTGGTCTATAGTTCCCTGGATTGTCCTTCTTCCCTTTTTAAAGATGGGCACTACATTTGCCTTTTTCCAATCATCATCAGGATCTCTCCCGATCTCCCCGAGTTTTCAAAGATAATGGCCAAAGGCTCTGCAATGACATTTGCCAACTCCCTCAGTACCCTCGGATGCATTACATCCGGGCCCATGGATTTGTGTATGTCTAGCTTTTCTAAATAGTTCCTAACTTGTTCTTTCCTCACCAAGGGCTGTCTTCTTCCTTCCTATACTGCGTTGCCTAGTGCATTTGTCTGGGAGCTGACCTTGTCTGTGAAGACAGAGGCAAAGAAAACATTGGGTACTTCAGCTTTTCCCACATCGTCTGTCACTAGGGGTATGTCTAGACTGCATACCTCTATCGGCAGAGGGATGCAGATTAGGCAGGTCGACATTGCAAATGAGGCAGGGATTTAAATATCCCGTGCCTAATTTGCATAAAAATGGCCGCTGCGTTTTGCCGACTCAGCACTTTGTCGGCAAAAAGCGGCAGTCTAGAGGGGGATCTGTCGAGAAAGAAAGGCTTTTTCGACAGATCCCTTATGCCTCCTGCAAGGAGGTTTACAGGATCTGTAAACATCTCCAAGATGTTCTTAGCTCTCGTGGTGGATCCCATCTCTTCCTAACAATCCTTGTGCCCAGAACAGAGTCCCATGGTTGAAGAAACCAAAGCCCTCTCTCCAACACCACCTGTGAAACCACGCATTTACTTCCTCAATTCGACGATCCCTACCCGGACCTTTTCCTTCAACCGGAAGGATGGACGAGAATCCCACTTGTGCTTCAAATTCCTTGATCCTTCTTCCCAGCTTTACATAATCTGCAGTGACCTGCTCAAGGTCATTCTTGGCCGTATTGTTAGTTCCCACATGGAGAAGCAGGAAGGGGTAGTGATACGAAGGTTTAATCACTTTCAGAAGACTCTCAGTCACATCCTGAATGCGAGCTCCCAGTAAGCAGCACACTTCTCGAGATTGCGGGTCTGGATGGCAGATGGATGACTCAGTCCCTCTTAGGAGGGAGTCCCCGACCATCGCCACTCGTCTTCTTCTTTTGGGGGTGGTGGTCGTGGAACCCCCATCCCTAGGACTACGCATCCCATGCCTTCTGGTAGATGGTGTTCCCTTCTGATTTCTTCCCTGAGAGGTCCCTGCCAAAGCATTCTCCACCTCAGTTCCTGTGGAGAGAGCCTGATAGCGGTTACTTACCTTTACAGGAATGTGGGATACTGAGTTGGCCTTTTTCTCCTTTCAGAGGTTACATGCTGCCAGTTTTCTTCCTTGTCCTGTACTGCCCTCACTGGCTCTTCAGCCTGCTGTGCCTGCAGGATTAAAAGCTGCCTTCTATCAAGGATGTCTTCATCCTCTCTGATAGAACGTAGGGTCGATACTTGGGTCTCAAGTCCTCTAATTTTTTCTTCCAAAATGGTGACCAGCTTGCACTTAGTGCAGATGAAATCCCTTCTTTCTTCTGGGAGGAAGACAAACATTGCACATGCTGTGCGGGTAACAACAGCAAACCTATCACTATCCATACCTGCCTTCCTTCTGAGAGATTCCTCAGTTGTTATTAAATGCCTCCTTGAAGGGCAGAAGTGTAGAGAAAAGATTTTAAAGAATGGTGAGTGTATCTAACCCTCTTCCCAACTCCCTCTCCAAACTCCCTGTTAGCAGCCCCTGTTCTCAAGCTCCCTGGTCGCTGACTCACTCCTTTATAAAGCCCTGGACTGCCTGATATCCCCTCGCCCTGATTAAGGCTCAACCAATGTGCAGAGGCTTCTAGATTTCAAACCCTAATTAGAAACTCACAGCTTCCACCTGCCAGCTACAGCACACACTCTGTGAGGGGAGAGGAAGGAAGGGGGAAGGGAAAAGAGAACCGTCCCCTCCCCCCCCACCAAACAGCCAAACAAACTCAGCACACAGCAAGAAAACCCCAAACACAAACACAACACACACTACAGACAGCCAGTTCCCTCAAGGGTCCTGTATCAGCTTCCTCCTTTATCTGGAGAACTCCCTCTCCAAACTCCCTGTTAACAGCCCCTATTCTCTTAGTTGGTCCTTGAACTGGTTAAAGAACAGAGGTGGTTGGTAATGTTTTGCGGCCTAGCTGCTTACTGTTTTTTTCTCTTTATAATACTCTGTCACTAGACTCTAAATGCCTATATTTATAAAGACTTCCTTTTTGCACCAGTCAGCTATTGGCTAAAAATAACTATCTTACTTCACCATTAAATATTCAAGATGAGCTATGGCAGACTGTAAGAAGTATTCAATTAAGCAGTTCAACTTCTACACATAAGGTTACAAATGAGCAGTCTCCTATCTTTTCAATAATGCATCACAGACAGGTTGGCAGTTATTATGTGTAAAATAATTGATAAGGCATAAGTTATTTGTAAAATACATACCAGAAATAGAAAAGCAGATCAGAGAGGATGATTTTGTCTTGGGACTCTCCTCTGACTTTGAGTAAAATGTAATATGCATACCATTTTTCTACTGCTTAAGGAAAGCTGAAATGCTATGTCTAATCTCACAGTACTTTCCATTTCTGATGTGAGTTGTGTATCACAGAATATCAGTAGCAGTAAGGAGCAGTTCAACTACAGGCTGAGCAAGTGCAGAATGGTGATAGAATGTGCTTTTGGACATTAAGGTTTTGCAGTTTATAGACCTCAGCAAAAGCAACATTCCCACCATTGTGGCAACTTGCTGTATGCTCCATAATATCTGTGAAAGTAAGGGGGAACATTTTCTGGCGGGCTAGGATGTTGGGGGCAGATGGTCTAGCCACTAATTATAAGTAGCCAGCCACCAGGGCAATAAGGAGAGCACATCAAGGGGCACTGTGAATCAGAGAGACTTTGAAAACTGGTTTTGTAAATGACCGGATAGCGATACGACAGTCATATATGCTGTTCTTTACAAGGTGCCCCCTGCTTAAGTGTGCCAGCCTGTAAACTCCCCCCTACCCCCCCAAATAACACAAACAATAAAGATCCAGCTTCTCAGAAATCATGCCACTGTATTTAGGAAATACAGGGAGCAGAGACAGAAAGGAAATTCAGGGTGTGAGCCCTGGGGGCAAGAGGGAGGAAGGAACAAGGACAAGTGGCATATTATAATCCCCCTGTTCAGCAATCACAGGTGTGGCTGTGGGGATGACAGCCTTCCGTTCCTGGAGACATCCCTGGGAATTGAGTGCAAAGCTGCCCTTGACTTCCCTTCACATTTTGAGGTGCTTGGTCAGCACATAGTCAGCAAACCATGCTTTGTTGTGAATAAGCAAACAAAGGTATACTGCCCCAGTGGTATCAGCTACATAGCTTCCCCTGCTTCATCCAGGTCGCCATGCACGATATCAGCCTCTGAATCACTCACAACAATAAAGAGCGGACACTGACTGAAAGTGTTCAGTATCCTGGACCTTATGCTGCAATGCTTTGTACTGCAATGATGCCAGATCACTTACTGCTGGCTTGGCATGAAAAGGTGTCCTACTGTGGAGGACAGAATAAGGCAGGTCTCCCCAGAAACCTTGTAAGAAGGATGAAAGAGTTCCTCTGAGAGCTTTATGGGGATGTGCAGGGAGGATTCCCGCTCCATCTCCAGACATGTTAACAAGCTGTTCTGGGGAGCCCTGCTGTGCAGGCAGAGTGGCCACCATAGATAAAACACAATTCCCTTAGCCCAAATGTAGCATGCTTACAAATGCTTGCATCAGGGCCCAGCAGCAATATGTCCTGGGAAGAGGGGATTGGCCCCAAAGTTAAAAAGAGGTCCTGGCTATCAGTGAGGTCAGATGCTCCACTCACCTCTGAGTATTCACCTCCTCCTCTTCTTCATCTACACTACAGTGTCCTCATTGTTGCCCAAGGCTGCTTGAAGACTCACTTGGGAAGTATCCACAGACACCTTTAGGACACTGGTTGGGTCTCTGTCAGCCGGTGGTCAGGGCAGTGAGTGGTGTGTGTGTATTATACACCCGAGACTTCAACTGCTAGGACTGGGGTCCCTTAGCAGCGGGCAACCTGGAGGAGGTTGACGGGCGCCCCAAGAAGTTTACAGGGAGAGCTTATTACACCTCAGATTTTGACTGCTAGGATACACAATCCCTTTGCAGTGGGCAGCCTGGGGAGGCTGAGAGATGCCCCAACGGATCTGTCCCCTGGAAGCGACACGATCCAACGCTCAAGCTCTCCCTATATCTGTCCCTTATGACCGGCTGGAGTTCTTTTAAAATTGTGCTTGGTTCTGTTACAGCAACTGAAGGAGTCAGGTCACAGCTTAAACAGTTACTATTTTATTGTTACAGGGTAAACTTAGCTGTTAAATGCTTCTACTGTGTTACAGATAACACAGCCACTACAAAGGACAGGACAGAAATTACACTAATAAGTCACTTACAGGTACCATGAAACCCTTTTGGTTCTCTGAGCTCTTATTAAATGCATGCAAAATAGATACCTAGCAGGTATATATTCTCACCCCTGCGTTCCAGACTTGGCGTGGCCAGCGTCTTTCTCTCAATCCCTCGGGAAGAAGTAGGGCGAGGTTGGGCATCCCACAGACCTCGGGAGTCCATCAATACCTGCCAGCAGGTGTAGATGATTGGAGCTCAAATGGGGTGGGCTACTAAACCCCTCTTTATACCCCTTGGGTCACGTAGGCTTCTTCCTGGTCTCAAGTGGCCAATTAGGAAAAATGGCTTTGAATGCCAAGTTTCCCACGAAGGGTGCAAAGCATAATTCACACCTGGGAAAATGCAGACAATGGGCACCTCTGGTATGTGATGGGCGAAGATTCCTCTCCTGGGACAGTGCAGGCGTGTCAATTACTGGTGCTAGCCATCAGGGCAGCGGGAGGTCCCCTGGTCGTCAGCTAGCCCATTTACTGTCTGGTTTCTGTTTATTAGAGTCAGGGACAGGCAGCACACCTGCATTCCCAGGGCATCAAAGGCTGACTGCCTTTCTCTTGCTCTCTGGGGGGACGAGGGGAAGACAAGATGGGGTTCATGTCTGGCTACAGTCCCCCCTTAGAATTCCATGTAGCTGCTCATAGAAACAGCATATTTACAGCTCAGAGCCAGACTGACTGTTTGCTTCCTTTGTCTTCTGGTACATCTGCCTGAGCTCCTTTACTTTCACACAACACTGCTGAGTATCCCTGGTGCATCCTTTTTCCACCATGCCCTGTGTAATTTTGGCATAGATATTGGTGTTTCTTCTGCTGCTTTGGAGTTCTGCCTGCACAGATTTCTTTCCCCACACAGCAATCAGATCCAGGATCTCCTGCACGATACATGCTGGATCTCATTTGCAACCCTGGGCATTCACAGGCAGATGTGCTGCTGAGGTCTGCTGCCTGTTCTCCTCATCACGCTGGCCAAACAGGAAATTAAATTCAAAATTTTCAGGGTTTTTTTGTACTTGAAGAGCAATAGCGTTGAAAGTGCTGGCCAGAGCACTTCCTGGAGTCCAAGAATATCGACTTTCACAGCGCTGTGTCTGCACTATCCCAAAGTCAACCATGCGAGGCTAAATTTAGTGTTACTTCTCTCAGAAAGAAGGAGTACAGACATTGACGTTAAGTGTCATTAAAGTTGGCAGAACGGGCTTGGTGGTGGAAACTCATTGTTTAGAAAATTGACCTAATGTGGCTAAATTCAACCTAAACTTGTAGTTTAGACCAGGTCACAGAAATCGGGCATAGAAAAAACATGTTAGTTTTTATTCATTCCACCCAACCTATCTAAGATTGCAACTATGTACTTGGTCCAATGGAAAGATTCCATGGTGCTGAGATCAGCCTTATGTATGTGTGTGTGTGTGTGTATGTTTTTTGTAGCCAATATATTGACCAATCTCAGATTTGTTTCTAAATGCTGAAGCACTAGAAGAAGTAGAAAGAAGAAGAAGACGTAGAAGATGGGCCCCATTTTTCTGGTTTTGCCAAGGCAAACTCAGTGCAAGATAAAAAATGGGGAGTGAGGCAGGAAAGGTCGTTTTGTGCCACCACTGCACTCCCCAGATAAATTACTGTAATCTGAAGGCACATCATATACTTCTCTCTAGTCGATTCATATTGAAATTATATATGTCTGCCATCTACTGGTTAACTGCCTGCCTTAACTTAAGGCAGTGGTCTCCATTTTTTTTTAAGCCCAAGATCACTTTTTCAATTTAAGTCAGTCCAGGATCTACCTCAAACCCAAATACCCCTGCCCCATCCCTTCTTCAAGGACCTGCTCCACCCCATCTCTGAGGCCCCACCCTTCTCACTCTGTGAAGATGGGGTACAGGGAAGGGGGGCAAAGTGGCATCAACGCCCCCCCCCCACCTCTGTCTCCCCCCACTCTGCACAACAAGCAGGAGGCTCCCGGGGGTAGCTCTGAGGCTCTGGGCAGGAGCAGCAGGGCAGTGGGGGAGGGGCAGCTGAAGTGCAGGCACTAGATAGTCTCCCAGACTAACCAGCCAGGATTACTTGTCAGAGGCTCCAAGATCTACCGGTAGATCCTGATCTACTGGTTGGTGACCGCTGATTTAAGGATAGATGCAGTGTTGCAGCCGTGAAGAACTGTGTGTAAACATGAAGGCTTGTCTCTCATGTCAACAGAAATTGATCCAATAAAAGATATCTCTTTAATTTGTTGACATTCATTTTAATTCTCCATTTTGCTTATTTGCTGTTGCCAATTCACTATTTCCAAGCATACCTATTGCCAGGCCCACCAACAGGAATTCCAGTCCCCAGGACTGTACAATCAATGGCCTCCATGCCCTGTCCCCCTCCCCATCATTTGGATGGAACCACAACCTCCCTCCCACTCCCAGAGTAATCCCAAGCACCACCCCTCAACCAGTGGACAGCCCCCACATCAACCATCCCCTACCTGGCCAGAGGTACCCCTCTCCCCCATCTATTCAGATGATCCCTGTGCCAACAGCAGTCCCGTCCCCCCATCTGCCCAGAGGAAGCCCATGCCAGCTGCAGCTGCACTTCCCTTCCCAAACCCATCCAACCAATGGTATTTCATAGAACCATCGAACTGGAAGGAACATCTAGAGATCATCAAGTCCTGTCCTCTGCACTCATGGCAGGACCAAGCACCATCTAAATCATCCCTGAGAGGTGTTGTGTAACGTGCTCCTAAAAATCTCCAGTGATGGAGATTCCACAACCTCCCTAGATGTTTTTAATTTCAGGAATAAGACTTCATTATTTTAGGATTTTTATGTGTCACAGAATGTTTAACATAAAGAGGAGAACACTTAGGCTATGGCTGCACTATGAACTTTTTCCGGAAGAGGAAATGCAAATGAAGAAGAGGTTTTTGCGCAAAAAAGCGGCATAGCTGGTGCCTTTTTGTGCAAAACCTCCCTTTTGCGCAAGATCCCTTCTTCCTCAAAAATTGGATCACATCTACATAGCATCTACACAGAGCTTTTTTTGGGCAAAAACCTCTTCTGCAAAAAAGGATCAGAAGAGTATATGCAAATGAGAACGTGAGATATGCAAATGAGTGCTCCATTTGCATTTCCTCTTCCAAAAAAAGTTCGTAGTATAGCCGTAGCCAAAATGTTTTGTAACAGCAAATCAGAAACTGGCTTCAACATAAGTTTCCCTGGAATGAGTCTAGACACCCACAAGATTGGGGTAGGAGAAGGTGAACAAACAAAACCAGTTTGGTTTGAATTCCAAACAGGAAAATAATTCTCAAACTGATTTAATGTATAATCGGAAAAAGAGGAGACAGTTCAGAGCAAAGTACTGTCAAAGAAAACACTATGAGGCAAGTAGCCATAAAAGGGTTGGGTCAGTGTATCACATGGCAGTGTCTCTTATTTTTACATTAAGCAAACAGGCTTTATGGAGAACAGAAATCAGTGTGTTCCAGAATCACAACTGTGTTTGAAATGTCATCATTTTATAAATTAAAAAATATTGTTTAACATCAAGCTTTTTCTTCTTCAGTTTATAAGATTCTTTTCTTCTATAAATTCCTCCTCTCAGCTAGAGACTAAAAGAAAATTCAGAATATCAGGAAGCAAATTTTTGTGAAATATACAATCAGGGTCAGTTTCCTTTTCCCTCCCCTACTTCACTTTGACCTTTTGGCATAGGAGTCCTGCTGAAGTTGTCTTACATTTTTAAGAATCAATTAATCATATCAGCTTAGAAGAGCCCAGCCTCCCCTACTTCACTTTGACCTTTTGGCATAGGAGTCCTGCTGAAGTTGTCTTACATTTTTAAGAATCAATTAATCATATCAGCTTAGAATACTAAATACACATTGGGATTAAAAAAATTAGAAAATTTTATATTAGCAACTTTCATGGAATATTTTTAACATTGTACAATCCAGATCTTCATAAGCCAGTTTTAATTCTGTTTCCAGCCTGTCAACTACCAAGCCCTCATGCTGAAACAATGCAGCAGTGAGAGGCAGTATGAAAGCCAAAACAACCTGTAGGCTTTCAAACTGCTACACCTCAGCATCCAGCTACAATAAACTCCAGTGAAGCCCCACACGTGGTTCATGAAAGAAGTGGAGCTGGGGGCTACCCTCCCCCATGGGTGGCTCCACCTACCAACCACGTGCCCATGCCAGTGGCCCACACAGGCAATTTAAAAGAGTCTGGTAGGGATCCTGGTTGCTGCTACCATGGTAGTGGCTGGGGCCTCCAGACCCCTTTAAATTGTCTAGGTCCCTAGGCAATTTCCCCTTTCCTCCCCAATCCCCTGCTTTTGGCATGCCTGCCTACTGCTGACTGCCAAGGCATTGAGTACTCTACATAAGCTCAGTGTGAGTTCTGTGGCACACTGGAAATGGTACAGCAGTTTCACTGAAATTAAAAATGGAGGCTCTAATTGTATCACATTAAAAAAAAAAGAATACTGCACTGGATGTAGTATGCCTTGAGTGATTTCATGGGAGATTAAATTGTGATTTCTTTTGCTGTCACTACATTTAATATATGGATTGTCATGCAGAATCATGTATTGACAATGTATAGCTGTACTGTAGAGCTATATCTACACTGCAGGCTTCTTGTGCAAGAACAGCTATTCTTGCACAAAAACTTGCGGAGCATCCACACTACAAGCCTGTTCTTGCTCAAGAAAGTTTTCAGTAGATCATCAGAAGAGAGGATAAGCTCTTGCGCAAAAAGGCAGTGTGGATGGGAACAGGGGTTTCTTGCACAAGCAGCCCCTATGGCTAAAATGTCCATCAGAGCTTTCTTGTGCAAGAGAGTGTCCACACTGCCATGGACACTCTTTCACAAAAGCACATCTCTTGCGCAAAAGCACATGGCAGTGTGGATGTGCTCTTGCACAAGAATTTTTGCGCAAGAAGCCTGCAGTTTAGAGATAGCCTAGAAATTGTTAGGGTAGGAAGCCAGGGGTTGTGGTAGTTGGGAAGAGGTCAGCTGTGGCAGAGTAGGCAGTCTGAGATTGGTGAAGGTGTCTATTAGTGGGTGCTTGGTAAACTGATCAGCACTGAAGTAGTTATAATACTGTAATCTAAATTGTCCTTGGTAATTTTCAAAATCAAAATCCAAATGAAAAGGACAGGCCATACCTCTTTGAGAGCTATTGTTTTGGTTTGTCGGCAGCTTTGAGAAGACAGCACTTTGCATTGCACTTCTGGTGTAGTAAGACCATAAAACCAGTTTAACCATCCACAAGGAGTCACTCCAGTATAAGGATACGTCTACACTTCAGCCAGCAGGTGTAATTCCCAGCATAGGCTAGCTGTGTTCAAGCTAGCTCACCAAAAACAGGTGTGGCCCTGGTGGCATAGGCAATAGTTTGCACTGGCTACCTAAACACAATCCTGTCCGAGATCTTATACACCTGAGTACATACTCAGGTGGGTGGCCCATCATGACCACACTGCTATTTTTAGCTTGAGCACAGTTAGTCCATGTATGTTGACAGGAGCTGGGAATTACACCTCCCAGTTGCGGGGTAGATATACATTAAAAGTGAACCTACATTGGCATGAAGGCTATGGGGCTGGCTTCCTGCTAACTTTCCTGCTGCTAGCTTAATAGGACAAAAAAATGTGAGTGCAGTCTTAGCCATACTGAAGTCAATAGCAAAACTTCCATTATAGGGCCAGTGTGGCTACCAAAGTGAGTGCCTGGCTGGACAACTTTGTAGAGTGCTGATCCTTGGCTGAACTTTCAGCACCCATACGCCTGTTAAAATCCAATGTAAATTAGAGCAGCCTTCCAATAAAACGGTTTGTAAAGACTTGAAATAATATAGTAAAAAACCAATATACCACGCCTTTACTTTTTTTAAAGTCTACTTTAAAAAATAACAGAAAAGTAATTCTGTCTTTGGACACTTTTATACTACTTTGAACCATATTGTTTAGGAAATAAAACATAATTGCACCAATATTTTGGCTATTTCTTTTAGAAACCCCTTGGAAATCACAGAAAATTTCATTGAGAAGTTCAATGATGCAACAAATCCACAGGATAAAGAAGACTTACTAGAACTAGCCAAGAAAATGCTTGCCAGATGCAAGGTTTGTGTACACAATTAAGGAATAGTGTATATTATTAATTTTCTAGTATTTGCACACTTCGTTTCTTATTAAAAAAACAAAGCCAAAACTTTTGTTGGGAAAAAGGATGGGGGGAGGGGAAGAGGAACAATTAGAAAATATAAGTGAAGCATAATAGTTGAACCTCTCTAACCTGTAACTCTGTGGTTTGGCAAATTCTGTGGTTCAGCATGATTTTAGTTAGCCAGATATCCACTTAATCATGGGTGTGCCAAGTGTCCCATGGTCCCATAAAGTTTGTTTACATTCACCAGCCCTGACTCTCAGTGTTTTGTGCTGTTACTTAGCTCTAATTTACCCCTAAATGTCTTTTAAAAGCCCAGTAAGGAGAGGAAGTGTTGGGAATGCAGCTATACAATATTGAATTCCTATGGTATGGAAAAGTCTCTTGTTCGGCATTGTCATGAGTCTAGGGTGCTGGATTAGAGAGATTCAACCTGTAGTATCTCCATTGATCATCTGTCCTAGGATCTTGTCATTACTTAATATTGGGGGGAAAAGAATATATTGGCAAAATATT
Organism: Pelochelys cantorii; assembly: GCA_032595735.1. Lineage (NCBI taxonomy): Eukaryota > Metazoa > Chordata > Testudines > Trionychidae > Pelochelys > Pelochelys cantorii. The sequence continues at coordinate 69,623,689 of CM064330.1, read as the reverse complement.
ATACAGATTTTTCATTAGTTTATAGCCAAATGCACCTGTTTTAAGTTTCTTCAAGAGAACTTTAGCAATAGAATCAGCCCCCCGCCCAAAGCAGGACCAACCCTAACTAAATCATCCCAGCCAGGGCTCTGTCAAGCCTGGATTTAAAAACCTCCAGGGATGGAGGTTCCACCATCTCCCTAGGTAACCCATTCCAGTGCTTCACCACCCTCCTAGTAAAATAGTTTTTCATAATATCCAACCTAGAGCTCCCCATTGTAACTTGAGACAATTGCTCCTTGTTCTGCCATCTGTCACTACTGAGAACAGCCTCTCTCCATCCCCTTTGGAACCTCCCTTCAGGAAGTTGAAGGCTTCTATCAAATCCCCCCTCACTCTTCTCTTCTGCAGACTAAATAAGACCAAATCCCTCAGCCTTTCCTTGTAGCTACACCCCCTAACCATTTTGATTGCTGTCCGCTGGACCCTTTCCAGTACATCTGCATCCTTTCTATTGGAGGGTGGCGGGGGCCACAACTGGATGCAATACTCCAGATGTGGTCTCACCAGAGCCGAATAAAGGGGAATAATAACTTCTGTAGGTCTGCTGGAAATGCTCTTTCTAATGCACCCTAATATGCCATTAGCCTTCTTGGCTACAAGGAGGGCACACTGTTGGCTCACATACAGCTTCTCATCCACTGTAATCCCCAAGTCCTTTTCTGCTGAACTGCTACTTAGCCAGTCGGTCCCTAGCCTGTAACAATGCTTGGGATTCTTCTGTCCCAAATGCAGGACTCTACACTTGTCCTTGTTGAACTTCATCAGATTTTTTTTGGCCCAATTCTCCAATTTGTCTAGGTCACTCTGGACCCTATCCCTACCCTCCAATGTATCTACCTCTCCCCCTAGCTTAGTGTCATCCACAAACTTGCTGAGGCTGCAGTCCATCCCTTCATCCAGATCATTAATAAAGATGTTGAACAAAACCAGCCCTAGAACCGATCCTTGGGGCACTCCGCTTGAAACTGACCGCCAGCCAGACATTGAGCCATTGATCACTACTAGTTGGGCCCGACAATCCAGCCAGCTTTATATCCACCTTACAGTCCATTTATCTAATCCATACTTCCTTAACTTGCTGGCAAGAATATTGTGAGAGACCATATCAAAAGCTTTGCTGAAGTCAAGATATATCACATCCACTGACTTCCCCATGTTCACAAAGCCAGTTACCTCATCATGGGAGCTAATCAGATTGGTCAGGCACGACTTGCCATTGGTGAATCCATGTTGACTATTCCTGATCACTTTCCCCTTTTCCAAGTGCTTCAAAATGGATTCCTTGAGGATCCCCTCCATGATTTTTCTGGGGACTGAAGTAAGACTGACTGGTCTGTAGTTCCCTGGATTGTCCTTCTTCCCTTTTTAAAATATGGGCACTACATTTACCTTTTCCAATCATCTAGGACCTCTCCCGATCTCCGCGAGTTTTCAAAGACAATGGCCAAAGGCTCTGCAATGACATTTGCCAACTCCCTCAGTACCCTCGGATGCATTAAATCCGGACCCATGGATTTGAGTTTGTCTAGCTTTTCTAAATAGTTCTTAACCTGCTCTTTTTCCACCAAGGGCTGCCCACCTTCCCATGCTGTGTTGCCTAGTGCAGTAGTCTGGGACCTGGCCTTGTCTGTGAAGACAGAGGCAAAGAAAGCATTGAGTACTTCAGCTTTTCCCACATCATCTGTCACTAGGGTACTCCCTCATCCAGTAAGGGCCCCATACCCTCTCTGATCACCCTCTTATTGCTAATATGCCTGTAGAAACCTTTCTTGTTACCCTTCACATTCTTGCTAGCTGCAATTCCAATTGTGTTTCTGCCTTCCTGATTACTCCCCTGCATTCTTGAGCAATATATTTATATTCCTCCCTGGTCATCTGTCCAAGATTCCACTTCTAAGCTTCCTTTTTGTGTTTAAGCTCACCAAGGATTTCCATGGTAAGCCAATCTGGTTGCCTACCAGATTTGCTTTTCTTACTGCATGGTGAGATTGTTTGTTCTTGCACCTTCAATAAGGCTTCTTTAAAATACAGCCAGATCTCCTGGACTCCTTTCCCCTTCATGTTAGCATCCGAGGGGATCCTGCCCATCAGTTCTTTGAGGGAGTCAAAGTTTGATTTTCTTAAGTCCAGTGTGTGTATTTTGCTGCTCTCCTTTCTTCCTTTTGTCAGGATCCTGAGATTGACTCTCTCATGATCACTGCTTCACGTACTAATTCCTCCCTGTTTGAGAGCAGTATGTCAAGCTGCACATGGCCCCAGGTGATTAGCTATTTAGCTGGAATACTGTTTTGTTTTGTTTTCATGTTTCATTTTATTTTGTCCATTGAAATGTTTGCAACTATTTTGAAAAGTGAAAACAATAAATACAGCACTTTGAGACCCCACATGATTCCTTGTGAGCTTACTCTGCCAAAAATAGATAATGTGCAGAAACAGAATAATCATCCAAATTTGAAAGATATTAAAAAACAATGTAATTGGCGTTTAATAGGCATTGAAGAAGTGGCTGTGGTGCTAATACAATTTCTGCTACCATCTAAATTAAAAATGTATACATTATGAAGCACAGTTAGGTCCTATTTGCCGATCAGAGTCTTTCAGTATGAATATGATCTTTTTTTTTTAATGGACCTTCTACTTGGCAGGAAAGGTACATTGGCTAAAAGTGTTCTAAATCTCCCCGCTCCCTTGTAAAACTGGCACCCTCATAGAGTTATACGATTTGGCTGATTTTGTGCTGGACTGTAGATTTCCATTCTGATCAGATTAATGCTGGATTTTTTTCAGTTCTAGAGAATACTTACCCCGATATTCCATGATAGATAGTCATCCATCTTAGTGATCAGGAAGGCAGAGCTGGAAAACTACCTCAGCTTAGTGCATTTACTAATTTTGTTAATTCTGTTCCCCGAGTATCCTTCCCATCCTTCACTGTTGTGCCAATGCTCAACTTGGGTTAAATGAGAGAGACCATACAGAAAACCAATGAATACAATCAGCTTCTAGAATATGGAAGGAAACCAAAAGGAAAATATGTTCAAATAAAATATTTTTTCACTGTTCATTCCAAAAGCTAAATGCATGCAAATCAGATTTAATGTACTGTATGTTTTCCTTGTTTAACCAAAAGATGTGAGTAAATATATGTCAGACTTTTGGCCATGAAATCACCCACAAAAAGGACATCTATTAAAAAGATCGTTTTGAGCTAGAAAGAATTTGATCTAGAAAATGCAAAAAGCTAAAGTTTCGGAGATGTATATTGTCAAGATAGCATGTTGCTGACTCCCTACACAATTTCAACCCGACAGAGATAGTAATAGTAGAGGCCTTTTACTAAGTTGGCTGTAGTTACTACTGTGATTCAGAGATGGTAATTAATTGTTTCTTATGCAAAGTACTTAAGGTGGGTAATAATACTGTAATTATAGTTAAGTATTCCTATTCTTAATTAAGTGTTAACCCAAGGGATTAAGCATTTCTGCCTCATTAGTTCCTGCTATTGTGTTTTGCATAAGCAAACTCTTACCAATGATGCCTTTAAAATGAGAATTTTTATTCCAAATAAATTGTCTGGGGGAAAAAGTTTTATTTTAAGCTAAATGTAAACAAAAAATCTTTGGCTTTTTTCTTTACCATCTCACCTTTTTCATTTCCAAACAGAGAAGATCAGGCCTTGGCACATTAGGTTCTGGGAAGCATGTGGATCTTCCAGTAGCATGGACTGAAGCAATTATATTGGCTCAATGCAAAGGTGAAATCCAGGAAGGTACAGTCTTCTTAAATTATATTTATGTTAATTTCTTTAGGACTTTTCTAACCAAGCAGTAAAAGAAAATTTAGCTCATTCCCAACTATGAAAACTTGGAAGAGAGCCAAGACAAATATGGATTTTATTTTCCACTTGCAGAAAGAAACTTTACAAATATACACAGAAACTAACTTTGTATTGTAATGTTTACAGAGTAGTTCAGAGACCTCTGTTTTTATGCTTGATTTCCTAAATTGCAAAATCATTACCATTTAAGCACCTTTACATGACATTACCTTGTAACCTGTCTCTGAAATCAGTAACTAATTAAGTGTAATTTAAAATGACATTTAATGATCTCAAAGTACTAAATAACCTCTTGTTTTTAACTTTCCTAATTATACCCATTAATAAAATTGCAGAGTACTGAGTTAGTTCTGAAGACTTTATAAATGAAAATGTTAACTATTCTTTCAATCTAAAATGTTCTTAATTGTGATCTTTCTTAATAAAGTCAGGTAAAAGGAGATTCCTGTGCAGGATCTTGCATGAACACGAAGGTGTTTTCATTTTTTTACTGATCGATAGCACGTTAGTTAGAATAAGATTTATCAAAATAATTTTCTGGCAAAAAGATTTAAATCCATAATCATCACACATACCTTAAAGCTTTTCTAGTTAGGCTGGAGAGCAAGTGCTCTAGAGTGGCTAAAGAGAGGATCATGCAATATTTGAAACAAAAATGATGAATGAGTGCCTGTGCCGACATCTATGATCTATAGTCTGCACTGATGATATATAGGACAAAGCTAAGTCACTCCGTTCCTATTTTATAGATGCTATGGTACTCCTGCTCTTTTTCAAAATGTATAGGGCCATTCCAAAAGTAAAATTGGACCTCATTCATATAAGTCTGCCGGTAGAATGATACTACTGCCTGTCAAAAAATCCTGGGGTGTGGTGGGAAATTATGTGGAAACATTCTCTACATTTCTTGCAATATTGAATCATGATCAGAAGGTCTTTAGTTGCAGATGTTGGATTTTTCAGTGTACTGTGAGATAATGACTGCATTCATGTGAAAAAGGAAATCTACCAAGGAAAATGAAACAATTCAGTAGCGTTACTATGAAAGCCATATCAAGACTTCTATATAATTTGTTGTTGCTTTTATTAAGCTGTGTTTTCTTTGGAGTTTTGTGGATATTGTATTATCTATAAAAGTACTCAAATGGGGGAACAAATCAAAATAGAGGGTGTCCAAAAAGTTCTATGCTCCTCATTATGCTCATTTTTCTTTTCTTGTTTTGTGATTTGGGGCTGATCTAAGCATTATTTCCCTCATAATTTGCAGGGGTTGGGTATGATGCTAAAGCCTATGGCACTTGATTGAAAAGTGTCCTTTTTCTCTTCATACTCTTTTCTCTCTAAAAATCATGCACATTTGAATTTGATCATGATGACTAGACTGTCTTAAGAAGATAATATTCACAAAGATAAGAAGTTGCTTATACTTGGTAATCAAATAAATAGTTAGGGAGTCAGAATCACCATGATATAACCTAATTAAAGTCAATCCAGGCAAGACAGGGATGCTCTATATACTTTGCCAAAGGTGATCTCTTCCAGAAATGAGAATATTGAGAAGGTAGTATACAAAAAATAATGAGAGCTATAAAACTTATGGGGGAGAAACAAAGAACTGAACTGTCACTTATCAAAGATTATCTTGTTAAAAATTATAGCTAATTTGGAATATAAGAAATATCAGAATGTTAGGTGTTTTAATATTATGCATTCTACTGTAGTGTTGGGAGACTTACAAGATTTTTTGGTGGATATTTGATAAGGTTGCTCTGAAAGATCTATCTTTCAAAGAGTTATTACAGATGGGAAGCAATGCTGTGTTATATATGTGGATACATCTTTCTTATGGAGGGCCAAGAATCCGTCTTATAGTTCAGATTACATTTTAGGAGCAATATCATTCTGCCAACAATGAACTGTTGACTATTTAAAAAGTAATAATAATACAGTAGCCGAACCACTTAATGACAAATCCATAGTCTGGTCAATTGATAAATTATGTGACTGATTACTATTATTTTCTGTTTAGGCCACAGTCATGCAACAGGATTCACAAATATTAACCCTTATAGCTTTATGGAGTTCCTGCAGGACCTCTGATTTATGTAGGCATGAGCATGCTCTTGTCATTCAATAAATAATAAAATAACATTGTTTTGACTGGTTGATTTACTGGACAAAAGGCTTTCACATAATTAATAAATAAAAGATGGAGAACTGGGATGGAGCTATTATATATACACATAATTGTAAGTTCACTAGGAGGACTGTGATTTACTAAATGCTTGTATAATTCTTAGTACAATATAGTCCCAATCCAGTTGAGACCTCTATATACTACTGCATCAATAAAGTAAAATAAAATAAAATAATAATTCTATTTTTGGACAAGTTGGAAATGTGTTGGACGAAAACTGATCCAAAAATATGGAGGTCAAGATAAGGTCAAGATAAGGAATTGTTGAACTTGGATGATTTTGGAATATGGTTACGCTCCCACCTGCAGGATTTGTGTATGTGTGTGTATGTTGGTTGGGGGAAGTGGATTCTTCTTCCACAGACTTTAAAAGTTGGCAGACAAGGCAAGGGGTTTTTAAGTCAAGACTGAGGCACATTGGCAGGCATGTTTGAGGAAATTTGCATAGTGACTCTCTGACCTAAACGTTACCTATGCGACCTATAAATCTGTCACTTTCACAAGCATCAGATTCACACAAATCATTAACCAAAATTGAACAAAGCCATAATGTAATTTTTTGAAAATGTAATAGTTGAAAAAGCAATTTAACTGCCTTTTCAACCATAAAAAGCAATTCTGTCTTTTCCACTATGGTTTTGTAAGGTCATTTTCATTCATATTACAAAAAAGATCAGCACACCTAGCAAAAATAGCCGAAAAGTTGACACTGTAGGAACTTTCTGAAAAAGTGGCATATCTCAAAAAAAGCTTATATTACACTTCTCAGTAATCAGTTTAATGTTATTAATTCAGACAGTTTTGTACCATATATTTCAATATATATACTTTAACAAAAAATGTCAATAGCTGTTGAATACAATTTTTCAGACATTTGCACTTTGTTTTTTCCTCCAAGTAATAGTCAAGGAAGGCAAACAAAATGAATGAACTATAAAAATAAAGCATGTTTTATTTGTTCATAACTTGGCAAGTATTTGAATTTTGTGGAAGGTGTGAAATGAATATAAGATATACAGTATACAATCAGAAAGAAATAAGGGTTAGCGCCATAACATGACATAGGTGCTTAACTCCCTTTGAGGGTGGGGCTTAGGCCATACTCCTCTCCTTGGCATTTGCTAAAGGCTAGTTTACGCTTCTCAGCATGCCATCTTTTGTGGATCCCATTATTACGTGCCTGACTCTTCCTATGCATTGTATAAGGTATTTAACTAGAGGATATTGATTCCACTGGATGACTAGGCACCTAAAAGTTAGGTGCTACAATCCCTAAATCCCTTTATGAATTGACTTCCAAAGTATGAATTTTGTATTGAATGTATTCTCCATCTTGTTTTCACTTTAGAAGCTTTGGACATCCTTTTAATTTCTTTGGACCATGCACCCATGAATCCAGAGCATGTCCCTGTTTTATTTTTTATTGCTGAATCCATTTTATATAGGATCTGTTGTGATGCAGCGCAGAAATCTTATTTATACTCCAGTGAAATCAAGTTATCAAAGGTTTGTTGTATTTTTTAAGTACTTTTTAATCTCTCTCGATATGGTATATATTCACTTTTATTGTGTATAAAACTCTCCTTTTTGTTCATAATGCATAATATTAACTTGGATTTTCTCATAATATTAATATTTTTGCAGAATATTTTGTTAATTATGCAAACTCTTATCCTCCCATCTGGAGTATAATCAATGAGGTATAGCACACTTTGTTACATGGTCTTAGTGCAGCAGCATGAGAGTTATGTATATAAGGTCTGGTCTACTTTACCCAGTTAGGCCATGTCTACACTAGGAGATTATTTCAAATTTACTAAATTTGACTTCTGGGCACCCGATTTTACAAATTCGAAGTTCTGTATCCTCACTATGGGGAATTGAATGCAGTCCGAGGCAGGGTCTATTACTGTGGATGCTCTACCTTGGAATCAGAGGCCCAGGAAGCACTCAGGGGAGCTGCGGGAGGCCTCCTGGAGGCTAGTTAGTTCAAATTAGTGGCACCGGGGTGTCCACACCAACGTTATTTTGGGCTTACAAGTTCAGGAATAGCATTATTCCTTATGAAAGGCAGGACTACAGAGTTCAAATTCCGTGGCTCCTTATTCCAGAATAACAGGCTTGATAGTGTGGATGCATCACTTACAAAATCAGTCTTTGGGGGCTAATTTCAGACTAAGGTCCTAGTGTAGATAAGTTGCAGGAGTCTGGCAATCATCCTCCCTCTTGTAATGGCTTATAACTTCCAAAACTCTATATTTATAGCTTAAACTAAATTGTTAATTATTTTGGAAAGTTTAAGCAAAATTGATTCTGCCATCTTTTAGTTACAAGCCCAGGAAAAAAGAGAGGCTTTTTTTTACATTGATGTCAAGTATTAATGTTCAGCCATATCTGAGCTGTCTGCCTGGGGAATAAAGCATGACACAGACATGAAACGTATAACACACAAGCTTATTGGTTACACCAGCAATGGGCAACCTAGGCTAGTGAATGGGCCACATGAGTGGCCCCCATTATCTCAGTGGGCTGCAATATTGTCGTAACCAACATGGTCTCCCAGGTTAGGGTAGTTTTGCTAACTTTTGCAAACTAGAATTTTCTGGGTGTGTTGATTGAACCATAGCAGTATTTTAATTGGCTACAGAGGGAGCATAGGGCTCTGATAGTCCATGTTATGTGCGGGAAGCTTTGTGAATTTTTTTGTTCCAGGACAGTGAAGAATTTTGTGGTAAATTTACTATAACAGGACAAAATATTTTTAAAACTTCCAGTGGTGTGGGATTCCACCAAGCAACATGGAAGGCACCTCTTGCCATTCCCTAAGAGGTCTCAAATCCCTTCCTTTTGGGGTGCATGCATGCAGTGTTGCAAGATAAATCATGCAGAATTTCAATAAATTCTTCTAGGTTTCTCTGTAGGAGAGACACATTGGGGACAATATTTGTTTGATTTAACCTTCTTCTTCCTCCTATTAAATTCTTTCCCAATAAAAGGCATTCATCAGGGATGCTGCAGAAGATTTACCTTATTGTAATGAAGGTAAATGTTGGTCCCTTAAACAAGCCTACAGAATTTCTTTTTAGTATTTATTGTGAAGTAAACAATGAGCATACTAGCTGAAACAATTTAAAGTTGAAATTCCTGTGATGATTCATAGAACATAAGAACAATCATGCTGAGTCAGACCAAAGGTCCATCTAGCCCAGTATCCTGTCTTACGACAGTAGCCAATGCCAGGTGCCCTAGAGGGAGGGAACAGAACAGGTAATCATCAAGTGATCCCTTGCTTGTCATCCATTTTCAGCCTCTGACAAACAGAGGGTAGGGACGCAATTCCTACTCATCCTGGCTAATAAGTATTGATGGACCTAACCTCCATGAATTTATCTAGTCTTCACAACATCCTCTGTCAAGGAGTTCCATGGGTTGACTGTCGGTTGTGTGAAGAAAAACTTTCTGCTGTTGCTACCTATTAATTTCATTTGGTGACCCCCTAGTTCTTATGTTATGGGAACAAGTAAATAACTTTTTCTTATTTACTTTCTCCAACAAACAAGTGTTCCAACAAACAAACAAACAAAAACAAAAAAATGATTCTTTGCTCAGCTACTCCAGGGAATCCAACTATTTCTGACATTTTAAATTCTGAATAATTTTCCAAGATTTCCAATCTGTTGTTTAACTTTTTATTTTCTTTAATGATGGCTATATGGCAGCTATTAGCTTTATTATTTAATTTCACATGCTTTATCAGCTTTGCTTCTCTTAGCTTGGCCTCTATGTTATCAAAGCCACAATCTACACCTGAAAGCTGTCAAATGTAGTGTCTAGCTCTATGGTTGCAGAATGAATGCTTCTAAAATGCCTACTCCGGATGTTAGTGTGTAGTCGTTTACATGATTAACTGATAAGCCTGGTATTATCGGATAATCCTAACTACTACATGCATATACCTCCTGCTGCCTCCCACAGAGCCAACAGGCAAGAGCCAGCGCTGTGAGGAGCCTCTAAAAATTCCAGTGGTTACTCAAATATACATTAGTTAACATATCCAATGCCCACACATTTCACATAGTATTGGCTTTATGGCATGCTTTTGCCCTAACACTCTGACTGCAGGGCCTGATTCATGCAGCACTGTTGAGAAAGACAAGAGCTTCGCGATTCTCCTGATTGGCATTGTAACCATAGAATCATCATCCAGCGTTGCATTTTCTTTGGTGTTGTATCATTGTTTATTATTTCTGTTTCCTCAATCAAACCTGTCCTTAGGAGTTGAGAATTTTAGTTCACAAAAATGTGTTCACTCCCTTACGCCAAGAAAACTCTGAGGGATATGCATCTTCTCTCGCCTGCTCCTTCCACGTGAAAAGGAAACCCTCTATAAATGACAAAGTATTATTAATATATTCAGTATCATTAATATACACTGAATGCAAAACACAAGACAGAGTTATTCATTATTCTGCCACATGTGTGAAATCTGAAGATATGATCTAATTTAGCACTCTATTCCAGTTTCATGCCGGTGGAACTCAGTCTAGTTATATCACTACACAAGTGGAGGAAGGCAGTGGTGAATAAAATCCATAATCCAAAAGTGGTATTTATGCATCTATTGTGAGTGGTATTATATACAAATATTCATATTTCTTTTGACAGGTTGGATTTTTGGTCTTTTTAAGACTCCTTGTTTTTCACCTGTGTGGTCACCTGAAGTCTTCTGGAGAACATACATACCGGCTTCACATAGATTTAAAAGGTAGAACATTATATATTTGCTATATAAGCAACCTTAAAATGACTTTTAACTTCTAATTTGGGAAATGGAAATGACTTAGGTGAATATTTCAAGTTGTTCTGCACTCAGGAGACTTACCATTTGATTCTTAGGGGTACTGTCCACCTGAATTGAAAGTTTCATATTCACCTGTAAGCATGCAAAGCAGTCAACACTTAGCTTGGTTAAATGAGGTAAAATAGACAAAAATCAGGTCTGTAGAGCTATGTCTACACAGCAGCATTATTTCGGAATAACTGATATTACTCCAAAATAACATAGTCAGTGTCAAGCAGTTATTTCACCATAATGTCAAAATAATGTTGAGCTGGAGGACTGCTTACTCTGACTCCTGTAACCCTCATTGTATGAGGAATAAGGAAAGTTGGGGGAAGAGTGCTCTATCTTCGATTTCCTGCTGTGTAGACAGCGCCAAAAGTCAAAATAAGCTATTTGGATTTAAGCTACACAATAAGCGTAGCTCAAATTGCGTAGCTTATTTCGAGTTTAGCCCTGCTGTGTAGACATGCCCTAGGTGAAGAAAGAAGAAAAATCAGAGCAACCCTGCATCACTATGTAATTAGTCAATAAACGTTCAGTGAATGTGCCAAAAATGCACAGTATTCTGCGATTTGTAAGATCTCAAATAAATACTTTCTGGTAAGCAGGAATGTTGAGTATTTTGAAAACATACACGAACCAGATCAATATCTTTTACACAAAGTTTGGAATGCAATTGTTAACTCCCTGTAAAGTCCTTATTAAAAGCAATCTTATAGGGCACTATATGTTTGAGGTGATGACAGGTGATGAGAAAAAATGGCATTGTAAAAGTCTTAAATTTCCCTTCTGGTATAGTACTAACACACAGCCCAGTTCTTCAGGGTGCTGAGTGCTTCCAACTCACATGGACTGACAATGGAAAGGGAGAGTGGCTCATAGGATTGGGCTCCTGTCACTTATTTGTTATGCTGACAGAGCTGGTAAATTAATCTAATGCTGGGCATTCAGATTCTATTTCAGACTTTTCAGCATGCATGCACATTGTCTGCAGTGAATCAGCAGGCTGCTGCTGTAGTAAGACTGCAGAGGCATTGCAGTCTTGCTACTGTCAGTTGGTTGTCATGGCCACAAGTAATATACAAAATGAAGAACAAAGAATCAGATGATGTAAAAAATGATTACCCACTTTTTCCCTGACACCTTGTATTTTACAAGCTTTGTCCACTCCAGTCAATGATATAAAACATATAAATATAATAGACAGTTTCACAACAGAACTTCCTGTATCTGCCAGTACTTAAATTGATCTGCAGTGAGCAATATTTTGGCATACAGGCAGTCAAATCTGCATTCACCCAACCACAGAGCTGACTGTAATACATCCTCTCAAATTCCTTTTATTTAATGCAACTGAATTCAGATGGCTTGAAACATTACTCCATCTCTTCAGTGCCAAGTGTTGTTATTGAGTGGAATTAAATCTCATTTGCAGTACAGAAGCCAGTGTGTGAATGCTAATTGTGGGGCTTCAAATCTCATCAAAGGATACACATATTTTTGGGAAAAAAATTCCATGTTAGTTTAGAAAAGTTGAGTCTGGTTTTCATGCAGTAAGCCAAAAATAAATGCAGTCACTGAATGACTGCATGAAGAGAGATTTCACATTGTGATTCATTGTTAGCTGAGAGCTCCCTCACCTTGTTCAGAGTTAGACTTAGTTAACTAGGAATTCAGTCATCACCAGAGACTTCAGCTATATGCAGCTCATGGCTTATGTAAGCTATTATCTATGAATCATACTTGTAGTATTGTGTTATACCACAAGAGGTCACACAACATTTATAAATCTATCTGATGGAATATTTGCCAGTGATTCCGTCAGCAAAGTCGTGAAGTTAAATAGCACGTAATAAATAAAAGGCAAACAGAATAAATTGTAAAACAACAGGAAGACAATTTTCACAAAATTATTTTTTATGCCATAGCACTTTCAACTTGTGAGGTTTGCTACCATCCATATCCAAACATCCTCTCGGCTGTGCATTTTATGCTGAAGGCTGGAGAAACCATATGTGGTGCTGTGGTACTTTCTGATATAAACTTGGAAGAAATACAGAAGCAGAGACCTTGTGGCATGGTGGGTAACAAAGTGGGATGATATATGATGCATCAGAAAGGATTACTGTGATCAAATAAACATGCTTGGTAATTCAGTAAAAATAATTAAAGCGGAGTTGAGCTAGATGAATTACCTGTAGTCTAGGGACAGGATAAACAGAATAGACCAGTGGTGGGCAACCTGTGGCCTGAGGACTGTATGCGGCCCATTGGGGTTCTAGTGCAGGGCTGCCAGATTTTGCTGGGTTTTGTCCACATAGTTTCTTTCCTATGGATATTACAAAAGTCACATGCACTTAAAACAATTGTGAAAGTCATGCACACCCTCTGCATCCAATCGAAGTGCTGCTATGGTTCAGTTGGCACACTGCACACATTTCTAGGTATGCAAGTGCAGTTAGCAAAACTATCTTATCGTGGGAGACTGTCTTGGTTACGATAATCTTGTGGGCCACTGAGATGAAGAAGGGCCACTCATAAGGCCCACTCACTAGCATAGGTTGCTCCTCACTGGAATAGACACTCCTTTGTAGCGATCACAGTCTGGATTTGTGAAACATGCCGTTTCATGAATACACTATCCATGTTTCTTTGATGTAATTATCAATGTGATTTTATGGGGACCCAATACGTAAGAGTGGCTAGAGTGGTGCCAGTATGCCTTTGGAAACAGCATTTATTCCTGCTCTGTGGCATCTGTGTATGGAAGTGGATGGGGATAGATGGATGTGGGGGGGTTCATGCACAGACCTTCTGCAGCAACACAGTACTTGACTGAACCTTGCTGCCCTGGGTGACAGATGGAGCACAGGCAGGGGACGCAGCATTTAGTAGCTGGCTTTTTGAGGGCTCCCTTGAGATGTTCAAGTTTCCCTGTAGAAACTGGGGTGTCTGCATGGCTGAATGGCCATACCCTTTGTGCAGCCCCAGTTCTCTCCCCCTGGAGAAGATGATGCATCAAAACTGTGTGCAATGGACCATAGAGAATATTTCTGTGTAAGTTTTCTCCTCTAGCTGCCTTTTAGGTGCTAGGGGGTGAGAGGAACCATAATTATGTGGTGCACAATAGCCTATCATTTATCTGATTAAAAACTGCCTAATTATGTGTCTAGCTCACAGGCTGTAATGACATCAAAAGGACTGCTGCAATCTCTCTTGGGTAAACAATATTTCTTGCTCTTTTCTTTTTACTTAATTATGAATTTACCTATGGGAGTGTAGGCTATGTGAGAACTGACCAACATTATTTTTGTTTGTGTTTTCGTAGACTAAATAAATAACAAACACTATTTATAATACTAATACTTTTTAGCTCCTAAATAACCATTTTCACCCAAGAACATCAAAGTGCTTTACAAAGGAAGGCAAATATCATTATCTCAATTTAGAGAGTGAGAAACTAAGGCAGGAGTGGGCAATAATTTGTATGTGATCTGGGGCAGGGGATTGTGGGGGGGGGGGAGAAGGAGTTTGGATTGTGACTTAGGGCAGGAGGTGGTTGCAACCTGGGGAAGGTGATTGGGGTGCTGAGTCTGGGGAAGGTATGGGAACACAAGGAGAGGCAATGGGTTTGGGTTATGTGGGGCAGGGAGCCAGGAGTGGAGGGGCAGAGGGTTGGGAGGAGGGAGGTACTGTGATGCCAGAGGCAGGCTCTGGCCGGGAGATTTACTTGGGCTCCCAGCCAGCAGCCTGGCAGGTTTCTCAGGCAGGCTTCCCTGTCTGCCCCCTCCCCTGGCTGCAGGAGCCACAAGAGTCTGTGAATAGCTGCAAGCCTGAGGGGGGAGGGGTGCTTTGAGCACTGCCTATTCTTCAAACAGGCAGCACCCATTGGCAGGAAACTGGCCAGTGGGATTGTGCTAGGGGCTGGGACAGCACACAAAGCTTCTCCCCCATCCCTGGGCTCACAGTTGTTCCAAGACAAACAGGGCCCCACAGGCACTTTTCTGAGTGGAGTGGGGGAGGGAGGTGGGGCAGTCAGGGAACCTGTCTGAGTCTCCCTGATGTCCGCACAGGTCAGATCTGGTGGCTTGGTGAGCTGTATCCGGCCCATGGGCCATATTTTTCCCTCTCCTGAACTAAGGCCTTATCTGCACTACAAAGTTTTGTCAACAAAAATTAGCTTTCATTGACAAAACAGTGGAGGCGCACACACTGAAATATGCATCTCACCGTTGTAACTCCCCTGCTATACTGACATAAAAAAACCTAGATGAGTGGCAAAGTGCTTTTTGTGATGTAATTAGAGCAACAGAGCATCAGTGAAGATACCTTATTTAGTTATGTCACCTTAATTGGCCTCTAGGAGGTGTCCCACAATGCCCATATGACCAGTCTGGTTAGCAGTTTGAACTCTACTGTTCTCCCCAGTTTAAAAACTCAGGAATTTTTGAAATTCCTCTTCCTGTTTGCTCCCCATACACAGTTCACACAACATTATCCCCACTGACAATGTTGGCTTTATGCAGCAGACATGCTCCCGCATATAGCTGCTGGATCTGCTGAGTGTATGGGGAGAGCAGACTGTGTGACTTGATTGAAGTCTGAATGAGCAAAGAACAGGCCCGTTGATGGGGAGGGGGCTGAAAAGGGGACAATTGCCCCAGGGCCCAGAGATTCAAAGGGGCCTGGATCTCCAAGATGCCACGTCCCATGGGCAATTGGTGAAGGTAGGGCTGGAGGAGGCAAGCCCGCAGCCCCACCTCCAGCCCTGCCCTTTCTCCTGAGGCCCTGCTCCTTCCCTGCCCCCTTCAGGGAGATGGGGCATACACCATCCCGGGGCACCGGGGGGAGCAAAGATGGTACGTTGCATGGCCAAGCCTTTCCAGCCCCGGAGCACTGGAGGAGGGAGGAGGGTGCGCTGCCTGGCCCAGCCCTGGAACACCAGGAGGGCAGGTGCTGGGGGCAGAGTGTGGGTGGGGCCATGCTTGGCGGTTTGGGAAGGCTGTGCCTTCCCCCACCTACGATACCAGACACCCATGCCACCGCCTCTAGAGGCCAGAGCTTCAGCACCCTTTGAATTGCTTCCAGATCATTGCTCTACACAGATCCGAAGGCTGGAGGGGGGAAGTCGCACCCAGATGCTAAGGGCTGACTGCCCTTGCCCCGCTGCTTTTGCCCTCAGTCCCACCCCTTCGGGGGCATGGAGCCAGCCCCCCCACCATACCTTGCCCTAGGGTCTGTGGTGGCTGTTGGCTCCACTGCCGAAGACCCATGACAAACAGAGTTCAGGCACACACACTCAGATTGGGAGTACTCATGAGAGGTGAGAGCACCTAGTTGCAAAGTCCATGGAGAAGTAATATGTTTAGTTGTAAGTCTACTGCAAACTGGTCAGAGGGACAAAATGTGATGTGCATTCTATCTATTGCTCCACTGCACTTAGGGAATCCCATTGCCTCAAAGCCATCAATTATTTCCTGGACATTACCAACAGTCACAGTCCTTCATAGCAGGAGGCAATTGGTGGCCCTGAACACTGGCACCACTGCCCCCTAATAGACTGATTCATAGCTGACCAGAAGCAGTCTGGAGTTGCCAGTTACACACAATTGCCACTTGCTTTTCTACAGTGAGGGCAGTTCTCGTTCTGATGTCCTTGTCCCACAGGGCACTGGTGAACTCCACGCAAAGTTCCAGGAAGGTGGCTTTGTGCATCTGAGAGTTCTGCAGCCACTACTTATCATTCCATACATGCATCAGAATGTGACTCCACCACTCACTTCTTGTTTCCTGAGCCCATGGCTGTCCACCCTGGCGTGCTATTCCGTGAATACCAGCAGCAATCTTGAATTATTTATTTCCATGGCAGAGAGCAGGACAAACATCACCAATTCACTCTCTGTTACACTGATTACGAAATATTACAGGACCAGCTGCATAGTGTTCAAAATGCTCGTCCTCAGAGTGGTCAGTAGCTCAGGATCCATGCAGAGATGATGGGCTCACACTTTCCAAGGGCTGTTGAAAAATGGCATAAAATGAATTAAGAATTCCATGAAATGGTGGGACAGAAAGAACTGTATCACAAGATAGCAAGCATAGCCCTATGATGCACCCTGATCTGGTCCCAGGGCTCCCAGTGGTGGAGAGTGATACAGGACGACAAATTGCACAATGGGATAGGTATCCGTGATGCAGCGTTCTCTATCATTGCAAAAATAATGACTGTGGATGCCTCCCCCAATGCAAGGAGCATTGTGTGGACATATTCCACCAATGTTATTAAAGTGACTTATGATCGTCAACACAATTTAAATAAATTTAACTCTGTAGTCTAGACATGGCATAATCCACAGAGCGGTTAAGACCTAAATTTTCACCAACAGTAAAAAACTCAAAATAACAAGCCATCTTTGAAAGTGTGGCCCTAAGTGCCAAACTATCCCAGGCCACAAAGTTGGGCTTGATTTTTCCTTTCATGTACAAGTCTGGCATTCTGAGTTTTTTTCTGTTGCCGAGCCATGGAAACAAGACACGTTCTGGGAAGTGGTTTGCTTCACTCTCTTTTAAAAAAGTGTAACCCTTCTACCGGGTAGGCCTGGCAGTAACCAGGGCTGGGTTCAATATCTTGGGGTCCATCTCACATAGAACCGGCTCGAGCCCCCACCCAGTAATTTGGGAAACTCACGCACCCCTGGGTGCCTCTGAGAGGCAATGCTTCCCCACTGGCAAGCACTGAGTCTGAGTGCAGGAAAGAAACATTTAATGACACAGAGAGAGAGATCATACGGCATTAACTTGGGGAAAACAACACAAACAGAGTTCATAACCCAAACATGAGCCAAGCCCCCCTCCCCCCCCAGCCAAGAATCGCCCGAAGTCCAAAGAGTCCGACACTCCAAAAGTCTCTGTCCCTGGTCCGGGCCACCCAGAGTCCCAAAGTTCACCCGCAGGGTTTCACCTCCCAACCTGGGTAGAAATGGGGGTGGGGAGATAGCTAGGGGGCACCTTATACGAAACTCCGCCACATTCCACCAGCTGTCTCGTCCCATGCCACTGGACGCTCCGCTGGGCGCCTGCCACCGCTGGTCGCTGCTCCTCACCCACCGCCGCTCCACGCCACGCCGCCGGTCGCCGCTCCTTGCCTGCCACCGCTCCTCATCTGCTGCCACCACTGGTCACTGCTCCTCACCTGCTGCCGCTCCACGCTACACCCCTGGTTGCCACCACTTCACTGGCTGCAATAGGCCTGGCTCTCAGCCAAACCAGTGATTTCAGCTCTCAGTGATTTCAACTCTTTAGCCACCAGCTGGACTGGCAAATGAATCCAGCTTTCACTGGACTAGGAAAAGAAAAGTCTTCTCAGGGAGCCTGCTTTAGGTCTGTCCTTAAAACAAAGGGGGAAAGGTGCAGGCTGTGCCAGTCTTATAGCTCACACCTAGCAGATGTGAAGCAGGCTGACTCAAGCCCTTTAACCCTTCCCCCCAGCTCAGTCCACTCAACTCTGGAAGGGGGGAGGATTGTTCTTCCGAGACCTCTTACCATGATGGTGGTGTCTCTCCTGCAAGCACTGGTGGCATGTTTTACAGTTCCCACATTTAGCGGTAGCATGATTAGTGACCCCCACAACAGTCCCAAATTATATACAATTCTCCACATTTCCATTCCAACATGACCTTCCATCAGCCCTGGCTGAATGGGATTTACATAGCCACACCTCAGATTCTCTCCTGAGCTGTATTTACATAACAGTTAACAGTTAATTACCTTGCAGAGCTAAACAATTGTAGTGGGCACACCCCCCCTCCTTTTAGCTGGCTGATAGCAAGCAGCAGTTCAGTCCCTGTTTACAAAAGAGCAAAGGGGAGGCATCTTAAATGGGAAAATATTTATTAAAATGTTTAAAAGCTCAAGGTTGTAGGCCCTTATTAAGGCAGAAGGATGGACTTATAGTTAAGACGCATGACCACTGGTACTCAGGAAGTCTAGGTTCTGGAGGCACAGACTATACAATGGGAATAACAGTATTTCCCTACCTACCACAGATATTTTTAGGGTAAATTAGAGTTTGTGATGTTCTGTGATACTATAGTGATTGGGCTTTTGTCATTACATAGAGAGGAAGAAAAACATAAATAAAAGAACAAATAACCATATTAGAACATTTCACTGTCCTCCTCAAAGTCAACTTCATCTGTCAAAATAAAAATGGTCCATGCCAATCCATCATGAAGAAACTCTGTCAAATCACCCATAACTGTCTCAGCCTACTTCCTCCCAAAAGCCTGAGTGGGGAAAAGAAGATGAGCCTAGCAGCATACTGTGACAGTCAATAAATCTGCACTGTCTCACACCAAGAGAGAAAGAAGGATAAAACACACCTGGGAAGGAGAAGGAGGGTTTGTAAGAGCTGTTAAGAGCAAGGGGATGAGACAGATGGGAGTGAGTGACACATCCTATAAGCCTTATGTTGGGAGATGCCTGTAAAGTAGATCCTTTATAGCTCACTGTAGAGAACTTAAAAGACCAACAGGGCCAAGTTAAAGTCAATTGTCCACTAAAGAGGTACCCATTATAAAGAACAAATGGCAGTTATAGTATGACTGTTACAGCTTTGAAGCCTTGAGCAATATTTTGCTGGGTTTTGAACAATCTACAAGCAATGGGAATGCACTGGCAGAAGCCTTTGTAAAAAGAAATGAACATTGAGGCTTGTAAACATGGGAGTGGGGTTTAACATGTAAGGAAGGTCATGTTATTAAAGCTCTGTAAATCTGTGGATATCTGTTATATATCCGTGGATCATTTTTAAGGGATGCAGATGTGTACAAAGATACAAATTTGTATCTGCGCAGGGCTTTACATGTTATAAATAGGGATATGCATATGCAAACTGCACAACTGGAGAAAAAACACAGGCATTATCTTGTGCTGCACCTCTGGGAAGTGCGATACAAAAGTCTCAATCCAAGAGAGATGGTGGGTAGGCTAAGAAGCTTCAAGCCACCTTTTGTGCCCTTCCTCTTCTAGGCTGCTGCAGGAGCCAAAATGGGATGTAATTTAGGTAACCCTTAGGTGCCACCTATGTTACAAACAGCTCAAGCCAAGATATCTATAGGCAACCACACCCTGTGGAATCATTGTAATGGTGCCTGCTCTGGTCCCTCCTTCAGACCCCTAGTGGCAAACCCCTATACTGGAGCATGCAAACAAGGCTTTGTAGTTCCTGTGATGAGGGAATTCTTTGGTGATCACTCCCAGGCTTTTTATTATATTTGTATGTTGCTGCTCTTGCAGTATCAGGGGAAAGAATACTACTTCCTACTTTGTTA
This sequence comes from Pelochelys cantorii, assembly GCA_032595735.1. Classification (NCBI taxonomy): domain Eukaryota; kingdom Metazoa; phylum Chordata; order Testudines; family Trionychidae; genus Pelochelys; species Pelochelys cantorii. Next base: position 69,603,437 of record CM064330.1, on the reverse strand, counting down.
CCACATCTAACATATAGGGTACATCTACACAGCAGGGCAAAAGTCGAATTAAGCTATGTAACTTTAGCTATGCCAATTGTGTAGCTGAGTCAAAATGGCTTAATTCAGCTTTTGGCACTGTCTACACAGCAGGAAGTCAAAGGAGAAACACTCTTCCTTCAACTTCCCTTACTCCTCATGAAATGAGGGCTAGAGGAGTCAGAGGAAGAAGTCCTCCAACTTGACATTATTTTGAAATACAGACTTGTAGTGCAGACATGCACTATGTTATTTCAGAATAATATTAGTTATTCCGAAATAATACTGCTGTGTAGACATAGCCATAGAAAGGCTGCAATTGAACCTAATATTAACATTTTAATTAAGTTAATTAACTCACCAATTTTTCTCTATAAGTAGGGGAGACATAAGGAAAGAGAACCTTTTCATAACAATGACCACCATTCACCAGTAAGAAAAGCATGCATCATTAGAGAAAGAAACTGAGGAGAAAGGGTGCTCTGCTGTCAAATCCTTTCCTTCAGTCACAGAGAGTTCGGGGATTTTAAAAGTATATGCCCTGAAGTCTAGTATTCCTTGTCTTTGTTGAAGGATATAACACTTCAAAATAAAAATACTTAGCACTCACAGGGATCTCTTTTGAAACCCAGCTGTGTCTAAAGCTTTTGAATTCAGTCAGTCATCATAACCACAGTGCTAATAGACCCAGAGACAATACACACCTACATTTTTCAACAGTAGATTACAGAAGCTTCTCCCATGTCTGTTTTTATTTTACTTATTTCAAGGTCTGCTATTCTTTATTGTAGCTCTGAATCCCTAAATATGTATAACAGAGCAGCGAGGAGTGTAGAAATTGTAGACTAGTTCAGAACAGACAGCTAAAACGTATTGAGAGTGATTCAATTACTGTTAATGAAATTTAATTTCAACAGCATATTTACGTGTACTATATAATAAAATTATTCCCCAAGGTTTACTGAATCAAGAAATAGGCTATCTGAAGGATCTTCCAGCCAGTGAGGATGAATGACAGCTCCCTCATGGGAGCCCTAGGTAATTTGAAAAACCAATTCTAGTCCACCTCCTGATCCCTGAGCTTGCAGAGTCTTTACATACTGCTATTTAGGACATTTTCTACAACCCTGAGACTGCATTAACTCAGGCACTCAATGTGGCCACCAGTAAGGGAATTCAAGGGCTTGAGAAATCAAGAACTACAGGGTTCAAGGGGCAGTCTGCTCATTTTCATGAATTGCTTGCTACTGATCAGCTCTGTAACTGTCCAGCCATGAAGCAGGCATTTTGAAGGGAGACGGTTGAGCAGATTGACTTTATGAATGGGTCAGCCACCTGCAGAGCCAGCATTTGTGGACATGTCCCCAAATTATTTTGTTCTGGACTGTGATTGCACTATTATAGCTGGGGCGGGCTGGCCCGGCGGGATACTGGGAATTTCCCAGTGGGCCATCGTCCGAATGGACCATAATATCCACCGTAAAGCTTCTAATACCGTGGTCACCAAGCCATTGATCGCGATCAACTGGTTGATCGTGAGGGCTCGACCAGTCAATCGCAAGGCGTTTGGGGGCCCCCCTCCGATTTACCCCCCACCCCCAAGAAGTCCCACTACTTACCTCCAGTGACAGTGGAAGTAGTGGCAGCTTCCTGCGGGGTGGACGGAAGTCTGGCAGCTGTGCACCACTACTGGGGGTTCTAGAAGTGCAGTGGCTGCTCCTCTCCCCCAGGTCTGTGGCGTGCCGGGAACTGGTGTGGCGTGGTGGGGCGGAGGGAGTCCCCAGAGGAAGTGTGCACTGGGGCTTTCCCTTCTCTGCGGGAGGGTGGGGGGGAGTTGTCCATGGAGGAGGTGTGTGCCAGGGCTTTCCCTCCTCTGTGGGGGGAGGGGGGTGTCGTTTGTGGAGGAGGCTCACCCCAGGGCTTCCCTCCTCTGCAGGGGGGAGGGGGGAGTCGTCCCTGGAGGAGGCCTGCACGTGCACCTCTGTGGGGGGAGGGGGAGGGCAGAGGAGTCCTGGGAGGAGGCGGGTGCTGGGGACTCCCTGCCCCCGCTGGCACCCTGTCCCCTGCTGCAGAATCTTGCCCCCTGCCCTCCTGGCACCCTGTCCCCTGCCCCCCACCCTCTGTCCCCCCTCTGTCACCCTGTCACCCAACAGCACCCTGTCCGCTGCCCCCACTGGCACCCTGCCCCCACCCCAGTACCCTGTCCCCTGCCCCAGCACCCACTAGCACCCTTCCCTAGTACCATGTCCTCTGCTCCCACCAGCACAGTTGGGGCCACATTAGTGAGGCTTGGGGGGTTTTTGGAGGAGGATTTTTTTGCGCATCACTTGTGTGGCCCCAACTGACTTTTCTGTGTCAGTGACCCCTGATTCAAAACAGGTTCCCTGCCCTTCTCATAAATAAAGACAATGTAGAAACTTTTTGGTTTTGACATAGTATTTTATTTAAAAATGAAGCCTGGCCAACAAACCCCCAATGGGGGCCAAGCTCCCATCTGGCTGCAGCATCATAACACTCCTGCACCCCCCTCCCCAGACCCTAGGTCTGAGCCTATCATTCACTAGAACTCCCTGCCCTGAGCCACTGACATACTCCAACCCAAATTTCTGCACCCTCACATCCACAAGCCCGTGGCTTACTTAGTACCACAACCCTCCATCTGACCCCAACACTCCCCAGCTTGAAGCCCACTCCCTGAGCCAGCGTCCCCTTCTCCACCTCCTCCTGCATCCATATTTCCTCCCAGAGCTTGCACCTTTCACCCCTTCCCACGCCCAAATCCTTCATTCCCACCCCAGAGCCCACATATCCTGTCTCAAGCCAGTGAGGGTATGGCTAGACTGCAGGAGTTTTTCCAGGATTCCAGAGATATCCCGGAAAAACTCTTCTGCGTCCATGGATGCGTTTGTTCTTCCACTTTTTTAATGGAAGAGCAAACATGCTCTTTTGGCAAGCTCTGTATTCCTCATTCCACGAGGAATAAGGGGGCTTCCGAAAGAAGGGGTTTTTCTGACATTTGGTCCCGTCCAGACAGGCCAAATGTTGGAAAAACCTCTTCCTACAGAAGAATTGAAAAAAAAGCGGCAGTGTATAGTGTATAAGGGCTGGGGATAGCAAGTGATGGAGAGGAGGAGAATAGAGAGGGTGGGGCTTCAAGGAAGGGGTGGGGTCTTGGGGGAAGGATGTGGCAGTATATCTTGGCTTGTTCTGACATTTAAAAAGTGATCTTGGGTGTAAAAAGGTTGGAGACCACTGTTCTAATACCAAAAAATCTATAATACCAAAATTCAAAATGTTTCTGAATAAATCCGAGGCAGCCGAGGCCATGTGTGTATGTGTGCGTGGTAGGGCATGGGCTGCTGCACTGGCTTGGCTTTGGTTTCTTTGGCGCCAAAGTGAATGACGTCTCATTACGGTTGAAATCAACGGAACGGACGTGCGATGCGCAATGCGCGATGGTGCATGACAGCAATGCGTAGGCCTGCTTTGTGCAACAGTGGAATCGGTGATTGAGTCTCTCGAGTCTTGACCGGCGAGTAGAGAATACGCAGTGGTTGGATGAGTTCTGTTATCGTCTGTTGTCGTGGGTGTGTGGTTTTCTGTAACTGACAGTAAATAACAGTGTGAGTACGGTGTAAATGAACAAAGATAGTGTGCGTGAAAAAGTCGGCCGTTCTCAACCCATTTCTCGGCCTATTTTGATTGCCAGTCCACCCCTGATTATAGCCATTCAGATATATGTTCAGTTCAAAATAATTTTCATAGTGAAAAAGGAGTAGACATTTAAATGAGTATCAAAAATTACAATTAATTAGACATTTTGTGGAAGGGTTACTAAACTTCATGCTTCAGGATTAAGCCAATTTCTAGCTGTTAGACAAAAGGATGGGACATAACACGAGGGACAGACTGTTCCACTTCTGCCCATGCTTTCCTCTGAAGCATCTGATGCTGGCCACTGTCAGAGACAATACTTAATTCTGATCCACTATGACAGTCCCTGTGTTCCTATAATGTATGTCATTTAGTCCACAGAACAGCTAGTCAACAACATTATATATGAATTTAGTAATTTCTCAGAAATAGATTTTTGTCCCATATAATAACTTCTAAAGACCTTAGAAGTTAGCATTTGGTCATGTACATTTTTCATGCATTGATCATGTTGAGTTGATCCAGTTTAATTACCGGTACTCAATTTTTACAAATCCTATATCAAGACTCTGACACTTATGTTAGGAGGACTCGTCAGAGGCACAAGGCCCTGCACTAGCAGATCCTGATATAGGTTTGGCGCCTCAAGTCAGTGTTAAAAAATACTGATATTTTAAAAAAATGATTCTTATTGTAAAGAGCACTCCATCTTGTAAACAAAATAATGTTGATCCTGATCTTACAATCTGATACATGCAAGTGGAAACAGATATGTACCAGAGTCCTGTTGGAGTCGGTGGGGGTCTGTATGAACATGGGTCTTTGACTATGCAATCAGATTCCAGAGTCAGGGGCTATGTCTTGACTGCAGGCTTCTTTAGGAAGAAGCTTTTCTGGAAGAGATCTTCCAGAAAAACTTCTTTAGAAAGAGAGTGTCCACACGGCAAAAGCACATGGAAAAAGCCATCTGCTTTTTCGAAAGATCGCCTCCAATGAATGTGGACACTATCTTGTATTTAAGTTGTGATTACTATGGATGGAGTGGCCACTAGGGCATCTGTACTTTTTCCTGGAGGCCTCTTTTTAAAAAAAAAAACCCTCTTCCCTGTCCACACACGCCTTTTTCCGAAAGAACTCTTTCGGAAAAAGTCTTCTTCCTCATAGAAAGAGGTTTACCGCTGTTGGAAAAACCCCTGTGTTCTTTTTACTTTTTGTTGAAAGAATGCAATTGTAGTGTGGACGTAAGTGTAGTTTTTCCAGAAAAATCGCCATTTTTCCAGAAAAACTCTGCAGTGTAGACATACCCAGAAGCTTGGCTATTTAAATGTTTTCCACCAGGATACCCAAAGTGTGCCAGCTCACATTATCAATTAATATTATTTAACCTCACAGACTACAGCAATTCTGCTATGTGTTATAGTCCCAGAAGGCTGAGCTTTTCTTTTTATAAACCTAATCTCAATCTGAAGTGAAATCTCTATAGTTCATATTAGTAATATATATGAAGATATACCTCTCTCACAGAACTGGAAGGGACCTTGAGAGGTCATTGAGTCCAGTCCCCTTCCCTCATGGCAGGACCAAGTACCATGATATTGGTAATGATTGCTTAGCAGCAACAGCACAATAACAGGGCCCCTGACAACTTCAGGTGGTGAGTATTTCAAAATACATAGAAGTCCTCGTGAAACAACAATAGTATGCATCTTCTGTTGGCTGGATGTTGAGGTTTTTTGGTCATGTGTGAAAGATATTAGAGGCATCTGTAGCATTGTATTTTCTATTAAAATAGAATGCTGAGCAAGTATTATGCTGGGAAAAATTCGAAGTCAAATATCAGTAGAAAACCAAAGACTAACTTTCTATTTAAGAGATCTTATCTGTGAATTTCACTTATTTATTTTTCTTAGTCCTTCTTGAATTCTGACCCATCACTTCAAATAAAGCTTGAACAAAAAGAAAATAAGATTCAGCACTTTCTTTGGCATAGTCTTGTTGTTTGGGTCTGTATACACAACAACTCATCTCGACTAGATGAAGTTCTCCAACATCTTCTGTTCTATAAGGATGAGCTCCACCAGAAAAACTGGTAAGGATAACTGTATAAACATGATATAGTTCTTATGGAAACTACCTTGGTGCTTAAATGTTAAATAACCTTTGTGCTTAAATGTTAATCACACCTAAATTGCCTATGAAAAAGATTTATAATCTCAGTGCCAAAAGCAGAAAGCAATTTATGTACTTTGCATTACTTCATTTTATCAATAAATTGTTCATACTTTTTTCACTAGAAGCACATACAGATTTTGTACTAGTTTGTCTTTATTAAATTAGTTATTGATAGGAACTTCATTCCAGCATTTTAAGTTGCCTTAATTTTCCAAGTAGTTAAACAGCAGAAATGAAGTGTACCATCCTTCAGGGAAATATATCAAGCTTCGATTTTTTGTTGTTGCCTTTCTTACTTGTGAAATGTAACCAAAACTAATCTTGAACGATTAAAATTAATTTTGCACAGGAATGTTTTCCTGAATAGAGTCTATTAATTTAAGCAGCAACAGGCAAAATCTTGACTGTGTTTAGCAGAGCTACAGTATGAAATTAGTGATCTAAGAATTTTTTTGAAAAAAAAAGAAGCATCTGCAAAAGTGTTGCAAGGTACATGCTCATTCATCACCAAAATTCTGCTCAAAAACATAATAGGAGATTGCCCTGGGAACCAGATGTAAGCTTCCCTAGAGATCAGTGATGTTCTATCTCATGGGTTTGGTTCAGCTCTGTAAACGCCAATGAAATGGGACAGTGAATAAAACAGAAACCTCAACAAGCATGATTTTTTTCCTTTTGTTTTGTTCTTGAGCCTTAGTACATAGCTATAATTGGAGAAGCAGAAGGAAGATTTTACATAAACATAAAGGGTATGTATAGAGTACATGGCTCCATTGACGGAGCCATGTAGATGAGTTTACTAGACATAGGAAAATGAAGCGGCGATTTAAATAATTGCTGCTTCATTTACATCAAAATGGCCATTGTGCTGTGCCAATCAGCTGTTTGGCGGCACAGCAGGGCAGTCTGGACGTGCTGCGGTCGATAAGGGAAGCCTTTGTTGACCGCTCAGGTATGCCTCGTGAAATGAGGTTTACCTGAGCGGTCGACAAAGGCTTACCTTGTCAACTGCAGCGCATCCAGACTGCACCGATGTACTGCCAAACAGCTGATCAGCACAGCACGGTGGCCATTTTGATGTAAATGAAGCAGCGATTATTTAAATCGCCGCTTCATTTTCCTATGTCTAGTAAACTCATCTACATGGCTCTGTCAACGGAGCCATGTAGTCTAGACATACCCAAAGTCTGACAAAAGAAGGCTAACTCCAGCTATAACCGAGACCCCTGAAAAAAGGATGTGAAGCTATGCATCCTCCAAGCAAGGGGGACCCTTGTTCTCCTTTTCTCCTCCCCCCTATTTACAAGATAGCAATTTTTATAATTTCTGTCATTGTCTCTCAGTCCCTGACTGGGTCTTTAGTTCCTAGACTACATTCCATTACAGAAATGGACCCAAGCAGCAAGTGGGTGGGTTTTCAGGCATAGGGGTTGAACTTGAGCCCATCTCTACACAGTAGGCAGACTCCCTATATAATATAGTTATCTTGCTGTGCAAAGGCCACATAATTTACCTTTTTGCCAACATGACACAAATCTCTGCACAATAAAAATCCAGAAAAATTTACTATCCTGCCACTTCTAGCTTCTCATTTTATCTACCCACCATTGTTATTACTTTCCCTAGCTATGTTTGTCAGTGGCTTTCCTGAGCACACTGTCGTCTATGGGTGGCCAGTGACCTGGCAGCTTGGGGTGGCTAGCCCCTGGCCCCACCTCTTATGCCTTCCTCTTTGACCCTCCCTTTAATCCCTGCAGGAGCCCAAAGCACGCTCACCAGAGCCCTGGTGTGCTACAGCTGGGGGCAGGGAGGCAAGGCCCCCAGTCCTGGTGTGCTACAGCTTCAGCACCCGCAGCCCTAGGGCTCCAGGACACAGAACACTGCGCAGGCAACGCATCCAACCCCTGACTCCCAGTGGGAACTACACTTCCCTGGGGGAGGGGCCACAAGAGGGGAATGCTCAGCCTTCCCCTGCCTACAGTACCTGGTGCACATTCTATTCTATCAATACTGTACTAACCCATAAATGAGCCAGACAGATTTCAGTTCTGTGTGTGTCACAGTCCCACTCTGACATGGAGACCTTGGCATGAGCTGGTGACTAGTCTGCCAATATCACAGCATCTACTTAAGGAGAGATTTTCAGCTTACATAAATAAGGTAAAACATTGTATAAGCAAACCTAGATTACAGAAACTTCCAGAGAGCACCTTTATGATCTCATCATATATATAGTAGCCCAATGTCTGTGACTCTGTAATGCTGTAACATTTTCTGTTGCCTCTGGGTGGCGCTGTTGCCTCTGAGCGGCGTATATTATCATCATATATATAAAAGCCCAATGTCTGTGGCTCCGTAACTCCGTAACGCTGTGACTCTGTAACTCTGTAACAATGTTTTCTGTTGCCTCTGAGCGGCGCTGTTGCCTCCATAACATCCTTTGCCTCCCGCTGTGGCGCTCAGCTGACTTCTGCGGCGCTCAGCTGGGCCGCCGCGCAGGAGCAAGCAGCACAAACAGCCGTTTGGGCTTCGTAGTCCCCATGCATCACAGGGATGCTGCATGGGGACCACGGAGCCCAAACGGTCATTTGCGTTGCTTGCTCCTATGTGGCGGCCCAGCTGAGCAGCGCAGACGTCAGCCGAGCACCACGGCGGGAGGCGAAGGGGGGCGGAGCAGTGACGTACACAGCAGGAGGGGGGGGGGCCTGGAAGAGCGTGCATCTCTGACATTAGGAAAGGGTGCCGGATTCAAAAGGAGGAAAGCGGAAGAGACAGAGAGGACGCGGAGGAGACAGAGAGGAGATGGAGGAGAGCGGAGAGAGAGAGACGCAGGAGGAGGAGGAGAAGAGAAACAGAGAGTGGGAGGGAGAGAAGAGAAAGAGAGAGATGGAGAGAGAGGCAGGTGGTGGAGGAGAGCTGAGCGAGAGAGAGGGGGAGGCAGTAGGAGGAGAGGGAGAGAGACGGAATGAGAGACTGGAGGCTCAGGAGAAAAGACGGAGATAGAAAGGGAATAGGACGTGGAGGAGAGACCCGAAAATCCCGTCTTATGACGGGCTAATTGGCTAGTTGTATAAGAACCTTCAAAACAGGCCAGAACTAGAGCCAATACTTGTTTAGTATGGAAAGGAGTATGCACGCACACACATACATACGCGCACACACATGGACACATACACACATTTTCCACAATATCAGACCAAAACAGATAAAAGTTTGAAACTCTCTAGAAATAGGGGGATTCTACTTGGTTCTCATGGAAAGCTTTAAATCAATTCAGGCTTGCTTAAAAGTTCTATGAATGTTTCAGAGGTCCTAAGGGCTCTTTCATAACAACCACCATATGCTTGGTCCATAGTGTTGAATGTCCATGGTCACATTGTATAGCTTTATTTCAGGCATTTAAAAACTGCAGAAAGTTATTATTGTTCTGGCTGACCACAAAGCTGGCAACGGTCAATGACTGGGCAACATCTCCTCCTGACCGTAAGTCTGATCTTCAGGGCTCAGCATGCAGGGACTTTATCCCTGAGTCAGGCTATATGACCAAAAAGTTCCAACTGGCAGTGACCAATGAGGACCACAATCCTTTCAAGGCTAGTTTTCAATAATATATTCCTATTACTGATAAAAATGAAACAGTCAAAAATTCCCATCGGTCGCTGTTTGCAATGCATATGAAATACTTCCAGTCGCCTGCTCTCTTGTTTAAGCAGCCTGCTCTCTTGTTTAAGCAACCAGACTAGACAGTGAGGGTAGCTGTGAGCTTGGCCTAAAGCACATTTGAGGCAATGTCTACACTGCAGAAAAAAGTTGAAAAAGGGGTACACAAATTGCGAACTGCAATTTGTGTATCTTTTTCCACAAGAGGCTTTTCTGAAATTTGGCCCGTCTACACAAGGACAAATTTTGGAAAAACCTCCTCTTTTGGAACATCCCTTATTCCTCTCACAGAGAGGAATACAGGGATGCTGAAAGAACATGTCCACTTTTTCGGAAACTGTTCCAAAAGAGTGGACATGTTCCGGTATCCTGGAAAAGCTCTGCAGTCTAGACATAGCCTAACTCAAGCAGAACAGCTTCAACAGATAAGAAAGCAGAACGCCTAGGGCTATTTCAGAACAGGTGCAAGCATAGGCACCAGGGCAGACTCACGCCTGGTCTATACTGGCAGAGAAAATCAATGCAAAATGCACAACTCCAGTTACATGAATTGCTCACTTTTTTACTGAACTCACTTAAAGGCTGGGCTTTATGACGTCACCTAGCAAAGAGGACCACATGCTGACTGTGCCTTGCAGGAAGACATACCACCTTTGGTTTGGTTTAAACTTGCTGCCGATTCATGTCCTTGGGTCACCCTGACTCTTGTATTATGTGAAGGGGTGAATAAAATGTCCTTATTCACTTCTCCACACAGTTTAAAGAGCTCTAGCGTATCCTGCCTTTGTAATGGCTTTCCCATGCTGAAATGGGAGCCTGGCTCCCCTTCTCCACAGTCACAGGTAAGGCCCTTTAACCACTAGGGTAAAGGTTACATGGTAGGTCTCAGCCTTCTTCCCCCTCAGTTGTTTGTTGAGGCATTCAAAGGTACCTCACGAGAAATGATTTTGGCACCAAAGTGGTTCCTGGCCAGGGATTGCAAGTAGAGGTCAGGTTAGATGCTGAGAGGGTAGATGCTGGTTCGATTTCTTTCTCCCAGCCTGAGGAGAAGAGATTTGAATAATGGTTCTGCACTCTCTCACATGTAAGTACCAGTCAGGGACATAAGGAACAGGCTAAAGTGGGTTGCGCCTTGGAACGTCTTGAGGCTGTGCCATTATTATTAAGTAACAAATAGGTAAGGCTTAATTGATTAATCCCTTTGTAGTGCTGGGTGTTTATCTGGGTGATGTGGGTTCAACTCCTTCCTCAGCTTCCAGAGGAGGGACTTGAGCAGCTGTCTCTGAAGTGAACATCCAACTGCTGGACTAAGAGGTGGTCTCCTTGGGGTGTGCCTGGTGTTTGCTGCATCATCCTGTTTTGCTGCAGTTGGTTCACTTTCATTCATGGGGATGCACAAGGCTAGCAAGCAGCCCTGTGGAGCCTAGCAGTTTGGATATGTGGTTAACGTATGTTAAGCTTGGAGCACAAATCCCCCTTTATGCTTGCTGAGAAGGGATTTGAACCTTCCTGTCTTACTTCTCAAGTGAATGGCCTAAATGCTGGGCTAGGAACTATTGTGACCTGGGGCCTCCCTTCATCCTTTCTGCTGAAGTGGCTCCACTTTCAGTACATTTTCATCAGACCAAAGCCCCAACGATCAGCCCTGTGTAGTTTACTGGTTGGGTGTGTGCAGGAGGTGGAAGTTTGGGGTTCACATCCCCTGCTTGCTTGTTGATCTCTTACCTCTAAAGTGACTAGCCTAAGAGCTGGGCTAGGAGCTGGCTTCCTCAGTGTTTCCTTTTGAGGATGGGCCACTGTCATTAGATAATTAAACTGGCATTGAGCCACAGGCACCCCTTGAGTGTCCCTGTAGTCCAGGGGTTTGGATACCTGACCCTTGACAAGTGCAAGTGTTGATTTGAATGTTGATCTCTTATTTTTCAAATGAATGGCCTAAGTGCTGGCCTAGATGGTGGTTGGAGGTGGGAGCTTCTTCAGCCTCTCCTGTTCATGGCTGGCCACGTTCAGTAAATATGAAATGAGAACTGGGTCACTTAGCCCTTTTGACTCCCTCTTTATTCCTGTGCTTTGAATACCAGTCCCAGAGGCAGGGAGGTACGGCTTCAAATTCCTTTCTCCATGTTGAGAAATGAGTGGCAGGGTGATCTATTACCTTCAAGTGTTCCACTTTAACTATATATTAAGCGGGGCACAGTAAGCTTCCAAAACCCTCTGTGGTATGGCGGTTAGGGTACTCTGTTGTGGTGTGAGTGTCCCGGACTCAAATCCCTGCTCTGCCAGGCAGGAGGGCCTCTGGCGTGTGAGTGCAGAGCCCTTGTAATGGATCAAAAGCCTACTTGCAGCCCCTCTTGCTCTTTTAATTAAAGAGGAATTGCTGCTGGGCAGCAAAAAACCCCAGCTCACTCTTGTCCACCACAAGATCAGGAAACAGGCCCAGGTTGTTAATGAAATTGAGGGTTAATGTTAATGAAATTTCACTATATGTTCAGGTTAAAAATACGTTTCCAAAGACTTTTAGGCATAACAAGAGATTTTATATCTTAGTGAGGTGCTGATGTTGGTGGAGAGTTCTCTTAAAACTAGTTCATCAAATAGTCTGAAGTGACAGGGCAACTCATTTGTTAAGCTCTCTGGAAGAAAAGGAATGTTGTTCCTTTAAGGGCTCTCTTGAAGGGTATGTGTGTGTGAGAAGGGAGTATGGATAGATAGAAAGACCAGGATGATTTTGGAAGCAAGTTTTTTTTACTACAGTAATTAAAATTAAAATGTGTATTTTACAGAAGGGGGGGTCTTTTGAAGAATTTATTTTAAAACGATATGTCTGAAGATTCAAGCATTTAAGGCTAAAGTTGAATACTCACATTGTGAACCTAAATATCTATGCAAGGATTTTTTAGAGATGTGAATTTATAATCTTCAGCAACAAACTAATGAAATATTTAAGGTACATTTTAAACTAAGGTTGTGTAGCCATAGTATTACATAACTATTTTTGTCAGTAAATTCAGGCTGATCACTGAGGGTGTGTCTACCCTGTATTCCTCTTTCGAGAGAGCAATACAAATGCAGCTGAGCGAAATTGCAAATGAAGCGCGGATTTGAATTTCCCGTGCTTCATTTGCATAATCACGTCCAGGCGCTATTTCGAAATACCCTATTTCGAAAAAAGAAATGCAGTCTAGATGGGGTTATTTTGAAAGAAAACCCTTCTTTTGAAATTACCCTTAAACCTCATTTTATAAGGAGTGAGGGTAATTTCGAAAGAAGGGTTTTCTTTTGAAATAACCCCATCTAGACTGCATTTCTTTTTTCGAAATAGGGTATTTCGAAATAGTGCCCGGATGCGATTATGCAAATGAAGCGCAGGAAAGTCAAATGTGCGCTTCATTTTCAATTTCACTCAACTGCATTTGCATTCCTCTCTTGAAAGAGGAATGCAGTGTAGGCATACCCTGAGACCCAGGGAAGGCAGTGCCTCCTCTTGCCTCTTATACCCACTGCCCATGCTGTTGTCCTTAAAAAGACAGAGTGGAAAGAGGAGAGGGGAAAAATCTGATAGAGGGCACAACACCATGACTGAAAAAGGCTTTCACGGTTATCTTTTCTCAGATGTAGTGCAGAATACGGACTGAAAGTGGCCAACAAGTGCCTCAGAAGAAGACAGCTGCCAGGCAGCCCTATTTGCACTGAGGATAATTAAAATGGCAACCACTTCTGCTTGCAGATCTCCTCCTACTCCCTCAAGGCAATGCTTCAGAGCTTCATGCCACTGCATACTCCCAGGTCTTGGAGCTCTCCTGAGTCCTGCAGGAATGGCACTTCTTTTCTGCATATTTTATTTGGGGTGGCTTTTTTTTTTTTTTTTTTTTTTTTTAGTATTCAGTAAAACCAAAGATTAGCAAATGACTTAGTAATTAGTTAAAATCTCCCTATAATAGCCAGGTGGTCACCCGATTCAATGCATCTTTATTGTATAGATCACATGGCCTGACTGCATAACCCAGTCCAATGGACTAGTGCACGGAGCTTTGATAAGGGGTACTGACAACAGTGGCAAGACTCAGAAACAAGTTGAGCTATGTCTTTGGCTCAGCCCAAGTCTGCTTCACCTATTCTGGGTCAATAAAGCAATCCTCAAAAGGAATTGTTCCTGCCAGCATAAATTAGAAGCAGCTCTGTGCTGCTCAAAGCCGCATGAAGACTGAACCAGATCCTGATTGTCCCCGGGATTGGATAATGGGTGGAAAAGTTGTGTAAACATCTTTTATACCCTACCCACTGTACAGAGCTCTCTGTGTTTAAAGCATCTTATTGTCATGGAACTTTTTGGTTCTTTTTATTCATAGCCCTTGCAGACACAATGCAATATAATAAATTAATACAATGTAATACATGCCAGTGAAGTGCATAAGAATCCCCTAGAAATAGTAATTTCCAAAGATGTGTAGCATCAGCATAAAAGTATCCATGTATAGTGCTGCAGAACTACAAAGCATTTATGTTATAAATTACTCCTTTTAAAGCCATTAATAAAAACAGGCCAAATTCACTGTTTCTAAAATTTGAATATATTAGCTGTTTAATGAGTCTTTGTATGTGATCTCTAAAGGGTGAATTTCACTGTTAAGAGACTTCACTGCTATTTCTTTTGGATGTTTATTATTGTTTATGATAGTGCCCTGTAAGTGTGAGGGCTCGGCATTGTCTAGATTTTCAAGAATGAGTAGTCCATACTCTGAGACTTTCAGAGTCTAACAAACAGGCAGTTACAGATTCACAGTCACAGATTTCAAAGCTGGAAGGGGGACCATTGTAATAATCTAATCAGACTTCCTGTACAACACAGGCTATAGAACTTCCTCAAAATAATTACTAGAACTTCTTTTTTAAAAATTGTGAATGATGGAGAATCCACCTTTACTCTTGGTGAGTTGTTCCAATTATAACAACTCATTGTTTAGTGACTTAAAAAAGTTACCTTATTTCCACTCCGAATTTGTCTACCTTTAACTTCTAATCATTGGCTTTTGTTATATCTTTCTATATAATACTGAAGAGCTTCCTCATGTAGATACTTACAGACTGTAATCAAGTCACCTTTTAAGCCTTTCTCTTTGGCAAACTAAATATATTACACTCCTTGAACCTATCATTCCATGGCATGTTTTCTAACCCTTGTATCATTATTATGGCTCTTCACTGAATCCTGTCCAATCTATGAACATCTTGAATTGTCGGACACTAGAACGCAATATTCCAGCAGCAGTTACACCAGTGCTAAATACAGAGGTAAACTAACCTCTACTGCTATTTGAGATTTCACTATTTATGCCTCCTATGGCAGGGGATTATTAACAACAAACAATTTTTTAAATATGAGTCAGTTCCACTATTAACGGAAATTAAATGGAAATGAGTTTTAGTTAAAGAGGTGGAAAAAATTGCTTCACAAATACAACTATTTTGCTTTTCGCTTTTGGCTGTTTTTAATTTTTGGGTTTACTGTCTCTTTACTAAGCATTGGTTCCTTAACAAAAGTGGTTGAGCCCGAGTTGTTTGTTTGTCTGTGACGTATAATAGCTTAAATATGCTTTACAGCTACTGATGTGGTAAAGTTTGCATTTAATGTGAGTTTTACTCTAACCTCAACTGCTCTCCAGTATTATTTACTCTTCAGAGAGTTTGGTTGTAAATCTTTAAGAATGACTGACTGCTAATTAATTCAGAATTTTAAGTGATTGAAAAGCAGAAACAATCCACTGAATACTAGAGCAGAGATTCTCAACCACTTTCAATGTGGAGATCACTTCTTAAGAGAGTGATCATGTTGTTGAGCACATTCTCACCCAGTCATGAACCTGAACCATCTCTACTGGACTTGGTGAATTTGTAGATATATTTAACAGTGTTAAAACCAAATATGTTTCTTTCCCCCAAAATATGCCTCTAATCTCATGAGTTTGTTCACATACAATTAACAAACAAAATTAGCTCCTCATTCCTCAGTTGGATCTCATCTACCTCTGGTTCTCAGCACTTCTTAGTTCTGGTGCTAATTATATCTTTGGTCCTGCTGACAGTTTCTGGCTAAAAGGCTGATGGGTAATTGTGTATGGGCTTTTCTACTCTTCTCTTATGGTTGCAACAACACCTAGTGGAGACTTGCTCGGCTTACTCCATTGCAATTCTTAAAAGGTGTATGTGTGTGTGTGTGTGTGATGGGGAAGGATGATGAACACCTGGTACTGGGACAATGAGCATGCAACTACTGTATTCTCTGTAATGTGCAAAACAAAACCAACCAATTTCTCCATCTTAATTTCTGCTGCATCTTCCCTGACAGATATGGAATAAGTGCAGAGAAAACCAGAGAGGATCCTAGCACAGTTGCCAGCTTGAATGCATTTTATAGGGCATTTGTACTTCAGTAGGGAGCAGTATGGTTTGTACCTTGATCCAATATCTACTGTAAACTGCAAGAATTAAGAAAATTTCTCTTCCTGTAAGCACAGTCTCAATACATTGTTGAATTTTGCACAAATGAATGTTTTCATTATTTGAAGCTGATGAAAGAAGGTGGGTGGAGAAGGGGAAGCATATAGACTGTGACTATGCTACGTTGGCAAGTAGTATTTTGACACAGCAAAGACATGGAGCAGGAAGCTCTTAGCTCACATCTACCAACAATAATATGCAATGGTGAAGATAGGTACAAACATGCCAAAGTTACCTTTCGAGGAATCTCCCTCTTTTGGTCCCAGCCTAGGTTTCCAGCTGGGACTCATGCTCAACCAATGCAGGGAAGGAATCAGAGTACATTGTAGCAGGGCAGGACTGGGTCTAGCTTTCCATCTGGTTGCTGTCAGGCCACTTATCAGATGTTAAACTGCACAGGCTTGCTTTTCTAGGCTTTGTCACCAGCTGGTTTGATCGGATATTGGATGGAGGATGCCATTTTGAAGAATGTACAAGGTTACTTCCACCCACTCAGCCCATATTCCTAATGTCACCCACTCATGGCAAGTAACAGCCTTAACTGACGGCTAATAGCACAGAAGCTGGCCGAGAAGAACATTCGAGTCGCCAAAGAAGAAGGTCTCTAGAACAATGGGATCTTTCAAACAGCTGGGTGGAGAAAGAACACTGACCAGTGAAAATAGGGAGGAAGGAGCACTTTGAGGAGCCTTAGCTAATGGGTGCAAGGGTGTGTGTGGAACTGAGGGATAGGCACAATAGCATGCTTTGGGGACAGTACCTAGTGGGTGACAGCTGTGTGGTAGCTAGATAGTGAGCAGCTGAACATGCAGTACCAGGGAGTTGTTGGCTGGAGGTGAAGGGAGGCATGAGTCAGGGATATGCAAGTGGGTAAGGAATGTACTCTTAAAAATAACATCACTATGCAGCATGACCTTGCACACACCATGTGCCTAAGGTCACATACAATGGGGGGTGAAATCATGTCAGTGGAGGTGGAACACGGTATCCCTGGAAGCACCAGAACATCTATAATATTCTGGGAATGAGTGAGTGGCTACCTGAGTCCTGAATCCCAGAAAGATATCATCTCTCAGGCAGCAACTTCTCTCCAGCATCCTTCCAGTCAGCCCCTGGGGGTTGAGCTGGTTGCCCTCAGTGGGGAAGTGCAGGCAGCAAGTTCCAGATAGTTCCTGGAATGGGTTGCACTGTAACTGTGTAAAATCCTGTCCAGTGCATCAAACATGTACAGTTCACAGGTTTTTCCTCTGGATTCTCTTTTTGTACCTCATTTCAATATAATTTCTCCTGAGCGGCTTGTTCTTTATCTGAAACTGGTCAGCAACCTGGTCATGACCCGTTCCTAGACGTCTGCTTTGCAATGTCTACAAAACTATTTTTCACTTCTATGGCTGAAGCTTCCTAAACTAGTGCTTCTCCCAGGTGAAATTGAGATCTGGGGTCTCACCATGGTTCCCCACAGTGGCAGGCTGCATGTTGTGGGCCTCCTGGATTGCAATCCCAGTTGTACTGCCAGAAAAATATACTGGGATCCAGGAGCAAATGGGCAAAATCTAGCTCTGTGCCATCTTTTAAATAGGGAAAGGTCATCCTGGAAACTTGACACCATGACAGGAAGCAGACAGGGCAGTAACAGTCAACCTGCAAAGCCATTGGAAGCACGCAAAAAGTGGTGCACAACCATTGTATGCACATGAACAAAAGATGGAACTAGTATAATTAGAATCTAACAGTCTACTTTGCAAGAGTTCCCGATAAATGCAGAGTTAGAACATAGTTATGGGTTATGTCACAGGTATGCATGTGTTTGCAAACTGGATTAACTCATTTGGTCTAGTGTAAATCCTCCTATATAGACTAAAATGTGGACAGTAATTGATCTTGGGATAATTTTAAATTTCTTCTTAAGATCAGTGTCTCTGGTAATACTTTTAAATCCTGTGTTTTTCTTTTCTCTGCATATATCAAATAATTAGAGACTTCTGGTCTCTTTCTTTGTAAAGGGCATTTTATTTCCTGGGGAGCTTCACATCATGATTAACGTTGTCTTTTCCATCAGTGTTGCTATGACAGCCTTTGGCTGCCATATGTTGTTGACACTGATGAATATTTTTGTAATTCATGTTGTAGTTAGGGTGCCCTAGGTTAAACTTTTATGTAGGTTGTGGAGACAATTGTGGAGCTGAAAGCCCTTTTGGCAGAGTCCATATTCAGTGTAGATAAAGATGTAGATCTCTGCATTTGTCCAGTTTTGATGTGATTTGTGGGGACAAGTTTCCCTGGAATCAGCATACAAATTGGATTCTGGGAAGTAACTTGGTTTTCTAATAAAGGAGTATTTTTATGTAAAAAAGTGATAGCCCTATAGAAACCACAGTAAGCCCTTATGGAAAAGTCATATACCATTAATACGAAATGACAACTTGTCTGTAGCATAATTCTTCATTAAGTTAGACAGGTTTTTAGAATAACTCCTATGGAAATGTGATGTCCTGTTTACTATTGATTTAGTCTCCATTACATTTCTATAGAAGCCTATTAAAAGACCTGGAATTGCCCACATCTGGCCTGGGGCAGGCCCGTGCAGCCTGGCTGTTGACTTGTCCCTGGGTCCGCCCGAAACGGGAGAAGGTGCACACACCCCAGCCATAGGCTTCTTTCCAGTGCCGGCCGAGGGGCAGAGTGTGTGGGGGAGAACATGTACCCCGGCTGCTGACTTTGCCCCTGGGCCAACCCAGGGATGGTGGGAGCTGCACATGCCTCCCACCAGTGCTCCCTAAGGCTAGCCCAGGGGCAGCAGAGGCCATGCAGTGGCTGATAGCTGCTACCCAGAGCAGGCCTAGGTGTTGGATGCTGCCAGCCAGTGGCTTCCTGCTGTCCCCTTGTAGTCATTCTACAGTATAATTCCCTCCCTGGTACAACCAAACCCAGACCTTGCTTTATGTTAGGATAAGAGGAAGCTACATCCCACATTTGGTGGTCCTAGCTCTTACCATTTAGGAGGAGTTCTTGCATGAACTGAGTCACAGAAGGACAGACACAGACATATGCATATTACTAAAATATATAGATTAGTTTAATCCCTGCTAAATTCTGTAGGAAAATTTCTATGCAACTTGCAGGGCTTTCAGTTTTGGCACTGTACCTTTTATTTTCTGTTTAACTAACCTCTTTATTTTTGTGTCGTTCCTCTTTCTGAATTCCATGTGCACTCATATCAGAAACAGGATCTATATAATCTCTGCTCCATAATGTGATGTGACTCTGTATGCAGTTCACATTTTAACTAGTTTTGCTACCATGTTGAATTGCAAATTCATGTTTAATTTGCTATCCATATCACATTTTGGAAAGGAGTAATGCTGAAAGTGATCAAGTTTCTGCCTTGCATTAAATATCTGGGTTTCAGATTATTCTCCCCTCAATATATTTACTTGCATTTTTCAAAGGGAATCATTTGATTATTTTTTTTAAGCAAGTTACTAACTTGTCTGGATACCTTCTTATTTGTGTCCTTCCTGATCTTTACTCCTTCTTTTAGATCACTTAATGAAGACACTGAATAAAGCTTGACATAATATTGATTTTTCTGCAGCTCAGGCTCTCCCACAAGCCTGAGACATATGGACTGTTCTTCATCTTCCTGCAGCTTTGGGAGGCAGTTCAAAGCTGTAGCATAGCCCATGCTAGTCAGCCACCCTCCCTTCATTGGCCTGCTGCCAGATCTTCTGCCTCTGTAGCAGCAAATTGGCTTCTTAGTTCTCTTTGCCAGATTTATACTGTATCCATATTTCCAGGCAGTTGTCAGTAGCCTTTCTCCTCCATCTCCTGGATTGAGTATGAAGCAGTCATAGGTCCTAGCCATCCCAGCACTGCAACTGCCCCCCCCCCTTACCTTGAGATCCTTTGGCCACTTTTCAGGCATGGTAGAGTGGTCTCACGAGCACCTAGCTAAATGTAAGTGGTGGTCTATCTGTGGGGAAGCTTTTATAGATTCTTCAAGGGTGAATTGCAAACTCATGTCTAATTTGCTAGCCATATCACATTTTGGAAAGGAGAAATGATGAAAATGACCGAATTTCTGCCTTGCATTAAATATCTGGGTTTCAGATTAGTTTTTACTTTTCTTTTTATGTTTTTTAATTTGGGATATGCATTTAAGTTGAGCCTCTATTATAGTGTCTTTGAAAAGTTTCCATGCAGCTTGCAGGGATTTCACTTCTGGAGCTGTACCTTTTATTTTCTGTTTAAATAACCATTTTTGTGTAGTTCCCCTTTCTGAAATTCCATGTGCATTGATATCAGAAACATGTAGGAAGAAGCTACAAGACATATATCCCTTTAGGTTTGTCCTCTAAATCCTCTTCTGAGACAGCAATCCCACTGCACCCATCCTTCCAGGATATGATCAAAGAGGAATGGGAAACCCTAATAAGGAGAAACACATAAGCAGGTGTACACTTATGTATTACCAGCTGCAAAAGCTGAAAAATGCTATCAGATAAATCGAAGATCAGTGTTGCAGTGGCATCTCAGGTAAAAAAAAAAAAAAAACAGTAACCCTATATGAAGGGTTACTAATATAAAGGTGGAAGACATTCTAAAGAAGGAACTTTGGGGCTTCATTACCCACTCTTAGAGCATCTCTGGCATCTATATGCTTTGCAAGTGCCACAGTATTCTGGCTGGCCACCCTTAATGCTAGGAAAGAAACCATCTTGACTTCTGGTCTGCTCTTATGAAAACTTTCCCTAGTAACAGCTTTTGTGGAAGATGCATCAAGGGAAGCATGAGATTTTCAGCCAGGGACATGACATCCAGCTCAGCAACCAGATGCCACATCTGTCTTCACAGCCGGAAGGTTGTCATTTACTCCAAACAAGTTCTGCGCTCATCTAAATGTACAGGCTTTCTTTTCTCAGGGAAGGAACTAGACAAAATAGTGGAAGAAAGCACTGCAAAACGAAAACAATCCCTCCCCTCAGTGCTCTAAAGAGGGACTACAAACCTAGCAACAGAGGCAACAGGTATATCTGGGAAAGACCATGGAACCGGGGATTGGATGGCAAATCCAGAGGTGGTCCTTTGCCTCTAAGAGCTCAGTATGACAACAAACAAATGTACCTTCACCCAAAACTGCATCTGCAAGACAGAATGCTTCTCAGAATAATGGCTTTGACTCACCACAAGAAGTGAGTGGTGGCATGTGGCAGATACTCCTCAAACTAAAGTCCACCCAGTCCCTTCTTTATCCAGTCCCCCATCTTAAAACAATAGCTCACTACTTGTATCACTCACTCTGATTTGACTTTTCATCAGTCCCCAGAATCTTCAAGATGCTGGTGGTAATTATAGCCAGACCTCAGGTTTCAGGGAATTCACCTGTTCCCTTTCTAGATTACATTTTGATTAGAGCTCCCAGCCAAGCGGTGGTATATAGTGCCACAATCTGGATGCCAGACCTGCTTCAAGCATATGGATTTGTGATAAACACTGAGAAGATCTTCTTGGCTCCCTCCACAAACATAATTCATGTGGGCATAGAAATAGAAACTTATGCTCAAAAGTCAACCCATCACTGCACAAATACCATGTGGTCCAGAACCTGATATCCATGTTGCTAAATTATGCAAGGCCAACGATAATGTCTACAGCTATTGGGCCTCCTGGTTTCATGATATAGGACCTTACTCATGGGTAATCAACTGATGGGTAAGGTCCTATAGCAAGTAGTTCAGGGCTTTTCTCCTGAAAGTATGGAACTGTTCAGCAGGAAGCATGTAAGATCAGGTACTAGATCCAAGCCAGGTGCTGAACTCTGTAATATGGTGGACAATTCCTGCAGAACAGGTGAATTCCCTGAGACCTAAGATCTGAAACGGGACTTCCCACATGCTTTTCAGATCTGCAGATACCCAGCTAATGACAATCTGATGGAATGGGAAGTGCCTTGCAGGATAATGCAAGACATTTAGAGTCCCTGGGAAAGGAACCAGAACATCAACTTATGGAGCTCAGAGCTGTCAAGCTAGCTCTATAGAAGTTCCAGAACTAGCTAGAGGGAAAACATGTTCTCATCCAGCTGAAAAACACAACCACTGTGGTATGCATCAACAATAAAGAGGATACCAAGAGTGTAAATTTGCATATGGAATTGAGAGACATAATGGAATGGGCAGAGAGGACTCTTCTTTCCATAAAAGCAATTCACATACAAGTTCAGCTAAACCAAAATGCAGTCTGGCTCAGCAGATGCACAGTTGACAGCTCTGAAAATTTTCTGATTCAGGCACCATGCTCTCAAAGGGTATGTCTACACTACAAAGTTAATTCAAAATAACAGCCGTTATTTCGAATTAACTTTAATAGCATCTATACATGCAAACCGCTATTTCGAAATTGATTTGAAATAGCGGCGCTCTTAATTTGAATTTGGTAAACCTCATTCTACGAGGAGTAGTGCAAAATTCAAAATAGCTATTTCAAATTAAGTGCTGTGTAGACACTTAATTCGAAATAGGGGGCCTCCAGCCCTTCCCAGGGAGCCCCAGTGGCCACTCTGGGCACAACCAGGAAAACTTACTCTCCTCTCCCCCAGCCCCGGAGCCATTAAAGGGGTAGACCCTGGCCACAGTGCCTGTGCCAGCTCTAAGCCTGTCAGCCCAGAGCCAGCAGTGGCCACTGGGGCCCCTGACCCAGTGGCCCCAAAACATGAGTCAGTAAGCCACTGGCAGCCAGCCCTCTACCGCTCCCCAGGAGCAGTCTGCCAGCTCCCAGGAGCCTGACAGGGGCTGGAGAAGGTGGGCGCCTTCCTGGTCCAGGGTGGAGATCATGGACCTTATTCAGGTTTGGGGGGGATGCCCCCAACGTCCATGATCTCTGCAGTAGATGGAGGAATGCGGCCGTCTATGGCAGGATAGCTGCCAGCCTGGCCACCAAAGGCCACATGCGAACCCAGGAGCAGGTTTGCATCAAAATCAAGTTGGTCCTGCGAGACCCCTAACCCTGGGCCCTGAGCTTCCCCTCCCCCTTCTTCCCCTTGCTTCCCCCTTCCAGCTCCCTCCTCCCAGGTTTCCCCCTCCCCTCTCCCACCCTCTCTCTTCCCCTCTCCCACCTCCTTTTCCCAGTCTCCCCAGAGGCTCATTCCCCCCACAGTTTTGTTCAATAAACCCAGTTTCTATTTTTGAACATACGTGCCTTTTGTTTGACATCAGGAAGGGGGGCTAGGGAGGGGTAAGTGGAAGGATGTGAGGGAGGAATGGGGCATGAGTCCCCGGTGGGGAGGACCAGGGTGGCTCTGAGGGCTCCTCAGGGTGGATGCTCTTCCTCAGGGCCTCCTGGATCCTGACAGCCCCCTGACGGACCCCCCGGATGGCAGCCTGCAGCAAGTGCAGCCAGGCTGATAGCAACGACCCCATGAGATGCACCGGTGTGCCCAGGAGCAGCTCTGGCTCCATGTGGCCAAGTGCTGTGGTGTCCTGAGTGTGGGCACTCAGGGCACTCCAAGACAGGACCGCTTTGCTGTCCCTCATCAAGGAAGACAAGCAAGCGGGGAACCCTGAGAACTGTCTGTACGGGGTGGGGGTAGGGTCCCTTTAAGCACGGAGCTCAGTTAGCCTCAGGCAGCAGCCCCACACACTACGTCCTAACCTGATGCCCTGCTGGCACTGGTTCCGGCCAGCCTTAACTTCGGTTCAGGGTCCACTCAATGTGGACGTGCTATTTCAAAATAGCAAAACGCTATTTTGAAATAGGTTTTGTGTGTAGATGCATTAATTCGAATTAGCTTAATTTGAATTAACTATTTCGAATTAAGTTAACTCAAATTAACGCGGTAGTGTAGACGTACCCAGATTTTGCAGTACTTTAGCAAAGAAGCAGACGCCAAATGCTTTTTCATACACATGGTCACAAGACCTGCTATAGACATCCCCAACCTTTCATTTTTAGGAAAGGTGATCCAGAAGGTAAATCAAGAAGCAAAGGTGATAATGCCAGCTCTGCATTGGCCACAGAGGCCAAGATTCTCAAATCTCACAGAACAGAGGTTCGAACCACCGTTGCAACTATCTGTGAGACCAGACATCCTTTACCAAAGTTCATTCCTTCATCATGACCCAGACTATCTACAACTGACAGCGTGACTATTGAGAGAGAAGTGTTAGTAGCACTTCCAAGGTGCTTGGAACTCTCTTCTTCTCCAGGCAAGTTTCAACACTAATGGCCACCTGGACTAGGTCTAGCTTGTGATGTTGAGAACACACACACATACACACATGCACAAATCCCAAAGATCTTAATATCCCTGTTATGCTGATGTTTCTTCAGGAAGCTAATGAAAGAGGATTTCAGCTTAGCACAGCGGCAATTATAAGTAACAAACTATTATTGGGATTCTCTGGCTCTTTGATATAGAGCCCTCAAGTATCCAGATTTCTCCAAATATCCAGACCGATTAAACCTGCAGTTAGATAACACACTTTTTTGAGTTGCTGTCATTAATATGTCTTCTACCTATCCATCAAAACCTGTTTTTTGCTAACCATCATGGATACTAGATTAATGTCTGAATTAGCATCTTTATCTATGCAGGAACACCTCTGTGTGTTCTATGATGACAAGGCAGTGCTAACAACCCCAGAAAAATTCTTATCTGAGATGAATTTGTCATCCTATGCCTCAGAGGAAATCATTTTCCCTTCATTATGTCCGAAGTCCTGACATACAACAGAGAAGCTGTGGCACTCAGGCATTCAAAGAGCACTAAATATCTATATGAAGCACACCAAAATCAACAAGAAAATTGGGCTTCTTGTTTGCCTCTTTTCAGCCAGGGTGTCAGGAACTCAGGATATCCAAGCAGTCAATAGCTAGAAGTATGCCTCTATGAAGCATAGCCTGATCCAAGATAGCAGGTGCTTCTGTTCCAGAGGGAATCAAGGTACACTTCACAAGGTCTATGGCAATTTCTTGGGCAGAAAGAGCTTGTGCTTTCCCTGCAGAGATCTACAGGATAGCAATGGGGTCATCAATTAACACCTTTATGAGTCAAGACTCTGCAGAGGCCTTCAGGAAGGCGCTGTCAGCAGTGGTCCTGTAATAACATTGCCATTTTGGGCAATTAATGAGGGGCAGGTGGGGCAGGGGTGATATCTTCTTTATTTAATTCTGTTTTGCTAATCCATTCTTGCTTCTGTTTGGTGCTCCTTTTACATATCATAACTGCAGGAGATACTGAGCTGCAGATTGCTACATTTCTTACCTCACCATTTGTTTTCTGAAGCAGCACCTCCTGCAATTCTAACCTCCCTTGATAGCTTCCTAGCCAAAGGAATTTAATTGTGATAGTTAAGCTATGTACTGTGGTCTACAGTACATAATTTACTGGTTGTTGGTGAAGTTATGGTTACTAATAATATTTTACAAGTTCTTATACAGTTTTGGAATAAATCACCTGGGCTGTATTACAATTTTGAACTGCTTCCAGAAACTGCAGTCCGGAAGGAACTAGCCCATACATAACACACACTGCTAGCAGAATGGTACATTTCTTACTTGATAATTTCCTTTCTTGTGCCTTGCTAGAAACCTCCTTCCAATTAATGTTATCTTTTCTTTAATGTCAGCAAATCATGACAAATAATGATTTTTTTCTTTTTTTGTAAGTGCCCAAATAATGCCTATATCACTGATAGGGCCAGCATGTTGGCCCCAAGGATTAGCAGGTGAGTGAACCAGATAACTAATAAAGCTTTGCTTACTGTAATTTCAATGACTATGAAAACAGTTTATTTTTTTCCCATTAAATGAAGTGATACAAATCATTATCTAATGACGTGTTCTCCACCATCTTAACGGAAAACTTGTACTTTTGAGATCCAGCAGTGATCTACTTGTTACCTGTATCATGGGTGATGGGTATAAGAGGCAAGGAGAGGCAATGCCTTTTTAGTGCTCAGTCTTCTCCCTCTTCCTATCTCTGGCTATGTCTACTGCAGAGCTTTCCCAGGATACCTCTGGTATCCATGTCCAAGGAATGCGTCTGCTTTTCTGAAAAATTTTTTTGGAAAAGCAGACACCTTTTTTTCGGCATCCCTGTAAACCTCATTCTATGAGGAAGAAGGGATGTTCTGTAAGAGGGTTTTTTTCCTGACATTTGGCCCCACATAGACAGGCCAAATGTCGGAAAACCCTCTTTCGGAAGAAAAGCAGAAAGAGATACGTAAATTGCGAACCGCAATTTTTTTATCTTTTCCCGACTTTTCCCTGCAGTGTAGACATAGCCCCTATTCTGATTGTTCCTGAAGGCTCCCACAGCAGGCTGTTGCAGACTGGTGAGTCTATCCCCTTCCAGCTTGCCAGACCTGTTAGCATAACAATTAACCTGTGAAAGAGCCATTAAATGGTAATGAAGCTATTTAATAGGCATGTGCCAACTCACAAATGCAGTGCATTATTGTATCTACAAAACCTTATTTTAGAATTTGCTCCAAATATTTCATAAGTTTGTTGCTAAAGATTATAAAATCACATCCCCTAAAAATCCTGGAATAGATTTTTAGGTGCACAATCTGAATATTCAGTTTTAGCCTTAAATGCTTGGTTCTTCAGTCATCTAGTTCAGTGGTGGGCCCTGGTGGGCCCGATCATGGTGGACCCGATTCTTTTCTTTTCTTTTCTTTTCTTTTCTTTTCTTTTCTTTTCCCCAGGGAGGTGGGGGGGAGGTGGTTCTGTGAAATGTTAATAGCTTGAAAAGGGATCTGTATGCTTGAAAAGGTTGGGAACCACTGATCTAGTTGTTTAAATAAATTCTTCATAAGATCTAAAATACACATTTAAATTTTAGTTACTACAGTACAAACATTTGCTTCCAACGTCGCCCTGTCTTTTCTGTCCATCTCTGCTCTCCTTTCACCTTCCTGTTGAAGAGAGCTGGTAAAGGGACAATATCCTCCTTCTTCCAGATAGCTGGACAAATGACTTTCCCTTTCTTTACTTCTGACTATGTGATGAACTAGTTTTAAGAGAACACTCCACAAAAATCAGTAGCTTGCCAAGATATAAACTCCTTGGTTATGTTTAAAATCTATGGAAACATACTTTTAACATAAATATATGGTGAAATTTCATAAACATGTCTATTGTTATGAAGAGCACACAACATAAATTAGGCTACATCTACACAGCAGTGTTATTTTGGAATAACTGACGTTATTCTGAAATAACATAGGCCGCATCTACACAGCAAGCAATTATTTCAACATAATGCTCAAATAATGTCAAGCTCAAGGACTTCTTACTCCGATTCCTGTAACCCTCATTTTACGAGGAGTAGGGGAAGTCGGAGGAAGAGTGCTCTTCCTCAGACTTCCTGCTGTGTAGACAGCTCCAAAAGCCTAAATAAGCTATTTTGACTTAAGTTACACAACTGCCGTAGCTCAAGTTGCGTAGCTTATTTTGGCTGCAGCCCTGCTGTGTAGACATGCCCTTAGTTTTCCCTTTTTGTAACAGCAATGAACTTCATTATGGCTCTGACTGATCAATTTAAAATTATGTGTTTGTTTCAGTGAGTTAAATATGTAGTAACCTGGACTGATTACTTTATGAAGGCTTACGAGTATATTTAAAATATAAAATCATCTTAGAAATACTGATGAAGAAAATGTGAAATGGAGAAGGGCTGCATCATGTATTCCATAATATTTAATGTAGTATTCAGCAGGATAGCTGACCTGCCCTTCCTACAATGCATTTGCAAATAAATCTATGACAAACTTCAGGGTATATCCAAAAACCTGTGCCTGTCATTTTTTATTCCCAAATTTAGTGCTTTTAATTAGGTACCATCTGCATGTCCAGTCTTCTCAATCTGGCATGCAGTGGAAAACAGGCTCCATTTTCTTTAGAAAGAAATTTTTGAAAAAGTGTTTTTCAAATGCCATTTGCTATATTGGGTTCGGGGATTTGGTTGGAACGGGTGAGCAGAGAAAGGGAGGGAAGAGAAGAGGGAGACAGTGGCTAGGGAGCAGGGATTAGGCAGAGTAGGAGTGGAGTATGGGCAGGGCCATGGGCTAGGGAGCTTGCATCGCCAAGCAGCAGTTTCACCTACCACCCATGAGCAGTACAAAATGTTGCATCCATGAATGATGTCAAGGTACAACAAAACTAAGACACCATTAATGCATGGTGCTAGTTCAATGGTTCTCAAACTGTGGATTGGGACTCCAAAGTGGATAGCAACTCCATTTTAATGGGGTCACTAGGGCTGGCATTAGACTTGCTGGGGCACAGGTCTGAAGAAGCCCAAGCTCCACCGACCCCAGGGTTTCAGCCCCAAGCAGATCTGTCATCTCAGACCCATTACCTAGGGCCGAATTCCTTGGTCTTCTGCTTTGGCCTGGGAAGTGGTGGGGCTTGGGTGGGCTTATGCTTCAGTTACCCACCTTGGGGTTGTGTAGTAATTTTTGTTGTTAGAAAAGAAGTGTGGTGCAATGACGTTTGAGAACTGCTGGGCTAGTTGATCTGCCCTTACTGTGGATCCAGAAAGAAACGTGGTAAGTTTATGCCTATCCAGGGCATGGGTTTTGTCAGATCTTTAAATTTAACTCTAAATGTCCATAATAACTGTGGCACACTTTCACTTATTCTCTAGACTTTGATGTTAACTGGCTCCAACAAATGCCTGCATTTATTGGCACTAATTGGTTCTAGCAAAATAGCACACTAATTGCCTCTGGCTAGCCAATATTTTAAAAATCCATTACTATTTTATTTTGTATTGAAGTTTGCTTTTTCCCCCCTGTCTTGAAATATTTAGGTTGGATTCTGTATTAGGTTTGTTGGTCCTTGGAGAGGCTGCCAAATTAAACTTGTCCTGCTTGAAGGTTTTAATGGATCTAGTGAGAGATTTTATTTCAAGCTCTATGTCTCTTCAGAAGCAGGTAACAGCAGTACTAATTTAGATGTAGCCAGAAAATGTGTTTGTTGCAAACACTAAATTGGATAGAAGCAAGACATTTGTTTTCTTTACTATTTAAAACTGAAGGTCATGTTGGTCTTACCATTTGAGTTGCAAATAGAATGAGCAGGCCAGTTATTTCAATAGAATAAAGATCTGGAAGCATAATTTACGTATTCTTTAACCACTGTGCATGTCTGGTGCATGATTATTTCCTCTGCTACATTACCCACTCACATCTGGGATATTAATGTGACTAAATTTGGCATTAGATTATAGTACATGACTCTGCTCCTATTATATACTATATGGTTCTTTTGTTAGATCTTTGATTTTGTCATAGACTTTCTAGGTATTTGATGGAATTTTTGTATTTCTGCTAACAGAAAGACAGCTGCATGCAAAATCTGTCTTCTTGGTGCTGGGAAATAGGCTATGTATACACCACTGTACTCAGAGACATTTGTTTAAATGGGATTATCTCAGATTTACAAAAGACAGCTTTTCTTGGATTCTGTGATTGTACAAAACCACCTAAGCATCCAGAAGAATTAAGAGGAGCAAGTTTTTTTGACCTTCTGCAATATAGTCCTTCTGATGGTCCACATGACTGTAAGTACCAAATAAGTAAAAATAAAACAACAGCTATACTCCCAACACACACATTCCTGCCAATTTTATACATATGCTAAGCTCAGCTACAGAAAACTCAGTTTGGTGCCTAGTTTTCACTTCCCTGAACATTTGGGGATAATTTGGTATTTATGATTAGCCCTATTGTGTTCTTAATATAGGTAATATAAGAATACAGGAGTATTAACTATATTATATTTACATTGTAATTATTCTGAATCATCTATTCTTAGATGAGTAGAAGTAGTAGTTAAAGATATCAATGAGCAAAAGCAAAACATAACTGTACTGTAAATTCAATGTAACTACAAGGTAAATTACACTATGCAGTATACTAATTTACTCCCAGCTCTTCTAGTCTAATGCTGCATGTTCCTTAGGCAAGTCACTTAAACTTCCTTGCCTCAGTTTCCCTATCTATAAAACAAAGGTAATAATACTGACCTCCATTTTAAAGTGCTTTGAAATAGACTGATGAAAAGTGCTCCGTATAAAAGAGGCTAAGTATTATTACTCTTATGGAATGTGTCTAAGAAACTTAATGAATAATGGGGAAGAAATTAGAAACAGAAGCTCTTCTCTTTCTGTGTAAACTCTCAAAATTACCCATTTGTCCAGTGTGATTCTTACCAATTCTTAAACACCTTTAATTTATTTTACACTGAAAACATGGCACAGGGTTCAGAAAAGATTAAGATACAGTAAAACCTGTCTAACAATATCGGCTTTATATAATCTGGACATCTAAATCTCTGGATACATGTGCGCACAAGTGATTGCAGATGATTGTGTGCAAATGCCATGATCACATACACAGTTTATATCATAGTTACATACAAACTGGATAAAGATAGAAATAGCCGGTTATTTAATTATCCTCCAAATGTGCAATTGCAGGAACAGTGCCTGAAAATGGAGGACTTGTATACACTGTCATGAAAGCACTGTTGCATATGCATATTTTGTACACATATCTGGCTAAATACTTGAATTTTTAGATTAGTGTATATGCTAGATTGGAGTGATTACATACTTTTTGAGGAAATAAAGGACATGTGCATAGATATATACAGGATAACACTTGTTTTTAAGAGACAGCACTTCAGAATGCTATATTCATGGACCAAAAATCATAGACTGAATTAGTATAATACTGTCTCATTTCTTTGCATTATTATTACTTTATAGCATCTGTTGCCATTAGAAGTTTTAACTACCCAGCGAACACTATGGCCATGACAGATGCCAATGAATCCTGAATGAGTCTAAATATTTTAATTTATTTTCAATTCTAAAACTTAATCTCCTGCATTCCTTCTACCACCACTTTTCTGTCACTACGATACTACACTGTTTATACCTTATATACAGTACACAGATGTGCATTTATTGCAGATAAATGATCATCTCCCCCTTTAAAAATTACTTGCTCACTGCTCAGATCAATCAAAAGGCTTTGTATGTCTCTTTTCCATCTCCTGCTAGGAAAGGTAGTAGTCCTATGATTCCTTTTGTCATGATCCATCCTTCTTTTCTTTTTGTCAGATGTGCTCAGGAAAAAAATGCATTACACAAAAAGCCTATTATTAACCATAGTATTTCTCTAATAGTCTTATGCATTCTAAATGATCTTCCCACATAGCAATGTCAGTGACATCCGTCAAAAAAATAAAGCCAAATATATGTATTTTTCATTTTGGAGACATTCTAAAAAGCCTCACCACCTTTACTTGTCAGGCTTAAAAAAAAAGTTATAAAAATGAACTTCTTAACAGCACATCTGACCTGGATACATAAAACTTGAGTCTTTTCCCCCTCTGATTTCCTTTTGAGGTTATAAGAAATGCACTGAACTCAGGGGGCTGAAGAAGGCATACGATCAAGATCTGTCACAATCTCTGTCTCTCTAATGCCATTCTGGTATGTTGAAACTGCTTGTGCCATTAAGGAATTTCCATGTATGTGTCATTCCCTAGGGAAGTCCCAGAACTAGAGGATATTTGGAATTAAGAACTGGCCTGAGTTCAGCAAAGAAACAGGAGATCAAAAGACAAAGGAAGTCAGAGCCAAGGCTTATATCGGAAGGGAGTAACTGGTCTGGCCTGGAGATGTGAATGTTTTTGGATTCAATTTGGGGGGAAATTATAGGTCTTTATGTTTGGAAGGCTACTTCCATGTTGGGGGCAGAAGATAAAATCAGTTGAACCAAGGAAATCATGTAAAGCACTCAGATATCGTGGTGAAGGGAATGTTAAAGAATTCTCAGTTGATAAAAAGTAGATTTTTCAAGGTTCAGGAACAGTATTGTAGTTTGAACCACTTCTTATCTGATAAGAACCAACCCATCTGTAGTGTTCACTTCCCATGAATAAATTAGGCAAAAATGAACATTTGAAGGACAGTGAATCCTGATGACTAATTGACTGAACCTACTTATCTGGAAACAGACAGATGGACGCTAAACTAATAATTATATGCTTGAGAAAAGTGCCAAGGACTTGTTAATGAACATGCATTATCAGAATATGGGTTTTATGTTTCTTCCAAAAAAAAAAAAAAAAAAGACACACACTATAGAACCCTACCAATAATCAAACAGCGTTACGGCATTGTTTCAATATTCATTCAGGGCAAAGAGCGACTTCTACTGAATGTCTTACAGCTTCTGCGTTTTTTCCCTAGAGGTCTTCAATCTCACTAATGACTGTCTCTGGCCCTGCGCTCTAGTTAGACCTGATGAGATGATGTCCTAAGGCGCACCATATAAACACAGTATATATACACATACATCTATAGGTTTATTATTTACCATGGGACAGAGATACTGGACCTGCCAGAGTTTCCAGCACTGGATGCAATGCCTGTCTTACTACTTTGTTGAAAAGCTGAGTCTTCACATTTTTCCTGAGCTGGCATGGAGAAACATTATCTGGATTTGAACACACCTTGGTAGCTCAGAAAATAACAGAAGATGACAAGTCTCCTATCCATCATCACTGTCTCATCAATCATAGCAACAACTGCAGAGCTCTTATGAAGTGGTTATTACACTCTAACTTCAAGAGTCTGTCCTCTGCATTTACACCAGGCTACCTACATAGAGACCAGGGCCAGATTAACTCTTCTGGGGGTACCTAGGCTCCAGGGTAGGGCCAAAATAAGGGGTTCAGTGCAGAAGGGGACTCCAGGGAAGGTAGGGAGGAGAGGATCTGAGATCTCCAGCCGGGGGTATGGATTCTGGGGTGGGGGTGGATATGAGGCTTTTATGGTGTAGGAGAGGGCTCCAGGATGAGGCCAAGAGGTTTGGAATACAAGAGCAGGGTCAGGGTGGGAGTTTGGAGTGGGGTGCATGGTCTGGGAGGGAGTTAGGGTTCAGGAGGAAGCTCAGGACTGATGGTGCAGGATCTGGGAAGGAGTTAGGCACTTAGGATGCAGGAGGAAGCTCAGGGCCAGGGAATGGGGTAGGAGTGAGGGGTGCTTCCCTGG
The DNA here is from genome assembly GCA_032595735.1 of Pelochelys cantorii. Lineage (NCBI taxonomy): Eukaryota > Metazoa > Chordata > Testudines > Trionychidae > Pelochelys > Pelochelys cantorii. The sequence continues at coordinate 69,570,358 of CM064330.1, read as the reverse complement.
GACAATTCTCGGTGGGAGGGAGAGGTGGCCCCACGCTGTCTTGTGCTCGCCTGCAGGCACTGCCCTCCACAGCTCCTATTGTTTGTGATTTCTGGCCAATGGGAGCTGTGGGAAAGGAGCCTGCAGGCGAGAGCAGCATGAGGACAGAGCATCCCGGCACTCGCAGGGATGCCGCTGCCATGTGGGGGAATGGCAGCGCGAGGAGCGGCCTCTTCCCTCTCCTCCATCAGGAAGGGTCAGCCTTAGCATGGGGCCCTGAGCTGCAGCCCCTAAAGCCCCTTTCTAAATCCATCTATGGGGCTGTCAGGTAATTAAAAGAAGTAATCATGATTAATTGAACAATTAAAGAATACTATTTAAATATTTTGGATGTTTCCTACCTTTACAAATATTTTATTTCAATTACAATACAGAATAGGTAGTCTACAGTGCTCATTTTATATTTATTTTCATTACAAAGATTTGCACTGTAAAAAACAGAAGAAATGATATTTTTCCATTTCCCTATTACTAGTGTAATCTCTTTATCATGAAAATTGAAGTTACAAATGTAGACTTATATACAAAAAATAACTGTGTTAAAAAATAAAGCAATGTAAAACTTTAAGAGCCTGCATGTCCACTCAGTTCTACTTGTTGTCCACTCAATGAAACTAGTTTGTTTACATTTGCAGGAAATAATGCTGCCTGCTTCTTGTTTACAATGTCACCTGAAAATGAAAATCAGTGTTTGCATGGTATTATAGCCAGAATTGCAAAATATTTATGTGCCCAGGGGTGAAAGTGGGCCAGAGCACTGATCTGGTAAGAACGGGGTACCAGTACTGGCCCTTGCACGGCCAGCTTTTTGCTCTCCCCATGTCAATAGCCCAGCTGCAGCAGTGATGTTAGAGCACAGCCATGGCAGCATTGCTGGAGGGCCGCTGACAGGAAGGAGCAAAAGGGGCAGCTGCCCCAAGGCCCCCAGCTGCTTGCAGTGAAGGACTGGCTGGGGGGCAGTGGGTATTCTGCTCCAGTTAGGCACCTTGTACCTGAGCCCTGCCCTTTGGAAGCCCAGAGATACCCCTCCCCTTGCTAAGAATGCTGGACCCAGTGCAGGGTGTTCCAGTAAGTTTCAGCATCTACTTTCACCCCTGTACGTGCCAGATGTGCTAAAAATTCCCTTAACACTTTAACCACCATACCAGAGGATATGCATCCATGCTGCTAATGGGTTCTGCTCAATAATGATTCAAAGCAGTGCAGACCAATTAATGTTCATTTTCATCATCTGAGTCCAATGCCACAAGTAGGAGGTTGATTTTGTTTTTAGGTGATTCAGGTTCTGTAGTTTCTGCATCAGAATGTTTTTCTTTTAAGACTTCTGAAAACCTGTTCCACATCTTGTTCCTCAGATTTTTGATGGCATTTTTGATTCTTAAACCTTGCATCAAGCGCTGTAGCTATATTTAGAAATCTGACATTGGTGCCATCTTTGTGTTATGTCAGCTCTCCAGTGAAAGTGTTCTTAAAATGAACAACATGTCCTGAGGCATCATCTGAATTTGCTATGACATGAAATATATGGCAGAATGTGGGTAAAACACAGAGCAGCAGATACACAATCCTCCACCAGGGAGTTAAGTCATAAATTTAATTAATGTATTAATTTTTAACAAGCTTCATCAGCATAGAAGCATGTCCTCTGGGATGATGACTGAAGCAGAAAGGGCATACCAAGGTTTAGCATAACGGGCAGGTAAATACGTGGCAATGTCTGCTATAAAAGTGCCATGGGAATGACTGTTCTCACTTTCAGGTGACATTGTAAATTAGAAGTGGATAGCATTATCTTCTGCAAATGTGAACAAACTTGTTTCTCTTGTTTCTCAGTGAGTGGCTGAACAAAATGTAGGACTGAGTAGACTTGTAAGCACTAATGATTTATATTATTTTGTTTTTGAGAACAGTTAAATAACAATCCACATTTGTAAGTTGCACTTTCATGATAAAGAGATTGCACTTCAGTAGTTTAAGATGAATTGAAAAATACTCTCTCTTTGGTTTATCATTTTTACAGTTCAAATATATTTGTAATGAAAATAATATAAAGTGAGCATTTTGCACTTTATATTCTGTGTTGTAATTGAAAATGTAGAAAACCATCCAAAATATTTAAAACATTTCAATTGATCGTCTATTGTTATGTGTGATTAAAAACTGTGATTAATCATAATGAATTTTTATGAGTTAATCATGTGAGTTAACTGCAATTAATTGATGGCCCTTCTATTGACCCATTTGACCTACCCCTAGTCAAAATTTTCCAACTTGGTATGGCCAACTATACCTTCCAGCAATCTGCCAACAACCTCAGGTGATAGGACTCTACACCTAATCAACCGAGCGGGAGTCACACCAAGGGGAGACTCCATTGCCATCTTGATGAAACTGGCTTTGCCTGCTCCACTTCCACACTGCACATGCAGTTGGCTCCTATATCTTTCACTGCTCATGGCTTGGTGTTAATCCACTCTGTCCAGGAAGGACCCACTCAGTGAGACTGCCAAGATGTTCAACACAAATGGAGTCAGGTAGGCTCTGCTTCTGCTGGGTGTATCTTTTTCCCACATTCACAGATGTTCCTTGGCCTCACTTGTGGCAGCCCTCTTGAAGATTTCATTGGAACAGCTTGTAATGTGTGTGACTGGAGGAAATATTTTCCTAGTCTGTTGTTCTCAGACCAAATGCTGACTTTCATATGGGCATCGTTCAATCTTATCTATTCCAGCTACAGCTTTATGTCATTTGTTTCAGTCAGCATATGCATGTTTTATAAATATTCATAACTGCTGATTGTGTGAAGACAGGTATAAGAATACAGCCACAAACCCTGGATGTGAGCTCAACTGCCCAGTTATACATATTCCTCTGAGCCAACTTATCTTCCTGGCAAATCACAGGAGTCCACAAATGAAGAAACAGAGACCAATCAAATCAAAATGTACAGAAAAAAACAGGAAGTGCCCTAACCCAATCACTTGTCTGCTCTTCAGTGCCTGGCATGCTCACACCAACACAACAAAAATTTGTGAGGAGGAGTCAGTTGGTGAAATATTTCGTTGGGAAAGTGGCAATTTCAGGATAATTTTTTAGACTTAAAAAGTATGTAGTCTTCTATGAGATGCAGCTGCCCTTAAAATCCCTGTGGCTGAATTTTTCTTTCAGGAGTAGTGTCAGAATTAAACAACAAATATCTAGGAAAATATTGATCTCAGTGTTGCAACACTGAGTTTCACTGCCTGTACCACAGCACTTTGTTGTCTTTCCTGTACAGTCAAACATTTGCTAAAACTATTCATCATTGTTGTATATAATTAGGTAGTGTCAGTACTCTGCGAGGTGCTTTACGGAAATGTGTGAAGACAAACTCCCTGCCCCAAGCATTTACATTCTGAATAGGCCATTTATAATTGCCAGGGTTTAGGATGGAATTTAACTCAAACCTGTATTTAAACTAGTCAAGCACAGAACACTTCAGGTTATTTATTTATTTATTTATTTATTTATTTGCAGGGTGGATTGGGGATTACAGGCCTTTTGATAATGTAAATTGTTGCTAAGTTCTTAAAAATTGGATGCTTCAAGTTCGGCTTCTAAATCCATATTTAAGTGTATAAATAAGTGGCCTGATTTTTAGAAGTGCTATTTTGAGGTGCTGTCCTTCTATACAGGAATGCATTTCATGTCAGTAATTTGCCTGTGTTTCACACACACAGTTAGCTCTTGAACAGAGATAAAAATCACAGCTCCTGCTTCATTCCCTGTAGCCTTATCACTTGAGCCATTCCTTTTTTTCCCCCTAATTGCATATCAGGATTTTTTCTATAATATTTATGTAAGAATATCTCTAAAAAGTTTATGTGCGTATGTCTACACTAGCTCGTTAGTTCGAGCTAGGTAGGCAAATGAGGGCAACCGGAGTTGCAAATGAAGCCCGGGATATTTAAATCCCGGGCTTCATTTGCAACTCCGGTTGCCCTCATTACCCTACCTAGCTCGAACTAACGAGCTAGTGTAGACGTACCCTGTGTGACTAAATTAATACCCACTGAAACTAGCACAGCTGCCTTTCAGGAAGGCAAAGAGAAAAATCAATTGCCATTTTGCCTGCGTTCCATGCTATATCAAAGCTGCAGAATTTACAAACACTGGTTAAGACTTCAGCTTCTTTCACTTTCAAAGAGGTCAGTGTGTGGAAGAATGTGTCTCATTTAAAATGTACTTCATATAGTAATTGTCTTGACTCTTGCATTAGAATTGCATTGGGGTGATACAGCTGCTGCTGAATTGCCACTGACATTTTTGTTTTCAGTGCATGCTAAATTAACAATAAGCTAAAGACCAGAAAATGGAATAATCAGAAAACTCAGAATGATTCTTTTCAGGTCCCTTGAATGGGTAATGATTCTTTCTTCCTTCCATCCTTTCTTTCTTCCTTTCTTGTTAGGATTTCTGTTGCTGGCACTTTATACATTTTTTTGCCAGAATATTCTCTTGGTTGGCTGTCAAAAGCAGATTTCCTTTCAATATATTTAAAGCAACATTTTTGATAGCTGCCACTAGGTCACCCAAAGCAGAACAGAAGAGTGCCTTGTGATGCTGCAGGGGACTTGGATGAGTGGTTTTATAACAGTCAGGTTTCTCAGCAAATGTCTAGACATGATTATTAAATTGCAGTCCACTTTTTATGACAGTTCTAACATACTGCCATCTGTCTTTATAAGCAGAATTTTTTATATATATATTTTGCATTAACTGTGTGCCATTTGGGTGCAATAGGGGTTCTCACAAATATTCTTCTTTGAGAAGACTGTAGTAGAGTTTAAATCAACAAGAGAGGAGCCATATGGCTCACTTGTTAAATCACCAATGGCTTTTAAAAAGAATTTTTGACTTGCTGGGGTAAAGTTGGCTGGATGCTTTTATTATTTGTAATTTATCTTATGGATTTTAGAGCAACCCATATTCAGGGTGATGATTCTTCTGTTGTGCTGGTAATATATTCTTCCTCACTGAACAAAAATTTAGAGCATGCAAAGAGAGATGGCTTGTGCAAAACACGTATCTGTTATGGAAGTATGAGATATTGACAGTGAATGCTGTGCAATGGCCATATATTCACCCTGGTGTTTTGCTATTAATTATCATCTCTATGGTTGCACATACAGTCTGCACACATTCAGAGGGGTGCATCTACACAGCACCCTAAACTCAATATAAGATACGCAATTTGCGCTACACAAATTGCATATCTTTTTCGATTCTATTTCGAAACAGCTTATTTTGAAATTTGACGTGTCTACACAGCGCCAAATTTCAAAATAATGCACTATTTTGAGACATCCCTTAACCCTCGTGGAACAAGGGCTTCAGGGATGCTGAAATAGTGTGCTCATTATTTCAAAAAATATTTCAAAATAACGGGCAGCTTGTTAAGATGCGGGGTAGCTATTTCAGGATACCTCTGGTATCCCAAAATAGCCACGCAAAGTAGATGTACCCAGGAAGACCCAGCCTCAGGGTGCACATAATCTAAACCTCCTGTCTGGCAAACTGATCTGATGGAGGGTGGGGGCAGATGACTTCAGTAATATACCCATTGATTTTTGACAAAAATGGCTAGACACATTAGCTATACTCAAGAGTCCCAAACTATCCATCATTAGTTGGTCAAAGCTCTATTTCTGGTTGAATACCACTTACTAATGTATTATTCAACAGATATTGGTGAAATTAGACTAATACATTTACAATTTTTTTTCTATAATTTCCCTACTCTGATGCCTGTAGCCAAATCTATTTATACAGCTGTCATACTGCAAAACTTTCTTCCAGTCTCAAGGATATTTCTGCCTTCAGTTGATTTCCCAGCTAAGAACTAGAATGTCTCTGAAAGAAGCAGAATCTTTCCAAATGGAGGAAACTTAAGTGCAACTGCTGTAATTGTGTGTTTGCATACCATTTGTGTGGGTGTAGTATATATGTGCAATGTGGAATCCCAGAGAAAACTCAGATATAGTTAGCAAATTAATAATTGAAATGCTTAGACACGCAGTGGTAAGGTTAAACTTACCATAACATATATAAATCCAGAGCACATGTATCCAAACTATGACCTTTGTCCCTTTGGCAGTCCTGACCTCTCTTCCACCCTTCTTTTTTTCTTTTATAGCTGCTTTGTAAGATGGGATGTTAGATCACATCCAAAAGATATAGCTTACATTCTCATGAAGTACCCTCCACCAATTTGTGGAGAACTGCCAAGTAGTCCACTCTCTCCCATTCATTTCAGGATTCCATTTAAAAATTTGCCTCCTTAGCTTTAAACCTCCAGTGGAATTGATCCAACCTCTTCATGATCCTTTCTCAATTCCCTGCTCCACACCCTGTTTAAATCTTGTACAGGACCTTCATGCAATCTGCCCACCATGCAATGGAACCTTCACTGCAATTCCTGCCATCTGGCACAACCTTCCTGCAACTCTCTGCTCGTTAGTATTCTGTCTGAAAATCTTACGTAAACACACATACTGCCTCTTCCTTTGACTAAATTTCTTAATTCTCTCATGTCCCTGTGTTCATTTATTAATCTTAACACGGACCAACGTGAAAAGCATTTGGGGTTGGTTAGTTTGTATAAAAGAGCCTCTATAGAGCTAAATTGGATTGTATACAAGTCCTGCATGATGTCATGTATTTATTCTTAAGGTTTTTCATGATATCTTTTCTTGTCTAATTAATTTTTCAGTGTTTGTGTTCTCTCCCTATAATTATCAGTCACACCATGATAGTTGGTTCTCTATAATCTTGTTTTTGCTTTACTGCAATATTATTTACACCCTCACTTTATTACTCATAGTTGAAAGAACAGATTCAGTGAATAATTTCTTTACAAAGACCTGGCTACTAAGGCTATGTCTACAACTGCACTCTAAACTCGAAATAAGATACGCAATTTGCGCTATGCAAATCGCGTACTTATTTCGAGTTTATTTCGAAATAAAGTGCTATTTTGAGACATCCCTTAACTCTCATGGAATGAGGGTTACCAGGATGCTGAAATATCATGCCTGTTATTTCAAAAAATATTTCAAAATAATGGGAGCCTTGTGAAGATGCGGGGCAGCTATATTGGGATACTTCTGGTATCCCAAAATAACTTTGATGTGTAGACATATCCTAAATGTCTTCAATAGCTTTGGTTTCAGATCCACTTTTGACAGTCTTCAGTACAACTATATAAGGTCTTACTGTACTGGGGAATTCAGATAATATGGATTTGTGTGTCTCCTCTTTCAAAGTGCATTAGTTGTACTTCAGCCCTTTACATTTCATGCTTAAAGTTGCTGGGCCACATTCTGCTCTTAGTTGCATTGACTCCCTGTTTTGTGCACTTTGTTCCATGCTGACTTAGCCATTATCTAGAATCTTTTAAATCAGGTTCATACCATTTGTGCTAGTTTTAAATTCTTCCAGGCTAGCTTTCAAGCTGCAGATCTTTACAATGGTAACAAAGTGGGTAACAGAGCTGTCCCCTAAAAATGAATAAGGGAGTCTAGGGGACATTACAAATACCGTGGGAAGGTTATTTAAGACAATATGGGAAAGATTTTCAGTGCAACCACTGTAATATAACTTATTTCGTTCTTTTGAAACTTTAAATGCTCTTATGCTTATGTGAAGTCTTCCGCCTTCTGTTCCAAACAGAAAAGGAAAAGAAAGAAAGTGTTTTTTTTTATGAGGTCTGAACAATAGTTTAATGAGATCAAATCATTTCACATGTCTGGAATACTGTAATGGAGAGTTATTTCCATTAACAAGCCTAGGCGTCTTAACCTGATGCTTAATCCCTCACATTGCATTCCGCCCCCCCCGCCCCCACACACACACTCGCTTTCTTGGTGCGACTCACATACGCCAACAAAATCTATGACTTAAGAGATTTGATTATTCTGTTCCAAAATTAAGTATCCCCCATAGGATGGCTGAATTCACTAAGCCAAGCTCTCTTCAACACTTGTAAGCAAAAGCCTAAAGCATACTTTGCTGCATTATATTAGCTCGACATTTAATAAAGGATTGTACTGCACACTAAAATATAATTATTTGCAGGTGAAGAACTATTCTGGGTTATTCGCTATGGTGTTGTTTACAATCTGGTTGTGATGTGCAATGAACTCTGTGGGGATGTGAGTCGAGAAGGCTTAAGGAACGCCGTGTGGAAAGCTTTACAGAAACAAAAGAACAACAAAAAAGATGGTCGAGTCCTGGAAGCTGTTAGAGTAGCAGAGGTATGTATAAAATCCAATAACTGGAATAGACCATCACTCCAGCCAGATCACCAGTGTAACATAAGCTAAACGTTTATTTTTAGAGTGGCAAAGTGAGGATGATTTAATTAAAAGAACAACTTCTGACCTGTAACTAGTGGCAATTGCATTGGTCTCCGGAGCCTTCTTTGATAATTGTAAAAATGTGGAGATACTTTAATTTAGAAAAGGGTTGAAAGGGTTACTGTTTAAGTAACAATTGACATTTTAAGTTACAATACAGCAAAGACTATGTTTTGGCTTCTAAATCCCTTAATATTTCAATTGAATTTTTATATAGCTTCCATGTTATTCAAACACCAAAAATAATGAATGACTTCCTCTTTCTGGTTTACTGGTCAGCAATTAACTATTATTAGTGATCTTTACAATCCTGCCAATGTTGCTGATGCCTACGCAGGAATAAGAGACTACGATGCTGATTTTTGCTCAGATGGAAACAAAAGACTAAAGAATCATTGTGTTTTCTAAGGTCCAGTCCAGCTCCCCTGACAGTATTAAAACTACCTTTGACTGCAACAGAACGGGATTGTTTATTATGTGAATTGAGTCCCCAGCTGAGATCAGGTCCCCATTGTGCTATGTACAGTACAAAAACATAATAAGACCTTACACTTCAAGTAGACAAAAGAAGCAAAGGGTGGGAGAAAGGGAGTATTATCCCCATTTTACAGATGTGGAACAGTGATACCGAGAGAGGGAACAACTTGCCCAACGTCATACAGAAGGGTCTATGGAAGGGTCAGGAATTGACCCCAGGACTCTGAATCCCATTCAAATGCTTTTTTCACAAAACTGCTTTAAAAACAATCCCAGACATCGGTGCTCACGAGACAGTATCTCTGAGTTGTGTAACATTTAAAAGGGGCACCAGGCAGGGTTACCTCTGATAGACATCATTGTTAACTCTATCCACTGAGCCTTTGAAAGTCACTCTACAGAGTTAATGGAGGAGGGAAATCAGGGAATTTGACAGGGTGCACAAGGAGCAAAAAAACTCTTTTAAATGCCAGTGCTGATATTTTATTTAACTTAATGAAAACAGATGCTTTCATTTTGTAACTTCTTAAACTGTCAGCTATATTTGGCTGTATCTCACAGCAGAAAATTCAACTGAAAGCAGTGTCTGTCAATATCTAGAAGTCTAGCATGCCACATTTGCTCCACATAGAAGTGGATAAAAAGATAACATCGCTGGGACTTAAGAATTTGGCAATTATTTTTTCAAGTGTGTTTTAGAGAAGATGAGTTCTTTGAATTCAGTCTCCATTTTTCATAAAATAGACACAGAATTACAGAAATGGGACAAGTTACAGTTAAGACAGGTAAGGAAGATAAATTTGCTGAAAATGGTGCCCGCAGAAAAGTTAAATTATGTATTAAATTCTCAGCCCCATCCTATTATCTTAGGAAATTAGATAAGAATGTCTGATTTATTTAACTGGGATGAAAATAGGCCTAGGAGATTAAGTATTTAAATCTTTGATAGCCTAGAGAACACAAGGGGATTTGTCAGCATTTGCCTTTGCCCAATAGAATTAAGGCATGGAGTTTACCTTCACCTGTACTAGTGCATGTGGAAGGGGGAAAGAATTCTCAGAGGAGCACAACTGGTGGTAGGTAGTAACACACTGCAGCAATCCCCAATGAAAAGGAGCATGACGAACTGGACTTGAGGCATGCCCAAAGTCCCTCCACACTAGCATTTGGCAGCAGGTGCAGGGAGGAGATAATGGTGTGTGGGAGGGAGTATATACTATACCTTTCACCATGTGGAATATGGAACATTATCCAGCATGCTTTCCCCAGTGTTCTGAGAGATCCTCTCAGCAAAAACTACAGAGCACTTCCATTCAGCTGCTACAGGTACACCTACACACAGCACTCTCCCTGCGATCAAGAGTATAGAATGTGCCTGAAGCTAACTAATAGAGATCAAAAAGGTAAATTTGGTCTCTTCTTCTACTTTAGTTTCAGTGCACCAGATTACAAGATAAATGGTAATCTATTTAGCTTGAATGGCCTACCAGTATGTGTTCAGAAGAGCTCCTGTGGACCATAGCAGCATATGACATCTGTGCCTAAAGATGAATAATACAGACTTTATGAATTAAATTCAGCTAGGGTGTGAGCAGGTGCGACTTCTATTGAAGTCAATGGGCAATCTTTGTGCTTACATTAATTTTTGTCCTTATAAGAAGAAAATAGTTTTTCTAGGAATATTTTCAAGCCTTGCCAGGAATCACAATAGGATTTCAGTTAGAAACTTTGAAAATGGAAACAATTCCCCTCACCCCAGATACAAATAGATACTAATGGTACCGCTGCACTGAAATGGATTTACATGTGTATTTTAAGGTTATTGTGAAATAATGAAAATTTTAACTTGCTAAAACAAAGTAGCTGTTTGTAACGCTTTAAGAGTATATTTTCCTAAGACTTATGGTCTTCACAGCCTTAAGCAGATTGCAGTAGCAGCTTTTAAAATACTTGCATTGGTTCCAGGGTGCAGTGGAATTGCTTTTCAGAGTGTGGTAGATGCGCATTTGCCATATAAACTCACATCATGAAATCTACAAAATTCTCTACCACTACCAGTGCTAATACGAAGGCAGCCATAGGCTCCTCTAAAAAGGTCGTGGGCATTAAAAGTACACAGAGGATCAGCAAGAGGAGAAAGGAGAACCAAATAGCTCATAACTTCCTATTACCAAAGGGCATATCTCTGAATGTAAAATAAGAACGTCTGGAACTTTCCTTCAATCCCCAAACCAGTCTTTGATTTCCAAACCATTTGATAAAGACTCCTCACCCTGACACCTGCCCTCCATCCTAATGCAAGGCTTTGCCATTTCTTACATGTCCTCTCAGGAGCCTGCCCTCTTTCCCAGCTACATACACAGACAATGTCAGAGTCCTGGATCTGTTTAGGCTGCTCTCCCAGATCCACTCAGGGGACTTCTGCTGGGAGCGAGGTTGACCAACTGACCTCTCACCTCTGCTGGGCAGTGGCATAAAATGGTTGTGCTGATAGTTTCTTATAGTTTAAACAGAACGGTAGAGTTAATGCCTCCAAATGCACCATGGCATTGCAAAGTTCCTTGAGCTAATAGGGTCTCTTAGGAAAGTAAAGTAAAAGAGAGGTCACGTACTACGAATTTCATGCATAATTGAGCCAGAGAACCAGGTTCTCTTCCCAGCTTTCCACTAGCCTGATGGGTGATGTTAATTCACTTCTCTTGCTTCAGTTTCCCCATCTATACAATAATGACAGTTCTACTGATCTCTGTTGTAAAACACTTTGCAATCTACTGATGAGAAGTCCAATATAGGAGGTAGGCACTACTATTATTTAAAAGAGGCAATATAGTAGAATGCTGCTGAGAAGCTATCGGCTTCTGCTGTATGGTTGAAAAGTAGCAGGCTATGGGTAATACTCAGAAGCAGACACTGCGCTGTAGAAGGGACATAAACCAGATTATTGTTTTAAGAGAATAGATACACTAGGAAAGAGAACAGCAAGACAATCCAGTTTCTCCCTAAAAATTTGTCTCACATGTATAATATGTTTTATTGTGATTTTCTTTAAATAAGAAACACATTGGACATGAATGTTCATGTTTACATCAAGTATTATTAAAGTTATATTTAATAGTTAAGTTTTTTAAAGTTATATTTTAAAAAAACCACACAAACTCAGTTCAGATAATTTAGTGAAAGATCTGATCCTACATCCATTGCTAGTAAGGACAAAACTCACTTTATTCAATGGCTGTAAGATCAAGCCTTAAATAATTGTCCAGTGGTATTGTGTTAGCTCAAATATTGTCACATCTGTATTTTTCAACAAGCAGCTGTTGAGTTTAGAGGGGTAAATAAATCCATAAATAACTTTGATTTCATAATTAGTCAGAATTTTATTGTTGGAGTCATGTATGGACTATTTTAGCACAATGCTATTGTGTTACATTAAGTTGTACGCCATACTATACTGTTTTAGTATAACATTTAATTTGACTCATCTGCAATTCAGTCTGTATTACAGAGTTGAAGTTTTAGATTAAATGTAGTTTTCAGGTGGAAAGAAACTGCAATAAAAGTACTTGGACTATTAGTTCTTCCAAATGATTAATAGCAGGACTTGCTTGGAACATAGGCTTTGATTTCCTATGTTTAATTGTAGCCTTAAGTGAAATAGGGTTTTGATTTAAGAAAATTTAGACTTGGGTACAGAAAGTTTTAAATTTCTGTCACAATAAAATTTCCCACAATAATGATTCATTTCATTTACATTCAGACGAGTTAAGGGTTAATATGTGGGGGAAAAGAAAACTGTAGCAGCCAAGTTCTACTTTTAAAACTGGAGAAAAAAATTCTAAAACATTTCCTCCTTTTGAATAATATATGTAGGAAGAGGAGGAAGGGGGATCTCTAAGTAGAGCAGATTTCCCTACCCCTCACTGTGACCAGGTACCCATCTCCAGACAGGTTCCAACTGTGGGTGGCTTCAACTGTTACAAGCAGGGGCTGGGGTGGAACATATTCTCGAGG